>CM053596.1:187343940-187383246 GCA_028646575.1 Pseudocheirus occidentalis | reverse complement strand
TGTGTTTCCACAATACTCAAATTGTTTCTTCCTGACTGCTTGTGGTATTTTCTCCTTGATCTGGGAACTCTGGAATTTGGCTATAATATTCCTAGGGGTTTTCTCTTTGGGATATTTTTCAAGAGGTGATCAGTGAATTCTTTCAATTTCTATTTGGCCCTCTGGTTCTAGAATATCAGGGCAAGTTTGCTTGATAATTTCTCAAAAGGTGGTGTCTAGACTCTTTTTTGATCATGGCTTTCAGGTGGTCCAACAATTTTTAAATTATCTCTCCTAGATCTATTTTCTTGGTCAGTGGTTTTTCCAATGAGATACTTCACATTGCTTTCTATTTTTTTCATTTGTTTGGATCTGTTTTATAGTATCTTGAATTGTCATAAAATCTTTAGCTTCCAATTTCTCCAGTCTAATTTTGAAGGAGTTATTCTCTTCAATGAGTTTTTGAAATTTCTTTTCCATCTGGCAAATTTAGCTTTTTAAGGCATTCTTCTCCTCATTGGCTTTTTGGGCTTCTTTTGTCATGTAAGTTATTCCCTTTTTAAGTTGTTATTTTCTTCAGTCTATTTTTTGGTCTACTTTAGTAGGTTGTTGACTCTCTTTTCATGATTTTATTGCATCATCCTCATTTATCTTTTCCTCCACTCTCTTACGTGATTTTCAAAATCCTTCGTGAGATCCTCCAAGCCCTGTAACCAGTTCATATATTTCTTGGAGGCTTTTGATGCAAGAGTTCTGACTTCACTGTCTTCTTCCTGCTCCATGCCTTGATCCTTTTTGTCTCCCAAAAAAGGATTCTATGGGCTTGTTCCTCTGCTTGTTCATATTGGCAGCCAAATACTTGACTTTTGTGCTCTTTGCCACAGTAGAACTCTACTTCCAGAATGGAGAGAGCCATGTCCCAAATTGCTGGAGATTTTGAAGCTGCCAGAGCTGTTAAATGGGCACCCTCTCTACAGCCCCCACATGCTCTAGCTCACTGGTCACACACTACAGGATCACCACCCAAGACTGCAATCCAGATCCAAGCAGGTCAAAGGAAGAGCAATTATACTCTGAATGGCTGCTTGGTCCCCCTACAATCTACAGGCCAGGAGCTCCAGAAGCAGCCACATGGCAGCAGCTACAGCCACCATGCCTCCTCCACTTATTACCACAGGAGCAGGAGCTGGACCAGGCTCTTCCTTCCCCTCCTCCCCATTCCAACAAAGTTCCACACTGACCTTTTACTTTGTCTTTGGCATTTATGGATTGAGAAGTCTGAAACCTGCTAGAGTTGCTGGTGATTTACTCTCATGAAGTCTTCTCCAGTTGTGGCTACTCAGGGACCAATCTGGGGCTAAAACTGCTGCTCAGGCAGGACTGTGCTAGGCTCCCAGCTTGATGTGATGTACCCTTCCTCCCGGACCACTGGGCTTCCTTCAGTGGGAGATTTGTTTCTCTGTCACTTTGCGGGTTCTGGAGCTCTAAAGTTTGTTTAGAGTCATTTTTACATGTATTAGAGGAGGTGGAAGCCAGAGCTGCACAGAAGTCTTGTTTCTTCTCTACCATGCTGGCTCCACCCTCTTATTTAACTTTAAAAATCCTTTTTTGAGCTCTTCCAAGAAGGTTTTTTTGGGCTTGAGACCAATTCATATTCCCTTTGAGGTTCTGCATAGACACATTATGACATTTTACTCCTCTTCTGAGTTTCTGTTTGGATATTCCTGTCCCCTTAATAGCTCTCTACAGTCAAGGTTCTCTTTTACTTCTTGTTCATTTTGTGGCCTGTTTCATGGCTTTTTAGGTTGAGCTCTTCTCCCGGGTTTCAAGGGGCATGGTCCCAAGTTTCTTGTGCCTGGTCACTGGCTTTGTGCCCGGGGGCCTCAGGTGCTGGTGGCTTGCTCGCTGCTCTGGGGTAGTCCTGCCTAGTTGTGCCTGTTGTGCCCTGGGTTCTGAAGCTGGCAATTTGCCTTCTACAGTGAGACTGGAGGTCCCACAGATGGCCTGCTATGCTGCTAACCTGATGATCCAGGACTAAGGGGCCTCAGTTGAGTATGCTGTGGCTAAGATTCCCACTGGCTTGCCTGGACACTGTCTGCTCTGGGCTGCACTGCCCTTTTACCCAAACAAGACAACTGTTTCACTCCTTCTTTTTGTAGATTGTGTTGCTCCAGAATCTTTTTAAAGGCTTTATTTAATGTTGATTCTGAGAGAAACTCAGGAGAGCTCAGGCAACTTCCTGGCTTCTCTCTGCCATCTTGACTCTACCCCCATACCTCCTCCTCCACACTAGCACTAATCTTTTCCCTTCAACATTAATCCCATCTCTTTAGTGTTAATCCCATTTCCTTAAGATGCTGTAATTAGAGAGGAGCTGAGGTGACATTTCCTCACTGAAATTTCTACCTATCAGGATTACTGTTGTTCCATCCTTTTCATTTATGTCCAACTTTTTGTGTACCCCATTTGGGGGGTTTTTTCTTTGCAAAGATCCTAGAGTGGTTTTGCCATTTTCTTCTCCGGTTCATTTTACAGATGAGGAAACTGAGGCCAACAGGGTTTAAGTGACTTGCCCAGAGTGTTCACGTCCAGATTTGAAAGAAAGAAAGTCTCCAGACCAGCCATTCTAGCTTCTGTGCCACCTGGCATCAGGATTGTGTTACCCTTTTATGTACATTGATTTTACTCCTTTCTATAAAAGTTTGAATTCAGCTGCCAGCCCTTACCCCAATTGCAAGATGGTAATGAATTAATAAAGCAATAAACTCCTTTTGTCTTACTTTCTGAGTTTTCCTTAATCAATCAGGCCAAGGTTAGAACCAGGATTTTCTTTTAGCATTTTCATCTCCAGGTCTAAGCATAGTGCCTGGCACATGCTAAATGCTCAGTGGACAGAATGCTGGACCTGGAGTCAGGAGGACTCATCTTCCCAATGCCAACATCCAAGGCCACCCCTAGACACCTTGCTGTCTAGGACTAAGGCCTAACAAGCAAGCTGTGCCCTGAGGTTAGCATAAAATAAACCTCTGTGCTCACACCCTGGACGAACACTGCTGCAATTAAGTCACAGAACTGATGGCCCCTGCATTCTGGCAAGCACCAACACGCCCAGACCAGAAGCCCTGCTAGGAATGGACATTTTGTCACTAGACAGCCTTGCCTCTCTGTTGCTCTGGTGACTCTCCACTGCTCCTACACTGCTCTGTTTGATTCTTTACCTAGCCACAAATACATAAATCAAGCTTTAGCCCCACTGCCTCAGCTCTCCTATTAGAGGAGGCTCTGACACATGTGTCTAATTTTGCTCCCTCGGTGGAACAAAGAAAGCTTTTTGCTTTTAACCTGTGTGAGCTCTTTGTTATTTTTGGAGTTAACAGTGGTTGTGAAGCCTCTGATTCTTTGGTCGTTTTTACCAGTGTTGACACTAAGTCCAACAGAGACTTCCTAGGTGTGTGACCCTGGGCAAGTCATTTAACTTGTTTGCCTCAGTTCCTCACCTGTAAAATGAGGAGGAGAAGGAAATGGCAAAGCACTGCTATATCTTTGCCAGGAAAACCCCAAATGGGGTCAGAAAGAGCCGGACACAACTGAAATGACTGAACAACAGAGAGATGTTGGAGACAAATCCTTTATAGAGTAACTCTCAAAAAAGAAAAGTGGGCTAATCATTGTTCATCACACCCCCAGAGAGGACAATAAGTACTGGAAAAGGGGTGTCTGTGTGTCTGTGTGTCTGCGTGTCTGTGTCTGTGTGTTTGTGTGTGTGTGTGTCTGTGTCTGTATGTCTATGTGTGTGTCTGTGTCTGTGTCTGTGTCTGTGTTAGCAAAAACACAGAACCAAAGTGTTTGCCTATCAGCCAAACAGCGACTGAACACATCATGGTATATGAATATAATAGAATATAATTACAGAAACAAATCTAATTTAGTTCAAATTAGAATGGAAACAGGTAATGAGGAAAAAATCTTTGCAGGAAGTTTATCTCATATTCAACATACAATCAGTCAATAAACATTTATTAAGCACCTATTAGGTGTCAGATACGATGCTAAGTGCTAGAAATACAAAGGAAGCTAAAAAAATAATTCCTGCTTTTGAAGAGGAGCTAACTGAATTTTATATTCCTAAGAGCTATTTGCTAATAGATAAATAATCAGTGGATTAGAATGGGCATTTTTCAAAGAAAGAAATTCAAGCTATCAACAAGAATAAAAATACATGTTCTAAATCACTAAAAATTAGAGAAATGATTTAAATAACTTTAGGTCCCACATCACACTCTTTAGACTGACAAAAATTACAAAATAAGCAAATGGCAAAGCAGACAATTTTCAAAGACAGAAATCCATACAATATATACATATATATGTGCGTATGTGTGTATTACACACATATATGTATTTGTGTATATCTATATACATATATAAATATGTATCTGGGGGTATATATATATATATATATATATATGATTGTATATTATACCCTTTCATAGGATATGTTGACTGACTCATTATGGAGACAGGGTGAGAGAGAAAGGAGAATCAAGGATGATGCCAAGACTCTGAACCTATGTGACTGGAAAGAGAACAGTACAATAATAAATAGCAATAATAAAGTATAAAAGAGGAGTAGATTTAGGAAGCAAAATGACCATTTTCATGTTAAATTTGAGACACCTACAGATATCCATGATGTCCTGCAAGCAGTTTGTGATGTGGGATTAGAATTCTGGCAATCAAATAGAGTTGGATAGGATAATCAAACTCATGAGCATGGCCAACTTCACTAAAGGATAGAATTTGGAAAGAGAAAAGGTCACTTACTAGCCATGTGACCTTGGGCAAGTCACTTAACCCCATTTGCCCTGCCTTCCCTCCTCCAAAAAGCAAAAAAAAAAAAAAAATTGGTGGCACAGTGAATAGAACACCAGCTCTAGAGTCAGAAGGACCCAAGTTCAAATCCAGCCTCAGACACATAACACTTATTAGCCATGTGACCTTAGGCAAGTCCCTTAACCCCAAATGCCCTGCCTTCCCCCCTCCAAAAAGCCAAAAAATAAAAATAATTTTTAAAAAATAGAATAAGAGAAAAGGAAAGGGACAAGAAGAAACCTTGGAAGTTTAAGGCTTTGGGGTCTCAATATGGATATGGTGAACCAGCAAAGGAGACTAAGAAGGAAGGTAAAATGGGAGGAAGTGAGCCAGGAAAAAGCAGTTTCACAGAAACCAAAGGAGGAGATAATAGTTATAGGAGGGAATGACCAAAAATTTCAAAATCTATATGGCAGTCAAGCAGGGTGCAAACTGAGAAAAGGACATTGAATTTAGGAGTTGAGTGGTCCATGAATATACATGTATTAGACGAACCTCAGGGATGGAAAATATGTGGGACTCGTATGCATGTACATATTTAATAATGTATTATAAGTTATATCACTGATATATATTATAGGTAGCTATATATGTATTGTATGCATGTACATGTTAATATTCTGTGTGCATGCATATGGTACATATATACATACATATCCATACATATAATAGAGTGTGGGTGTGTAGTATAAAATCATATATTTTTATCTTAGAGAATATGTTATACATACTTTTGTCATACTAAGTACCATTAAAGACAAAAAAAAAAGAAAGTCTGCACTAAAGATACTGACATTCTACTGGGAGATAAATACAACATGTAAACAGATAAGTGAAGACTAAATAATTTGAGGAGCGAAAGAACATTACCAACCAGGTGTTGCCCCTTAAATGTCTGACTGACTGCTTAATGAAGCTTCCTGTACTGGTAGATTCTACTGTTTCTAATGTGATTTATGGGTTGTTGCCTTAAAGCATCCTGACCCTGGAGGGTTTACTTGGCTAGCATCTTCAGTAACCTTAGCTCAAGCTTCTTCACCTGAGTCCCAAAGTAAATGTACCTTATGCAGAACAGGATTCTTGAGTCCACTGGGATATGGTCCTCTTTGTCTCCTGGCAGCACTTTTTGTCTGATTCAGAGAACCTGAGGCTAAATAAGGAGCCTGGGCCCTGACAATTCCATGACTACTGTAGCTAGTATGATTTTCTGCTGACCTAGTAGAGGGGTTGCTGAGATTTGTCTGGGATTACTATGGTCCTTTATCTTCTGAAGAAAGCTTTAAAGCCGACATCAATTTTCACAGACTATTTCATTTCCATACAACACCTATATGGATCTGAAATTTGGAGAATGTAATAATGAAGATGCCTCTAAGACTTTTCTCCAGATAATCTGGGTTTTCTTATATCTGCATTGTTTTTAGTTCTAATTGATCCAGATATTGAATTAAACTATGTGAGCACATATACCTGCCTATTTATTCATAAAAGTCCGCATTCAAATATTCATTGTGCCTGTGTTTACTATTAACAGTCAGAATTATGCTGATCTACTAGTGTACTCTCAATTCTACCAGACCTAAAATGTCATTCTAAACATCCCACCTTCGGACAGGAATAGGAATAGTAACTGGACCTGTGATTTCCTTAGAATAGAGAATTCCCAGGTAAAGAGACTCCTTGTATCAGTGTAGGTTAGCAACTTCTGGTGCAACCTGTCAAGCCAATAACCATTTATTACATGCTTACACCATGGTAAACACTGCGAATAGAAAGAAAGGTAAAAACAAACCCTTTCCTTAAGGAGGTCACAAATTATAGGGGGAGATAATATGCAAACAGCTCCCTCACCTACAAACACGATATATACAGAATAAACTGGAAGGGATCCCAGAGCTACAGCACTAGCATTAAGAGGGATTTCGAGTTTTTCTGAATTGCCCAAAGCACTGAAAGATTAAATGACCTTCCCCAGGGAGTATGTTTTAGAAGGAGAACTTGAAATAAGGTCTTCTCAGCTTTGAAACTCTATCTGTTATATGCATGTTGCTTTTTGTCTCATTTTAACGTGTTTTTTTTTTTGTAAAAAAAATATTTGTCATCGCTAAGTAATCTTGGCAGTATTGTGGTAAACAGTTTATTGTGGTTCTCTTTCTCAGATTCGTCTTCATTCCGTAGTAATGTAAAGTTGCAGAATTTTAGAACTGGCAAGGATCTGAGAAATGATGACCTTCAAACTCATCCTTGCATTCCTCATAATACTTCTACCCAACAACAGACACCCCAGCTCCTCATGACTAAAAGCCTTGCTGTCTTCACTATATTGAATTCTGTGCTGAGGAACTGTAACACTCATTCTTGGATTAAATAGAAAATTTAAATGTTCTTAGAGTGTACCTCTGTGCTTCCAAAAGAATTTTTTTTCTTTTTCCTTATAGCCAGGGAAGGTTTTCCATTTAGGATTCTGCTACTGTCACTTTGTTTTTTCTTTCCTTTGTTTTTTCTCTTTTAAAAAAAAAATCTGAACTTAAACACCAAATAAAATGAACATTTCTATATACATTGTATAACAGAAGGAGGGGGCTGTATGTGAAACAGCAAATCTTTATTATATAGTTTGCTTTTCCTTTAAGGTATATAATAGGTTTAACATGTAACTTTCAAAACTGTCCTGCTGCTTGAAGATTCTTTCTAGACATCACTGTTTTCTTCTCCTTCCCTACTTTTTATTTTTTGAGAACCCTCTTCTTCATATTCCCCTTCCATCTACTCCTGAATTTGAAAGAAGAAAAGTCCTCATAACAAACATGCATAATTCAAGCAAAACAAATCCCATATTGGCAATGTCCAAAAGTATATGTTTTATTCTTCATCTTGTGTCTATCACCTCTTTGTTAGGAAGCAAGTAGCATGATTCATCATAAATCCGCTGGAATTTTGGGATGGCTAGGTGGCACAGTGAATAGAGCACTGGCCCATGAGTCAGGAGGACCTAAATTCAAATCTGGCACTTAACACTTACTAGCTGTGTGACCTTGGGCAAGTCACTTAACCCCAATTGCTCTCCAAAAAGCAAAAAATCCTCTGAAATTTTTTTGTTGTTCAGTTGTTTTCAGTCTAATTCTTTGTAACCCCATTTGGGGTTCTCTTGGTAAAAAAATACTAGAGTGGTTTGCCATTTCCTTCTCCAGCTCATTTTATAGATGAGGAAATTGAGGCAAAAAGGGTTGGGTGATTTGCCCAGGGTCACACAGCTAGTAAATGTCTGAGGCTAGATTTGAACTCTGGAAAAAGAATCTTCCTTACTGTAGGCCCAACATTCTACTCATTGTGCCACCTAGCTGTTCTGTCTTTGTTGAGCTGTTCATTACATTGAACTGAGTACTTAAAGCTTTAAATTTGTTTTTCTTTACATTGTTACTGTTATATAAGCTTTCTCCACGTTCTCCTCACTTCTTTTGCATCAATCAATTTATCACAAACCATTCTTTTGTCCTATTTTATGAGCACAATAATATTCTTTTTGTTTTTTGTCTTTTTTTTGGAGTACAATTGAAGTTAAGTGACTTGCCCAAGGTCACATGGCTATTTTTTTGTGTGTGTTAAGTGTCTGAGGCTGGATTTGAACTCAGGCCCTCCTGACTCCAGGGCTGGTGCTCTATTCACTGCGCCACCCAGCTGCCCCTGAACAATAACATTCTAATGCATTCAGAACCTATAACTTGTTAACCATTTCCCAATTGATGCCCTTGGTTTCCAATTATTTTCCATTACAAAGTGCTGCTATAAATATCTTTCTATATAAATGTACGTTTCTCCTTCCTTTGACATTGTTGGGATATAAGCCTTGTACTATTATCACTGAGTTAAAAGGTATGCAATATTGGTAGTTTTGGGGGGAAAGAGTTCCAAATTACTTTCCAAAATGGCTAGACCAGTTCTCCAACAATTCATTAATGTACTTCTTTCCAGTACTCTAGCATTTAGAATTTTGCACTTTTGTCATATCTGACAATCTGATGGGTAGGAGGTAAAACTTTATAGTTTCTTCAATTTACATTTTTCTAGTTACAAGTACAATTTGTGTCAATAATTTGGATTTCTTTCTTTGAAAGATACCTTTTCATATACTTTAGCCACTTATTAATTGATGGATGACTCATTTTTATAAATTTGAATCAATTTATTTGTAAATCTTGGAAATGAGATTTTTTATAGAGAAAGCTTCTGCAAGGATTTCTCCCCAGGGTTATCTGTTTCTCTTCTAAATTTAGCTGCATCGTTTTGTTTATGTAAAAACTCCTAAATTTTAAGTAATCAAAATTTTCCGTTCTGTCTTTTGTGATTCTCTATCTGTTTTGGTTATGAGCTCTTCCCATAAGCATACATTCAAAAGGCAATTTATTCCTTGCTCTTCTAACTTGTTTGATGTCAGAAATATGTTTCATATCTGAAACGTATATACTTTTGGAGTTGATCTTTAGGTATATTATGTGAGGTGTTTATCTAAACCTAATTTCTCCCAGACTGCTTTACAGTGTTCACAATTTTTTGTGAAATAGTGAATTTATGCCCCAATAGCTGGGATCTTTAGTTTTACCAAACCCAAATGAGACTGTTAAGTGCTTTTGCTTCTGTAGGTTGTGTACCTAAACTGTCCTACGGCTACATACATATGTGTGTACAGACACACACACACACACACACATATATATAAACTTATGGACTCCTCAGAATAATATTTTTAAATGCATAGAATAAAATACAGAGAATTACAAAGGAAACCAGTTATATTAAAGTTCAATTATCAAAGTTTTTTTTTTAACTTCATCTGACCTGTAGTCTAAGAACCATCCATACTCCTCTATTAGGTAATTTTCTAAGGTTCCAGCTATGGAAAGAATCCAGTGGAAGGATAAATTAATGGTTTGTGGTTCCTGGGTGAGACATAATTTTGGCTAAGAGAGTCCTTTCTTGTACCTCTCAAAAAACTACCTTCTCAGGGCAGCTAGGTGGTGCAGTGAATAGAACTCTGGTCTTGGAGTCAGAAGGACCTGAGTTCAAATTCGACCTCAGACACTTAACCCAAAAACTAGCCATGTGACGGTGGGAAAGTCACTTAACTCCAATTGCCTTCCAAAAAAAAAAAAGCAACAAAAACCAAAACACTACCTTCTCTATATGTTCATATGGCCCTATTTGCATAAGGGTCTAGTTTGGGGCGGGGGGATTTAGGAGGGGTGGAGAGAGGAGACCAGGAATCCAGGTGATTCTTTGATCAATGTGGGGAGCTTACTCCATCAATTCAGATGGGACAACTCACCTGTACCTAGGAAATATTTTGACTTGTCTGTAGTCACAAAGTTAGGGCATGTTAGAGACAAGACTGGAACCTATGACCCCTCTGCAACTCTACCTCCTTAAAAAGTTTTCCTAGGTTACTTTATTAAAGTCAAACTTTTCAGTTTTTCCTCCCCTATTCTGCAGGATTCTTTCTCATTTAATCTATCACCCTCATGTTAATGAGTGAAGTTAATTTAGTTTGATTAGAAAATTTCCTTTTTGAGGGAAAAAAAATCCCTCTAATAATAATTCCAGTTCTCTAGCTTTCTGTATTCATTTGTCCTGTGCAATAAAGATCTTCTCAGAAAGCTGTATCACAAAATGCCTTAAGAGGACCTCTCCCTTGAACCAGAAGATGCTTAATATGGCTATTGCCAGCATGTAAATTAATTGCTGAGATGTAAATTAATTACTCCAAGCAACCACTGATACTTGAAGTGGTTAGCAGCAAGGGTGGGAAACGCACAGCCTCCAAATGGATGCAGTCAAAGGGCTACTTGTGAGGACCTAGAGGACCACATGTGGCCTCAAGGCTGCACATTTCTCACCCCTGGTAGACTATAAGGTTGTGACTAGAGATTGTTTCATTTGTTGTATTTATGTCTCTAACACCTAGAAGAGTTTAGAGGACATAGTAGACACTTAAATACTTGTTGATGGCTTTTATTTAGTTTTGGTGGGAATGAGTCTGGAGAACCTAGAAACAGATTTTTTGAGGTGTTTTTTCCTATGCGGGGTCTGCTTCATGTGAGAGAAATGGAGTCTAGAAGCTTGGAGATGGACTAAGACACAAGATCTGGAAAATATCAGATTTAGAAAAGCATGATGGAGGATCAATAAAGAATAAAGCCTAGTTCCCAGTGTATTTGAATATAGGATTAGGAAAAATTGGTAAAAGTTCTGCAAATCTTTCATTTTTCCTTTTGTTTATTATTCCAGCCCCTTCCTAAAGTACATAATTATAAATTCTAACCTTACAGGGAGCCCAGACTTGTAATTCCATTGGTGTTGGGAAGTCTCAGCAAGGGAACTTCCTCTACCACTGTGTATCATCACCTTCTCTGCAAATTATAGTCTTAGAGAATTACCTGGACCTCTGAGAGGTTAAGAGACTTGTCCATGGTCACACAGTCAGTGTGTGTCACAAATAAGACTTGAACCTAGGTTTTCTTCATTCTGAAACCGATATGTCTGTCTCCTTAAATTTAAAAAAAAAAAAAAAGAAAAACCTAAATTGAAAAACATATGCCCTACCAACACCACCAGTGACAAGCAATCTAAGTAATCCAGCAGGCAGTGTGTTCTGCCTCCTCACCTGAAGACCAGATTACCACTAACCCAAGATACTATAGAAGGACTTCTTATTTGGATGGGTAGAATGTCATAAAGTCCCTTCTAATTCTGTGACCTTGAAGTTTGTAAAGAATTACGTCCTGTTTTCAGAGAGCAGCAACAGAGGAAGAACAAGTGTTGTACTCCCCCTCCTGTTGACTAAACTGGTCTGCCAGAACCCAGTCTAGTGGGGACAGCTATTGGCAATGAGAAGCAGAAAGGGGTGCCAATGAACCAAGGACTGCGCCACTTAGCTGTCAAAGTGATCATCCTAAAACAGGTCTGACCATGTCACACACCCCACCTCAATAAACTGCAGTGGCCCCCTAACACCTTCAGGATCTGCTCTAAAAGCCCTTCACAACCTGCTCCACCCACTTTTCCAGTCTTCTTATATGTGACATATATTAGGCAACCCAGTTTCACTTGCCTCCTTGCCTCCTTGCTATTTCTCCCTGATCTGGGCTTTTTCACTGGCCGTCTCCATGCTCACAACACTCTCCCTCCACATCTCTACCACCTGACTTCTCTGGCCTCCTTCAAGTCCCAGCTAAAATCCTCCCTTCTCTAAGAAACCTTCCCTGATTCTCCTTAGTCCTAGTCCCCATTCTGTATTGATCATCTCCAATTTATCCTCCCTATACCTTGTCTATGTTTTTGCATATTGTTTGCATATGTTTGTTTGCATATTGCCTCCCCATTAGACTGAGATCCTTTAGAAAAGGGAATGTTTTGCCTTTCTCTGTATCCCCAGGGATAGTGCCTGGCACATGGTAAGCATGTAATCAATGTTCACTTGCCTGCTTGAACCTTGTTAGGTTCTGGGGCACAACAGGCCTGTAGTACAAAAAGCTAAGTAACTCTCGGCTTAGCACTAATGTCATATGATAAGCAAACTGTCCTATTCTTCATACCTTCCCCTTACATTTGCAATCTGCATCCTTACAGCACTTTGCATATCTGTCACCTGCAGCGTGCAATGGATGTCAGTTTCAGTATCCATGATACAAACCTTCTCTCCCACCCTGCCTAAAATAGACTTAGGCAGTCAGAAGCAATCAGCTCATAGATGCAAGACATGAATTTAGTATCTTGCAATAGTAGGATATCTCCTAGTTAATTTTTTTTCCTGAGCTACTCATTTGCCTTAGGTTGGAGTTCTTCTCTCCAGAGCCTCTTTAGCAACAATGTAGAGCACACCAGTTTTCATGCCTGATAATGCTGGTGGAAGAGTGACAAATAATTCTATCTCATAATTAGAAGCCATGTTCCAGGAAGTTATTCCCCTCTAGAATAATTTCACTTTTTCCATGATGTTTTCAAATGTTCCAAGTTGAAAACATGAAGCTCTTGGGAAGTAACATCAAAGACATCATCAAGGCCATGAATGTCTGGAAAGGAGCGGGGCCAGTTGTATAGCAAGAGTGAGGAGCAAACAGACCCACTCAAGTTTTGTGATAGGAACCATAAGTACTGAAGAAGGTCTCCAGCAACTTGGTGAGCTTCTCTGTTGGGGATTTATTGAAGGACGCAAACAAGAATTATAGACGAAAAGAAAGCATGGGTAGGTTGTGAACTCCACCTGTGGGAGGAGTATCCGTGCTGATGACATCATAGGTCAATAGAAGTATAGCTATCCTATCCACATCACAACTTTTCCCATCACAGTTTCAATATATGACGGGTCAACACAAGAAATAAAATGGGAATTTTTAGGGAGTTTTGTCAAAGCTCCAGATGACACCAGATGAAGCACAAAGGCCAGCAGATGACACAGAAAAAGTGTGGAAACTCGGATGCATAAAATATGTGTATAGTATTATATAAATCAACCCAATTTTTAATGTAAAGAACTGTAACCACCCATAAAAGAAAAAGAAAAAATTCAGACTTCTTCTCTGGTATGAAGGGAAGGCCAAAAAATTTTACATGGATTTTCTGGATGGCAGGGACATACCCCAACCTGCTATGATATGAAAGGGATAACTATTGAAAGAGAAGTCAATTAGTCAAGAAACTTCTATTAATGCAGTCATATTATAATTGTGTCATAGGGAACATAAAGTGTCAGAGAAGGGAACAAACTTTTGCTAAGTGCCTACTATGGGCCAGGCACTGTACTAAGTACTTTACAAATATTATCTCATTTGAACCTCAAAACAACCCTATGAGAAAGGTGCTGGGGTTTTTTGTTGTTTGTTTTTGTTTTGTTTTTGAAGGGGAGAAGGCAAGTCAATTGGGGCTAAGTGACCTGCCCAAAGTCACACAGCTAGTAACTGTGTCTAGTGTCCGAGGTCGCATTTGAACTCAGGTCCTCCTGATTCCAGGGCCATGCTCTATTCACTGCACCACCTAGCCACCCCGAAAGGTGCTGCTTTTATCCTTTTTATAGTTGAAGAAACTAAAGCAGAAAGGGAATAACTGGCTTGCACAGGGTCCCCCAGCCAGCAGATGTCTGAGGCTAGATTTGAATTCAAGCATTCCTTACTCCAGGTCTGGGTCTATACACTTCACCACCTAGTCACCTCAAGGAAAAAAGGAAAAAAGAAACAGTCTCTGCCCTCCAGAAGCTTACAGTCTAATAAAGAGACAACATATGAACAACTTTGTACAAACTATCAACAGGATAAATTGGAAATAATTAACAGGGGAAAGGCACTAAAATTAAGAGGGATCAGAAAAGACTTCCTAAAGAAGGCGAGATATTATTTTATTATATTATTTTAGTTTAGTTTTGCCTTTTCAAAATTATTTGTTTATTTTTAGTTTTCAAAATTCACTTCCATAAGAACTGAAGTTCCAAATTTTCTCCCCATCCCTCCCCTCCCTCCACCCCAAGACAGCATGTAATTTGATATAGGTTCTACATATACATTCATATTGAACTTATTTTCACATTAGCCATATTGCAAATAAGAATTAGAACCAATGGGAGAAACCATGAAAAAGAAGAAACAAACCAAAGGAAAAAAAAAGAGCTTGCAATTAACATGCTTTTGATGGAATCCAATGATGTAATCCTAATAAAGCTGACTCCAGCCCCAATATTCTAACTTTGTTATAGAGTCCAACGAACAGCAGGTCCACTGTACCTACCTAGCCCCATCCCCAATATCCTAACTTCTCCATACATGCCTCACTGCTCACAAGAACAACAGGTGTGTCCATGAATTCATATTTCTCACAGAAACAGCAGGTGTGTCCATGCACTCAACCACAACCATATCCATCTAGTCTCAGACAGGACCACAATACTCAGCCAATCAGAAAGCAGCACCACTAGGATGCCCAAGCAGGATGTGGATCCCAAGACAATAGAAGAGACTTTCCCTAAGTAGTCACCTGCACAGTAATAGTAAAGAACTGACCTAGAGTGAACTTATGACATAGAGAGGCTTATTATAACATCATTATCATACATATGTATTTCTCCAAATGGGTTTTTCTGTATACATTGTAGGTAATTGTATGCACAGTTCCACTGTGGCTGGGACCCCTCCTCTATTACCTAATCCTTTAACAAATTCCTCCTGCCTTTTTAATATTAATCATATTCCTGTGTTCTGTCCAAAGTTTGACTATGTAATCAGCATTTTTACCCTATAAAAATCCATCTTGCTTTCACTGAAGTTGCTGGTTCCTCTTGGAATTTAGCCCCCTCCATGAGAGGTGTCAGTCTCAACAAATACCTACATGTGGAGTAGAGGTCATCTGACTCTGAATTCTTTGAGACAGTTCCACCACAACACATAATGAAACCCCAACAGTTTGGGAGTAGGCAGAATTTAATCCACAACACTTCCATCTGCAATAAAACTCCATAGATATTTTTCTGGATGTGGACAGGATTTTTCATCATGAATCTTTTGGAGTTGTCTTAGATCCTTGCATTGCTGGGATAAATTTATCAAAGTTAGTCATTGCACACTGTGGCTGTTACTGCACACAATGTCCCCTTGGCTCTGCTCACTTCACTCAGCATCAGTTCATATAAGTCTTTCCAGGTTTTTCTGAAGTCTGCCTGCTTTTTATTTCTTACAGCACAATAGTATTCCATCACATTCATATACCACAACTTGTTCTGTCGTTCCCCAACTGATAGACATGCCTTCAATTTTCAATTCTTTGCCACCACAAAAAAAGCTGTTATAAATATTTTTGTACATGTTCGTCTTTTTTCTCATTTTTATGATCACTTTGGGATTACAGACCTAGAAGTGGTATTACTGGGTCGAAGAGTAGGCACATTTTTATAGGCCTTTGGGCGTAGTTCCCAATTGCTCTCCAGAATGGTTGGATCAGTTCATACCTAGAAGAAGGGATTTTAGCTGGGATTTGAAGGAAGGAGTCTCAGGACTCAAGCTTGTATACTGGCTCTGCCACTTACTGCCTGTAAGATCTTTCCCTCTCTGCACCTCAGTTTTACCATTTGTTAAAAAGAGGGATTTGGACTTAATGAGTTCTAAGGGTTCCTTTCATCTCCAGATCTATGACGCTGTTAATCTAGACATCCAAATCATGACATGTGTCTTTTGGAACAGTTGGAAGAAATGAAAAATAAATTTAAAAACATTTTGAACATAGTTCATGTTCCTATAACTATAATTGATTGGTTGATAGATGATCACTCTGATTAACTGATCTTTCTAGAGATAAAAGAATAAAGATGGGGAGCATTCTTCCAAGTCAGTCTGTCTGTATGCCACCAAGGAACTAGAAAAAGAGGAAAAGTTCTGTCACTCATTCAGAAGTTTGAACTTTATGATATTAAGCACCTACCTACCTGGAAACAACTTGAAGATTAACTAAAAAATTGCTTATAACTTACCAGATTTTTTGCTTCTTTCAGGTTATTTGACATCATTTTTTATTTTGTGACTGTATGAGACATGCTGGTTAGGATCAGCAAAGTTTCTATAACCCTATAGGAACAGTTCCTGGTTGTATGCCTGAGATTTTCTTCTAATTACCTTTAATTTCCTATTTTCTGCATTTGGGGATTAGTGAGATTTTTATAATTTGATCATTACATTGGTATGAGGCTATGTAATAGGTTATTCATGAAAGTAAAAGGCAATGGGTTTGAGGGGAAAGAATTCTAGTTTTAGATTCAGAAAACCCTGACTTGAATCCCCATGCTTATGACTTTTGGCAAGTCATTTACCCTCATTGAGTTCAGTTTCCTCATCTGTGAAATAGGGATATTACTAACTACCTGGCCTATGTAAACCTTAAAAAAAAACAACCTAGCATTATTATTGAGAATACTTTGTGATCTAAAGTATACTTGTTGTTCAGTTGTTTTCAGTTGTTTACGATTCTTCATGACCCCATGGGGTTTTCTTGTCAAAGGTACTAGAGCGGTACGCCATTCCTTCTCCACATCATTTTACAGATGAGGAAACTGAGGCAAATAGGATTAAATGACTTCCCCGAGGTCACACAGCTAGTAAGTGTCTGAGGCCAGATTTGAACTTGGAAAGATCAGCCTTTCTGACTCTAGGTCTGGTATTCTGTCCACTACACCACAGATGTAATCTGTTTACTGAATGTAAAATAAAACGGCAACCTTTTAATAAAGTAGCCCACCTGTAAAATTTACTAACTAAAAATGCAAAGCATTTTCATTAAAGGACCTGGGGATAGGCGCTGATTTCAGTGGTATAAGGAACTGAATTCTCTTGGCACCTATTGTGCCATTTATAGTCTTGGAAAACTGCCTACAACCCTGAAAGGTTAAGTAATAGCTAAAGTATTTACATAGTATTTTAAGGTTGCAGAGCACTTTACCTGTGTTGACTGGTGTGATTCCCAAAACAATCCTATGAAGTAGGTACTTGTATATCTTTATTTTACAGATGAGGGAAACAGCCTAGGAGAGAGTAAATAACATCTCCAGGGTCACACATCGAAATAAATATCTGTGGTAGAATTTGAACTCAGATCTTCCTGAATCCAATTCTAGAAGTATCTATTGCATTATAGTAGTCATCTTCCTGAGTCCTAGTCTCGCTCTCTGTCCACTATGTCCTGTAACTTCTCATACTCAAGAAATATAGGAAAGCGACATAAACATAGAAGACCAAGAGTCATTCCCTGATAGATTTCCCAGTAAGATAAAGGATATGAATAAAGTCATCAAAAGTACAGACTACTAAAAATTATATGAAAAATTACTTCAAGTCACTAATAGTAAGAGAATTAAAAATGAAAACAACCCTAAGATTTCACTTCACACCGAGCAAAACTGGCAGAGATGACAAACGTTTTTGGGAAATCAGGCAGTCTAATACACAATTTTTTTTTGCCTTTTTTTTTTGGAGGGGAATTGGGGTTAAGTGACTTGCCCACGGTCACATGGCTGGTTAAGTGGCTGAGGTCAGATTTGAACTCAGGTCCTTCTGACTTCAGGGCCAGTGCTCTATTCACTGCACCACCCAGCCACCCTTGTCTAATACACTATTGATAGAGCTATGAATTCCTCTAGCTATTGTGAAGACTAATGTGTAATTATGCAAAAAAACAAGGGGGGGATAAAATGTTCATATGCCTTCCCCCAGAGATCACACTGCTGGGCAAATAAAATAAAATAAAATAGAGGCTCCAAATACACAAAGATGTTTGCAGTAACACTTCTTGTGGTAGCAACAACCGAAAGCAAAGTAGATATCTATGATTAACAAGTAACTAAACACATTTTCAGTATGTGACTGTAAAAGAATATTATCATCTTTTAAGAAAAAAAAACGTGAAGAATTCAAAGAAATCTAAGAAGATTTAAATAAAGTCAGAGTTAATTAAGCAGAATGGGAAATGTGCTGCATACAACAGCTACAACAGTGTAAATTAAAAGAACAATACAATGACATGGAAAGCTATATGTAATTTAAATGAACAAGCTTAGCTCTTGAGAAGGGAGAAACTATACTTCCACTATCCATTGGAGCAGTCAAGGACCATTGGTGCAGCATGTTGTATATTCAACCAGACAAATGTGGTATACGAGCTGGTCTTGCTGAAGTGATCTTTTTTTCTCCTTTGCTGCAAAGGAAGGTTCACTGATAAGGAAGGAAGAGAATATTTTTTAAAAAGGATAATGATGTAAAACAGTAGGTTTCAACAAAACTTCGTTTTTTAAAAAAATGCAGTATGACAACACATAGGGATCCTCTAATGAATTCTTTTGCTAAGCAAAATAATTCTTCCTTTACAATTTGTTTAACTTTAGACTTTCATATATCAGATTTGATTAAAGCTAGGTCCATGTGTATTATTAAATTCCATCTTTATGTAGCAATCTATACTTTTTACATGGCATATAATCACTTACTAATTATGTTTTCCATCTATCCTTTGAGGATGATGAGAGAAAAGTATTATTAATCCAATTTTATGCCTACACATGATTAACAGTAAACCACATGAGTTAAATGAAAGCCAGTTATTATCTTCCCATCATATTCAAATGAATGATATAATTTTGGGTTATATAATGGGTGAACTCAGAAAACGACTGAGGTTTATTTATGAAATTAGATTTCAAAGTCATAATACATTCAACAGAAACATTCTTTGTCAGCTAGACTTGATGATAGCTAAAGAAAATCACCAAAAAATAGTCACTAAAGTAGATAAAGCTCAAAATCAGTCAATAAATAAAGATGATGGATTATGTATATATTTATGTTGCATATAGATAGATATTTTATATAATATTATAATATAGCATATATTGCCATATTATATATAGATACATACATACATATGGGTGTATGTATATTGATTCTGTACGTGTCCTATGCCATTCATACAATACTTTTATAGTAGACACTAAATGGAAGTGGGAAATGTAATGCTGAAATTATTTATGGTAATGTTAGGGACAGTGATAGTTTGCTTCTGAGCTGTAGCAGTGTAACAAATCAAAACAAGACTTCTGACTGACTGCAAGGAGCTAAGTTAAAATGCAATTATAAATCAGCATGAAGCTGAATCTAAGCATAGCTATTATTTCTTAATACCTTGAACTATTAGGTGCAATTTCTTAGGTCTTCTACCTATCTCTATCCATCTCTAAAAAGCAAAAGTCAACAAGATGGGGGAACGAATTACTTCTGTTACAATTTTGTAATCTAGATATAAAGGTCATATCACATAGTTAAACAAAAGGTCTCTCTTTGGAAGATTGGAAGTTCTAATAGAAAACATTATTTTAATGACTGTTTTTTTCTACTTAAAGGTATTACCAAGATTCCCAATATTTATGTAGTTCTTTAACGTCTATTTCTGTGTTGATCAAACTTGGAAACTTAAAACATCATTTTATAATCCTCTCTGGGTTAGACCTTCCTAGGAAGAAATCATTTTTGCATGGTGATAGGTTACAGAACAAAAAAATAATACTTCTGAGGTGCTATCCTAATTAGCCATTTCTCCTATTAATCCACTGGGTGAGGTTTACCACACTGTAATGATGACATTGGACCATGGATTTTTATACCTATTAGATCAAGTACTTATGTATGTGCAAGTTTCATCTTTGAATACATTAGGGAAATCAAGATTGCGCTGTCATTTAAACAAAACTATTCCTTCAAGTGAGAGTATACAATTATATCTCCTCTTTGAATGTTACCACTTGAATGAATTAGCACTAATAAATATGGACTGCTCCTTTTGTTCTAAATCTCCATCACTGGGCCAAGTTTAAAAAAAAAGATCACTCGGTACATTTCTCTTTGAAAAGATGTTGATTTGAATTCATATTTTAAAAGCATTTTAGGAGTTTTTTTTTATTCTCCATTTTTCCATTCTCTTTTTAAATAATGAAGTTAAATGAGGCTAAAACAATGGATGTACTCATTGAATTCAGTTAAATAATTCAAATAAATGGAGGAGGGGGGAAATGAGGATAAACTAAACTAACTGAATTAGCCATTTGACTAAATAGTCAATCTGGTGAAAATAAAATGAAAGGTTTGAGATACAGGAAGCAACCTTTCACTCTATGATAATTATGAAATTATGAAAGTTGTTTTTTCTCTTAGCTAAGTAAGAGCCAGGCCTATTCATTAAATTTCATAATTTCCTATTAAGGACAGGATAAAAAACTTTCCCTATCAATGAAGGTCAGCACCTTCTCCATACCTTAAAGTCTTAGAGAGTTACCAAGAACCCTAAGAGGATAAGTGACTTACCCAGGGTCACACAACAATTATATGTGAAAGAGGCAATATTTAGATCTCAATCTTCCTGTCTTAGAGATGAGCCCCACATACTGCCTCCAATTTCCTATCAATTTTGAAAATATTTTATTGATGTTCCTTTTTTCATGTCATTATTACTTCACCCTGACTTTTTCTCTACCCCATAGAATCCTCCCTTGTAACAAATAAATATTGTGAGGCAAAAATAAAAGGAAAAAAAAGAAACAATAAAACCCAAACCATATTGCAATAGCCCAGGAAAGAGGGGCCAAGGCCCTGAAATAAGATAATGACTGTTAGAATACAGATAAGGAGACTGAAATCACTAGATCTGTCAACTGCTTGGACATGTGGTTATCATAAGGATGGGCAGGCAGGTGGTGCAATGGACAGAGCGCTGGGCCTGGAGCCAGGAAGAATCATCTTCTGAGTTGAAATCTAGCCTCAGACACTTACTAACTGTGTAATCTTGGGCAAGTCACTTAACCTTGTTGCCTCAGTTTCCTCATCTGTAAAATGAGCTGGAGAAGAAAATGGCAAACTGCTCTAGTAACTTTACCAAGAAAATCCCAAAAAGGGGTCACAAAGAGTCAAACGCTGCCAAAGTCTGGTGGAAGTCTGGGAGAGGGATGTCTTTGAGGGGAAAGCTCTGGAATCGGTTATAAAACAATCATGTCAGCTCATCTGGTATTGGTATGACTCATTCTGTCTTTCCCAAAATGAAAGGGAGAGGTGTGGTTCTTACTGCCTTGGATTGCAGATCCTGCCTTTGGACGGCTCAAGATGTGATCTAGAGACAAAGGCCTGGGTATCAGAGGCAAGGAGGAAATTTTCCCTGTTGTAGTAAGGAAGCAAGTATTTATTAACCTTTCACTATGTGTAAGAAACTGTGCCAAGAACTTTACAATTATTATCTCATTTGACCCTTACAACAACCTTAAGATATAGGTGTTATTATTATCCCCACTTTATAGTTGGGGAAATTGAGGCAAATGGAGGTTATATCCAGGATCATACAGCTAGTAATAGTCTGAGGTAAGATTTGAACTCAGGTCTTCCTAACCCCACATCCAGGGCTCTTAATCTACAACCATTTAGCTGCCTCTAAGCAATACCAGCTGCTACTATGGGTTCCCAGTTTGGGATTGGGTCATAACAGCCCTGAGTAGCTAATATCCAGTGTGAAAACTTACAGCAGTTGATGTGAGGGAGAAGAGTCAGGGCGTGGTGGGGTTAAAATGACTGAAGAATGAGTACAATTATGTAGATTAGCCCTAGAAGTTCGCTACAGTGTTGAGGGTGAGGTACAGCCTTTCCATCCTTTGGCTGATCAGTCACAGACATCTACAAGCCATGCCCAGGTAGCTTTGGAGACCATCTGTGATGATCACACACTCAGCCTGTTTCCCAAACACCTAAAACAGACGGTCTGTTAAGGAGGTTTACGTGGAGTTTCGCTGTGGTTGCTATGAAATGCTTCTAAGCACGCAGTTGTCGAATGCTCTATATACTGCAGACTGTTATGTTTCTGCAACAGATTATTGACTGAACTCCACAGTCCGGGAGGGCATCCCACTCACCCTCTCAATAACTTTGGTTGTCACTGTCTGCTGGTTTCTTGAGCATAGAAGGTCTAACAACCAGGAACATCTACGCACTGCTCTGTGTTTTAAGGCATGCATGTGTGTGGTTTTTGTCTGTTTACAAAAGAGATCTCTATAAAGCCCACAGAATCGTGGAAGCTTTGTAATTTTTCCAGCTGTACACCAGGGCTATAATCTGATATGGCTCAAGCATGAAGATTTTTGCATTTAAAAAAGTAAGAAACTGCTATTTGAATTTTTTAAAAAGAGAAAAGTATTGGAGTTGAAGAATTTGCAATATTGACAATAGGATGGGCCTGGGTTAAGTGACTTGCCTACGATCACACAGTAAGTGTCTGAGGCTGGATGTGAGCTCAGGTCCTCCTGACTCTAGAGCTGGCCCTCTATCTCCTGTGCCAACAAGCTGCCCCCAATACTAATAACAGCTAATATTAACATAAGATCTAAGGTTTATAAAGCATTTTATAAACATTATCTCTTTTAATCCTCATAGCATCCCTGTAAGGGAGGTGCTATCATTATATTCATTTTACACAGAAAAATACTGAGGCTAAGAGCGTAAGTGACTTGCCCAGGGCCATACAACTGTTGAATATCAGGCAGGATCAGATGCAGGTCTTCCTGAATCCAGGTCCAAGGTTCTATCCACTGTGCCACCCACCAGACCACCTTCATTTACAGCCACAAATGTCTTTGTTAATGTCCTTTATGCTATTCCTAATGTATACATTGTGGCTGGTAACATACTGCAACCTCCTTACATTCAACATGAGTCTTTCTGTTGTGTCCTGGACCCTTTCATCTGGGTTCTCCTGAGATGGTGATGTTCTATTATTTGCAGCCCTGTAGCATCACTGGGAGAATATTGGTATTTTCAAAATTGATATTTTCTGATGTAGAACTATTAAAGATCATCAAAAATGCTGCATAATTTCCCAAATGTGAGCCAACTGCTTTCTTCCTCCTACTCATTTATCAAACTATGTGCCATCTGTGGCATGTGAAACAAATCCACTAAAAAAGTTAACTATCGTCCAAGCACTGGGGTAAGCTCTAAGGATAGAAGTACAAAAGGCAAGGCAGTCACTGTCCTGAAGGAGCATATATTCTAATAAGGGAATACAACACAGAGAAAGTTTTGCTGGACGAGCTATTTCTGTTAAGCAGTTTATTGACATGACGTTACAGGAATGAATAATATTATTACTATCATCATCATCATTATCAAAGATAATGTTGTGAGGATGAAAGAAAGGACAAGAGTATGAAAATGCCTGTGGAACAGAAGTGGGGTAGATTTGAATCCAGTTTAAAATAGAGAAGACCTACCAATAAGAAGCCAAGGACCCAGGGTGGCAGATGGAGATTCAGATTTGAGGTAAAGAACAAAGTACAGGATCATAACAGGAAGACAGACGATTGGTCATTTGTCCTTGTGCTGATGGACTCAGTGAAGTCATTGCCCTTTCAATGCTTATCAGAATCAGGGCAATAAGTGTTTGCCTCCTACTTTTTTTTTTCTAGCATGAATGACTAGACCAATCTCTTTTGAGTAGCTATGAATCTCCTAAGGATACCTTCCGGTACTCTAGAATTAAATTTAATTAGCCTGATTCCATCTATAAACAGAAATATGTATAGGACTTCTCTCCCAACAGAGAGAATCTTTTCTAGGGAATTTGCACAGGATGTCCTTCCTGATACAGGAAAACACTTTTAATGAAGTTATAATCCCTTGTTTTATACATTGACATAGATGTTGAGCAGATCACTGAAACAAGTTGCATCTTTCATTGTTGGTGACTCAACATGGCATGGAAGTGACCTTTTCCTCTAGACTTAACATCCCTAGTGTTAAAGCCTTGTAAATTTTAATTAACTGAAAAAGTTTTGAGCATGGTCCTTGTGAACCACACTATAATGAGATGGGATGACTTGGTGGCCTCTATAGCACCAAAATTTAGGGCATCCTAATAGCATTAAAAAAAACTGGACTTAGCACCTAGTTAGCAAGAATAACTACTTAAAATTGGAAATTACCATTTTGGGGGGGAGGGTATTCCCTCTAGTTCTACCTTACCTTACTATATATCGATTCTCCAAGCAACGGTCTTTCCAACAGAAACCTTGTACTATTCTGGAGTCTCTGCTAATGTGATCTGGTGTCCCAGAGTTTCTATCCCTGCATAGAGAAATCAACCAGTCTCATTAGCACCATGGAGCCTTGTATCCCAGGGTCTCTCTCCTGTCAACTGAATTTACCTTTTAAAAAAATGATTTGCTCCTATTCTCTCTATTTATTTCATGAAGCTTTTTGTGAGATCTCAAAACTGGTGGTTACTGCTATGCTGGTAATCAGCCATGGATTCCATCTCAGGATCAGCCTAATTAAGCACAGACACATTCACCACCAGAAGAAAGACCATGAAGTGATGAATTTAGGGGATATTGCAATTTATGAAATTGTAACACAAGAAAGAAAACCAATACTTATTAAATATTGATTAATAACAGCTGTGATGTAATCAGGACCATGCTGAGGAAGCAATGAATCTTAGAGCTCAAAGAGACCTAGAAATCATCTGGTCTCTTATTTTATAGAAGAGAAAACCATGAGCCAGTTAAATAGTTAAATGACTTGTCCAGGGTTCCCTAAATACTTAAGGGGAAACACCAGACTAGAACTAGGTCTCCTGACTCTCAATAAAATGGTTTTCCATTGTATCATATTACTTTTCTAAGTTTTACCTAGGTGCTTGTTTCTCCTTAAATGTTACTCAAGATTAAATTCTTTTCTAAAATAGAGAAAAATAACAAAAATAGCTAGAATTACATATCACTTTAAGGACTGCAAAGGACTTTACACAAAATATCTCATTTGACCCTCACAATAACCTAGTGAAACAGATATTCTTACCATTCCCATTTTACAGATTAGGACAGTGAGACTGAATAGCATATGTGGCTTGCCCAGAGTCTCACAGGTAAGTATCTACAGTATAATTTAAACTTAAGTCTTCCTGACTCCAAGACTAACACACTAAGCTTTGCACCACCTGGCTTTTTTTATTTATTAATTATTTAAGTTCTTGGAACCATACTCTCATCTGGGTCAAAGAGGAAATATGTACATCTAGGGAGGTTTAGAAGGTCTTCTGAACTTCTAAAGAGGTGAGAAAACTGGCAAACAGTATGTGGGAGGGACTTTTAGATGGGTGTGTAGATTAAAATTAGGAGTGTGGGAAGAGAAGATAAGAGAGAAACTTTTAGAGGGGTGGGTAAAATAAGGAATAAGAGGGTAAGGAGAGAAATAAGGTAATAGGGATAGAATAAAAAGATAGGCTAAGAAGAAAAATAGTGAGTTAAGAATAAGATGGAGAAAAATTCACAAATTGTAATTATAACCTTGATTGTTAATGGGATAAATTCACCTATAAAATGGAAACAGATGGCAGAATGGATTAAAAATCAGAATTTGTGTTGTTCACAATAAACACATTTAGGAATGGAAGAAATATGGGATTATAATGAAAGATTGGAGTAGAATTTATTATGCTTCAGCTGATGCAAAAAGGGCAGGGGTAGTAATTATGATCTCATATAAAGTTATATCTAAAATAGATTTCATTAAAAGAGTTAAACAGGGTAGCTACATTTTGATAAAAGTTACCATAAGCAATGAAATAATATCAGTACTGAACTTGTATGCACCAAATACTATGGCATCCAAATTTTTAAAAGAAAAGTTAAATGAAATATAGATGGAGATAGATAGCAGAACTATAATAGTAGGGGACTTTAATCTTCCCCTCCCAGAAGTAGATGAATCCAACCAAAAAATAAATAGGAAAGATGTTAAGGAAGGGAATAAAATTATAAATAAACTAGATAGGATAGATATTGTAGCACTAACACAATATTCACAGTGCCAGCGGTGACTATAAATCACAGTGTGGACACAGTGTTCAATCACAAAATATAACAGACTCTACATATAGAAGACAGAAACAAAACACTATTCAGATACCAGAAAACTGAATCCCAAAACCAGAAAGCTGAATCTATCATAGTAGCAAAGAAGTTAATAAGCCATAACACCACAGAGAGTCACACTATCCTTTAACCTTTCCACAAATCAACATTTATTCACAAGCCTAACTGTCTCCCTTGGGTGTACCCTCTCCTTCCTCCATCTCTAACTGCTCTGACTCCCAGCTTCCTGTGGATGCTGCTCCTCCCTTCAGCAAGCTCCTCCCCACAGGCTCCATGTGATTATATTTAGCTTATTAGGGAGCAGAGTATATCTTCAAAATGGTATGATCTTTAAATTCCCTTAGGCTTATTAAAGGGCAGGGAAGATCTTCAAATTCCCATTACTGTAACATTCAGCTCCGAGATCTTTAATGTCCCTTGCATAGCAAAAATACATTAACAATACATTTCATTACATAGGTTAATGGGAGTTTAGGGGTAACTGGTGTGGTAACTGGTCTCAATAGAACTTTGCAACAACATAACAGGGATAATAGAAAACAACCCCATAAAAGAATATCTTAGGGTGGGAACTTTGGCACAAGCACCCTATTTTTCCCCCCTCTAATGAATGGGGCTCAAAATATTGGGGTAAGGGGTGAAGATCTCTTCTCCATAGCTACTTCCAGATGAAATTGGATGTAGAGCTGTCCTTGCCCCAAGAGGTCCCATTGTAGAGGTAAGTTCTTTAGCTGGCATCTGGAGTTCAGTCAATGCTAAGCCCAGGGGTGGCACATCATAGTCATGGACAGAGGTGACATCTGCCTTAAGTGGTCAGGAATCTGCAGGTGGAGGGTTCTAAGCCTGCAGGAAATAAATCTCTCAAACAAGTTTAACAGACATAAAGTCAAAAAGAAACAGATATAGGTTCAGCCATGCTTCTGGAATCCATGGACCCACTATCATAGCCTCATTCACAGTAGAATATATGAGTTAAGTTACCAAAATATAATTTGGTAAACTTCTTCTCCTGAATAAACAACAGTTACAGTATTGTCTTTCCTATGTGCTATAATCTCCACAGCCTTTGGAACGTTGTCTAGTTTCTGCTTTACCCATACTTTAACTCCCAGTCTTATTCTATCAGTAGAACCAAACTCTTCAGTTACTCTTACAGTTATTTCTGAAGGGTCAGTTTTCATGAGGGGTATGGTTTCACAAGGAATAATGATCACTTGAACTATTCTATCATTTTTACAAAGCTCTATGAGTTTTTCACCCAAATTATGGAATGTCTCAATAATTTCTCCTTGATAATTAGAATCTGTTACTCCAGCCAATTCATGGATATCTTGAGCTGCTAATCGTGATTTAGGTTATATATGGCCAAAATGAATTTTAGGGATTCTCATACATATTCCAGTGGAGATATTTCTTATTTCTTTACTATCCAACCAAAAGTCTTCTAAACAATGTAAATCATATCCTGCTGAACCAGTTGTTCCTGGATTCAATTCTGGGACATATTGCTTCACAGTCCCAATACTAAATATTTGGGATTTTATGTGTCTGCTGTTTTCCAATTTGCAAATCTGAGATCATCATTCTGGCTGGAGGTGTATTTCCTCCTAGCAGTCTATTATTCAAATTATGTAAAGCAGTGAACAAATTATCCTTCCAATTTTGATATAAATTATTAGAACTTAACTTCCTTAACTGTTCTTTCAATAATCCATTCATTGTTTCAATCAACCCAGATGCTTGTGGATAATACAGAATATGATATATCCATTCTATATTGTTTAATATATACAATATCTCTTCATTTCGTTACTTTGAAATGTGACCCATTGTCAATTTGAATATGCATTGGGGTTCCATAATATAAACTTATGAGATCTAGAATTTTACAGGTGTTTTTCTGGGTTTCATTCTTATAAGGACAAGCCACTAGTATGGCTGCATGGGCACAAGTACATATAAATTTGCATCCTTTATCTTCTGGTAAGGGACCAATATGATCTATTTGCTAGATTTGGGCTAGAACTTTTCCCCTTGCTATCTTTCCAGTTACCACCCGAGTAACGTTTATTCCTTTTTCAGTTGACATATATGACATTCCTCTGCTACTTGTTTTAACAATGAATGAGTGATACTAATATCTTGAGCTTGTGCCCAGCAGTGCATGTACTGGACCCCTAAATGAGCGGCTGTTTGTTGGACCCATTTTGCTAGTACTGTATCATCAGTTGATGTCAGAGTAGGGATGATATGTTGAGTAACAAACTTTGCTAGTTGATCAGTATGTGCATTGTACTCACATTTTGGTGTGGTGAGGGCCACACGAGCATTTACGTGAAAAACTAACAAGTTAGTAACCAAAGACATGTCCCATATATCTTCCCATAATTCTTTGTTTCTAAATTTTTAAAAGAAAAGTTAAATGAACTATAGGTGGAGATAGATAGTAGTACTACAATAGTAGGGGACTTTAATCTTCCCCTCCCAGAAGTAGATAAATCTAACCAAAAATAAATAAGAAAGAAGTTAAGGAAGTGAATAAAATTATAGATAAACTAAATAGGATAGGTATCTGGAGGGAATTGAATGGAAACAAAAAGGAATACACCTTTTTCTCAGTGATCCAGAGTACTTTTACAGAGATTGACCATATATTAGTACATAAAAATGTTATAGTTAAAAGCAAATAAATAGACATATTAAAAGTATCCTTTTCAGATCATAATGCAATAAAAACTATATTTAACAAGTGGCCATGGAAACCTTGATAGAAGACTAAATGAAGATTAAACTACCTAATCTAAAAAGAATAAGTGGGTTAAAAAACAAATCATGGAAGCAATCAGTGATTTCATTGAAGAGAATGGCAGTGGTGAGACAATATATCAGAACCTGTGGGCGGCAGCAGAGACAGTGATTAGAGGAGGATTTATGTCTCTGAATGTCTATATCTGTTAAATGGAGAGAAAGCAGACTAGAGAGTTGGCTCTGCAATTAGAGAAGCTAGAAAGGGAACAAATACATGTTATGGGAATCTGAAGATCTTCCCTGCTCCTAGATCCTTTGCTTAAGTGGCTTAAGTGACTCTGAGAACCTTCCCTGATTTGAAAATATACTCTACCTCCTAATAGGCTGAATGTGGTCACATGGGGCCTGTGGCAGGAGGCTTGTTTTTCAGGAATTCCCATACCTTATTACTTTGTGATTGAGCAATGGTCAAGAGGGCTGTGACATTCTCTTATCCAGGAGAAGGCTATATATACCCTGATGTGAGGTTTTGGTTTGGGGTTCACTTTGGAAAGAGTTGTGTGATTTGGCCAGATGAGACTCTGGGAAGCTGTTGAGCCCCCCCCCCCAGCTTTAAAAACCCAGATGTTGGCACTTCCCTCTCTGGTAACTGACTAGGTATGGATGTGATGGTCAGATGGTTGGAAGCCTGTCTGCTGATCTGTTTCTTTGTCTGCTTGTAACTCCTGCTTGTAACTGTTTGTATTCTCTGAAGTTCAGGGTGCTGACTTTTTCCCCCTAAACAAGGTAAATGATATATGTTTGCTTGATTAAAGTAAGACTGTTAACCCATTTTGAGTTGCTTTCCTTTAGAAAAGCAGATCCAAGTACCTGTGCTAGCAGCCATCCTGGGTATGTCAGGGTGCTTGCTGATACAATAGAAGGTCCCTGATTGAACACTAAGCTGGAAATCCTGGAGGTTGAAGGTAAGAATAATAAAATTGAGAAAAGAAAGGCCATTGAATTGATGGGTAGAACTAAGAGTTGGCTTTGTGAAGGAACAAATAAAATGGAACAATTGGCTAATTTGATTTTAAAAAAGAAAGAGGAAGACCTGATCATTAGTACCAAAAATGAAAGGGATGAATATACCACCAATGAAGATAAAATTAAGACAATTATAAGGAATTTTTTTGCCCAGGTATATGACAATGAATTTAACAATTTGAGTGAAAAGAAAGAATATTCACAAAAATATAAATTGCCTAGACTGGCAGAAGAGGAAATAGAATATTTAATTGGACCTATTTTGGGAGAGGAAATTACAGACCAATTGCATTAATGAATATGGATGCAAAAAATCCTAAATAAAATACTAGCTAAAAGATTACAACAATGTATTACCAAGCTTATACATTATAATCAAGTGGGATTTATACCAGGAAAATAGGGATTGTCTAACATAAGGAAAACTATTAACATAATTGATTATATCAATAATAAAAGTTTTAAAAATCATATGATTACAACAATAGATCCATAAAAAGCTTTTCATAAAGTTCAACACTCATTTTTAAAGTATTGGTATAAATGGATTTTTCCTTAAATAAATAAAAAGCGTTTATCTAAAAACATCAGCAAGAATTATTTGTAATGAGGATAAACTAGAAACCTTCCCAGTAAGATCACATGTGAAACAAGGATGCCATTGTCACTAATATTATTCAATAACGTATTGAAAATACTAGAAGAAAAGAAAAAGAAATAGAAGGAATCAGAATAGGAAATAAGGTTAAAAAAACTATCTCTTTTTGCAGACGACATGATGATATACTTGGAAAATCTCAAAGATTCAACTAAAAAACTAGTTGAAACAATAATTTTAGCAAAGTAGGAGTGTATATAGTAAATCTACATAAATCATCAGCATTCCTATATATCACAAATAAAACTCTGCAAGAAAAGATAGTAAAAGATACTCCCATCTAAAATAACTCTAGACGATATAAAATACCTAGGAATATACCTCCCAGGAACTATATAAACAAAATTATAGAAAACTTTTCATGCAAATAAAATCAAATTTAAAGATTTGGAGAAATATTAATTGGTCATGTGTTGGCAGGATCAATATAATAACAATAATAATTTTACCCAAACTAATTTATATAATCAATGCCATTCCAATTAAATTACCAAAAAATTATTCTGATGAATTAGAAAAAAATAATAATGAAATTAATTTGGAAGAACAAAAAGTCAAGAATATCAAAGGAAATAGTAAAAAAACATAAAGGAAGGAGGTTTAGTAGTGCCAGATCTTAAACTATATTATGAGGCAATAATTCTCAAAACTATCTGGTACTGGCTAAGAAATAGATAGGTACATCAACAGAATACAGTAGGCATACAATTTACAGCAGCAAATAAACATAACACTCCTGTGTTTGATAAACATAAAGACTTTAGATTTGGGGATAAGAATTCACTATTTTGTAAAAATTGTTGGGAAAACTAGAAAGCAGTATGGCAGAAACCGGCAGTAGATCAATATCTTACACTATTTATCAAGATAAGGTCAAAATGTTTCAAAATTAGAAGAACATGGAACATATTACTTATCAGACTTACAGACAAGTGAACAATTCGTGAATAAACAAGATATAGAAAAATTAGGTGTAAAATGGATTATTTCAATTATATTAAATTAAAAGAGGGTTGTACAAATAAAACAAATGTAGCCAAGATCAAAAGGAAAGCAGAAAATTGAGGGAGGAGAAATTTTATAGACAACTTCACAGATAAAGTTCTCATATCTAAATATATAAAAACTTTGTCAAATCTGTAAGAATATGAGTCATTCCCCAATTGATAAATGGGCAAAGGATATGAACAGGAAGTTTTGAAATGAAGAAATCAAAACTATTTATAGTCATATGAAAAAAATTCTCCATGTCATTATTGATTAGAGAAATGCAAATTAAAACAGCCTTAAGTTATCATTTTACACCTACCAAATTGGATAAAATGATTGAAGGGGAAAGCAAAAAAATGTTGGAGGGGATGTGGAAAAATTGGGCCACTAACTCATTGTTGGAGGAATTGTGAACCAATCCAACCGTTTTGGAGAGCAAGCTGGAATTATGCCCAAAGACTTATTAAATGGTCTATATACCCTTTGACCCAGCAATACCACTACTAGATTTATTTCCAGACATGATTACAGAAAAAGGAAAAGATTGTAAAGTGTTTATAACAGTTCTCTTTATGGTGGCAAAAAACTGAGAATTGGAGGGATGCCCATCAATTGGGAAATGACCGAACAAGTTGTGGTATCTGATTGTGATAGAATACTACTCTGCTATAAGAAATGATGAGCTCAATGATTTTAGAAAAACATGGAAAGACTTGCATGAAAAAATGAAAAGCAAAATGAGCAGAACCAAGAGAACATTGTACATACTAACAACAATATTATTTTTTAAATGACTGAGTAAATAAGTAATTTTGACTATTATAAATACCCAGATTAACTATGAAGGACATATGAAGGAAGATGCTATCTGAATCAAGAGAAAGAACTGATAAATAGAAGTATGTATAAAATAATTTTACATATATTTCTATTTATGTCTAATGGTGGCCATCTCTAAGGCAGGTGAGTGGGGAGGGAAGAAAAAAAAGAAATTTACATGATAACTGTTGTATATTTAAAAGGAACAGCAAGTTATACATAATAGATCAGCAGTTTCATGTGCAGTCTTTTTTTGATTATACTATGCTATGGAAATGCTTGTTTTATTCCATAAGTTAGAAAACTAAATGTCAAAAATTAGCCAAATATTGCACCTTTACATATTTATTAGAGTTTAATTTCATGGTAAAGTATAATTGACCAAATATTGTGTTGTATTCTTGCTTTCTTTAAATTGCCTATGCTTAAATTATGTTTCATCAGTAGACATAATCCAGGGCCCCATTGTTTGTACCTTTTTGTGCATAGCAATCTGACTTGGAATAAAGACAAATTTGAGCAGAAACAAACCACAAAAAAAGTCAGAAATAAATAGGAAAATTCTTAACCCTAAGTTAGAACAAAGGAACTGGACCTTTGTCTAGAAACAAAGGACTGAGACCTTTGCCCCCCAAATATTGTCCCTAGCTTTCTTAGTATGGTTGTGCAAAGCTTCTGCCTATGAAGCAAAAGATATTAACCTACTGTTAATATTTCAGTCATGATTCCCAAACATGCTAAGATGGCCAGCAGGGAACCTTAAAAGTATATAACCCAGAAGTCAGTTGCAAGAATCAATACCTCAAAGTGATCACAAAAACAACAGAATGTTGGGCCCAGAGGAGAGGAAAGCAATCAGAAGAGTGAAAGACAGAGAGCAACAGAGATATGACCTCCAGGGGGATATAGCATGAGTGTAACATGCTGAGCTGTACATGTCCAAGGCCACCAGAGAGCAGTACTCAGCAGTGTGCAAATCAAGAGACTCAGTTCAATCCAATAAACCTTTATTAAGTACCTACTATGTGCCAGGCTCTGTGATGAGGGTGCAAATTAAGCTAAAAGGAAGACAGTCTCTGTCCTCAAGGAGCCTAATGATCCATTGGGGAGAAAAAACAGAGGGAGGTTGGTGAGGTGGACCACAGGAAGTATCAGTCATGGTTCTGGGGAGTTCAAACCATGAAGAGGGATTCATAGAGAGTGGAGAGTGAGCTGGAAAGTCCAAATTCTGCCTTTTATATGGGAAAGCTTTGGGAGGAGTTTAGTGCTTTACCCTTCAGGCCTCCAAACAGAGAAGAGAGGAGGCCGAGGGAGTTGGGAAGGTAAGGAGTATCCAAGGTTGAGTGATGACATCACCATCAAAAGGCATCAGTCTCCTTATAGCATCAAAAGCATTACAAGCATCTCCATACATGTGACCTTGCCACAAGTATTCCTCTATTTGTGCCTCCTATATGTATGTGCACCATAACCAAAGGGGTGTAGGGTGTTCAGGGAAGACTAGTATCCTCTGGTGAGACAAGTGCCAAGACCTTTTAAGGACTGCTTTCAATTTTTTGTGTTGACTTGATTTATCCAATTCTCACCTTTGGTTCCAAGACACTGTTGCATACACAATGACCACACCCCACCAAGCCATTTCAGGAGAAGGGCTAAACCAAGCTGAGGGAAACCTAGGGGTCTCAAATTCATAGGTGAGTTAGAGTGGTGTCTACCTCAAGATGTCTTCTAACAGAATAGGCAGAGGAGAACAATTTGTTCCAAAGGCCATGAAATCAACTGAAGTAGGCACTGCAGAGCACTGAAAGTTTGGTTAGACACTGAAAACACCAAGGTCATCCTCTACATCCCAAAGCATCACAAGTTGTCTTTACTTTCATCTTGCCATTGGACTTAGAAGACTGGAAAAGAGAGTAAAGTTGATGATTTTGTACAACTCTTACTTAAATTCAATTTATACATGTGTCAAAAGACACAATCTCTAGCATTTTATTTTGATGACTCTAGAAGAGAGTGGGACTGATGATTTTGGGCAACTGTACCTCACTAAAATGCAATTTATATATGAATCAAAAGACATCACTCATACCATTTTACCATTTTTACCTGCCTGAAAGCCCTATAGTGACATGCAAGTGATAAATCAGCAGGTGTGGATAAACTGGAAGTTGTAGTCACAAACCTGAACACAAACAGCCTAGGCCATAGTGTCATATTCTCACTGGACTGAAGAAACAGGGGGATTTAGTGTCTGAGAAGTCTTTTTTAAGAATTTTTAAGGACTGCACTACTCACCTCCTGACATGAGGAAGGGGCTAGAAAAGGTAGCTAAAAATAGTCTGCTTCATCCAACCCTGGCCTACTTGTTGCACTAGGTGGGGATGTTACCTTGGGGTCAAAATACACAAAAAAAAGATATACAAAAGCTGCAAAGATGATTCCACTAATCACTAGGACATGAACAACACAAAATCCAGTAAGACTTTAAAGATGAAAAGCTCTTGTTGCAAGAGAACTCAGCAAGTATCACATTTCAAATAGTAGCCCTGAGTGAAATAAGGCTGACAAATGAAGGCCAGCTTACCAAAGTTGGATTTGGATGCGTATTTTTCTGGAGTGGCCGCAGTGATGGGAATCACCATGAAGCTGTCATAGGCTTTGCAATCAAAACTAATCTAAATAAGCTTGTATGCCTACTAAAAGGACAACAGACTCATGACAATTTGATTGCCACTTACAGGAAAGTACCATGCCCCTGTCATCAATGTGTATGAACCACCATGATGAAGTTTAATGAGGTCAAAGTAAAATTTTGTGAAGACCTGGAGACTCTCATCATCAATGTGCCAGTAGAGGACAAACTTATAACTCTGGGTGACTTTAATGCTAGAGTAGGCTCAGACTACCAGATATGGCAGGAAGTCCTTGGGAGGAATGGAGTTGCATGCAGCAACAGCAATGGTTACCTATTGAGGACTTGCGTACATTCTTATCACCAACACTGTTTTACATTTACTTAAATGCAATAAAACTTCATGGATGCACCTTCACAGCAAACATTGACATTTAATAGACTATGTCATTGTGAGGAGAAGAGACAGGCAGGATGTGAGTGACAAAGGTGATGTGTAGAACAGAGTGCTGGACTGATCATAGACTTATGTTGTAGGCCAAGACTTTCAGGGACCTTGGCCACATTAGCTCCCCAGTTCTACAAAGGTCATTAGGCTGATACATAAGGAGAGTATAATCTAGTTGGGTGGATGCTCTCATTGGTTTCATGAATATCTAAAGAAAGTACTGAGTTAATTTGCAAGTCTTGATTGTAACACCCAGTTTGTTTGTTTGTGCCTCTGGACATGGTCCTAGGATAAAGAGCTTAATGAGTTATTGGCTTTGGGTTAGGGTAGAGAAAGATGGAGACCAAAGGTGGTTCCTTGCATTCTGCTAAGGGTATATAAACCTTGTATCTTCCATGTATCTTTGGCTCTATATGAAATGGTTATGCAATAAACAGACTATGGAATAAATCCCCATCTCTCTCCCTCTTTCTTATTCAGCTAGAAGCTCTCTCTCTCTCTCCCTCTGTCCCTTTTATTTCACTCAACTGGTAGCTAGGCCCAGACACTGTTGTGCTAGTGCAGCAGACTTATCTTCTCCAAGCTAAATATTTGCATTCAACAAAAATAAAGGTTCCAGGAAAAGATGGCTACCAGAAGACTTAATGTCAACAGATTAGAGCATTTCTCCAAGCACAAACAGTTGTTGATAACTTGGAGGGAAAGCTGAGCCAACATATAATTGGCAACAGTGGAGCAGAAAAAGCAGTGGGAAGCTTTCAGAGATTTGTTTCACAGCATCACATGTACCCATCTGGGACAGAACAGTTGCAAACATCAAGCTTAGTTTGAAAAAATTATAGCAAAATTCAGAAGCTGTGAAATGAAAAATGAGAACTCTATGTGGTTTGTCAGCAGGATAGTTCATTCATTTCTAAAAAGGCAATATTTATGTCCATCAAAAGTAAAATGCAAGTGAGACAGAGATAGAGATTTCTTGGCTCAGTAAGAAGGCAGATGAAATTCAGTTTTTTGCTGAATAGTAACAAACCAAAGCATTTTATGATGCCCTGAAGGCTATTTATGAGTCAAAGACCTATGGTGTATCTCAACTACTCACTGCTAATGGAGCCACATTGATTAGTGATAAGGCCATGATCCTAGAGAGATGGGCTGAACAGAGAGATGGTTCTCAATAGACCATCATCAATCAATGTTGAAGCCATTGACTGTGCATCTCAGGCTGAAATCACTCCCTTTCTATCCAAATTTCCAACTGAAAAAGGAGTTTTGAATGCCCCCAAGGGTTATCTCATGCATCAAAGCACCTGGTACTGATTCTATTATAGCCAAGATTTATAAGACAGGGGGTACGCCACTTATACAAAAACCAACAGCAATTTTATTAAAAATATGAATTAATTTATTTTCTTGTTTACATCATTCATTTCCACGATATTCTGAGTTACAAATTTTCTCCCCATCCTTTCCCTACCCCTACCTCAAAGCAGCCATCCCACTGTATAACCCCTCCCCCAATCTGCTCTCTCCTATGCCTTCCCCCATGACATTCCAATAAGGCAGGATGAATCTCCCTACCACAATGCCTATATACCTTAATTCCTGGCTTTTTCAAGGAGATATTTCACATTCCTTTCTATTTTTTCATTTGTTTGTATCTGTTTAATGGTATCTTGATTTTTCATAAAATCATTTGCTTCTATCATTTCCAATTAAGGCAGGATGAATCTCCCTACCACAGTGCCTATATACGTTAATTCCCAATTGGATGTGGTTAATAAAAATAATAATAATAATAACAACAACAACAGCATATATATGTATATATATATATATACACATATTTATTTTTAACATTTGATTATAGAACTTTGAATTCTAGAATCTTTCCCTTCCTCCATCATCCATCATCCACCCCCACTGGAAGGACAAGCAATTAAATACAGGCTGTATATGTACAATTACTCAGAACATCTCCACAGTGGGCATATTGTGACTTAAAAAGTCAAATTTCCAGGGGTGCAGAGCCAAGATGGCGGCATAGAAGCCACAAAGTTTCACAGTTCCCACACAGCCACCTTAAATTCCCATAAAATATGACACTAAAAAGATTATAGGGCTCCAAAACTCACAAAAATACAGAAAACACATCTCTCACTGAAGGCAGCTCGGCAGGTGGGGCTCATCACAGCATGCTGGGAGCCAAAAGCCAGGCCAGCCTGAAACCGCAGACTGGTCCCAGGGCAGTCAGGAGGAGCTGCAGCTGGAGTTTTCAGGAAAATGGATTGGCAGCACCTGTGCCAGTTTCCAGATCTATCAAACCAGGAGAAATAAGGCTAAGAGAAAGATTAGTGGAAATCTGCTAAATTTGGGGGAGAAAAGTGGTCCAGCCAAACTGCCCCCAGGTCAAGGAAGTAGCAGAAGAGGCACAACCTGCACAAGTGGCAGCCACCTCCACCTCAGCTGCTTCAGAGCTCCCGGCCTGCAGATTGCAGGGGGGCCAAGGCAATTGATAAGAGGCCAAGTGCTCTTGCATTGAGCAGCCTGGATCTGGATCGTGGTCTTGGGTAGTGGTCCTGGGGTGCGCTTTCAGTGAGCCAAAGCTGGGGGGGACTGCAGCACCCCCCTAATAACTCCAGCTGCAGTAAAAACCCCAATGATTTGGGACAGAGCTTTCCCCCCTGGAAGCAGAATTCCACAGAGCTAAAAAATCAAGTAATTAGTTGACTGGCCAATATGAGTAGGAAAAGGAAGCAAAGTAAGAAGAGCAACCAAACTCTAGAATCCTTTTTGGGGGACAAAAAGGATTAAAGCACAGAACAGGAAGAAGACAACACAGTCAGAACTCCCATGCCAAATGCTTCCAAGAAACATGAAGATTGCCTACAAGCCACAGATCAACTTAAAAAGGACTTTGAAAACCAAATAAGAGAAGTGGAGGAAAAAGTGGGGAAAAAAATGAGAATGATGTGAGAAAATCATGAAAAGAGAGTCAAAAACCTGACTGAAGAAAATAACAACTTAAAGAACAAATTAACTCAAATGGCAAAAGAGGCTGAAAAAGCCAATGAGGAGAAGAATGCTTTAAAACATTGAATTTGCCAGATGGAAAAAGAATCTCAAAACCATTCTGAAGAGCATAATTTCTTCAGAATTAGAGCAGAGCAAACAGAAGCAAATGATTTTATGAGGAATCAAGATACCATTAAACAGATACAAACAAATGAAAAAATAGAAAGGAATGTGAAATATCTCCTTGAAAAAACCACTGACCTGGAAAATAGATCCAGGAGAGACAATTTAAAAATTATTGGACTACCTGAAAGCTATGATCAAAAAAAGAACTTAGAAAACATCCTTCAAGAAATTCTCAAGGAAAATTGCCCTGATATTTTAGAATCAGAAGGCAAAATACAACTTGAAAAAATTCCCCCATCAACTCTTGAAAAAGATCTCAAAAAGAAAACTCCTAGGAATGTTATAGCCAGGTTCCAGAGTTCCCAGATCAAGGAGAAAATGCTACAAGCTGCCAAGAAGAAACAATTTGAATACTGTGGAAACACAATCAGGATAACACAGGATCTAGCAGCTTCTGCATTAAGGGATCAAAGGGCTTGGAATATGATATTCCAGAGATCAAGGGAGCTAGAATTAAA
>CM053596.1:187325994-187343440 GCA_028646575.1 Pseudocheirus occidentalis | reverse complement strand
CAAGGAGAAAATGCTACAAGCTGCCAAGAAGAAACAATTTGAATACTGTGGAAACACAATCAGGATAACACAGGATCTAGCAGCTTCTGCATTAAGGGATCAAAGGGCTTGGAATATGATATTCCAGAGATCAAGGGAGCTAGAATTAAAACCAAGAATCACCTACCCAGCAAAATTGAGTATAATGTTCCAGGGGAAAATATGGTCATTCAATGAAGTGAAGGACTTCTAAGCATTCTTGAGGAAAAAAAACAGAACTGAATAGAAATTTTGGCATTCAAATACAAGAAGCATGAGAATGTAAACATGGAAAAGAATTCATAAGGAACTTATCAAAGTTCAACTATTTACATGCCAATATGGAAAAATGATAATTATAACTTAACGAAACTTTTCTCAACATGAAGATAGTTGAAGGGAATATAAATGTATACACATATACATATACGTGTGTGTATACATACACATATGTCTATGTAGGACAGTATATATGCATATGAATACATATATGAGTGTGTGTATATATATGTACATAGACAGAGGGCACAGGATCAATTGAACAGTATGGGATAATATTTTAACAGGTGAAATTGAGAGGTGGGAGAGAAACAGCATGAGAAGAGCCAGGGAGAGAAAGAACATGGTTAATCCTCTCATATAGAAGAAGCAAGGAATAATTGTTATAATGGAGGGGAAGAACAGGGAGACAAAAGGGAATGGGTCAACCTTACTCTCATTGAAGTTGACTTAGGGGAAGGAATGACATACACTCTAAATTTTGTATCTTGGCCTACAGGAAGAGTAGGTGGGAAGGGGATGAGAGGGGGGAGGATGGAGGGGAGGGCAGATGGGGGGGAAGGTTGTTAGAAGCACACATTTCTGTAAAGGGACAGGGACAAAGTAGAGAATAGAACAAGTTGGGGAATAGGAAGGAGGGAAATATACAGGTACTGAGTTAGGGAGATCCATCTTGCCCTACTGGAAAGTCAGAGGGGTGATGGTGGAGGCCATAGGAGAGAGCTGATTGGGGGAGGAGGTATACAGTGGGATCGCTGTTTTGAGGTGGTGGGTAGGGGAAAGATGGGAGAAAATTTGTAAATCAAAATCTCATGAAAATGAATGTCAACTAAAAATAAACAAACATTTAGAAAATGTTAAAAAAAAAAGAAAAGAAAACCCAAGGGGAAAAAGTAAAAAATAATATTAATACTTTAGAATTAGTTGTGAGACACAGAAGATACTGGCACAGTACTGTCCAGCATAGCATGCCCACAACAAAGAAGGTGCTGTATTCTACAAGCAAAGCAGACCTGCAGTAGCTCAAAAGAAGTGTGAGATGCACTAATTTAGAGACCTCTCTCCTCCAAATGTTCATATGGACTATTTGTGCCTGACCTGTGGTAGAGCCTTCCAAGTTCACATTGGCTGATCAGCCACAGTTGGACACAATGTACTTTGACCCCAACATAGTGATGTCATTTTGGTCTTCTTTGAGAACAAAGGACAACAACCAACCAACCATTCATAGCCAAATGAATTTTCTACATTTATGTTTCTATGCATGATCTTTCTGTGTGTACACTCTTCCCTCTGGTGATAAATGTATATTTACCGGGGATTGTGTCCCCCAGGTTAATGTCTGGGGGAAAAGGATATTTTTCATTACTACTTTTGTTATTTCTTTATATGCTATTTTTAAGTGCTATTTTTTAATGCTACTTTCTAGTGCTATTTCTTTAAATCTTTGGTTTGAACTAATTGTGTTCCTTGGCCAACTAGTGAAAAAAGAAAAGGAAGGCAAATATATGTCATGTCATGAGTTTTGATTGGATACAGACTGTTAGTTACAAAAACAAACCCCAAACTCTGAAATAGTTTTAGAGAGAAATATCTTAGGTCATTTGGTAGGAAGAGAGTCAGAAAGAGGATGTGACTCCCTCCTTTAGTCTTTAAGGTATATTACATAGCATTCAGATAAGGGCTTAAGGATATTTGCCTGATAAGTTTCATGTAGTCAGTAGGTAGTCTCCAAGAGTGCAATTTGAAGTATACATCCCCAGGGAAGTCAATTGAATTTGGAGGACCTGAAACACAAGTTATAGATGGAAAAAAACAACTTTGGGTGGACCCAAAACAAGACCTGAGAAGACCCAAAAGCACTGGGTGGGATCTGAATATTCCTTACAACCATCTGGCTTCCCTAGAGCATGTCTGAGGTCAGCTTGACCTCTACAGTAAACTTTTGGGTTAGACAATTTTCTAGCCATATAAACCTAGGTTCAACAATAAAATATTTCCCTACAAGACCTATAGAGTACTTGAATCTAGAGTAGTTTTCCAGAGTTCCACTTTCTATATACAATATAGAAAAATCTGAATTTAAGATATAGAATGTAGAAAAATAGAAATTTAAGATACAGAAGTATATAATAAAGCTATAGAATGTTGTCTGCAAAATGTTTTACATATAAAGAATTATCTGAAAGATAGCAGTTCTAGTTAAAAATGATTTTTCAAATAACAAAGTTAACTTTTATTCTCAGAAAAATTGAGTCCTTCATTTATACATTTGTACAATGCATGCTAATGTTGTCCTGTGTATACTTCATTTCCTCTTGAGACAAGTGGAACCTTCAGAATTTAAACAATGTTTGGGAGTGGCAAAGGGGGAATTAAATAGCATGTGAAAAAGTCTTTATTTCCTCACAAATCTTGACTAATTTTCTTTTTTTAAAAAGAATTCCAGCTTCTGTATTATACGTAGAGAGAGAGATAGGTAAAACTGTGTTTCAAAGAAAATCATCATAAACTATATATAATGCACAAGTATCTGATTTGGTCATTCTTAATGGTAAAACACTAAAATATACACTAAATCTCCCAAACATAAAAAACTATTTAATAAAACCAAAAGAAAAGTTTATGTTGAGAAAGATTTACAGGCATGATAGGGAGCCATATTCAAATGGAGGAGATTATGAGAAAATACAAAAGAATGGAAAAGAACATGAGAATTTAGAGGAGAGCTGAGTGGGGTGGAAAGGGATAGGAAATGCTCTACTGAGAAATTATTAGAAATAAACAGGAGGAAAAAAGATGTCATGCAACTGGAATTATCTTGTGATGGCAATGCTTAAAGAGGAATGCAATGAAGTCAGATGTCATACTAATTTTTTCCAGGACACCTGAAACCAAACCATTTTTCCTGGATTTTTTTTTAATGTGTCTAACTAAAACATAATACAATCTGCCCCATTTCTCTTTTTGTGCCCTCACTTTTTAACATTTTATAAAGATACCTGTAGAAGAAATCTGGCTACTCTATATAGACTTTTTTAAAAGCAAAGGAAGGTAAAGGACTAGAGTTTTAAAGACATGGTTATCAGAAGAATGAAGAAGGAAGAGGGAAGAAATGGAAAGTCTGAAAATGGTAATAGGTAGTCAAAATTTATCCAGCTTTGTGTCGGACTAAAGGAACTCTAAGAAAAGTGACTTATTTCACTTCTCTAATTTAATTAATATAACCAAAAGATACCATGCATTGTTAATATGTTCAACTCATCTTTTAATTTATATTTTTACTCATGACTGTACTATGCATATGTTTTTATTTCTAAATCTTAAGTATTAAAAGCCAATTAATGGATAATAAGCAAAAATGACAAATGAATTACAATAAAAAATACAAATATTATTTCATCTCACTACCTTTCCAACATTAGGAAGAAAAGGTTCATTATCTTAGTCAGGATCATAAATTATAGCTTTACCGATTTTCAGGTAGAGTACTTAAGTTAATGAGCTACAGGACAGCTCCCCCTATTGTGCAAAAAAGATTGGAGACATGATGAATTATAAGGACACAATAAATGCATCAAAATCTTGGTCTGGACAGAAGATTCCATTTTGATGCATGCAGTTAGGATTAAGCTATTATAACACTAAATGTATTGTATTTGATGGAAATATTAAGTAGGATTATATTATAATTTTCCTTCTTTCCAATAATCCTTTACCTGCACTTTAATATTTCTTTCTCTAGAGAAATCTGTTTCTATTCCTGTAACCTTTCTGCTTAGCAAAACAGGGATTATCATAGAGCAAACAAAATAAAAAAACAACACATAAGTTTTATAACAATTGAATCTTCAGCCTCCTAGTTGCACAGTGTTATTGTCAAAACATTTGCTTGTAAAGATGCATTTCGAAATGTCTGCTACATATGAACATTAATTTCACGGTAGGCAATGCTGTCAGTCAACTAGATTGTCCCATTTTTCTAGCCTGTTTTCTGATATAGCAAATTCTAAATAAGTAGTCTGTTAAATTATTTCCCATAATTTAAAAATAGCATGTCATTACCATCAAGCACCAAGTAGAATGATTTAATTTCAAATCGTTTTCCCATCCACTGACTGAAGAAATGGCTCTGTGATCATTTTTGACCTTTCATCAGCATAATTACCAAATAATTAACAATGGTAAAATGATTACCACCTGAAATATTTGAAAATGATTATTAAAGGACATCATACATTTGATGGGAGCCATGACCTATATATTTTCTACTTATGACTGTCTATTAAAAATAACAACAACAGTAGCATTCAGGATATTTATCTGAAAGCCAATGAACACACTGGCAGCACATCTCAATTTTTCCCCGCTCACACAGAGGTCAAAGAAGGTTCTTAATTGCCCTTTTCAGATGATATTCTTCAGCATTGTGTGCTGTAAATAATAGTGTAAAATGTGAGCCCTGGGCTGTGGTCCAGGTGGAAGTTTGAGGTCTACTCCATAATAAGCATTTTCCCAAGAGTATCAAAATGAGGGATACATGTTTACTAATCTTTTAACTGCGGCAGTGGATTTAATATATATCTGCATAGGGCACATCATCAATATATTGACTTGTTTTATGTCCTTAGGATTGTCCTAGTTGGTTTTTAAAAATAGCTCAGAGAAAAGACAGTCTTTACAATCAAGGACTTTCTTTATAACTTTCTCTTAGCTGCAGTCTGTTTCACTGAAAAAATTCAGTGGCCAATGGCATGCCTAGCCTTCTAATGCCCTATGGAACCAAGAGTTTAGGCAGCCAGAAATGGCTTTAGGAGTTAGTGGTAAAAGGCACTGTGGAAACTTACTTTTTCAATGACTGTGCTCCAGCCTTAATAGGCTCTTAATAAATGATTGTTGAATTGAATCGACTGCTGTAGCCAAGGACACCATCCAAACTGCCTGGAGAGCCAGGAAATACAAGGAGGAGTACCATATGTACCATTGCCAAATTTCAAACTCCATGAGGTCTCTCTGGCTGCCATACAGACCTCTCCAATTCTAGATTCCCTAGGAAAATACTAAGTGGTGTCAGCCCCATTCATTATGGATATGAGGAGGGCATCTGCTCCTATGTTCAGTGAATTGTTAGGGATAACTTAAAAGTGCATTCTCAAAAGTCTTATTTTCAAAATTGTGATTGTGTGTGTGTGTGTGTAATTGTCTATATGACAATAAAACTCTAGAAGCAAATTAGGTTAATTGTTTGTATGCACTGCAGCCCACAGAATGTGAGTAACATTCCTTGTGTTAGCTGTTCTGATCCAGAAATGAAAAACTAGGAAACTTTTTTTCAGCTTTTCGGGGAGGTAGAAAAATCCGCAAATCATAAAGAAAATATGAATCTCTCATAGGACTGATGCTATTAATTCACTGTATTAATTCACTATCTATATAGCCAGAGTGATAAGACTTTGAGGAACTAGGCTCTACAGTTTCAGATAAGGAAGAAGGAGAAGATCCTATAAAGGGAAGTTAGTGTTAGAATAATGATGAGTTCATCCTTACCTCTAATAATGGTTCCCCTTAAACTAGGAGAATATGATCCCCAAAGTAAGACTTCCAGGAGGGAAAAAGTGCAACGATCTTCCCATTCAGGGCTCATTCTTGCTCTCAGCAGCATTTGATACCATTGATCAACCTCTCTTCTCGGATATTCTCTCCTTTCTTAGCTATCTTGACTCTATTCTTCACTGGTTCTCCTACCTTTTTGAATACTTCTTCAAAATCCTTAGGATCATCATCCATCTCCTACCCATTTAATGTGGTTATCCCTGAGGCTATACCTTGGCTTCCTTCTGCGTGTACTTTCTTTCTTGATGACTGTATCATCCCTTTGCAAAAGTCTTGCAAATCACTATATCAAACATGAATCTCTTACCTGAACTCCAGTTCCTCATGACCAAATGTCTGTTAAACACCTTCACCTAGAAGTCATCATGCCAAAACATGTGCAAGACAAAAGTCATTACTTATTTGCCCCCAAATCTATTTTTCCCCAAGTTTCTCTATTTCTGTTGAGGGTACCACCATCCTTCCAGATAACTAAGGAGGAATCCTCCATTATTCCTTCTTTCTCTGTTCCCATATCTAATTAATCTAATGATCTTAATTAAATTCCTAATCACTTCTCTTTGACTGTTGCCACATATTTGGTCATATTTGGTCAACCTGCATTCAGGATCTCATTCTTCAATACATCTTCCATATGAATATACTACAGATGACCTGAACAAAAAGATATGAGGAATCTGGGAAACAGATAGCACAGGGCTCGCACAAAGGCATGACAAGAACAGTAAAGAGGAAACTTATTTATTTGAACATCTACCAGAGGTTTTTTTTTTTCTGATAAAAGAGTAACCAGTAACTTTTTGACTTGTCTTAATGATAATTTCTTCCTTCAGAAGGTCTAGGAGCCAACATAAGGAAATCCTGTTTTAGATATCATCCATACTAACAAAGAAGAACTGGTTAGTGGGATAAAAATGATCCAGACTCTGTAGGGGCAGTGACCACTTTGTCATAGATTTGTGATAGACATAGGGTGAAAAAGTGGGGATAGCCTGAAATCAAGGATATAGTAGTAAATTTTTAACAACTGTCTGTCCAGAGCAAGACACACTTTTAAATTTAGTTTGCATTAATATTGTCTCCCATGCTTTAAGTTTAGATAATCAACAAAGCAAATCATTCCCTAATTTGTGGCATTTGCCAAATTCTGAAGTGTCAAAGCTCACATTGAAAATTTGGATTGAGTTGGCTTCAGTACATTGCTGCCTGAAATGCACCTGAGTGTTTAGGACAGTATATTTCAAGCATTCTGAAAAAGGTTAGGTAGGATTCCATGGCCTAAAATTCTATGGAGATAGTTAGCGCAAGAAGATTGCAAAGCCATCAAGAATGAAATTCTGAGAACAGACAAAAGTAAGAGTTGTCTAAATATACTGTTGGGTATTCACGTGATATTCATCTGTCAACTCTGATTTTAAAGGAATATATAACAAGATAGAGAAAAGGCACTTGTCCTGAGTGGTCTTTTTTCATTCACTAGTTTATTATTTTGACAGCTGTTACCCCTTTTACAGTTTGAGGTGCTCCTAATGTATGAGTTTCCATCTTTGGAATGGGGCTAAGTTATGGATGAAGCCATAATCATTACCATTGTCATCCTCATCACTATTGCAAATATTATATATTGTCTACTATAACTGCAAGTGCAACCCCATTTTGTCAAACTCCTTTCCTATAGTAGAAACAGTGATAGTAAGTATGGTTCCTTGCTTTGCAACTTGCTCTGCAATTTTCCTTGAAGTGTAGCATATTTGAAAATTTGCTTCTTGAAAGTACAATAGATAATTTTCCTCTTTTCTTCAAACTTCTGCAAAGGGTTTTTAGCATGCCTTTTTTACCATATTTTTGCAATGATAAGGGAGACCTGCAAAGGTCATCCTGCAAAGGTCACACTCAGGATATTTGTTAGTATCCAATCTAAACAGACTTAATGTGCTAAAATGTCCATGCCACCTTCCAATGTCATTAGTTATTTATCAACCTTAAATTAATTATGGGTATCAGTCCAGCATAGAATCCCCCAAGACAATAGGCATCTATATCTGAGGCTACTGAGGTTCAACGATCAATCATGAATACAGAAAGGACTATCCAAAAACTAGGCTTATGTGCTCTCACCAACTAGTACTCAGAAAAGACTGAATACCATAATCTCAGGCAGTGCCATCTAGACAATTAACATGTATAACCTAGGAACACTTGAAAAATTATGAGGTCTTATTAATAAGGACAAATGTCAGAAGTAGAGCTTTTTTCATCATATGAACAAGAACAGCAATCTAACCTCAAATTATGTCGCTGCCAAAAACTTGTCCCACCATATGTACTTATACATGTACTTGCAACAGCAGGGAGATTGTTGGTATAGGGCCAGAAGAAACACTAATGACCCAAGAAAAGTGTCCTTCACTCATTTCCAACCTAAGATCCAGGGGTCTAATTTATCTTTGCAATAACATATCCTTCAATAAATTTCACTAAAAGGGGTGTCTACAGGGTGCAGTGAATAGAGTCAGAGGACCTGAGTTCAAATCCAAACTCAGACACTTAACACTAGCCATGTGACCTTGAGCAAGTCACTTAACTCCAATTGCCCTACCTTCCCCCCTCCAAAAAAAAAAAAAAAAAGCAAAAATAAATAAAAATAAATTTAACTAAAATACACAAGAGCTGTAAAGATGTTTGCCACACCATTATTCATTCAGAGAGTAATAGCTGCTAGATGGCATTGAACAGGGGGGAGAGCCTAATCACCTCTCCAACCCTTGGAGTCAGCCACAGGAACCTGGAATAGTCTGCAATGGGAGATGAATACAAAAGCCTCCATAAGGGTGGGATGGCTGCTCCATTTGGTTGAAGGACTTCTTGCATTATTGTTCAAAGCATTACATTTCAAGCTTTTTAATATAAAACTCTCAGTTCTTATCTGAGAAAACTGTATTATATTTGCCATAATCTGGCTCCCTCTTTTCACACCAGGCTCTGGGTTGGAGTAGGCATGATACAAGTATGATGACAACACCATAATAAGCAGTTCTTAGCTTCTTAATTCAGCATTTTCAGGTGATTGAGGAAATGGCATGCAGCATGGGGCAGATGGAAGACACCAGCTTCTGCCCACTGTTAGAAGAAAACAGGGTATTATAAATGAAGCTAGAATGTTGTTCCAGAAAAATAAGAATCTTATAGATTCAGAACTGATTAAACAGGCTTATCAGATCCCAAAATGAAGGTCAATTGACCTACCTCTGATGGTCTTCACCCTATGAGTTTGTGGTCTTTAAACCCAGGAGAAGCTAAAGAAATTTTTTAGACTTTTGCATCTCAAGTCTCAGGATAGTTTCACAACCAAAGAAATAGATTCTCTGTGTGAACTGTGAGCCAGACAGGACCTAAGTAAAAATCAGATGATGAATCTTTTCTTTGTCTTAAGACAGTCAGAGATAAGAAAGACAAATAAATAAACCCTCTGCAAAAGCTTCTCTTAAAAACTCAAAGATTTTAGTCCCTTATGACACTAGCTTAAGTGTCCTTGTATCTACTGGCTCCAGTATCTTACTGCTAGATATGAAAATGCTAACTCCCATATCATGTTCCCAATCATGATCTTAGTAATATCTTAGAAGAAGATCTGACTTGTTGACTAGTTGTGGTAGCAGAGAACAAAATAAAACTGAAATAATGTAGAAAGAAGTTTATAAAGTCATCCAACAGAGGGGGTGAGTTGGAAAGGGGGCAGCCCCCTCCTCCCGAGCTTTCTGTATATTTTATGTAGTATAAAATTTAAAGAAAGGAACAAGGAAGCAATAACTGATTGGCTGGTATGGAGGCTGGTTTCCTGCATGGTTCTTGTTGGGGTCACCATGCCCTGGAGTCTTGAACTGAGCAGGGAAAAAAAAATCAAATCTCTAAACAACAGGTCTGGTCTCTCAGCCAGTCAAAGCTAATTTCAAACAATGCAATTGTTTTCCCACAGCTTACTGCAGGAATTGAGTTGGAGGGGAGAGAATCCTAGTTATAAATTGTGTGTGTGTGTGTGTGTGTGTGTGTGTGTGTGTGTGTGTGTGTGTTTGTATAATACTATATCCATATACACAGAAGAGACTGCAGAGTGGAAACTTGGCCAGCACCTATAAGCAACTTCTAAAAATGAATTACCAGCCTTAGACTTTTACATTTCTTCAGGCTATCTTTTGTTTTGTATTTAAGTGGTAAATGCATTTTAAAATAAGGCATTTTATGGTTTAATTGTTGTCTTCTTTTGGCTTTACTGATTTCTAGATATGCTTCCTGTTAATTTGTAAGTAGCCCATTTTCTCCTTTACCACACTGGCATAATTCATTACATATACACTTTTCCTCTTACCACCTTTAGTTCTAGAAGACGTCATGGTTTCTCAGGGAAATTTTGGGGAGGAGAAAAATATTCCAAGTTCATGGGAAGTGATGTAGTATATTTAGTTCTATTAAATACTTACAACATAACATGTAGATTAAGTCTAAAATCTATGACATAATTCTGGCCTCAAAGCCTGACTGCAAATCCATAGTACAATCAGTAAAAAATAATCATTGTTTCTCATTGACAAGATTAGAATTTCACAAGCAGAAGAATATGCTTTATAAGTTCCAATGCTAAGCTGATTTCAAAATTATGGACAAATAAAGAAGGCAAAATCTGGATCAAAAGAAGAAGAGATTGTACCTTTGTATTCAATAAGCCAAGGGAAACCCCCATTGAGAGTCACTACATATTGGGATTATTGTCTTTCATATTCAAGAGAGATTGAGATCATCAATATATATTATTTATGAAAAAATAGTTGCCATAATCTACAGGTAACTATTGTTGATATTCTTATTATTGTTTCTGATTTGCAGTGTTGGAATCAATCAATTTGGTGTTTGGGAAATTTTAACCTTATTGAATAGCAGCATTGTAAGGAAATGAGAATCATATATGAAAACTATTATCAGTTTATGGAACTTGAGATTCATAAAGGACAATTGATATATGAAATAGAACATGGATTAATAAAGGGGATGTTACAGACTTCATAAAGATCAAAGTAAGAAAATTTGGGAGAAAGGAGATATTGAGAATTCACTGGCTATAAGAGTATCTCAAAGAAAAAGACCTTGGGTGAAGGAGGTCCCAAGAAAATGTCAGCTCTTTCTGAAACTTCCCCTATCCAAAGGCTGTCTATCCACAGGCACTATAATATAGACTAGTATTTCATTTCCAAATGTTTCCAGTAACCTGAATTTTGCCTCAACCACAAAGAGGTTAGGAGTTAGCTAGAAATAGATATAAATATAAAGTTAGGAAAGCCCAACCTCTACCTAAGTGTTAGGAATTTTTCCTAACTGGGGGCTCAGATAATTGTGACTTACTAGTATATCACCTAAAATAAACTCCCTAAAAGTGAAGAAAAGAGAACCTAGTGGACCTTACAGGACATTATATTACTCACCTCTCCAAGCTTCAAATGAACTAATTATTATAACATGGAGTTAAACATGACATGGTCCTATAAAAAAAAGTCAATAATGCCAAAGTTCAGAATAAGCTAAAATTCTTGAGGAAGACTGAGGTCAATAAAACAGTTGTTTTTGTTTGCTTGTTTTTTGGCTATTTGAAAAAGAGATAAAAAATAATTTGTGGAAACTGTGGACACAGTTATGATAACCAATGTCAGGAGAAGAATGTTTATTTTTCTTCTGTTTTCTCTGCCAATTAGGAGTATCTCTATATTGGAAAGGACAGAACAAAAATGCCTAATAGGGAAGGGATGTCTAAGATTAGTAGTGAGATAGTATGTAAACATGAGCTCCATTCACTGGACTGTCAAACTGCATTATAGAGTGCTAAAAAACAACATCAAAACTAGGAAATATGCTTGCTAAGCAAAGATCAGTGATCTTTGAAAGATCTTGGAGAATGGTGGACACGTTACAAAACTGAGGAAAGTGGAATGCTGCCTAATGTTTTTAAAGGGGTGAAAATAAAGTCTACCAATTATTGACAAGGAATCATAGAAGAACTTTGATACCTGGAAAAATTCTAGAATATATTATTAGTGAATATTAGTAAAGGAGTGAGAGTCCCCAAAATCTAGGATAGCTTCATCCAAAACAAGACATTCTATTCTAAGCTTATTTTCTCTTTTGACAGGGTTGTTATACTGATAGATCAAGGAAATGCTTTTGATTTAGTTTACCTAGATTTTATCACATTGCATTTGGAGTCAGAAGACCTGGATTCAAATCCCAGCTAAGCCATTTATTAACTATGGAACCTTAAGCAAGTTACTTAAACTCCCAGGCATTCATTTTTCACATCTATAAAATAGGAGAATTGTACCATAAGGTCCCTTCTAGCACTGAATATGCAGTCCTATGATTCTATGCCATTATTATGGGGGAAAATGGATAAATGTGGACTAGACAAAAGTTCAGCTAGGTAGAACTAATTGATTATTTCATGTTTTTACAGAAATTCTCCAGGAAAGTATCTTAAGGATCTGTGATTGGCCCTGTGTTGCATAGCATTTTTACCAATTACTTAGCTAAGATATAAATGACCTATTTATCAAATGTGTAGATGACATAAAATTGAAAGAACGAACATTCACTCTGAATAACAGAGTGCAGATTCAAAAAGTTATTGATAGACTAGAACATTGCATCTCATGAGGATGATGATTTTTTTGCTTTGTGTTAGGAGGCTTGTCACCTAACATGTAACTTGCACATATTAAACACTTAATAAATGTTGATTGGATTGGAAGATGAAGATGAAATTTAATTTAGTATGGATAAATACAAAGTCTTACACTTAGGTTAAAATAATCTGTCATGATTGCAAGATGAGGGTGGCAAGGCTAGGCTCTTTATCTGAAAAAAGGTCTAAGAATTGGAACAAAATGTCAGCCCAACATGAGTAAGCATCATGATATGGCAACCAAGAAAACTAACATAATACTAATCTCTATGAAGAAGAGTAGAATAGCCAGCATTAGGTAGAAGGGAAGTAATATTCCCCATTAGTCTTTTGCAGTGGTCAAACTACATCTGGAGTATTAGGTGCCATATTTCAAAAAATACATCAATAAACAGAGAAGGGTCATTAGCATGATGACCTCTCTCTAGGTCATACCATTCAAGGATTAGTTGAAGACACTTCACTGTACCCTAAAAAGGAAAAAAAATTGAGGGTACATGGTAGATGTCTCAAATATTTTAAAGGGTTGTCATCTGTAAGAGAGATTAGATTAATTTTACTTGGCCTCAAAGGGCAATGAGTGTAAATTGCCAAAAGACAGATTCAATGCAAGGAACACCTTCCTATGAATTAGAAGCTATCCAAAGGTGTCATGGGCTCCGTCAGGATGGAGTGGTTTTTCCCTTACTGGGAATATGCATGCAAATGTTGTGTTCAGAGTAGACACAGATTCTTGTTCAATTACAAGTTTGACTCCATTTTGTTATCATGGTTGAAGTTCACCTGGATTTGTGAATCTCTCATAGTAGAATGAACTGGCCTAGGAAAAAATGGATCATAGTTCTAGCTCTGTTACTATCTGGGTTTATGAACTTGAATAAATTTCAATCCTTCTGTCAAATGGGAATGATGCCTGCTATATACATCAAAGGAATTTTTTGTATCATGTAAGAGAACAGATGCAAAATGATTTTGAAAAGTAAAAAGCACTGTATAAGTAGAAGCCATCATTAGTTTTCCTCATTTGTAAAGTGAGAAAAAGATGTTTTCTTTGTTATTTTTCCTCTAATGCAACTCAGTTGGGAAGCAAATTTATATACCGATATGTATGTAAAATACTTTAAATTCTTTAGAAGGCAGATGTCATGTATGACTCAGATAAATACCAGTGACTACATAAATCTCAGCTAAAGAAAAGTGTCATATTTCTCTAGCAAGGAAGAAAAATTTCATTATTAAAATCCTATTTATACATCTATTGTCAAGGCAAATTATTTATTTGTTTTATGTCTGTTTTGCCTGGATGAACATCATTAGTATTCAGGAGTAAATGAGTTGTGCATTTGAATTTCATACATTTTGCATTTTAAATAGGGCCCAAGCTTATCCAAATTTTTCATGTGATGACACTTGTAATCAAAGGATAAAATATAATTTAAACTAGCAAGGAACAACTGACACGTATGTCACTTTCAGGTTAGCAAAGAGCTTTCCTCATAACAACTCTAAAAGAAGCGGTGCATTATTAATTCCCGTCTTTCAAGTGAAAAAGGTAAAGCTCAGAAAGGAACAACTTACAAAAATCATTCAACCAGTATTTTAGGCTAGATTTGAAATCAGAGCTCAGTTGTCTCCAAAACCAGCTCTCTGGTCACTAAACCGTGTTGTTTCTCCACTAATTGACTTCTGTGACAGCTAGGTGATACAGAGGATAGAATACACAACACCTAGAGTCAGGAAGACCTGAGTTCAAATCTAGTTTCAGATACCTACTAATTGTGTGACCCTGGGCAAGTCACTTAACCCTGCTTGCCTCAGTTTCCTCATCTGTAAAATGAGCTGGAAAAGGAAATGGCAAACTACTCTTGTATCTTTGCGAAGAAAACCCCAAAATGGGGTCATGAAGAATCAGACATGACTGAAAATGACCGAACAATGACAAAGGGAGTATAATGAAGCTTTGTTGCACATGCCCAAAAAACATTAGGTGGTGGCATCCATTTGGAAGACTGCAGGGAAAAGGCATCCTACATTTTCCTACCAGGTGGAAGGGCTTGCTCTTTCTCCAGTGGCAATCAAGACATTAAAGGTCTTGTTCACCTGAAGTATGGGCACCATATACTGAACTGGGTGTGAAGAAAGATTCCTTACCCCCCCCCCTTCATTTTAGACCCTTGTGTCTGTTTTATTTGTCCTTTTCAGTTCTAAGCATAGGCAGTATGTCCTTGGACCTGGGAACACAAGCCATCAACACCTGAGAGTAGGGGTCCAGACCAGATGTTGCTGCCAGTCCCACAGGGAAGTCCTGAGAATCCAGGGTGCAATACCACAACCCCAAAGGGGCTTTGGACTTCAAATCTAGGAGAACCATGCCATATAGGAATTAAAGTAAACTGTGGACATCATCCCTCTTCCCTCTGCAACCACTGAGGTGGTGAAAGGTGGAATTATGTCCCAAGGTGTTGTGTAGGAGTGTTTGTATATTTGTCCTTGCTACATATTTGAAGTAAATATTCCTTTGTAATAGCTAATCTGACTGGTAAGTGTACAATGAAACTGGGATTTAGGAGTCCCCTAAAATTGTGGGAACACACTTGGTGATTGAGATAATGGAAGAAACTAGACACCCCCAAATCCTCCTAAATTGTACTTGAGAACCCAGGAGCAGTAAAATGTAACAGACCTGGCTTTCAGTCAACAGTGGCTAGAGTCACCTTTATACTTCTTTATAAAAGAAATGTAAGCAGAGAGGGAAATGAGTACTCCAAGGACCTAGGCTTAATTCTCTGCTTTGTCACTTTAATTTTAGACTTTGGGCATGTAGTCAGTTTCCTCAACTATAAAATGGGAATAATAATAATTGCACTACTCACTTAACAAGATTGTTGTATGAAAAATGATTTTTTTACAACTTGAAGTGTTATATAAATGTTTTCTTATTATTATGTGAGAGCTATTATTCTTATTTCATGAACTTACTCATTAGCTTTCTTGTTTCACTTCAGAAACTAGTTAGCATTTGGTCTTTAGCCATAAGCTATCTTATTATAGGTTTTCTCATGTAAATTTTAACATTTACACTAATAATCCTGCTAAAAAACAAAGTTCATTATCATACAAATTCAGCTCTGTTTTTCATAAGTAACATTCCTTGAAACACAGTTTAACTAATTTAATTCATTAAACATTTATTAAGTACCTACTATTTGCAAGGAACCTACAAAACTGTCCTTGCTATAAAAAACATGACATCCTATTGGGGATAAAACATGAATATAGATAAATAAATACAGTGTAATCTGAGCCACACTTGGGCTGTGTGTTAAGAAGAAATTGACAATGAAGAAGAAATTGACCAGCCTGAGAGTAGCAGAAAAGCAACTTTTCCCAATAAGAGATCTACAAACACAAGAAAGCTAGCAGCTAACAATGAAACAATTTGGCCCAGCAAGTACATGGAACAGATTGTTCCCTAAAGAGATCCAATGTGTCAAAACCAGCAGTCCAGATTTGACTTAGGTACCTGGGTTTCCCTACTCACATGCCTAACTGCTATGTTTCAGTCAAGTGTGTCCTGCCTCCCCTCTCCCCATCAAAATTGTGTGTATTGGTGGGAGAATGTGAACCAGGTTTATGAACAGATATATTTTGATTTTTCCTGCTTCTTTCTTCTATTGAGTATAGGTTATTATAATTTCTTATTTTTTCCTTCCATTTACTCATTGTTAAGATTATTCTGGATTTTTTTTGTCTTATTTGTCTTGTTCAATATATATTTCATGTTTGAGAACATTGCCATGTTTGACAGATTTTGGTTAAATGGGAAGCACATTGGTGTAGGGTCAAGTAGGAGAGTAATAAGAATCTATCCCTTCTACCCACCTACCCCATATGCACCATGATTCTCCCTAGGAGTCATTACCCCTGAAAGAGCTAAATTATGGCCATGTAGTTACCTCTCTGAAGAACAGGTGGGATGATAAAACCTAACTTTGACTCAGGGAGAAAGAAAATTCGTATAGAATTGGGGAGTCAGCTCCTCACCTAGGCTTCACTTGAAAAAACAAATTATTGAAAAAATATTGCTTCGAAGATGGCGGCATAGAAGCAGCAAAGCACCACAGCTCCCACACAAACACGCTAAAAAACTCATAAAATGGGACGCTAAACAGTTTTTCAAGCTCCCAAACTCTCCACAAGACAGAAAGAACATCTGTTGCTACAGGCAGCGCAGCAGGAGGGGCTTTTCGCAGCAGTCTGGGACCCGAAGCCGAAACCCCAGCCGGGTTAAGGCCTGGGGCATCAGGCGGGGAGCCACGGCTGGAGGAGAGCAGATCGGCTGCACTGCAGGCACAGTTACCACATCTATCAGGCCATAAGAAAAAAAGGCTAAGAGAAAGGTCAGTTGATTTTGCTAACAGGGGAGGAGAAGAGCGGGTCCCGCCAAACTGCTCCCAGGGCAAGGAAGCAGTGGGAGGTGGCTGTAGCAGCAGGAACGTCTGAGAGCCCCAGCGGCTTCCACTGGGCTGCTTCAGAGCCCTCAGACTGCAGATAGCAGGGGGGCTGACGCGATCCATCGAGGCCAAGGGCTCTTGCGTTGAGTGGCCTGGATCTGGATTGTGGTCTTGAGTGGTAGTCCTGGGGTTCGCTTTCAGTGAGCCAAGGCTGGGAGGAGGGGCTGCAGCACCCCACTAAGAGCTCTGGCAGCTGTGAGGGCCCCAGCGATTTGGGACAGAGCTTTCCCCCTCCAGGAAGCAGAGTTCCACAGAACTAAAAAACCAAGCAATTAATAGACTGGCCAACATGAGAAAA
>CM053596.1:187306022-187325494 GCA_028646575.1 Pseudocheirus occidentalis | reverse complement strand
CAATATGGCTGTTGGGAGGATAGGCTTGATTGTTTCCAAATCTGGGAACTAGACTGATTCAGGAGGTACCATATTGAGATGGAGTTATCTCTCTGATAATGTTGTTCAAGGCTTTTGGGTGAAGCTGGCCACTTAGAACAAAGGGGCTATGCATTTCTCTAAGGGCTTGTTAATAGAATACTATTGAAGGATTCACGGGTGCTTGTCTCTAGGCAGACAGCTAGCTAAGCTCAGGGAAAAGACTTTCAGGCTGGGGAAAGGGGAGAGGCAGAGTTAATGCCTTTATGGCTAGGGTAAAGTGTGACTTTTACAACTTAATTGCACAGGCTTGTTACAAATTGATGTTATATACATAGGTACCCAAACACAAGTAAGATTTTACAAACTGAGGTTACAGACAAAAGCATCCCAGACCGGCATCAGAATGAGGTGTGTTATAGAAGACAGAACAAGAATTTCTAATCTAAGGAAGTCAAGCCCTCTCCCACCACTGTCCTTTCTCCCATTGGCTGGGAGGCAGGTTTACAATCTGAGCTCGAAATCTCCTCCAATGACAAAGAGCAAAGAAGCTCACCACTATCCCTTATTGGCTGGAAAGAGGGCTTACAATCTCAGTATGTATGAAAAAGGCCAAGAACAGGGAAACAGGGTATTGTTCATGTCCTTATTTGTCAAATGCTGAAGTAAGAAAGAGGAAAAAGGTCGCAAGCAACAGTGGAGGTTGAAAGACTCCTGAAGGGCTTAATGTTGATGTGGCAGTAGTAAAGAAGGGGGGAGGGGTAAACCCAAACTTAGGCCTGTTCCCACAAGAAACCTTACTAGAGCCTCTCCAAGCTCCAGCCCCAGTGCTGCTAACATGGCTAAAATAACAAAGAAGGTCAGAATTGTTGGTAAATATGGAACACCTTATGGTGCATCCCTCAGAAAAATGGTAAAGAAAATTGAAATTAGCCAGCATGCCAAATAGACCTGCTCCTTCTCTGGCAAGACCAAAATGAACAGACAGGCTGTGGGTATCTGGCATTGTGGATCCTGTATGAAAACAGTAGCTGGTGGCGCATGGACCTACAATACCACCTCTGCACTCACAGTCACATCTGCCATCAGAAGACTGAAGGAATTGAAGGACCAGTAAAATCTTATCAAATCTCTGTAGCCCATAGTCCAACAATGAATGGTTTAATTTATGGAATAAAAAAAAGAAGAAGAAACCTTACTAGATTTTAAGGTAAGCTGAGAAGTTTTCACCTCTCCCACTTGGTATTCATGTAAACTCCTTGAGAGCATAATTTGGGGTTTTTTTTGTGGGAAGAAAGGATTCTGTTTTTGCACGTCAGGGCCTACCACAGTACCCAGAACATAGTAGGTTTTAAATAAATGTTTGATGACATATTGTTTGTGTTCTATAATCAGCAACCTGAGCCAACAATCACTTCAAATACAAAGAGAAGTTTTGGTTAAAAATCTTCTTTCAACATGTTAGAAACCATGAAAGAAACTGTCAAATGAAACTTTTTTTTATTGAGTGTTGGAAATTTCATTTTCTCACAAATGATTGAGCAATAGAGGACTACCACTCATTTAGAGAAGGAGGGGATAGGAGGATGGAAGATGGCCAAAATAACCTCCTCCTTATAGGTAGGTGTCTTCATAGTGAGGCCTTTGAGCCAAAGTCAAAGTATTTTGACTCAGTTACTTCCCATCCTGCTTTGTTAGCTCCCTTAGAGCTCACTGCCTTTCTCATACCACTCTACTGCCTTGCGGAATGATGTGACTCTGAGTTGGGATCTCTTCTATTGGCTCTTTTCCACTCCTGGGTACAAACCCTTCTACAGCAGCACAGCCACAATTTTGTTTGCTTGGGCTGTCCCTGAATGTAGTCCAAAATGGACATGAAACTATTCATATCCAAATGTGTTACTTTCCTCACTACCAACGTGTTTAGGAGTGGGTGACTACAGTCTTGTGGTTTAGACATTGCCTTCTTTCCACTGCACTGCTTTTATTTTTAGCTTTTATATAGTGGCATTTTGTTTTTAAGTTTTTATTTTTAACTGGGCTTCTTTCACTTAATGACTGTTCAAAAACACCACCATCATGTAGAAGCTGCAGTGGGTTCTCAGAGGCTATGCCAATGGTTTACAAATCTTGGAAGATCCTACCAAATGAAAAGGCTTCCAAACAGGTAACAAACTATATACCTACAGCCCAAGGACTAGACTACTCCTGTTAGAAGAGGCTCATCAACAAGTCTGCCTTATGGGGGCAGCTAGGTGGTGCAGCCAATAGAATACTGACTCTGAAGTCAGGACGGTCTGAGTTCAAATCCAGCCTCAGACACCTTGGACAAGTCACTTAACTCCAATTGCCCTGCCCTCCCTGCTCCAAATAAAGCAAGAGAAAAAAAACACAATTACATGATAGTTTGGGGTAGCTAGATGGCACAGTAAATAGAGTACCAGCCCTGGAGTCAAAAGGACCTCAGTTCAAATCTGGCCTCAGGCACTTAACATTTACTAGCCCTGTGACCTTGGACAAATCACTTACTCCCAATTGCCCTGCCCTCCCTCTCCAAAAAAAAGCAAAAAAACCCATCAAGTGTCCTTTACGGGGATGGATTTTTCTGCCATTACAATCCTCAAAGACTACCTCCTAAGTTGTATAGGGGGTCACAATTTAAAGAAAATCCCCATATCAACAACATAATATGTTATCTAAGTATTGATCTCTAAAAGGCATTAAGTGGAACTGTGACCATTTCAGATGATTACTGAATGCCAGGAAATAATATTTTTCATATAGAATGGGTCTTTTCTTCTGTAAGATCAGATATACTTGATATGTAATCTTTCTGCACTGTCCCGTCTGGTTAGTATTTTCAGAGAATATAAAATGTAAAGTTTGACAGTACTTGCTCTTTCTTAGACTTAGTTCTATAAAATAAAATAAAACATTGTGGAAATTTCTATTCCTTCCTCTATTATTCCAACTTGTGGATTTTTTTTTCTTTTTCAGCTTGCCTGCTTTTACTAACCAGACCCCATTAGGTCACAATATAATGAAAATGTTTTTCTTGAGTAACTAATTATGGAGTCATATTAACTGTGACAGATTGTAAAACTTGTATTTGTTTGAAAAAAAGATGAAGATGTTTTTTGCTTTTAAGAAACATGATCATTTGACAAATATGAATATTGGGAGCCAAGATGACAGAGTAGAGGCAGCATTACAGCTGAGTTCTCCCAACATTCCACTCCAAGCAATTTTAAAATAATACTTCAAATCAGATTCTGGAGCAGCATGGTCAATAAAGGTTTGGAGTAAGACATTGTTCCAGCCCAAAAACAACTTGGGAGATAGGGAGGAGAGGTCTGAGACACAGGGGTGGGAGGTGGTCTAGAGAGCATATAGTGACAATAGCAGATGCAGGCTGTGGAGAGTCAGCAATACCAGTTTCAGGAGCTCTCACCAATACCAGTTTCAGGAGCTCTCACCAGTCAAAGTCAGTAAGGGGATTTGACAGCTGGTATGAAAGAGATTATGGGGAACTCCTGTGCCAGCACCGGGAGTGGACTGGGTGTTGTTTGGCAACTCATTTCCTATACCCAGTTCTGAATCACAGTTCTAGGGCAGAGAAGGGCACTAGTGTTTGTGTCTGCAAGGGAACAGACTTTCCCTTCCAGGGAAAAGTTCAGAACATAGACAAGGAGAGTAGTGACTACATCCCTTTCCAGATCACATCACTTTGGAAGCAATGAAAACTTACAAACCCCAAGAACTAGCTTTGAAAACAGCAACTCAAAAAGCCAAAAGCTTGAAACATCAACACCACCACCACACACACCCACACACCCACACATCCACACCCTCCCCCACACACACACACAGCAGTAGAGACAACTTTAACAAAAAGTTAAAAATGCTCTGGAAAAATGAGTAAACACACACACACACACACACACACACACCTGACCAAAAAAATCTACTATGATAACAGGGAATATCAAAACACAAACTCTAAAGATGAAGTGGTGAAAAGAGCTACAAGCAGAATCTCAAAGAAAGAACATGACAATGATTTTTAAAATTAAATGAGTGGTAGAGGAAAAATATGAAAAAGAGAACTTTTGCAGAAACAAAGCTAATGCCACCAAGATTAGAAGGAAAGCATGAACTGGGGGAAAGAAGTCTGCATTGTTTCTCTGTCTTGTAGCACAATGGTATCCCATCACAGTCATATACCACAACCTGTTCAGTCATTCCCCAATCGATGGGCATTCTCTCAGTTTCCAATTCTTTGTCATTACAAAAATATTTTGTCATTATAAAAATGTTGGTATATATAAGTCCTTTTCCTTTGATCTTTTTGGGGTACGGATCTACTAGTATTATTGCTGGATCTTGTGTGTGTGTGTGTGTGTGTGTGTGTGTGTGTGTGAGAGAGAGAGAGAGAGAGAGAGAGAGAGAGAGAGAGAGAGAGAGAGAGAGAGAGAGACAGAGACAGAGAGACAGAGACAGAGAGAGAGATTTTGGTTCTTATGAAACTATTGGCATAGTTCAAAATTATTCTCCAGAATAGTTGAATCAGTTCACAACTTCACCTTTTTTGTGCTATAAGATATGATGAGTGCCATGGTTTCAGGAAAACCAGGAAAGACTTAAATGAAAGGATGCAAAATGAAGTGAGCAAAAGAATGTAGTACACAGTGACTGCAATATTGTTGCCCAATCAACTATAAAAGGATCAATTGATGATCAGTTGTAGAAGATTTAACTACTCTGATCAATCCATTGATCCAAGATAGCTTTCAAAGACTCAAGATAGAAAATGTTATTCACCTCCAGAGATAAAATGGACTCAGTGTTGACTGAAGCACAGTTTTCTCTCTCTTTATTTTTCTGCTTTAAAAAAATATGACTAAAAAGGAAAATGTTTTACATGACTTCACATGTATAATGGGTATCATATTGCTTGCCTTCTCAATGAGTGGGAAGAGGCTAGAAGGAGGGAATTTAGGATTCAAAAAAATTATTTAAATGAATGTAAGAATGAAAGATAAAATCAATACAAATGTGTATCTTAATGGCCCCATTCGGTTTACATATGGAAAAGCTTTAAATAAAACATAATCCTTTGCCAATTTAGAAGAAAAAATATAATGAGGGCAGGACAATACTTTCTATATTTCACATAGAAATGGCCTAAAATCATCATCTATTTCTACAAAAATCAGTCTTGAGGTAAAATAACTTTGTAGAGAAGAATAAGGAAACAAGCATTTATTAAAGGCCTACTGTCTGCCCATTTAATCTTCACAACAACCACATTATTATTATCACCATTATACAATAGAGGAAACTGAAGCAAGTGAAGATTAAGTGATTTACCCAGGGCCACATAGCTACTAGGGATCTGAGGCAGGATTTGAACTTTGGTCTTACTCCAGGTCAAGAACAAATCCCAAAACCTGAAATAATTTTAGAAGGAATCATATTAGGTCATTTGACAAAGAGCCAGAAAAAGGTGTGTCTCCTTCCTCAAGTCCTTGTGAGGTTGTATTATTTTAAATTCAGAGGAGGGTATAAGGACATAAGGACATCTGCCTCATTGGCCTCAAGTAGGCATTTATGCAGTTTCCAGAGAAGCTTAGTTTGAGATGCCTATGAGCGTGTAAGCATAAACATTCCAATTCCAGGAGCCCAAAATACAGGCTTTGGGTGTACTCAAAACAAGACCTGGGTAGGATCTAAACATTGCCACAGCTATCTCTACCTTGCTTTAGTGACTTTGCTGCCATAAACTTTGGGTTAGACAATTTTCTATTTACATATAGCTAGGTTCAAATAATATTAATAATGTCCTTTTGCCACTAAAGTTATATCCATTTCACCATCTGGTTGCCTCTCCATAGAGAGAGTGGGGAAGGGAAGTTTGGGAACAATATTATAAATTGGAGATATATTCTGCAGTTAGGGTCTAGCACAGGGATACATTGACATTGGCAAAAGCCTGCTTAAAGTGGTTGGGGAAATTACTAGGTAAAGAGAAGAGGTGAAAGAGGAGGGGAGGATGTTGACTGAGCATAGTAGCAACAAAGGCTAGGAACTCAATTTCCTCTGGTTTTAGTGGAGGAAACGTAAAGGTCACCAGAGGCTGCAATTTGTATGGAACAAAAGGGCAATCTGATGGGGCTGAGAAGAATGTCCTCACCATAATACCTCCCAAATTCTTTGTAATTTTTCTGTGTTGAGTACCCGGGAATGATTTGCTGCAACCAGAGGTATGATAGGAATTAAAAGGAACTCCTTGTGACTGGTTAATAGTTATTCTGAATACAGTTAAAAGTTATTCTGAGAGAGTCCAAAAGGCATTGGATAAGAATTAGTTTTTTAAAAAAAGACTTAAAGAGTCTTTAAAAGCTTCTCTGATTAACTGGGTCTGTATGTGTTGGGGAGAGAAGGGTCATCTTAGCACAGGTCCAGGGATAGCCAGGAAAATGACTGAGCAGAGCAACAGGTGGTGGTCAAGTGCTGGCTGGTGTGGAAGAAACAGACACACTCTATAGCAATTGTCATAGCTCTAAGCTGTGAGTACTTCATCTTAGACTTTGTAATGGAGAAGGAGAGGTATTAGCCTAACAGGGGTTCTAGCCTTTGGGAGAGCAGATTTCAAAAGGTGCAAGGAAAATGTTTCCTCCTCTGAAGCTTTAGGAAATTTATTTTAGAGGGAAAGTTAGAAGAATAGTCATAATCTCCCTAAGGTCCCAGTTAGGAAAATTCCTAATACTTAGGCAGAAATTTGGTCCTTTGCCTTAATTTACATTTATCTCTATCTCTAGTTAACTGCTGGTCCCTTTATATTTGAGGGAAAACTCAACAGAAACATCATAGTATTCAAAAATGTCAATATATCAGGTCAGCTAGTTGAATAGAGCCCAGAGCCTAGAGTCAGAAGGACCTAAATTTGGATCCGGGCCTCAGACACTTAACACTAACTAACTGTCACTAACTAACTAACAAGTCACTTAACCCCAACTGCCCTGCTTTCCCCCCTCCAAAATAGCAAAAAAAATTTTTTTAATTAAAAAATTTTTAAAGCAATGTCAATATATAGACTAGGAAAGGGGAAGTTGGGGGAAAAGAGACATTTTTCTTAGAACTTTTCTCAATCCTTGAATAGGTGTGTACATTAACTGGTATCAGCCTAAATCTTCTGTTCCAAGATGTCCAAAGGGCCACTGGTCTTCCTCAATCTCTCCATAACCTTCTCCTCTTCTGGTAATGGTTACCCCTGGACTACTGGTTTTTCTGGCTCAATTCTGGATGTCTCTTCTCTCTCTCTTTTCTGCTGCCAGACCCTTAGAATTTCTCTCTAGTTATGAGATAGTTCATTTTATAAAAAATCATCTGTGCCTGACCAAGTCTTTCACACAATGCCTTTGACTGATTTAAAGAGTATTGATCCTAGAATGCCTAGCTATAATTAATTAGTTCTTTCAAGAATTGATCTTACGTAACAAAAAAGGTAATTACTGTTAAGTGGAATGAGTTAATCAATGAATTCCTGGTCTTATAAAAGGATAGCTAAGATTTAATGGTCTAAATTCTACAAAAGTCAGCTTAGGAGGGATGAGATGCTCTTAAGAATGAAAATCTGAAAATACAAAGACAAATACTTTTAATGAGGAAGAAAAGACTATTGTCTAAATTGTCCCATTGTTATTGAGTCATTGAGTCATTTCAATTGTGTCTGACTCTTCATGACCTCATTTGGAGTTTCCTTGGCAAAGATACTGGAGGGGTTTGCCACTTCCTTCTCCAGCTCATTTTGCAGATAAGGAAACTGAGACAAACAGGGTTAAGTGACTTGCCCAGGGTCACACAGCTACTAAGATTCTGAGGTCAAATTTGCACTCAGGTCCTCCTGACTCCAGGCCCAGTACTCTAACTGCTAAACTACCTAGCTGCACAGGGGATATTTCCCATTTAAGTTTAAAATATATATACTGAAGATAGATGAGGGGCTGTTAATGGAGTTTGAGTTTATAATTCTGGAATTTGGTTACAATATTCTGTAGAGTTTTTATTTTGGGGTCTCTTTCAGGACATGATTGGTGGATTCTTTCAACAACTATTTTACCCTTTGGTTCTAGAATGTCAGGGCAATTTTCCTTACTAATTTCTTGAAAGATGCTGTCCAGGCTCTTTTGGTTTTTTACCTTGGCTTTTAGGTAGTTCAATAATTCTTAAATTAGCACTCCTTGATCTGTTTTCTGGGTCAGTTGTTTTTTCATTGAGAAATTATTTATTTTCTTCTATTTTTTTTCATTCTTTTGATTTTGTTTGGCTGATTCCTTGATGTCTCCTAGAGTTATTAGCTTCCATTTACTCAATTTTAATTTTTTCTAAAAATTTAGTCTGCTTTATTAAAATTTCTTCCATCACTTGTTTAAGTCTAGACAATCAGCAGCAACAACAACAACAAATCACAACCTGACCTGTAGTACCAGTGATCAGAGGGCACTGTGGGGGAGGGCAGGTGGAAGAGACACATAAAAGATGAGATCTGAGCTGTGTTAGGTAAAGGCAGAGGGACCACATTCATTTATCAGTTCTAATTTTTGAGGAATTATTTTCTTCTGTTAGCTTTTGTACCTCCTTTTCCATTTGGTCAGTTCTACTTTTTTAAGAAGTTGTTTTCTCCAGTCTTTTTGTTCTTCCTTTTCCAGGTTGTTGACTCTCTTTTGCATCTCTCTCATTTCTTTTCTCAATTTCTCTTCTACCTCTCTTATTGGGCTTTTAAAGTCCATTTTGAGCTCTTCCAAGAAGGCTTTTTGAACTTGAGACTAGTTCATATTCCCCTTTGAGGTTTTGATGTAGGCATCATGACTTTGTCGTCCTCTTCTGAGTTTGTATTTTGATCTTCCCTGTCACAATAGTAGCTTTCTATGGTCAGGGCTTTTTTGTTTCTTGCTCTTTTAGGGGAGGAGGGGGCTATTTTATGGATTTTAAAGTTGGACTCTGCTCCTGGAGCACAGGGGGCACTGTCTGAAACTTCTTGTCCTGGGAGCCAGGGTCCTAGTCACAGGCTTTTTGCACTGGGGCCTCAGGTGCTGGCAGCTTGCCCACTGCACTGGGGTGGCCTGGCCTTGTCATGCCTGTTGTGTGTGCCCTGGGTTCTGGGGCTGACATATTGCCTTCTACACTGGGATTGGAGGTCTCACAGCTGGCCTGTTGTGCCACTGACATGCTGAGCTAAAATAGCAGGGCCTCAGTTGCCGATCTGTGCTACGGCTAAGAGCCTCCTGCTAGCTTATTTGGATACTGTCTGCACTAGGCTATACTACTCCTTTATTTAAGTGTGACAGACTTTTCCTGAAGTCCTTCTAAGTTTTCTTAAGTGGGAGAATTGTTTCACTCTGTCTTTTTGCAGGTTCTATCACTCCAGAATCTAGCTGGATTTAATGTTGTTTCTGAAGGAAACTAGGGAGAGTTTGGGCAATTTCCTGGCTTCTCTTTGCAATCTTGGCTCTGCTCCTCAATGGAAGATGAATAGAAAATACAGGATAGTTCTGTATGAACTCAGAATGAGCTGAGGCTGATTAAAAAAGTAAAGGAAAGTGAAAAAAACCTTAAAGGTACATTAAAAAAAAAAAGAAAAGAAAAGAAATATTAAAATCACTGTACAAGGTGAACTGGACAATGACAGAGGACAGAGTAGTCACCAGATTCAGATGAACTTTACACCAAAGTACTGAAACAACCTGGTAGATGTGTTCTGTTAAGCCATTGCCCTTGGTCTTTGAAATAATGTAAAGAATGGGAGCATGCCTTAGGACTGGAAAAGAGTAAATGCCCCAATTTTTTTTTTAAAGAAGAGAAAATAATCTGCAGACTTAAGGGTCAATGAGTTTGATTTAAATTCCTTGCAAAATTCTAGGATGTATTATTAAAACAGGAGTTCTTAACCTTGGTCCACCCAGTCTGTTGATAGATTTCAGAGTCTCTGAAACTGGATGGGGGAGAAAATTACATCTTCATTTTCACCAGCTTTTGTTTCCTTTTGTAATACTATGCATTTTGTTTTATGCATTTAAAAAACATTACTCTGAGAATTATCCGTAGGCTTCACCAGACTGCCAAATGAGTCCATGATATGCAAAATATAAATAACACCTTTGGTAAAGGAATAGTTAGTGAAGCTAGATGTAGAAAAGGAACCAGTGATGACAGTGAAGTATAGCTTCACCAAGGAGTCATAATTCTCATTTCTTTTTTTTTTAACATAGCTACTAAGATAGATAGAGGTGGGGAACACTGTGCAAATAGTCTATGTATAATTTAACTTTATTTTTAACATATGATTTTATCTTTAATAATTTATCTGCAACATAAAGGAACCTTATAATTTTTCCATTTAAACTGAAAGCCATGATATGCAGGCAGGGATGCAGGCACATTGGGACTTGATTTGATAACCACAAGGGTATATAATAGGAAAAATTCCAATTTGAGAATGGGTTAAAGTTATGAAAGATTTAAGATCTTCCTATTGGAAATGTCCTTAGTTTAAGAAGGACTTTTTAGGGTTGGATTCAGAAGTAATTGTCATTGCTGGGTTAGCTATAATTCAGAGTACCAACCATCCTTGTTAGGTAATGAAGACCCTGACACATACATCTTGATGGTGATATAACACCTGCCTCACCTTGGAAGGAGAAATGATAAAATCAGTAGTCCTGCTGCTCTCCCAGGATTGTTTTATTCTGAATGTAGACTTAGCATCCCTACTCTTTGAGATAACACTTCAAAAACTTACATGGGGTATTAGAGAGGTTTTGTGCTGATCACAAGTAGCACTAAAACTGGAAGGCTTTATGTAAAGTTATGTAATGGGATTTAAGATCTTCCCCACCAATTAATAGGCCTCAAGGTAGAGCCCATTAAGGGAAGCTTGCTTGTAGGAAGGCTTTCACACCTTTTCCTAATTTCTAATTAGGCACCGAGTCTAGAGAGTTGTGATATCTTCTATCCCTGAGAAGTGGTTGGTATTTTTCTTTTTGGGGCTAACTTATGAGAAGAATCTTATGATTCCCTAGTCGAGATTCTCAGCAGCCATATGTTCAGAGTTCCTCAACTGCTCAGATGTAAAGGTTCTCTTGATACAGGGATGTACGTAAAGTGTACAGTTGATTCAGGCAGTCAGAGCCCGGTCTGTTGGTATTTATTTCTCCACTTGTATTTTCACTATATTTGTTTGTATTTTCCCTTAAGTTAGGATGCTGGCTTTTCTCCTGAACTAGTGAATGTTATTTAAGAAGATTTTTGACCTAGCTATCTTTCCTAATAAAGCAGATCTAAGAACTTGTGCTGGCAACCATCCTCGGTATGCCAGCTATACTTTATTACTGATAGGTAGACAAACAGATTGAGAAAGACAGACAGATGGATAAATAGACAGAAGGATAGACAGTTAGATAGTTACATTAAAAGAAATCTTGTTCTGTTCCAACATTGGCCTGATTAATGAGGAAATTCAGGAAAGAAAGTTAAAAAGATTTTATTCAGCACAGCAAGGCAACTAGGGGTAGTTGTATGTAGCCAGTCTCAATTCTTTTTCTTTCTTTCTTTCTTTTTGGGGGATTAGGGGATAGGGGGGAGGCAATCAGGGTTGTGACTTTCCCAGAGTCACACAACTAGTAAATGCCTGAGACAAAATTTGAACTCAGATCCTCCTGTGCCAGCCTCAATTCAATCTGCCCAAGCAACTTCCATATAAAAGCAAAAGTATTTTTAATGGTACAGGTATTTATGATGAAATGGAATTACTTCTGAGGAAATATGATTAGTAGTTATGGGTAGCATCTTCTCCAGTAGTCTGGCTGCATATAGTCAAAGTCAAACAAGGTTAAAATATGGGGTCACTTCAGAATGACTCTGTATTAATGCTAATTTTATAGTTAGATACTTAGCTAGATCAATGGATACAGATAGATAGTTTTGAATAGACAGATAAATGAATGAATACATACACAAGAAGACAGAGACAGAAAAGACAAAGAGAGAGACAGAAGAGACAGACAGACAGATTGGTGAGATGGCTGATAGGTAAGATGGATGAGGACAGCTAGTTGGTGAAGTAGATTGAGCGCTGAGACTAGAGTCAGGAAGACCTGAGTTCAGATTTGGCTTCAGACACTACCTTTGTGATCCTGGGCAAGTCACTTAACCCTGTTTGCCTCAGTTTCCTCATCTGTAAAATGAGATGGAGAATGAAATTGCAAACCACTCAGGTGTCTTTATGGAGAGAAAGAGAAAGAAAGAGAGGGAGAGAGAGAAAGGATATGCCCCACTGGAGGAACTTTTCAGCCCTAGCCTCAGCATAGTCCTTGTGTTGTTTTTTTGTCAAAGACCTCAAAATGAGTGGTTGGGAACACAGGATCCCTATCAAGGGTTAAATAAGAATTATATATAATTTCCTAATCCTAAACCAGAGAGTTGTTTGGGACGATAGTCTTCAAATGAGCACAGGAACTGGGGGGAAAAAATTGAGTTAATCTAGGCCTGGTAGTACTCTGCTTGCTTTTTTTATTCAGCTACTTTTTTATGGCTGTAGAGGTTCCTACTTTTTAATTTGAATTTAAAAGTTATCAGTTTTCCCTGGAAATGACAGATAATGGAGGCTTAGGCTAATTTGAGGGTAACAGATTTGGGTATAGATATTTTGATAGGATCAAAGGGTGGAAAGTAGCTGGACAATGGAGGGCTAGGCTAGGTTAAGAGTAACAGAGATTTGGGCCTAAAATAATGAAAAGTTCATGGCCTCAGGCAAACTCCTCATCAAGTGGGAGCCAGTACCCCATTTGTAAGTACCCAATATGTACTAGGTACTATGATAAAGGTGGAGGATACAAAAAAGAGGCATAAGACATTTCCTGCCTTCAAGCATCTTACAATCTAACACGTAAACAAATATATACAAAGTAAACTATATATAGGATAAACAGGAAATACTTGATAGGGAGAAGGATCTAGACTAAGTGGGGTTGGTTAAGACATTCTTTAGAAAGTGGGGTTTTTATTGGGACATAAAGGAATTCGAGGAGGTCAAGAGTCCTGTTGGAGGGAGAGCACTTCAAGTCTGGGAGGCAGCCAGAGAAAATGCCTGAGGTCTAGGGATAGAGACGGGGCAGCTAGGGGTTAGAGTGGACAGAGTTAGGCCTGGAGTCTGGAAGACCCAAGTTCAAATACAGCCTCAGACACAAATCCTGTGACTTTGACCAAGTAACTTGACCCTGTTTACCTCAGTTTCCTCATCTGTAAAATGAGCTGGAGAAAGAAATGACAAACCATTTCAGCATTTTTGCCAAGAAAACCCCAAATGAGGTCATGTAGAGTCAAAAACAACTGAACATGAGTGTCTTGTTCATGGATCATCCCAACAGCCGGTGTCACTGGACAAAAAGGGTACTTGTCTGGGAATAATGTGTAAGAAGACTGGAAGGGGCTAGGTCAGGAAAGTCTTTTTTTACATCAAACAGATTTTAAGTTCACTCCTGGAGGTAACAGGAGACACTGGAGTTTATTAGATAGGAGGCAATGTGATCATGCCTGCACGTTAGTGGCTGAATGGAGAATGGACTGGAGTAGGGAGAGGCTTGAGGCAGTCAGACACACCAGGACATTACTGCAGTAAAGTGATCAAGGCATGAGATGATAAAGTCCTGTACTAGAGTGATAACAGTGTCAAAAGAAAGAAGGAAGCCATTTGAGAAACGTTGCAAAGATAAAATCAATAAGCCTTGGCAATAGCTGGGGTATGAGGAATGAGAGAGAGTGAAGAGTGGAGGATAAAACCTAGGCTGTGAACTTGAGGGACTGGGAGGATGGTGTTGTCCTCTACAGTATTGGGGCAGGAGGCAGAGGGTTGGGGGGGAATTTAATGAGTTCTGTTTTGGATATTGAATTTAAGATGTCTATTGGACATCCAATACAAGATTTCTAAAAGGCAATTAGAGATGCAAAATAGGAGGTCAGTAGAGAGATTAGGGCAGGGTAGGTAAATTTGAGAATTATCACAGAGATGCTAATTAAATCTGTGGGAGCTGATGACAAACAAAGTGAAGTAGTATAGAGGGAGAAGACAAGAGGTCTCAGTGAAGAGGTATAGGGTTAGTGTTGGGTATGCTTGAAACCCCAAAATACCAACACACCAGGTCCTGCCAAATGAATTCAACTCACATCTTCTCTCAGCCAAAGAAAAGTAAAGTTTATACAAAGTTCACTTGTATTGGACACAGAGCAAGGCTGTGCTAGGTCATTCTATGGTGCTTTCACACACAGGGAGGCAAGATGGGGTCTTATATACAGACAGGTCATGGGAAGAATCTGGGGGGGATCTAGAGAAGGAATTGGGGGGGGGTCTTCAGGAGGAGTCAGATGAGGTTAGACTCCAATAAATGGAAGTGGTGGGTTAGGACAGTTCAAGAGTGTAACAGTTGATTTGGGTACAGATATTTTGAAAGGCCCTGGAAGAAGACAGATAATGGAGGGCCAAGCTAGTAACAAAAATATGGGCAGAGCCACAATGAAAGGCTTATGGTCTCATGCAAATGCCTCATCAAATGTGAAGATTCAATCAGAGTTCAAGGGGGTTCCCAGAGCCTGCACCTCATCATTAGGACAGAACCCTGACAGACACCCACAGTTAGAAGGTATAATATGGGGGAGGATCCAGCAAAGGAGACAGAGGGGTGGCCAGTTCTGTAGGAGGAGAACCAAAAGAGAGTAGTGTCCTGAAAACCTAAAGAGAAGATATACTTGGTATTTATTTATCTGTGTCTGTGTTGTATCCCACTTATAGAATGTAAGCTCCTTGAGGAGAAAGGCTATGTTGTTTTTGTTCTTGAATCCTCAACATGGAGCTCAGTGCTCTGCACATAATAGATTTTTAATCAGTGGTTCTCAACCTTCCTAATGCCGTGACCCTTTAATACTTGTATGTGGGTGTATCTACGTGTGGGCGGACCCTCCTGGAGACAGATAGAGGAGCCGTGTCTCAGTTCCTAAGACCATCAGAAATATGCGTTTTCCAATGGTCTTAGGTGACCCTTGTGAAAGGGTCATTCAACCCTCAAAGGGGTCACAACCAACAGGTTCAGAACCACTGTTTTTAATATATATTTATTGACTTTAAAGAAATTTAATAAAGGCAAAGCAGGAGGGATAATTAACACAAAAGATGATCAAATCAAAATCCAAAAAGATCTCAGCAGATTAGGGCACTGGGCCAAATCTATACAGAGTATCCCAAAATTCTTAGCACAGTTCAATGCTACTAAAGCTTGTTACATTCAGTTTTTGCCTGAAGACCCTGACCAAGATATTAAAGTTTAAAACTGCACTTTTGGGATGCCCTATGCAATAAAGAATTTAATAGGGATCAGTGTAAATAAAAGTCTTATAATTTTATTTTTAAAAATCAATATCACATGCATAAGACAGGTGAAGGGTCGTTAGGCACCAGCTCATCTGAAAAAGATGTGAGGCTTTGAGTGGACAATATGAGTCAATATGAGAATGATCTGGAAGAAAAAAAAAAGATTAGTAGGTTTAGTGTCTAGGACTATCGAGGTTATAGTATCCTTGTTTTGTCCCAATAAAACCAGACCTGGGGAATTGTGTTCAGTTTTGGATGCCATGTCTTAGAAGGTATTGCAAACTCAAGTGTATCCTAATGAATGCAGCTAGAATGCTGAACTGCCTTGTGGTCAAGCCATGTGAGGACTATTGGGAAAAAACAGAAATGTTTAGCTTAGAAAAGAGAAGACTTGAAGGCAAAGGGAGGCAATGATACAGTTAATGCTCTTCAAGAGAAAAAGTAGCTCTTGGCCCCTGATCCTAGCATAAGGCCTTACACAGAGGAGCTTAATAAATATTTGTTGAATTGAACTAGAAGCAATGAATAGAAGTCAGATTTAGATTTCATATAAGAAAAAACTTCCAATAAATTAGAGGTATCTTAAAGTGGAATGAATATAGTGATTTCCCTCTTTACTCAAGGTCTTTAGGCAAAAGCTGAACCTAATTGTAACCTGTGGGTTACAGAGGAAATTTTTATTTATTTACAGGTCAAAATGATTGGTATCTGAAGCCTTCTTTCAAAACTCTGCAAATTAGAGGTGAAGGGCTAGAGACAAAGCCCCTTTCCCCTCCTGTGACTAAGAAATGTTTACTGTTTGAGTTCACCTAACTGTAAATAGGATCAGCTAAAAGATGATATAGAGTCAATCTGATTATTTTATCTCCGGCTCTATTTGGCAAGTTGATGTACATCATTTATGTCACTAACTAGAGCATCCGTTTTTGAGTTTGTGGATTTATCTCAATAAGTCCTTTAGTGATACCCCTTTTTCCCAAATATTTTTGTTAAAAAAATACCTTCGAGGCATTGCTTTAGACAGTTGGTGAGAGGAGGTATGACATTTGTCCCACTACTCTCCAGTATCTCCTGGAGGAAAGGGACTATTAATTCATTTTTCTTTGTAAACAGAGTCTAGCATAGTGCCTTTTACAAGAGGGCACAAATATAGATTAAATTATTATTATTATAAATAATTATTATAATAATAATCCGTACTACAAATAATACACCTCAAAATGTCCTTGAAAATTCAATACCTTAACTGTGCAGACTGTAGTCCATAATTGCACTATATGTAACCTGATTCATAAAAATTTAAGAACAACATTTTAATAGAGCTTGCCATCCAACTGCTCATAGTCTCCCAACTATAAGGAATGAAAAGCTTTCAAAGTACAAAGATCTTGCCAAGCAGCTCAAAATAATGTCAGACTTGGATGGGGTGTGGGTTGTGCCCATTGTCCTGTCTGGTGCTGGGGTTGTACTACAGCTGTTTTCAGTGAGTCTCCTGTACATGAGCTTACATCTCAATGCTTTTGTTCAACTAGAGAAGCAGTTGCTTTATCCACCTGGGCATAATCCATAGAATACTGTATTATGGAAAAAATATCTCCTTTCTGAGTTCATGCGGTGGGTAATTACTGCCAAATATTTACCACAATGCAGAAATTATGGGGGTGAAAACCTAAGTTTTATTATTATGCTCAAGCATAGGTTCAGACTTCAGAGAAAATATGAAAAATTATGAGGATATTGAAAAGGCTTCTTAAAAGTGAAATTATATCAGAGTGACAGAGAAATAATTCTTTGACATGTTACAATCTTGTATATTCCTCTAAGCCATAAAAGTTAAAGAGAAGATAGAAACATAATCCCCTTGCTTCCTTCAATGTCATAAAAGCTGAACAGATTTAGTTAAACAGAATCATAATCTCATATATCCCCTAAGGAAACAAACTTCATCAAACAATAGGTAAACTAAATCAGGTTACAGATTAAACTATATTTAGAAGATGGATTCACAATTAGGCTGATTAAGGAGAAGGATTTGTTTGTCTCCAAGGAGTCCGGGGAGAGTTGAGATTCTTCCTCCAGCTTATCTAAGAAATACTTAAGACTTTTAAGTAAATTTTTGTGCCCTGTGGAACAGGTTTTTGTCAGGTGAGGTTGATGTTAACTAAAACATGCAGGAGGAAGAAAGGAAAAAACAAATTCTCATCTCATTACAACTGAATATTAAGGAATATGACAGGATGACAACTTATCCTAGAATCATTTCTATCTAAAGTTAATCAGAAAAGAGAATGATATAATAATTATAACACATCTGTATATCATTTTAAGGTATGCAATGTGCTTCAAAATTTTTTTGTTCTCAAACACTCCCAAAGACCATTTTTCCATTGGAAAAAAAAAAGCAGAACACAGAAGAGAATTCTATATGAAACTGTGTTTCTCTCTTGTTCACCCCTTGATGTTTTAAAAATCATACTAAAATGTCTTTTGTATAATATTATTTAACAAAATATGTAAAAACAACTCTAAAAGTATACAATAAATTCTCTACATTATTTTCAAAACCATGCTGCTTGCCAATGCTCCTTCCTGAACTTCCTCCTGTCTCCTCCCACCACATGAACTCAGAAAGCAGATATTTTTTCCATAATACAGTAGTCTATGGATTATGTACAGGTGGATAGAGCAACTTTTTTCATCACTATTACTAACCTCTCCCACCTTCTAAAACTAACAGAAAGTAGGGGGGAAATTTTTTTTAAACAAATTGGCATAGTCAAGTAAAATGAATCCACTCATTGGCTATGTCTAAAAATGTTTGTCTGTGTGCCTTATATCTATTTCCTTTCTGTCAGAAGGTAGGTAACATGCTTCATCAAAGGTCCTCTAGAGACATTGTTGGCCATTGCATTGGTCAGAGTTCTTAAGAAGTCTTTCAAAGTTATTTTTCTTTATAGTGTTGTTCTTTTATAAATTGTTCTCCTGGTCCTGCTCACTTCACTTCATGTCTAAAATCATCTTTCATAATTTCTTAATAATGTTGCAATATATTCCTATGTTTAAGAGGCAATCTATGCCATCCCCCTTTAGAATCTTATTCTTTGTTTTTCTTTTTCCTCCCTTCTAATTCTCTCTATGGTGCTAAGAAGATTGTTTTTGTTTGTGGCTATTCCTTCCCCAGTATTGTCTTCCTTCTTATCACTCCTTTACCCTTATCTCTGCTTTTTTCCCTATGCCAGTTTCTGAGATATGTTCCAACACTTTTCTGTCTTTTTCTGATAAAAGCAAATTAATCCAATGCCCATTCTCCCCACCCTTTCCTTTATATTGCATAATCTTCTCACATACCCCAGTTTTGAGAAGTAACAAATTCTATATCCTGCTTCATCATTTCCACATTAGTATATTCTTTTTACTATTCCTTTTCTTAATTCCCTCAGAACAGAAGCAATCTACCCAGGACCACTATTTTTTTTTAAATTAAGGTCCTTCTAAAGACATTAAAGTTCTGAAGGGACACTTGTTTCTTCTTCTCCCTTACAAATGTTAGCACTACATCTTTATGCAGCTCCTTCCAGATGCTCAAATACATTTACCTTTCTAGGATTCTCTGGACTATTGTGTTTGTAATCCAAGTTCCAACTCAGCTCTTGTCTTTTCATCAGAAATGCTTGAAAGTCCTGTAGTCCATTAAAGATCCATTTTTCCCCTTATAAATTTCAGAGGAAGTTTGGTTTGGTTGTAAGCCTATTTTTTTTTCTTTTCTAATATTGTATTCCAAGATCTCTCAATTTTGTAGAAGTTGCCTGATCTTGGGTGATCATGACTCTAGTTCCTTGGTACTTAAGCTCCTTCTTTCTGGATGCCCACAGTATTTTTTCTTGGATGTGGAAGCTTTGGATTTTGGCTATGGCATTTCTGGAACTTTTACTCTTAAAGTTCTTTTCAGGAAATGAGTAGTGAATGCTGTGTATCTTCACTTTGCCCTCTGGTTCTAATAGATTTGGGCAGTTTTCATTAATGATTTCTTGAA
>CM053596.1:187280020-187305922 GCA_028646575.1 Pseudocheirus occidentalis | reverse complement strand
TATATATATATATATATATATATATATATATATATATATATATATATATATATATATATATATATATATATATATATTTTTTTTTTTCCAAGAGCATGAGAAGAGCCCAAAGGCAGCTAGGTAAAACAGTGTATAGAATGCTGGACTTGGAGTCACAATGACCTACTTGTATGAAATTCAACCTCAGACACTCACTGTGATCCTGGGCAAGTTCTTCAACCTTTGTCTGCCTCAGCCTCTTCGTTGGTAAAATGCAGACAGAAATAGCTCCTACCTCCCAGAGTTGTTCTAAGGGTCAAACGAGATCATATTTATAACACATTTTGCAAACCTTAAGGCGACATATAAATGCTAGTTATAATAATAATTCTTATTGTCATTAATATTGTTATCATCATTATTATAATGAATGTGTCAAAGTTGGGGTCTAAACTTGGGCCTTCTTAACACTAAACACCAGTCACACCATAGCTCACTTCTTATCACATGACACAAGAGAGTATGTGATTAAGTAGGTAAATTAATTCAGAAAAAGAGGCCATTCCTATTATGAGATAATTCAGCTGGGAGGAAGCATAGGTAAAACTTGAGCTGAGCACTGAAATAGAAATAGAATTTTAATTGCCTTCACCTACTCTCCTTTTCTCTTCAATACCTATTATTTTTTAGATACTCATGGACTAATAGTAAGAATAATTTAATGCTTTATGGTTTATAAAATATTTCAGAGGTATTATTGATGGGGTACAGGCTCTGGGAAACCCCTTAAACTGATTAAATCTCCACACTTGATGAGGCATTTGCCTGGGGCCATAAGCCTTTCATTATCTCTAGGCCCAAATCTCTGTTACTCTTAATCTAACCTAGCCCTCCACTGTCCAGCTACTTCAGACCCTAGATCCTGTCAAAGTATCTATTCCCAAACCTGTGACCCTTAAACTAAACTAGTCCTCTATTGTCTGCCATCTCTAGGTAGCCTTTGGCTATATCCTACCCTTAATCCCATTCCTAAAGTCTGACCTCAGTACTCAAGATCCTACTTAGACTCCTCCTCAAGACCCTCCCCAAACCCCTCTTCTTAGACCACTCCTAGATCCCTTCCACAATCTTTCTGCATCTTGCCTCCAAGAGGGGGACTGAGATTAATCTAGTGCAGACTCTTTGTGTCAGATTATTCTGGCCTGCTTGTCAATACAAGCTTTACAGATACTTAGGCTCCTTAAGGGTCTACCCATTATGGCAAATCTTTAATGAACTTTGCTTTACTATGGCTGAGAGAAGACTTGAGTTGAATTAATTCAGCAGGACCCAGTGTGTTGATATTTTGGGGTCTCAAGCACCTCTAAAACTCCTAACCCTCAACATTGTCATTTGAGCCTCGCAACCTGTGAATTTAGGTACTATGGTTATTATTATCTTCATTTTGCAAATGAGGAAATGTAGTAGACTTTCAGGGGTCCTCTGGCCCCACTAATGGAATGCTCCCCTCTTCTGAGGTCACTAGGCAGATATGCAGGAGGAATAAAATCTTGTTTGTTGATGCCTCCACTGGTCCTATGAATAACTAAGGAAAATTCAGGGTAGTTAATTAGCAAGTTTTGTTTGTGATTCCCTGTTTGTGCCTCTGGACATGGTCCTAGGATGAAGTCTTAACGAATAACTAGCCTTAGGCTGGGGTAGGGAGGCATATAAGCCTGGTAAGTTTTTTGTATCTTGGCTTTGTATGAAACGGCTCTGTAATAAACAGATAATCAAATACATCCATCTCTTTACTCAACTGGTTGCTAGGCCCACCCAACTGTACTGGTCACAACAAGGAAACAATCTCAGAAAGATTAGGTGACTTTCCCACAGTCACATTGCTAAGTAACTATTTGAGTCAGAATTTCAACCCAATTTTCTCCTGACTCTAAGGAGACATGCTTTCAAATATACCATTCTCAAATATGCCTTCTCACCTTGTAGAACTTCAGAGCCAGAGGGGACCTTAAAGATCATCAACCAACTCTTTTTTTTTTTTTAAGTGATCTGCCCAAGGTCATATGGCTAGTAAGTGGTTGAGTGTCTAAGATTAGATTTGAACTCAGGTCCTCCTGACTCCAGAGCCAGTGCTCTATCCATTTTGCCACCAAGCTGCCCCTCCTTTTGATGTGGTTACCCAAAGAGTGGTTAGGGCTGCCTGAGACCCCAAAATACCAACATACCTGGTCCTGCAGAAAGAATTCCACTCAGTCTTCTCAGGAAAAGAAAAATAAAGTTTATTGAAAATTCAAGTTTGCCATATGGGGTAGACTCTTAAGGAACCAGCTTTCACACAGCACAAGTCTATGCTAAACTATTCCATGGCACTCTCACAGAGCAAGTCTGTGCCAAGCCATTCCAGGGCACTCTCACAGAGCAAGTCTCTTCTAGGCCATTTCACTGTGCTCTCACAAAGATGGAGGGAAGATGGAGTCTTATACACAGAGGAATCTAGGGGTGGTTCAGAGGAGGAACCTGGGGAGGGTCTTCAGGAGGAGCCAATGAGGTCTGACTCCAATAATAAGTTTAGGGAGGAAGTTCAGGTGGAGTTAATGAAGTCAATGTAAAAGTGGATTGATATTTTGATAGGCTCCAAGGTAGGAAGCAGATGAACAATGGAAGGCCAGGCTAGTAACAGGTTTGGGCCCAGCCACAGTGAAATACTTATGGCCTCTGCAAATGCCTCCTGAAGATTCAATCAGACTTCAAGGAGTTTCCCAGAGTATGTACCTCAAAGATTCAAGAAGAGCTCAAAAAGGGGGGGGGGGGCAGAGCCTACACTTCATCACTTTCATATTACAGATGTGCTGCGGGGTTTTATTCCATAGTCTGTTTATTGCAGACTTATTTCATACAGAGCCAAAGATACATTGAAGACACAAGGTTTATATACTCTTGGCAGAATGCAAGGAACCACCCTTGGTCTCCATCTTTCTCTACCCCAACCCAAAGCCAATCATTCCTTAAGCTCTTTATCCTGGGACCATGTCCAGAGGCACAAACAGGGTTTTACAATCAAGACTTGCAAATTAACTCAGTATTTTCTTTAGATATTCATGAAACCAATGAGAGGACCCACCCAACAAGATTATACTTTCCTTGCATATCTGCCTAATGACCTTTGTAGAACTGGGGAGCTATGTGGCCATGGACCCTGAAAGTCTTGGCCTACAACACAGATGAAAACGTTAAGCCCAGGAAGTCAAAAGCTCACTAATTCACAAATATTATTTTCTCTCCTTTTAGTTTTTTATTTACTTTTTCTTGGGATTTCTTCAAATTTCCTACATCACTCTTGGAATGTACTATGGGCCCAGTGTACAAAGACAGGACAGGTCCATGATAGGGACTAAAAGGATTACTACTTGTCCTGCATTCTACTGGAGATCCTGGGACCAAATTGTGTTTTTATAGAAACAAAACCCCTTGCTTTGTGGTCCTCCATAAATATTTCCTGAGAATTTTGTAACTTATGACAAAACAACCATGATGTACATGGTATCCTGAGGGAGTTGAATATTTAGATAGGACAGACAATTCCATTTGGGAAGTCTCTACTAGCTCATACATGGACAGGCTATTGAGATGCCATTGGGTAGAGTGAACCAATAGTCAGGAAGATCTGAATTTACAATTACATGTTGTCTGCCTCAGCTTCCTCTTCTGTAAAATGAACTAGGGAAGGAAATGACAAACCACTCTAGCATCTCTGCCAAAAACCAAAATGAAACTAATAAACAAAAAAACCCAACCCAAATGGAGTCCCAAAGGGTCAGAGACAACTGAAAATTACTGAACAACAATATACCTACTGCCTTGATCTTGGCTGAATGACTTAACCTTTCTGTTAGAGGCTGACCAAATGCCTGCTCTCTCTCTCTCGCTCTCTCTCTCTCTCTCTCTCTCTCTCTCTCTCTGTCTCTGTCTCTCTCTCTCTCCCTCTCTCTGTCTCTCTCTCTTTGGAGAGGGAAAGACTGGGCAATTGGGGTTAAGTGACTTGCCCAAGGTCAAATGGCTAGTTTTGTGTGAAGTGTCTGAGACCCTATTTGAACTCAGGTCCTCCTGCCTCCAGAACTGATGATCTGTTCACTGCACCACCTAGCTTCCTCTGCACTATGTCAGTTCAGATTAGATTTGGGGAAGGAAATGAGGTACTTGTCAATCATTGTTAGATCAACATAAAGGAGGCTGACTTTGCCCTATCACAGCTAGGAGATGCAGAAAGGATACGGTATCTTCGGTAATGATAGACACAATTCTTTTCTCTTCCATTTGGAAATCTACCTGGTTAGTAGCTCTTTAGGTGAAACTTGCTCAGATTCAGGAACCCAGCAAATCCAAGACACCTAAAAAACAAGTGGCTGAGATTTTTTAAGCACTTAGGTGACTAGAAAGTTGTGTCAAAAGAAGCACGAGTCAGTTAGGTCCTATGGGCACCTTTGTTTCCATTTAGAGAAGGTTAATCTTTGTCAGAGGGGGAAGGAGGAAGCATGGATCTAATCCATATCATAGGAAAATGCTGGTAGATATTAGTCTTATCATATTATGTGTGCCTCAGTTTCCTTGGCTATAAAATGAAAATAATAACATCTACTTCCCAGGATTGTTGTGAGACTAAAATGAGATATTTCTTGCAAACTTTAAAGTTCTATGTAAATGCTAAATATCATTAATAGGAACATAGACTTAGAGCCTAAAGGTAGTTTGGACAATATGTAGTCCAACTCTCTTATTTTATAGGTGAAAAGGCAAAAGTTTTAAAAGATTGATTGCCTAGGGTTGCCTGACTCTGAAATCAGGTCTTCCAAGTTCCAAGTCTAGTATTCCATCCACTCCAGGAGGTATCAAACATCTGGCCCACAATACTCCTGATTAAAACATAATTTGGAGGAGGGGGGTGTAGCTAGGTGGCAGCTAGATGGCACAGTGGATGGAGCACCAGCCTTAGAATCAGGAGCTGAGTCCAAATCCAGTCTCAGACACTTACTAGTTGTATCGCCCTCGGCAAGTCAACTATCCCCAAGTATCCCCTAAAAGTGTGTATATAAATATATATGTAGGTTCATACATATAAAACATACATATTATATATATATATATATAATGCATATATCATTGGGAAATATTTAACAAAATAAATTTAAAATGCTATAAGAAACAGATAAAATTACATTTTAAAACCAAGCCAATATATGGTCTACAGGAGTCTTTTTGTACAAATTAATAGCCCTGTTCCTATTTAAGTTAGATTCTACTGCTCTTTACTATCATCTCTCAAAATTCAGCAAATCTTGATTTAAAAAAATCAGAAAACAATTATACATTTGTAATAATTTATGTAATAAGGAACTGCCCATGTACCAGTTTTTTTTGCAAGTATTTTGTTTACTATTTGCTGTCTGTTAACCAAATATTGAAGATGCAGATTTTTGATTGGCTATTAAGAAAACTGGTTGAGCATTCGAAAGGCACTAAATGGCCAAAGAAAAATGTTCTCTCTTTTCTCCCTCCCCTGCCCACTCTTCCCCCTTTCTTTCACTCTCCCTCTCTCTCCCTTTTTGTCTCTGAAGTCTCTGACTAAGGTGAAAGCAGAGTTACATTCATATTTGCAAAATTGTTTACAGTTTTATGCAAAGCACTTGGTCAACAGAACATTTTGGGATGATTCAAATAATATGCTCCAAATTTTAAGGATTAAAAAACTGACTCTGAGAGATTCAATGACATGTCTGTGATCACACAGTTTATAATTAATCTGAGGTGAGATTCAAAATCAGATTTTCTGCCTCCAGATCAAGAACTCTTTCCATTATACATACCATCCTTCTCCTTAGCAAAGCAAATATTAATATTTAAAATAAACATTCTTGTTGACTGCAAGGGGAAGGCATGCTATTATCACACTCATTTTTTTCGCAAATATAAAGGAAATGTTAAATCCAAATTAAATTTCCAAATTCTGTTTCTGTCCACCAAGTTCTTGCAGGGCCTTTCCTCTTTCCACCAGACCAGAATTAAAGGAGTAGGGTATGGGGTAGAGGACGGGGAGGGAGGAGAGACTTTGGGGATGGGAAATGCTTGCAGTAGCTGCTAATCGATATTTGTTGATGTGCACTCTGTGGCTATCAGTTATGCATTCAGTAATGGCATAAAATGAACTTGCCTAGAGCAAACACACTTATGGCTTAGCATAAAATGTTGATGTAAAGATTTATTCAAGGTCAGGGAGGTAGAAGTGCTTGAATGGTGAATTAGCTCCAACTCAGAGCCTCTTTGCCTCAACACCTGGAGGAAAATGAGCTCCTCATTCCTCCTTTCTCCTTGGACTCAGCCATCTTCTTTAATATATGATAAATGCAAGTAATAAAACTACACAAAAACATGTTGCTCACTTGTGTTCATGTACCAAATACATTGATGTGTAAAGTCTGAATCAAGCAAGGAACTCCACACCCAAAGAAGTGGCTGAAACCCAGGATGACACAAACTGGAGCATTTTACTACAATTGTCAAATTGCCAGTTAAAAGAAGAAAGAAATTGCTTAAAGGCCCTTTGTTACATAATAATGTTTTATTCAGAAGGAAAGGAAAAAGTCAGACTGCCACAAAAGGCAATTCTTAGCACTTTCCTTCATAACCCACTAACCAAATAAATTCCTTATTCTTGTTTTTCCCCCTAAACCATCCTCAGATATATGGCTACCAGGCTGCTTCACCAGCATCCATTTAGCCTGTTAGTATTACAGAAGAGTTTTATCTCTCTCTCTCCAGAACAGCTAGAAATAGGGACTAAATCCAAAGGCTCCTCAGTAGGTGGAGACAATTTTGGAGTGCAATTTATCTTTATTTTGTTTAAAGATGTGGGGGTCAGGGAGAACATTAAACAAGGGAATCACTCTTGATTACTGAAGAACTGAAGTAAAGAACAAACACTTCTGTCCCTAAACTAATTTTTGTAGAGTCCAGATTCATGATCTCTGTTGTTAATATTTTTGGCCATTTTACTCACTCCAGCAGAGGACTGGAAAACATTAGAAAAACAAGTGGACCTTATGACTTGGATCAAGCTTGTTTTCTAACATTCTTCCCTGTCTTACTAATATCCAGAACTTGCCCCCTTGTTCAGACACTACAGCTGTTCTCAAAAAGAGCTAAACACAAAACAAAGAGTTCTCTAATGTAACTAATTCTATTTGAAAGAGTCCTGTTTTTCTTAAGGCATTCTGCAGTTAGTGCATTAAGAATTCCACTCTCAAGATCTACCTGTGTGGCCATGGCCAAGTCACCTAACCTCCATGGGCTTCGGTGTCCTTATTTATACAATGAAGGAGTTGGACTAGATGGCCTTTGTGATCCCTTTGTCAGTTATGAAAATAAATGACCAAAGAGTCCCAGAGATTCTGCAATCACTGTTAACTCTGAAAAATAAAATAAAATAAAACAAAACAAATATCTAGCAGTGATTATAAACAAAAAGCTTTCTTTATTCCATTGGAGGAGGGACATGCATGCTGGGGTCTCCTCTAGAAGAAGCCCATTCAACAAGACTAAGCCTTGATATACATATACTAGTGACTAGACAAGGAAACATGCAGTGAACTGTAGCTGTGACAATGAGGGCATGACAGCAACAATGAGGTGAATTTGTTCATATCAGGGCTTCATGACCAGAAAGTGGTTCCTACAGGTACTTATCCAAACTCAATGACCATCTGGGGCTGGTAAGGAAAAAATTCTGGGATTTTGCAGCAACAAAGTTCATTCAGAGGATGAGCACAGAGGATTGTTGTTACACCAAGCTCAGAGCACAGCTTGCTTGGGGACTTAAGTATGGAAAAGAGTATCTGCTAACTGTAAAAAGAGAGGAGTGAAAAAAAGAGGAGTGGTTTTGGCATGGGAATCCTGATATCTTCTGGCTCTATAGCTACAGTGATGTCCTGTGATACTATTGTCTTGCCTCTATAACCCTCTATGTCTTCAAGAGCTAGCTGTTATATCCAAAGAACTATGAGAGCAATAGTAAGGAGGGGAAAAAAAAAACAAAAATATAAGCAGGCAAGACTATGTATTCTTGCCCTTAATGGTGGATACCCAGGCTAGATGTCTCTTCATTTTTCAAAAAGCTAAAATCTAGATTCTTTGATCATGGTCAAGAAAATTCCCTATCTTGGAAGATTATTTCAGCCCTAGAATTTATACCTTAGAAGTTCCCTTAGTCCCTATAGCCTCTCCAAATTCAATGGAACTTCTAAGAGCCTCCATTTAAGGAGTGCACTCAAGTTGACCATCTGTTCATTTCTCAGCAGGCTATAAACTAGATTTCTCCATCATGCCTTCCTGAATTTTTATCTACATTTTGCAAATGAGGAAATTGAGAGACTGCAAAGATAAGTGCTTTTGGTCACTCATCTAAGAAGTGTCAAAGGTGGCATTTTAACCCAAATTTTAGGACCCACAAACCATAGCTTTAGGAGAACTTTATAATATCTTCCACATAAAATTTACACTTTTTGATATTTTGTGACTTTAATGCAAAGGTAGGCATAGGCTAGGATGAGCTGTGGAGGTGTAAAACTGATAACACCAGCACACAGAAAGGCTGCTAGCACACGTTCTTTCATCTGCTTTTCTAAAGGAAAGACAGCTTCAAAGGGATCAACAATCTTACTTTAATTAAACAAAGTGGACAGATAAGTAGAAAGAAGTGAGTATCCAACTGTCTAAACAAAGTAATAGATACATCACCAGACCAGAGAGCACCAACATCTGGGTTCACAAAGTGGGGGGGGGGGAGGGAAAGGAGAGTGTGGTCCTTAACAAGGCTACTCAGAGTTTCCTCTGGCCAAATCACAAAGAAACATTCTTCCCATTAGTGAACCCCAAAGCAAAATCTCACCTCAGAATATGTATACACTTACTTTCAACTAATAGTCTCAGAGACAGAAGGCATCACAACCCATTGTGACTCAGTGCCTAATTGACTCAGTACCAAAAGGTGTGAAAGCCCTCCTGTAAGCAGCCCACCCCTAAGCAAGCTTCCCCTAGGCAAGTTCCTCTTTAGGCAGGTTCCTCCCCCAATGGGGTTCTATATGACTCAGGATGTGTCACAGCTGTGAACTGGGCCAGAGTTCAAAGCAGTAAGACATCCAAAATTGAAATACCTGTGTAACTTTAAACCTGGGAATATGACCCCCGTTCCAAAGAAAAATGGGACACATCTGGTCACGTAGGTCTACTAATGGACGGGGAAGATTTTTATATTCCATTAATCCTACAGATGACAAATAATATGAAAGAAAACTTGGTTCTTTAATGAGGAATGAAAAAGGCAAAGTGATAGCAAAGAGTACTTTCATTGAGAAAAGAATTGGGAAGCTGAACATGGTGAACACCAAAAAGCTTCATGAAAATAACACTAGTTATATTTTAACAGATAGGAAATGACTCATTACTGATGTTGGAGTCATTCCTGAATCAATTGTCTGTGTATGGTTAGACCATTGACTTGCTAAGAAAGAACAAAAATGAGGGAAAATACAGTTTTCAATTAAAACTGCTTTAACCAGATCTCTTTAAGCAAGTTGTTGATTCAAAAAAATGGAGAATATATTCAGAGAGGACACCAACCCTAATTCTAACAATTCTATATATGTTTGATAGATAGGTATAGTCATAAAAAAGAGACCAAAAGAGACTAAAACTTCAGTTAGTAAATACCTCATCTACTTCTCAAGGGTAGAGATAAAGAAAACAAGGGTAACACGAGTTTAGATTATGCTTTTTTTTTTTGGCAAAATCTTATAGAAGAAATTGGTAGAAGATTATGAAGAGCGTTTCCTCATAATACAGCAAAAGCAGTAAAAGAAAAACAAGTCTGAAGAAAGAATAGTGAACTTAACTAAACAAAGTCATCCTGAGGACATTGAAAGATTAAACTGGAAGCAGCATAAAAACCAGATAGATTTGCAAAGATTTTTATAACCCACTTTTTTTTCCATCACCTGAATTGAAGAAAACAAAAATGGCTAAAACAGCTGGATTAGACCAAGGATGTGATAGAATTTTTTTTTTTTTTTGCTTTTTTGGAGGGCAATTGGGGTTAAGTGACTTGCCCAAGGTCACACAGCTAGTTTTTGTGTGTGTGTGTGTTAGTGTTAAGTATTCTGAGTCCAGATTTGGACTCAGGTCCTCCTGACTCCAGGGCCAGTGCTCTATTCACTGAGCCACCTAGCTGCCCAAGGAAGTAACAGAATTTTGAAAGTACTGAGAGACAAAGTCTTAAGGTAGCTGAGGAACAAATGGATTCTAAAGGTTTGGGGGAAAATCTTGGACTTTATTACATACCCTTTCCCAGAGAAAACCAAGAGAATACCAAGAGTTAAATATCATTTTATTTGTACTCTTTCTGATTTTTATAAAATTTTTATGAGAATAATCTACATGCATAGTGGTATTCTACCACAGATATCTTTAGCACTGCAAAATAGAATGAAGATACAGAGAACCCAAAAATTCACTGTACTTGTTTGTTGGTTAACAAAAAAGCATTTGATTCAGTAAAGAAAAGCATTTACTTAAAACCTCCAAAAAGTTGGTTGCTATATTCAATATATATATATATTTTTTTAAGCGATTCCAATGAGGTCCCCAGATGTATCTTCACAGTGAACTCACAGGAGGACATGGTTTTAACAAGGGTGGGGAACCTGTGGCTACAAGGCCACATGTGGCCCTCTAAGTCCTGAAGTATGGCCCTTTGACTGAATCCAAACTTCACAGAACAAATCCCCTTAATAAAAGGATTTGTTCTGTCAAACTTGGACTCACTCAAAAAGCCACACCCAAAGACTAGTACAGTTTTCTTGTTTTGGTCACTCTTTTTCCATTAATATAATCTAAAATCGAGTATACTTTTTTGGCTGCCGTGTCACACGGTTGATATAGTGAGTTTGCTGTCCACTAAAAATCCCAGTACTTTTTCTAATGAGCAGTAATGTAATCATACCACACTGATTCTATATTTGTGCAGCTTGATTTTTTCCAATATGAACGGTACTTTATGGATATTATTTCTTTTAGAAAACTTAGGAACTGCTTTTTTTCCTTTACTTTTTCCTCAGCCTTTCTGCTTGCTACAAACACCTTATGAAAGTTTAGTTGAAAAAAATTGGCACAATGAATATGGTTTATGAAAAAATGTTCTGTCCTCTAAAGGACCCCATGGGCATTGTCCTAGATTATGAGTCAATAGATGGTAAGAATTTATTTAAAAGTGAAGGGGTTTTTTTTATCAAGTTTTTTTTTTAAAGAGAAATGAGAAGGAATTATCAGCTTACTAGCTTATATTTATATAATACCTTAATATCTGTAAAATGTTTCATATACATTATGAGATAAAATTCAGAAAAATGGGGATCCAAGGTAATTATTTATTCTTTTTCTAAAAAATCCTTTTTGTTTATTTTGAATTTAATAATGAATATATATGCTTGCTACTGCATTTTGCTATAGATTTAGGTTAAAATAAATGCTTTAATTTTAATATAATATTGTTTTATGGTTTACTAAAACTTTGTGTACTTTGTGTTGAATAAAGAAAAATTTTTTAAATGTGTTTATAAGTAGTGGAAAAATAGTTTTTGTCATTTTAACAAAGAATGATTTAAAAATTGAATTTTATTCTGCCTTTTTACATTTTTTCAAATGGGGCACAATTACTATAATTATGTGAGAAAGCAGTATCTGTAGATGGTAGTTTTATAGTTTCCTTGGCCAGGAAATGCACAAGTGGTCAAAGGGCAAGAAGTACTATAAAGAACTTGGTCTCTAAAGTGCAAAAAGATGTATGTTTTATGCAATGGATGTGTGTGTATTGTTAATGTATTTTTGCTTAATGGGAAGGTCTTTCTAATCCATTAATAGAGCCATGTGACCTGCTTAAGTCACATGGAAGCCTGAGTCATGTGAGTCTGTGGTGGAAGGAGCTTGCTAAATGGGTGGAGCAGAGTCCAGAGGAAGTTGGTCAGAGCAGTTAGACTGAGAGAGAGGGGGCAGAGCAGGCAGTAAGCTGTGAGTGTTCATTTGTGGGAAGGCCCTAGTGGGGGTAAGGCTTGGGAATGGTGGTGCCTCCTGCATTATTATTGTGTATAGATTTCTTTGCTGCTATGATGGATTTGGCTTTCTGGTGTTGAGATTCAGGTGTTTGAATAAACTGAATTGGGACTTCTGATGTTTGAATAAATGTTTTGGTTCTGTCTTCCATGTGGAAAGTCTGTTATATTTTGGGATTCAGAATTATGCCAGCATATTCATAACTGCTGTAGGTGCTGTGAATTTTGTGTTGGCGTTACACTGTGCTAGCAGAAAATTAAGTATAAAATGATCTTTACATGTAATTGGAAAAAAACCCCATAAAATACTATTAAGGGGGGAAAAAACCTATGAATTTACCTGCATATGTATGTGTGGAGAGAGAGTACTCAAACCCAACAGGAAAGAAGAGAGCTCTTCCTCAGTGAAAGCTAGGGTGGGGTCACCAAGTCAATGAGAGAGTATTTACTATTCTAGTAATGTTACAGATCATGTATATATACAAATGATAGCCTAGACTTTATTTTAAAGTAGGGAGAAGAGAGAGGCTTACTTGAAAATAGGCAGCCAGCACAGAAGCGTGGGTAATTGATGCATTTTGCATGAGAGCCTCTTAGCACCAACACCAGGCTGAAGGTGCTGTTACTGTTACTACCATTACCTGGCATTAAGGAATCACTAGTGCACACACCTTGTGTAGTTGCTTTTTGAGGAGACCACTAAGACACAATTCCCATAGAACTGAACAATAATTGGTTCTATTTATTATTGTTGTTCAGTTTTTTCAGTCCTGTCTGACTGTTCATGACCTCGTTTGGGATTTTCTTGGCAAAGATACTGGAGCAGTTTGCCATTTTCTTCTCTAGCTAATTTTGCAGATGAAGCAAACAGGGTTAATTAAATATCTTGTCCAGGGTCACACAGCTAGCTAAGTGTCTGAGATCACATTTGAACTCAGATATTCCTGACTCCAGGTCTGGAACTCTATCCACTGTACCACCTAACTTCCCACATCTATTTATCAGTCTGAATTCATACAGAAAAGAGGATAAAATGTAAAATACAAAAGATAAGCTTCTCCTCAAAGAGCAAAAACATATTTTATTCTTCCTTTTTAATAAACCAGAACAAGTGCGTCCCATAATAGTCTCCTCTGAACTACCCAATTCTTTTGTAGCCAGAGACTCATCCTCCATGATGATGCATGCATATGTCCTTGTTTGTATACATATAGATATACATATGTATTTGTTCCCTTAGGGTGAAATTTGTCTTCTTCCCCTCTTTCCTTTCATTTTTTTGTACTTCTTTTCTCTAAATAACAGAGTCATCAGGAGAACCCACATCTCTGATTATTGAGGCACTTCATGTAGACCTGGTTATTCATGCCTCAGCTCCATAGAAAGGAACAGGTATCCTGGCCCCTTTACTAAATAGAGGACATGAGCTACCTGTAGCTTTTTTTTTTTTAAGTGTTTTTAGAACCTTTTTAAAGGTTGTTTTTTTTTTTTTTAGAACCTTTTCGTGTTCTTTGACTTTGTCATAGATGAATGGAGACTGAGTCAAGAAGAGCTAGCCATCAGTGGACTGAGTATATATAAGGAATGAGTAGAAATGGCTTATAGTTTCTTTCAAGGTAGGTTTCTTTGTTGGGACACATACATTGCAGCTCTTTCTTGTACTTCACCTGCCCCAACCCATTCCCCTTGCCTGGATGAGTCGGATACCAGATCCTAATATTCCATGGAATAAGTGAGGACTGACTCAGTCCAATCTGGTAATTCACATTCAAGATTGTAATGACACGAGACATTCATTGAGTAGCTGACAGTAAACAAATGAAGGTTAACTCAGTCACATTGGGGGTGGGGAGAGAGCAGGAAGGGACAATTTAGCAAGGATACAGCACAGACTCAGTTTGGTACCAGTTCCCTGTCCCTGTGGTACCCATTATGGTCCGTAGTCAGAAGCCTGATTTTGTACTTAGGGCCCTAGAAAGTTACAATAACCCAAGCCTTTAGTCTGCTGAGTCAATTAAGGAGGAAGATTTCAATATATTTTAAGGGAGGAAAATGTATCTAACCTTTATGAGATAGGGCCTGAGGATATTGCTCCTATCGCAACCTTATTACTTCTTAAATTTCATGTTTTCCACTGTTCCAAGCAGTCAGTAACCTTGTGAGTTTGAGAGGTCAGGAGCTAATTGACTAGCAGGTGATTTCTGCAACCATTTCTCAGAACACCTTTTTTAAAAATCCAAAGCCAGGGTGTCCTGTGGCCCCCTTTCCTCTATTCCTTACTACACCCTGTGCACATACATGCCTGCACACACATACCTTTGCTAACATACATACATACATATACATATGCACATGGATTATGGTGTGTTAAGGGAGGACTAGCATCTTTTTATAAGGGCTTGTGGAAACCTTTTCAGGGCTGCTTTGGGTGTTCACCTGTCACCTAACTCTCATCTGTGGCTCCAAGAAGCTGTAGCATGCACAGCAGCCTCACCTCAGTAAGCCATTTCAGCAGAAAGGCTAAAACAAGTTGAGGGTAATTGACAAGCCTTAAACCTGTTGGTGAGTTTGGGGGAGCCAAGTCTAACGGTTTCTTGAGCTTGTGTCTGAGTAGAGAGACTTGTGACTTGCTCTGAGTTCAAGGACTCATTGAGCTATGTCCAAGTCCGGACTTGTTGACTTGTTCAATACCCCTCTGGACAGGTGTGCCATATCTTTCCCCAAGAAGAATTTGGCAATCAGTATCAAGAAATATTGCTGTGTCTCCCAGAAGCAATCTGGGCATGCAGGAAGTAGACTGGTAGCCAAGGTCTTTTGCTGATATCTATGTTTAGCTGAGTGCATCCGTGAGAAACTGGTGATCCTGAAGTTCACCGCAAAACTTTCCATGTATAAACAAGAAAGATATTATAATCAACTATACCACTCCATTAAACCAGCATTGTTGCCTAACTATTCTCACCTAGCCCGAATCTTTGGTTCACACTTCCTCCTACAACATCAGTTGCTGGTAGTGACTTGGGGGATGGCTACCCCACGCATGTGAAGACTTCTCCTTCCCAGGGTTATCCACTGCATTCTGGGCAAAACACACACACACACACACACACACACGCACGCCTGTCTTGTGCAGTGTTTTTAATTTTCTAGAATGAGGTTGTTATAGGATTCTAAAATCATTACTGGGCTACAGTTGTGTTTAGCTTTAATTTTAGTAGTACAAGGTTCATTTTTTGAGTGAGAGATTCCTTTGACAGACTAGCAAATCCTATGCATTCCTTCTCAGAATAAAAGTTTGTTGCCTGTAATTGGAAAAAAAAAACAAACCCTAAATTTCAGTTAGAAGTTAGTGAAAATAAGATGTATTTTTTTTTCAATCTGAGTTCATAGATTCCTTGAAGTCTCTCCATGGACTCCAGGTTAAGAGCCACTAACCTAGAGAAAATTTTAATCTTAGCTAATTAATAGCAGAAATGGAACTATAATACAAGTCTTCTGCCTTCCAGTTTAGTGTTCGGTCATAACATAGTTATCTTTTATTTAAGGAATTGGATCATTTGTTTTGGACTTAGTGGATGAGGGTAAATATTGGTGTGTTATGTAAAATATTCACAGTTATGCCACTGGTCTGTGGATAATGATAAGAAAAGAATGTCAGGTAGTACAGAAGTCTTATTATGATAAACAAGAATGTTAAGTAGTTCAGAGGGGAGCATTAATTGTATGGCACAATGGAATGAATACTATAATCTCTTTATTTTTATTTTTTCATCAGCAAGCCTAGATCTTTGCTCAACTTTGCTCAAAGGTCTTTCAGGATTAGAATAACATGTTCCCTCTATGTCTTTGGTTCCTCAATCCTCTTCTTCTTCCCCACTCACCCTCCAAGGCATTACTTCTTTTTTTTTTTTTTGCTTTTTGGAGGGCAGTTGGGGTTAAGTGACTTGCCCAAGGTCACACAGCTAGTTTTTTGTGTTAAATGTCTGAGGCCGGATTTGAACTCAGGTACTCCTGACTCCAGGGCCGGTGCTCTATTCGCTGCGCCACCTAGCCACCCCTAAAAGGAGATTGAGATACAGAAAGAGGAAGTGATTTTTTTCAAAGTGGGTCAAGGCCAAGGCCAAGTCCCCTAGTACTTCTTTTTTTTTTTTGCTTTTTAGAGGGCAGTTGGGGTTAAGTGACTTGCCCAAGGTCACACGGCTAGTTTTTGTGTTAAGTGTCTGAGGCCAGATTTGAACTCAGGTCCTCCTGACTCCAGGGCCAGTGCTCTATTCACTGTGCCACCTAGCCGCCCCCAAGGCATTACTTCTTTGAGTTTTTTTTTGCTTTAGTTTTTGTTCCATTCCCCTTCCCTCAAGCAAAGAGTGCCCAACCATAACAAGCTTTTCTTTTAAGAGAGTTTATTACAGTACAGTAAAAGGAAACCATACTTGGGGCTAAAATGAAAAAAGGGAAAAAATTATGATGTTAACAGAAGCCTGTCCATTAATAGTTGTCCTGCTCACAAGCATATGCTGGAAACATGTTTTGAGTCTATCTTTGTTCTGCCTTCTCTCTAGCTTAGCCAGACTCTCCTGTCTTTCAGAACTTCCTGAGTCTTTTTCCATGGCTTCATTTCCCCCTCTCCCTTTCCTTCCCTCACCTTCAGCTTTCTGGAGCTGTGCTCTTTTTCATAGAATGATAAAATGAGAATAATAATATAAACTTTACATAGTTGTTCAGAAGATCAAAGGAGATAATCGAAAACACTACATAAATATGTTGTTATATTAAACATCTTTCTGAATTTGGTTAGGGGAATCATTGGTTCATAGATTTATAATTAGAAAAGACCTTCCAGTTCATATAGTCCAAATCCTTTATTTCACAGGTAAGGAGACTGATGCCAAGAAAAGTGAAGAAAGTTCTGAGTTTATAAAGTAAATATCTGAGTTCAGGGTTTGAATTCAGATCCTTAAATTAGGGTTACTCACTGAAACAATTAGAATGAAGACTTTCTGAAATTAAGGGATTTTAAAAAAGAAAGGATATTTGCTCATTTTCTACTGCTATTTCAATTATTTAATCCAAAATCTGCACTGGGGCAGCTAGGTGGCACAGTGGATAGAGTGGAGGGCCCAGAGTCAGGAAAACCCATTTTCCCGAGTTTAAATCTAGCCTCAGATGCTTACTGGCTGTGTGACCTTAGACAAGTCACTTAACCCTGTTTGCCTCAGTTTCCTCATCTGTAAAATGCTCCATAGAAGGAAATGGCAAACCACTCCAGTATCTTTCCCAAGAAAATCCCAAATGGGGTCACAAAGAGTTGGGCATGATTGAAAAAGTGACTGAACAATCCCATCTCTGACATGCATTGAAGTTGCTCCTTCCTTTGAGAGGGTTCCAGGTTTGGTGACTGGGGAAAGCCAGGTGTTATTTGTTGCTACTGCCTCAAAAGCTGCTTTTGGGGGTTTTTGAGGACAGTACTAGAGAAGAATGAGAGTTTGAGATTGAAATGGTTTCCAGTTTACTCAAGGTTAGTTGACAATTAGGATATGGAAGATCTTGTGTATGGTATTATAAAATTAAGTGCTAAAGTGCGTATTGGTATATTATGTTGCTGAATTTTTGACTGCCATTTATTAAAGGTTGTTGCAAATGTTCAGAATGAGGCCAGACCCAGATAGATTGAAATGTAATTGAATGAACTATATATATATGTGTGTATGTGTACATACTATGTGTGTATACACACACTTATTTCTATCTAATGGTAGCCTCCTGGGGGTAGCCTGGGGGAGGAACAAAAAAGAAAAACAAGAGATTTACATGATAATTTTGTTGTATATTCAAAAGGAAAGTTATGCATAGAAGATTTGTAGTTTCATGTGTAATCATCTTTTTTTATTTTATTATGTTATGGAAGTGCTTGTTTTATTCCATAAATTAAAAATAAAATGAATTAAAAAATATTTTTAGAGAATTTAAAAATTTATATAAAACAAAAATATAAGTGGGAATTTTAAAAAACAAAATAAATAAAAATACAACATAGATAATATTAATATGTGGTTTTCTAAGTCAACATCTGTTTCTATTTCATTTTGACACTACTGGTATAGAACAGTGTACTAGGCTAGTGTAGGGAATATGAAGGCGAATAGGACCCCTATGCTTAGCTTCTTGTAGGTCACAGTCAAACAGAGTGGGAGGAATCATATACAAATAACAATAACATTAAATGAAACAGGAGGAGAGCAAAGCTCTACAGAACCCTGACTGGTTAGGTCAAGTCAGTTTCCTGGAAGCAGTGGTACCAAGCTTGAATGCTGAGCAGAATATCAAACAGACCGAAAGGAAGAGAAGTCTTTACAGGCACTATTGGTCATGTTCAAGGTTCACAAATTGCCCAGGGAATCCAGGTCAGGGGAAGGAGGAATAGTGGCTGTGCAGCCCTTATGAACCTGGGCCCAGGCTCTTGTGAAAACCATTTTCTTTACACACCACACTGTCACATTGTTTCTGACAACTCTCCAGCCATCTTCACTTCTTCCACATCTAAAAGACTTGTTCCTGAAGGCCTAGCTGGCCTCAGAATAAATGGCTACATGTGTGACAATCAATTAACATTTATTAGGCTCCTACTATGTGCACTCTGCTAAATGCTGGGGGTACAAAAAAGAGGGAGCTCACAATCTAATTGGGGAGCTGAGAGATGAATTATCTTGTGCAGGACCAACAAGTTCGTCCTTGTGAGTGGACGGAATAGGGGAAGGCACTAAAGTATGAGAAGACTGGAAAGAGTGGAGGGGGGCTAGGTTATGAAGGTCTGAACACCAGAGGATTTTATATTTGATACTGGCTGATGGGGAGTCACTGGGGTTCAGTGGGGGTAGGGAGGAGTGACATGGTCAAACATGTGCTTTAGGAAATCCCTTTGGTGGCTGAATGGAGGATGGATTCCAGGGTGGAGAGGCTTGAGGCAGGCAGATCTACCAATAGTCTACTGTAATAGTCCAGACATGAGGTGATGAGAGCCTGCACATGGTGATCTCTATGTTAGAGAAGAGAAGACAGAGATATTACAAGAAGTAAAATTGATATGGTGGTAACAGTTTGGATAGTGGGAGGGTGAGGATGGAGTGTGACTTCTAGGTCCCAAGCCTCGGGAATGGAGGGAATGATGTTGACCTTCACTGTAAAGAGGGAGTTGGGGAGGGTAGGTTTTAGGAGGACGTGAGTGTTGTTTGAACATTTATACTAGGCTTCCAACTCAAGATGTCTGAAAGGTCATTAGAGATGCAAGATGGGAACATTTTTGAGGGACAGATATTGGGGATCCCCAGTCAAGAGAAGGAACCAGCAGAGAACAGAAATTTCCTGGTGCATGCCAGCAATGTCACCCTTGAAGGCTGAGGTGGTGGTGAAGTTTCCTAAGTGGGCTTAGATACCTCAAGTGAGCCAGGGAGTTGAACTAGATCTATTTATAGCTTGGGGTGCAGAAGGAAGGAGAGGTTGGAGGAATGGGATTGGGAGATCAGTAGTATTGATGAGCTAGGATAAGGAAATTAAAGTGGCAGTTAGGTTAAGTTTATAAAAACATCTAATATTAAAAATAATTTAGTCATGGAGAAAGGGAATGTAGTGGGTTTAAATGTACGAAAATGGAACAGGGTCCCGTGGGTAATGATGTGGGTGGAAGGAAGAGGGAAGAAGTAGCTGGGACACTGGGGTATTTGACAATTCATATTCAAAATGATTAAAAGTTCGATGAGCACTGGGCTAGGAGCAGTGAGAGACAGGTTTGTCCTTGCCCTCCTGGTGTTACAACTGGCTTTCCAGAGCATAGTCGAGAATCCCATCATATATTGGCGGTTTAGGATTTGGCCATGGCCCAGAAGAGAAAACAAAGCACTGAAATCAAGACTCCCTCATCCTCATTCCTTTCCCTTAAATTCTCTGCTACCAATCACTTTCCCTCTGGGCCTCAGTTTCTTCATCTATGCAGTGAAGAAGTTGAAGAGGCCTTTCTTTCCAGTCCCAACAATTCCGTTCATCGGAGCTATAGATGCCTCTCACAGGCTACTTGGTCTTAACCCACGGAAGCTCAGGCGCTGAAAGTGTCTACCATGCCCAGAAGGCCCTGACGCCCCCGCACCTGGCAGTGGAGACTTGACCAGTGACCACAATCAAAGGGTTTAAGGAGAAGGAGAGGGAGCCTCTTCCGGATTTGGAAATGGAAAGGACCCTCCTCACTCTCTTTTACAGGTGAGGAACCAGAAGTGACTTGTCCAAGGTCCCCACACAAAATCAGGGAGTGAGGGAGGGGAGTAATAGGTGGGGAAGAGGGTAAGAACTAGAATTCGTGGTAGTTGGTAGGGGTTTTGGAGCAGAGACAGCCCCCGCATCCACAAGATCCCAAATCCTAGGGGCACCCCAATCCCCGTGGCCCCTCCCAGTGATCTCTCGGGCCTCACAGGAGGAAGGGGGAGGGGCCGTAGCTTCGCTCACTGCAGGGTTCAGGTTCGGGTCCCGGGCGTAGCGCGGGGGTGGGGTGGGGTGGGGAGGTGGAGTGTAGGGGGGAGGTGCGCGCGTTCGCGTGCCGCGGTGGGGGAGGGGAGGGCGTGCGGGCGGGGTGTGAAGTGGGTCACTGGGCCGCCGCCGCCGCCCCCTGCCTGACGCACGGAGGGGCTGGGACAGCGATTGCCGGGAGTGACTGGAGCTGCCGCCGCCCGCCTGGGCCCGCCCGCCTCCCTCCCTTCCCCGCGTCCTTCAGTGCAGCGCTCCGCAGCCGCCCGCCACCCAGGTGAGTGTGCGCCCCCCGCCCGGCCTCAGCCCCGGCCCCGGCTCCGGTCCCGGCCCCGGCGCGTGCAGGCCCCGAGGCCCACCTCGGAGGGGAGGAGGACGCACCGAGGCCGGGGCCGGGGGTCGCCCCCGCGGGGAAGGAGAGGAGCTGCCTGGGAAGACCGGCCCGGCCCCGGCCACAGACAAAGCACGGGGCAGCCCCCTCCTCAGCCGCGGACCCCCGTGCGTCCTAGCGCGCCCCGTTTTCAAACGGAGAGAGCCTAAAAGGAGGTTTTTGGGGAAAAAAGCAGTTGAGAATTTCCAATCCAGAAGGGTGGGGGGGAGGGAGTAACAGGTCTGGACGTGGGCGCCCCCTCCCTCCTTCTCTGGGGTCGGGGATACGCGGCGATTTCCCTCCCATCCCAGCCCCGGGGCTTTTCCTTTCCTTTGTGTTGCCATTTACTGGACCTGCCCGGGGTGGGCGTCTGTACCGGGCACCGGCTCCCCCAACTTGCTCCCGGGCCTGCACAATGTGAAGGTCCACTAGGCTTTGAAAGAGCCACAAAAGGGAAGAAGATGGTGGTATCCTGCATGAGGAGCAGGGTTTGGGTGTGTGTTTTTTTAAAAGACAGATTTGAGAGCCAAAGTCGGAGATTGCTAGCTAGCTGGATGGATGGATGTAGATATTCTAAAATACTTTGGGCATATGCAACATATTGCATATACCCAAGTATTTTAGGGTCTGTATATATGTATCATAAATAAATATATATATGTATATATCTAAATCTATTTCCGTATTTTTATCTACATAGAGATATCCACATGAATATAGACATAGATATATGCATATATCTATATCTGTCTATATCCATATGTATATACATCCATTTATAAAGAGAGCGAAATTGCATATGCCCAAAGTATTTTAGGATATATATCTATATAGTTACATCTGTCTACATATATATTTCTGTCTGTCTACATCCTCATATAGCCGTATGGTGAAAATCGATATACCTAAAATATCTTAGGATGTATACGTATCGTATATATTTTATGAGATTATCAATTATTTTCCTTTAGCTTTCTATTGTGAAGGTTTATTGGCCCTGTTTTAAGACCGGCCCCATTTAAGTCACAATGGTATTGGTGCTTGGGTATCCTTTTTGTTTTCTCCCTACACAATCTCCATGAGGTTGAAGTGCTTTCCAGCTACTCTGTGACCACGGTTTGAATTTGACAGGTCTCTTACTTTCTTAGCTTTTCTTTTTCATTACCAGTCATATTGTTAAGTGGCAGCTGCTAAGGTCTCACCTGAAAATTGGTGTCCTGGAATTTCATTTACATTGAGAATATTAATTTTTTTTAGAGGAACAAGCCTTTTTTTTTTCTAAAGGAAAACTACATACTAAGGAAAACTCTTACACCTAAGGTGCCTTTTCAAGCCATTTTTGGAACAATACAAAATGAAAGGAACAGATACTCCTGTTACCTCCTTCTCCCTCCCTCCCCCTCTCCCCTTTAGTAAAACATTGTTCTGGAACCAGGAAACCTGAATACTTTTAAGTGGATAGAAGCTAGTAACTGTTTTTGCCCTGTGACTAAATACAAAAATCCCAAAGGAAGTGGCAAGCACATGGTTACACAGTTAGTCAACATTACAGTATTTTCTTTTTGTGCCCAGAATACCAGGAAATAATTTTGCAGCATATGTTTATGCCGTAAACATGTTTGTTCAGTCATTTTTTTAGACTAAAATTAACCTTAAAACAAGTACCTGTAAAAGCACAGACAGGAAGATTAATGAATTGTTGTGACATATTTTGAACTTGGTGTACTTAACAGCCAGGATCTGGAAGTAATGGAAGACATTTTAGAATAAGTGAAAGAAATGTCAAAAGAGCTTAGAAGAGGCTTACTGAGAAGCATTTACAGTTTGTATGATTTAGAAACCTTAGAGATAATATTAACTGTGACCTAATTTTATAAATTTAAAAGAAACTGAGACTCAGAGAGGTGGGGTTACTAGCCTAGGATCACACAGGGTATAGTAAACTTGCAGAGTCTATATTGGGATCCAAGTCTTCTGATTTCAGTACTGATGTTCTCTCCACGAACTAAGCTTGCCCAAAGCTGCACTGGTATTAAGAACTAGGTTCAAGACTAGAAAGACTAACTCTCCAAAACCAGTGTTTTTTGTACTTCAGTTTGTGGCATTTTAAATAGCTTCTTTTTATAGATGTCTGATAATTAAATGTCTGCTGTTCAAATGAACCACTAAAATGTCACTCACTATTCCCAGTTCATCTTTGACAAACATTAAGGGACTCGTTGAGGTAAGCACCCCCCCCCCCTTTTTTTTTTTTAATGACTTTTCCACTGACCCTAAAGAAACTTAAAGCTGACAGGGAGACTTCAAAAACATTTAAGTCAAAAAATAAACTCAACTTGAAACACTTTACTTTTCATTTCATTATTAGTTTAAGACTGAATGTGTTTTTATTTTTATTAATGCTAACTTTTGTTTTTGTAGTAGGAGTCAGGAAGACCTCAGTCCAAATCCTGGCTCTGACACTTTTAATAGCTGTGTGGACTCTGGTAAGATATTAGTTTAAGTTTCCTTGTGTACAAATTGAGGAGTTTAGGCAAGATGGCTTCCAAGGTACTTTTTCAGCTTTAAATCTGTAATCATGTGCTTCTGTGGTTCAAGGGTATTTACTCTCATCTACAGCTATTCAGGTATTTACCATGTGCCGGAGTCTTCATGATAACACAGGGAGAAGTTCAGGACAGGTTCTACATATGAAGAAATAGGCATTATAGAATTTGGAAGAAGGGCATAGGTCAGAGCCTAGGTCTCTTTTCTCCAGATTTAAAGCCTAATTTTCTTCTGCTCATTGACACCATGAAACTTTGAATTTTCACATTATAGGGGAAAAAAAAGAAAAATCCCTGATTTTTCCTTTTAAAATACATATATTTTATTTACAAATGCTGCTATTACAAGTGTTAGCATATTTCAAACAAAAACAAAACTTACTAATCATGGACAAAATATTTTTTTTCCATTAAGTATGTAATGAATATCACCTGGCTTCTATTCTTGTGAATAGATTAAATATAGAATTGAGAATCCAGTCCAGTCCCAAATAAGTACCTATTGTATGCAAGGTATTCATGTAACATCAATTCTATGGTGGTAGTGCAGTCATAAAAATAAAAACAGCTACTTCCCTCAAAGAGCTTGTAATCTTCTGAGAATAAGATGCTTTTTGAGGCACTGGTACATAGATTTTTAAAAAGTCAGGGTCCCCGCATTCTCTATAAAGTAAAATTCTCGTTTTGAAAGTCTTTCGAGCACTTCAAACAATTATGAAAATATAAGATGGTCCTGTTTGTTGAGAGCTTAAAGGAAATCAAGAAGGATAACAGTTTTTGGAGGGAAAAAGAAACCAAGTACACACAAATATAGTGTTTTTAAATTTTTATTATATCATCACGAGGATTTGCTTCTTGAGAGGGATTCTATTGATGAAAGGCAGAAAATTATATCCTGTTAGTCTAGAATGTACCAAATGGGAAGAAGCCCAAGAAAGAAAACTTTGGGCTTTGATGAATGTGAAAAGTTGGTTTAAGTTTTCCAGGCCAGACTTAATTCAATTTAGGTGGGTTTATTGGCTGCTGGACTATGTATATAGTTTCTGGCACTGTGATACTTGTTTACTTAATTGGTTCCCTTTATTTGTTTTATATTAATTTGATAAGATATAGTTTTTGTGCTCTATTGGCATTCTACAAGTACAATAATTTGGGGTTCAAAAATATTCTATTGTCATTTCTTTTGATTTTTGCCTTATCAGATTTATTCCTCAGTTTTGGTTACCTGTTCTAATGGCCTGGTTAAAAAAAAAAAAAAAGAGGAAGATAGTAACCATAAAATAAAATGCAAGTTTGGTTTGGCAGAGGTTTTGTCTACCATTGGTAGACAGCTTGAAGGTGCAAGTCTCCTGCAGTGAGCCATTTGCAGAGTCTGCAGAATCCTGTAAAGGCCTGGGGAAAAATCTTCATTACAATTTATTGTTTTATGCAGGACCTGCAGGGCCATAAAAAAATGAACCTGCTTTTGCCAGTTGGTTAGTAAAGAGCTATTGATTATATAGTCCAAGGGTTTACATATATTCTTTCTCTGACAGGATTTATAACGGCAGTTATTTTATAAAGCTTCATTATGAAAGATCCAGTAATACTGATTCCATGCTTTTGGATGCCATATGCATAAGATAGTAGTGAAACCCTAAAAATGAAATTGCTCTTGAGTCATGGTCTAGAGCAGAGGTTCTTAACCTTTTTTTTTTTTTATTGCGTGATGGACCCCTTTGGCACTTTGGTGAAGCCTGTGCACATCTTCTAAGAATCATATTTTTAAATAATTGCAGGAAATGTTAAATTTAGCTAGAGGTTAGTAAAAATAAAGATGTAAATTTCCCCCCCATCCAAGTTTATAGGCCCTCTGAGATTTAGCTGTGGACCCCTTGGGGTTCTATAGACCCCCAAATTAAGGACCCCTATCTTAGAATATCTATTGATGCTTCATTTTGACTTCAGTCTATATGTAGTAGGAATTAGTATTTTCTTTTTTTTCAACTTTTGTTTATTTTTAGTTGACATCATTTATTTCCATTAGATTTTGATTTACAAATTTTCTCCCCATCTCTCCCCTACTCACCACCCCAAAACAGCAATCTCACTGTATACCCCCTCCCCCAATCAGCTCTCTCCTATATCCTCCCCCATCACCCCTCTGACTTTCCGGTAGGGCAAGATGGATCTCCCTACCCCAGTACCTGTATATTTCCCTTCTTCCTATTCCACCCCGCTCTTGTTCTATTCTCTATTTTGTCCCTGTCCCTCTATAGAAGTGTGTGCTTCTAACAACCCTCCCCCCAACCTGCCCTCCCCTTCATCCTCCCCCACTCTTATCCCCTTTCCCCCTACTCTCCTGTAG
>CM053596.1:187222665-187279520 GCA_028646575.1 Pseudocheirus occidentalis | reverse complement strand
CAAGATGGATCTCCCTACCCCAGTACCTGTATATTTCCCTTCTTCCTATTCCACCCCGCTCTTGTTCTATTCTCTATTTTGTCCCTGTCCCTCTATAGAAGTGTGTGCTTCTAACAACCCTCCCCCCAACCTGCCCTCCCCTTCATCCTCCCCCACTCTTATCCCCTTTCCCCCTACTCTCCTGTAGGCCAAGATACCCACTTTAGAGTGTATGTCATTCCTTCCCCTAAGCTTTTGGTGCTCGAGTTCTGACTGTTGTCTTCCTCTCATTCCATGCTTTGATCCTTTTAGTCCCCCAAAAAGGAATCTATAGTTGCATTGCTGGACTTGCTTTGCTTCTTTTGCCTACTTATGTTGCCAGTTGATTACTTGACTTTTAGGTTCAGTAAATCTCTACTTTCAGAGAGGCGAGCTCTGTCCCAAATCACTGAGGCTTTTGCTGCTCTTGGAGCTTTTAGGAGGCCACTATTTCTGCAGCCCCCACCAGCTTTGGCTCACTGAAAACGCACCTCAGGACCAACACCCAAGACTGAGATACCGATCCAGGCAGCTCAAGGCAAGAGCACTTGGCCTGTGAATGATTGCTTGGTACTCCTTCAATCTGCAGGCTGCGAGCTCTGAAGCACTGGGGCAGTCACCGGACCCTCTGCCCTAAATTTTCTGAGTTCTACTTGACTTCACTGAGTCCTTGTTTCTTATGGGTTGGTAATTCTGGAAAACTCCACAGCTGCCAGTGATTCATGCTCCACCCCAGGTTCATGCAGTGCTGGTCTGGACTCCCAGCATGCTGCCATGAGCCCCCTCCCATCTGCCTGCCGGGATGCCTTCAGCAGGAGCTTTGATACTCTGTTATTTTGTGAGTTCTTACAGAGTATATTTTATAGGTATGTGAGGTGCTTATGGCGAGAGCTGCTGAGTTTTGCTGCTTCTATGCCACCATCTTGACTCTGCCCCAGAAATTTTTATTTTCATGATAGATAAATTATAATAAGAGATGTATTTTAACTTAATAGGCCTTGCTGAGGGATCTGAAAGAAGCTGTGGTTGAGCCTTAGTACACGGTGTATATGGAAGCAGCAACAATAGAAGCATGTTTTTTAATATAGTAAAGTTTACAAATTAATATAATGTAGAGTCTATGTGCTATAGTGGAGATGATCCTTTAAATATTAAACATTAGAGCATAAGCTTTGTCTGGTCTTGTTGAATTTGAAAGTGATTCTCACCTGCCTCACTTGCTCACCATGAGAAAGTTGGTCATGAAGTGTTATATTTTTTTGGCTATAGCAATTTCTGAAACAGTAGCCTATAAACTTGGTGAATACTGGAACTATATATATAGTTTTTCACTGTCTATGCAGGAACTAGCATATTACTTTGGTCATATTGGGCACTTAATAGCTATTTGTTGAACTGAATGTAACTTTTCCATTTTATATGGACAAGATATAGGGTCTAGATAGTGTGATTAGTTGGCTTCAGAACTGGTTGAAAGACCAGATCCAAAGAATAATTATTAATGAATAGCTCAATATTAATTTGAAAGGAGGTCTCTAATGCAGCCCGAAAGGATCTGTCTTTGGCCTTGTGTTTATCATAAAGACATAGGTTATATGTTTATGTAATTTGTAGATAGCACCAAGCTGGGATGGATTGCTAACACCATTAGATGACAGAATCAGGATACCAAAAAATCATGACCAGTTGACATTCAGTCAAGTCTAATAAAATGAAGCTGAATGAAAATACCTATAAAACCCTATATTTTGGTTTTAAAAAATGAGCTTAACAAGTGTAAGGTGAGGTAAAGGAGGCCAGATGGATTGATTTACTTTACGTATCCAGTCCTAATCTCTTTCCTCCCTTCCACTTACAAAATGCAAACTGTGTGCTAGACAATTCCAAACTCAACACGTCCAAAACAGAACTACACTGTTTCCCAATTTCTAAATTCATCTAAATTCTAAATTCACTATTAATGGTATCAGTTTCCTACTACCCAAGGATTAACACTTTGGTGTTATTTACAATTCTTTTTTAGCCTTCTAACTTTCTAACCCAAGTATTTATAGAGCCATGCTTAGATATTCCTATCTAGTTCATGTCAAAGTTGTTGTTCAGTTGTGTCTGACTCCCTATTTTACAGATGAGGTAAATGATATTAAGTCATATATCTAGTAAGTGTCTGAGACTGGATTTGAACTCGGGTCTTCTTGACTGGGGTCACTGCTTTCCCACCTAGCTGCCTTATGTCAAAATTAATACCTTCAGTTTTGTACCCAATAATATAATGGTAGCCCTTGTGAATGACTGTAACAACCTCTCTTCCAGTATATTTTGGTTTTAGTTTTTCTTCACTCACAGCTAGCTGGGTGAATAATTGCCTTCAAGTTTTACTTCAGTCATATTTCTCTGCTTATAAACCAAAAGAGATTCTCTTGTCCTATCATATTAATCCAAACAACTCAGCTTGGCATTTATTTGGTTGCTCTACCTTTCCAAACTGCTCTCTCTTAACTTCCTAATATGGTCCTTCTGCTCTGACTCTAAGCTCCTCAGTGTTTCTACATGTGACTTGCTGCTAAATCTTGCATCCTTGCCTCTGCTCATATTCTTCAGTCCTTTCTACTTCCAATTCACGTTCTTTATATCTTTCAAGATTAGGGTTAAAAGATAAGGTGTTGGTGAAATTGAGGTGACAAGAGAGAACCTGAAGTAAGGGGAAATATTGGAGGTGGAACTTGAATAATAGTTTTTATACTATTCAATAAAAAATCATTGTCTACTTAGGCCCTTGAATTGTGATGAGATGAAAACAGTATTTTAGAAAACAGATAGAAGATAGAGTCATGGATTTAGAGTTGGAAGGTTGTGTAGACCAGCCTTCTCATTTTGCAGGTGAGTTAACTGAGGCCAGTAAAAGATAAGTGACTTGCTGAAGATCACAGATGTAGTGACTGATAAAAGTTGGATTTGGACCCAGGGCCGAATCCAGTGATTTTTTTTTTTCTTTTTCTCTGTACCAAACAAGACCAGGGGAACAAGAGAAGCAGTGAAACCAGGATGAGGTGTTATCCTGGATCGTAAGAAGGATGCCAAGTCCTTCACTTCTGAAATTCAGTGAATTCTGTTTGAAAAGCTTTTATTAAACACCTGCCGTATGTTAGAGGATATGCTTGTTGCTATGGATCCAAAAGCAGAAAAAACAAAACAGTTTCTGCCCTCAAGGCTAGTATTTTTTACTGATGGGGAAGGGAAAGAGATGTACATATGTACATAATTACAAAATATGTACCAAGTAAAAAACCCTTTTGTTGTATGCTTTCTGTTCATTTGTTTTCATATTTGAGAAGTAGAGAATACCCAACATCAAGAAAGACATATAGGAAATGGCACTTCTCTCTAGGTAGTAGGAGTTCCAAGAGGTAGAGATGTGGAAGGAGAGCACTCTAGGCAGGAAGGCTTGTTCAAGGGCACAGATGCAGGAGATGAAATGTCACTGTATGGGAAACAGCAAATAGTCCAGTCTGAAGGGACATTGAGTCTAAGAGGAGCATCCTCCCCCTTCTGACCAGGAAGTATGAGCCTATCCTAAGACTGAGAAAGAAAGACTTTCTTTCTCTAGATATTCTTATCTCTATGTAGATGAGTTTGTATATCCAGCCCTAATCTCTTTCTTAGCTTCCATTTACAAAATACAAACTGTTTACTAGACATTTCCAAACTCAGTGTGTCCAAAACAGAACTGCAGTTTCCCCAAATCCATCCTTTCTTTAAACCTCTCCACATCTTTTAACATAATGACCATCTTTCCAATCATGCAAGTTTCTATCTTTGCAACAATTCTTGACTTTTTTCCATCCTTAACCCACAATTATTTGTGAAGTTTAATTGTATCTATCTCTAATAACTCTCTATTTTGTTTCCTTCTCTCCATTCTTGTGGCTTCCATCCTAGTTTAGGCCCTTACCACCTCTCATTTGGACTGTTGCCATAGCCTCTCAGTTGGTCTTTCTGCTTCTGCTCTGTCCCCATTCTTAATTAGTCTTCCACACAGCTGCACTATTGCTGTTCTTAAAACAGATCTGACCATTGTCACCTTCATACTAAGAAATCATCAATGACTCCCTATTGTTTTTTGGATAAAATACAAAATCCTTACTTTGATAATTAAAGCCCACTGCAATCTGGAAGACTGTTAGTGTAATTTTTTTTAAAGTTGTGGGCAGACAACCACGCTGAATTAACAATATACTGGAGACTCAGAACATGCATGCTGTAAAGAACATGCTGTAAGTAATGAAAACTTACAATTAAACTTGCCTTTTCAATGAAGGGTCATCATAGTGTAGGAGAGTTAGAAGGGTCTATGTGGAGTCAGAAAGCCTTGGTTCATGTACTGGCCATGCTTAGGTCACTTGTGTGACTTTAGGCAAATTACTTAAATTCTCTGGAGCTCAGTTTTTTTATCTGTAAATTAGGTGGTTGGACTAGATGATCAAATTCCAAGTTTGTGGTCCTTAGATATATTTGATCATTGTTGTTCTAGGTTTCAGTTAGGCACTATGGAATGCAGTTTACATAAATAACTGTAATTAGTATTACTTTTACACAGCAAATTCAGCTTTTTTAATTTTCCTATTCTCAGTTTGTTCTCTAGTATCTATAATTAGCAACAGTGCTGACAGTTTTTTTTGTGATTGCATGAAATGATGATAATAACTTAGATTTATATGGTGCTTTATATACATAATCTCATTTGAGATTATGTACATTTTGTGAGATAAGGACCATTATCCCCATTTTTCAGATGAGGGATCTAATGCTTGGAGAGATTAAAGGACTTGCCCATAACCACATAGCTAATAAGTTTCTGGAGTGGGATTCAAGTTCAGGCTTCTCCTGACTCCAAGTCCAGTATTCTACACTATGCTACACTTTTTTCTCTAATCGTGATAAGGATGACATGTTTCATTACCTGTGTGACCTTGGACATGTTATTAAACCTCATGGGGCTCTGTTTCCTCTTTTGTAAAATGCAAAGATGTTCTTTGAGGCCCCATCTAGCTCCAGATCTTTTGTTCTGTAATTATCTTTGACATCTATGTAAAGAAAGAGGTTCCTGAGTTCTACTCCCCACAAGGAGCCAAGTGGAGCTAGCCAGTGTCTGGTTGGCCCTTAGGTGGATCAAGTGATTGGATCACTTACTGAGTGATTCATTCTCTTGGTGTTCATTCCCTTGGTTCTTATTGTGGCTGTTGTGTTTGGCCACTGTGGGGTGCATGGGGGGGGGGGCGGATCTTACCTGGGAGCTGCTAGGGAGCTGAACTGGAATAAAAGCACGGAGTGGAGGCCTGAGTGCTACCGTAGGCTGGCCCTTGCTTAATAGGGAGAAACTAGCCCATCAAGAGGGAAGAAAACGAGTTAGGGTCCAGAGAAAGGAAATCTCAGTGTAAGGGTGAGGAAGTCCTGAAGGCCTGAAAAGCTAAGGGCAAGATAGTTTTGGGATCTCTGGTGTATAGTGGATATAGAAATCCCCATTAACTTCCTAGTAATATGCTCCCCAGCAGTTGTTTCTCGCACTTCCTGTCAGGGCATGGTTTATTTCATTTTTCTTTTGTCTCTAGCCTCCTAGGTAAACACTTAATGATTGCACCTTGATTGAGTGATTCCTGCTCTTTCCTTTGCTTCACCCACAGCTTCACAGCAACCCTCTGCACTTTTGCTTCTAACCCTAAGGCTTAGCCTTTTCAATCGCTTTATTTTCCTCAGCTCCTTGTCTTCTGTTCCATATCCCCTGCCTCCAGACCTGAGCTCCCTTGTGAGGGTTTGAGGCAGCAGCAACTCTGATCCATGATATAACACTTTTATATAGTCAGATTTCTCAAAGGTTAGTCACTTCCTCAAACTCCTCACTTTATTTCCTTCTTTATAGTATGCATTTTCCTTAACATATGCAGAGTATCTGTATATTACAGAGGCATGGTAGTGTGGATACTTCAGACCTTCCTGACACCTGACATCTTCCAAGGTCAGAGCTGTGTGCCACACCCTCACCTTTCTAGTTCCCTCTGGCCATTTACATAGTTCCAGGAAAGCCAGGGTTTTAGTAGTCAAGAGCTTCCCCACACCTGTTGATTATCTTCCAGTAACTTTTGAGGGAGCAAAACAAGATTCCATTTTATCCCCTTTTAAATAGGTATGAGGTGATGGCACGGAGGAGAGGCTAATAGTGAGTTGGATCTAGATCCTCTGACCTTAAAAGCCTTAGTTTAGATTCAGAAATTGGGAGGGATTAGGTAGAGTTAAGGACCTGGGGCCAGAAGGGGAGAAGACCAGCACAAGCCTGCATATGGTTCTTTTGACCAAGTCCCTGAAAAGAGACAAAAGTAAATTTACGTTTAATAATAATAATAGTTAGAATTTATATAGTGCTTTGAGGTTTACACAATGCTTTAGAATTATTACTTCATTGACTGTTCACAACCCTGGGAGGTAGGTGCTATTTTTATCAGCATTTTACAGATGAAGAAACTCAGGCTGAGAGGTTGTGACTTGCCCAGGGTTGTTGTTGTTTGAACTTTGTTCTCAAAGAGGACCATGATGCTACTCCAGAGCCGTCTGGCTCCAGTGACAAGACATAGAGCTGGACCACTGGAGAAGGCTCTGAATACAGTGGGAGACCTTGACCTTACTAAGCTTAGGTCTTTAACTGGTTAGTTTCACTGTGACTGAGGCAACACCCGTTTAGTTGATTAAGTCCCAGAGTGGCCTCTTTACCTAGTCCAAAAAAAAAAAAAATCTATTCGAGAGAGGAAGACCCTCAGGGTTTCTGGCCCAGATTGAGATAGTTGCTATTTACATTCACTCTGAACCAATCTAGACTCACATAACCAAGTGGGCTTTGCCTGGGAGCTTGTTGTTGACCAATCCTTGACTTCCTCAGGGCCACCAAACCAGTAAGTGTGTTTGAACTTCCTGTCTTGGATCTTCCAAGTCCAGCCCTTTGTCCCTGGTGCTGGTTTGCTGTCAAGGGCTAATTTTAGACATAATATATTCATAGATTCAAAGACAAGGTCTATGGTGCTTTAAAAAAAATTGTCCCTGCCATTTTTCTCTTTCCTTGTATAGAGCACTGTTGTAGGCGAGTGTATTAGACTCGGCACCAGGAAAGGTCTGAGTTTCAGTCCATGGACACTTAGTTGGTGTGTAACAATGGGCAAGTCATTGCACTTCTCTCAGCTTTAACTTTATAATCTGCAAAATAGGGGAAATATAGTGATACCACCTATTCAAGGTGTATAGTATCTTCGTAAATCTAATTTTTTGCCAAATTGGGCAAAAGGGGTACAGTGCAGCTAGGTGGAAAATGGAAAGTTCCCTAGGGGTGCTAATAAAATGTCTTACTCAATAATACATATTTTTAGTATTGGTACCAAGATGTAGACTTGTATCTTCTGACTCCAAAGCCAGTCTTCTTTTTGTTACCCCGCTGCGCTTCAGTTGATAAAGATGATGAGATCCTAGAGATGATAGAAAGCTGGCAGTCAGAGGACTCCTGATGGGAAAAGGTAAAGAGGAGAGGGAAAACAGATCAGGATGTCAGCAGGCTTCAAAAGCAAATGTGTAAAACTAGAATTATAACGTTTTAGATTTTACCTACTCTTAACTGCCTCATTCTACAGATGAGGTAACCGAGACCCAGAGAGGTTGCATAGACACTCATATTTCTAGACTACCGGCTGAGTGCTTATTCTACATTTCACAATTTCGCCACAACTTTGGCTTCTCTTCTTCTGCTTGGGGACAGATAGGTGCTGTGCTCAAAAGTTATTGCTGTACTAAGGGGCAATGTAGGTTGGCACTTTAGTGGGAACTGTATGAGGGAGACTGAACTAAAATAAGGCTTGGGAAAGCCTCACTTTTTTTCTTTTTTTAAGGTCCATTGTAACCCCTACTACTTCAGAAAGTACTTACTGCAATTTATAGACTGAACCATACTTCAAGATAAGGGAGTAAACAGAAAGTAGTAGATGCTTTCAGGCAATTGAATTGAATAGATTACACCACTTTGGGCAATAAATTTAGCTCTAAATTTTCTGGTGGTGAAAGCCAAAGTAGAGAATAAATTGGGTTATGTTGTTTTCATTGTCTCACAAGAAAAGCAATCTGTGTTCAAAAGTATCTCTCCTACAGTATTACAGTTCAGGATAACTTTTGTTTGACCAATTTTTAAAAATCTAAATACTATACAATCTGGGAAACTTTAAACCTATTAATAGCTTATACCTCAGCATACTTAGGTTTAGTCTGATGATAACTTTTTTTTCCTATTACATAATTGAAATAATTTATTAAAGAAATAGTTTTATGATGAAGGGTGAAGAAGAGTTTGGGGTACTTTGGCTAAGGTAGGCATTTATGAAGTACTGTAGGGAATTTTGGTTAGCTTTTTCCTCATATGATTTGGGAAAATGAATAGGATGTACCCAGAAATGGGAGGATGACTGGAATAGGTAGAAATATGCTAAAGACAGATTGCTTACTTTATAAATTTTGCCTAGTTCCTGCTGATAAACTTTTCTCATGACCCTGAAAATAATTTCATCATCTGCCAGAACACAGTGGCATGCGGGCTATAAAATGTTAGTGCCTGTTTTTATTAACAAAGCAATGAGTTTGGTCTAAATGGATACAGGGTAAAGGAAAAGGGAGAGATAAGTCAGACCATCCTGAATTAGCAAAACCAAATGAATCCAAGGTTACGTGTCTGATGGGGAATGAAAGGTAGTGTTGCCGTTTTCAGTAGTACAGAATTTTGCCTTTTTGTAGGGGAAAATGATGATGATAGTAATGATAACTGACTTTTATATAGTGATTGACCTTTCTCTCATTTGAGCCTCAGCAACCTCTTAGCCTATTCTCTGCCTCAGTGTCCTCATCGCTAGACTTGTTATATTTGTAATACCTGTATCACAAGGATACTGATTTATAAATCTTAAAATCCTATAAAAATTTGAATTGCTATTGTTATTGATTGACTTCCAGAAGGCATGAGGGTAGCAAAGGAGTGATATAATGTTCATCTTGGTCCCAGAAGACTTGGGCTTAATGCCTGACTTTGAAACTTAATATTTAACAAGCAATGAAAGAAGAGAAAGTAGTGCAGGAGACAAAGAAAAGAACACAGAGATAAGAGGAGAGCCAGATGAAGTGGTCAAAATGAATAAAAGTAGGGTACCATTATTAGCAGTGCTGGATGGTCCTTAAAAACTGAAATAGCCAACAGAGGAAAAGCGTGTCATTTCTTTCCTAGGATCTTTTTAGATCATTTGTCTTTGATGGTTTGGTTTTAGTTTTGGCTCAACAGCAAAGCAAAGGAGTGGATAATTGAAAGTCTTTTTGCCACTGGGATTCTGTGATTGAATATGCCAGAATTAACAGGACTTGATTTCCTTCTTGATTTCTACAACCTCCCTTTGATATTGAGCAGGTTACTTAACCTAAGCTTCAGTGTTTTTATTGGTAAGATGAAGGAGTTGGACTAAATTGACCTTTTTAGTTATATCTCTAACTAATTGCATGATCCTAAATCACCATATTTTTTTTTTACATTTGGAAAAATTTTCTCTATGGTTGTGCAATTTATAGTTTTAAACACCAGAACTTTGTTTTATGTTTTCTTTATTGAAATATGACATGTACCTGAATAGCTTCCTGCATTGTTTGTAGAGCAAATGATGAACTATTACTCTGTTGATTTTAGGGGGCAAATATAAATTTTTTGGAATATTAATTGTAGAATGAGAGAATTACATGTTAATGCTGAATAAAATTTATTTCTTTGCAAAATAACTTTGTAGCCTAAAAGTTATAGGTATAATTATAGTCAGATAAAATTAATGACTAGTTTCTAGTTATCACAAGATTTTTCTGTGTCTAATGATTTGTAGCACTTCACAAATCCAAGTATTAGAATTTTTCTACCCACCCAAACAGTAAAAACCACATGGAATAAGACTGCATATTACCTAGATTAGAAGTATCAAACTTTGGCAAAACTCTGGAGTATAAACCAGATTAAAATGTAATTGGGAAATATTTAACAAAATAATTAAAAATACAATACAACATAATGTTAACTTGTGGTTTTCAAAGTCAATGTGTGGATCTGTAGGGATATATTTCTATTTATCACATGATAATCAATAAACATTTTTTTTTTTTGGAGGAGCAATTGAGGTTAAGTGACTTGCCCAAGATCACATAGCTAGTAAGTGTTAAGTGTTTGAGGCCAGATTTGAAGTCAGATCCTCCTGACTCCAGGGCTGGTGCTCTATTCACTGTGTCACCTAGCCACCCTTCAGTAAACATTTCTTAAGAGCTTACACAGTTTCGGGCACTGTGCTCAGTGTTATTTGAGTTTGACACCACTTGCTTAGATTATCTATCAGTAGAAATAGCCGGGTCATATAGTACAAATGAACAATGTACACCCAAAATTTAAAAAGAAGAGATTGGGTTAGATTACCTTCTGGAAAGTAAAGAGTTCCTTTAATGACTGCAAACTTCTTACTAAAGCAAAGACCTGTCTTTATGGATGTTCTATGGCTGTGACTCATGCAACACTGCAGTCTCTAGAGAACTGAAATTCAGTGTCCCAGAGAAGGCAATGGAGTGGAAAGCACAGTGGGAGTGAGCCAGCTGCCACATAAGACAGGACTTTGGTGGGTGTCCACTGTGACTAGAATGCTCTCTTTCCTCTTCTATTCCACCCATAGTCTCTAGCTCCATTCAGACTTCTGCTTAGTTGTTACCTCCTCCATGAGGCCTTTCCTCATCCCTTTATTTATTTGTATTTAGTGTGTGTGTGTGTGTGTGTGTGTGTGTGTATAATGTATGCATGTAGTATTTGCTTATCTGTATGTATGTAATTTCCCTTAGTAGACTTAAACTCTTTTCAGACAGTTCATTTTTGTCCTTTTATCCCTAGTACCTAGCATAGTGCTGGCACATAGTAGGCATTTAGTAAATGCCTGTTGAATTCCTTTGAGTAAAATATGTCATCAGGGGATTGTATGAGCAAAATAAGAAGTTGGGCTAGTTTGGTGAAATGAGTGTGGAAAAACAGGTGGAGAGTCTTGTTTATTCTGCTGGTGACCTTAAAATGTAGGGAACATTGATATAGAGACACTCTGTGGTGAACAAATTTATGGTAGAGTACGTCACAAAATATGGGCAGGAATGGATGGATTGTAAGCTGCATCACTGGATGGAACATCTAAACTCATGAATTCACAGATCTTTTTGAAGTGTGTGTGTGTATGTGTGTGTATATGTATTCTAATAGATGGCTCAAGGATGCAATGGGAAGTTGGCCTAAAACTAAAATGGTTGCAGCAGTAAGGGAATGGTGAATGGCCCAGTTTGCTATAGTGGAAAATCTTGCCTTTTGGGTCAGGATTCTTAGGCAGTTTCCTGCCAGGCAGGAGAAAGGACCTTTTTGGGCTTATTGCTTTAATAGCACAAAATGTGTTTTGTTTTTTTATTCATTTGACACACTTTGATATTATTTGATGATTTGGGGGAAGAAAAACTTTTAGAAACCATTCAAAGAGGTGTCTAACAACTCTACTAATAATCTAAAACATTACAGATTGTAATATCATTTTAGTTTGTTCTTAAGTAAAATAGGTTTTTATTCTACTCCCTTTTTCACAAATGTTCTAGCTAGCTTATGCATATTGTGTTATATGGTGATCAGTGATTTGCAAATCACTGTAATTACACAGTAAAATAGTGTTCTTCTAGACAATCAAGAATGTTTTCCATTTTTACTTAAGTACATTTCATTCATAGAATCATAGATCCTCAAAATTACAAGAGATGTTAGATGTAGAGCCAAATCAAGGCATTGAGCCTTTAACACATTTGGTTCCAACTTATCACACAATAAATACCTTTGTGCTATCGTGAGTTGAATTTTCTGATGGTAAAAATATGTACATTTATCAAAAGTAATATTAAACTGTCACTTGCTGCAATTTGCCTATCAATCTGTTTCCTTGTTGTTTTTCTTGCCCCTGACCTAAGTTTTTTTTAATAGATTTTTTTTGTAAGCCTATGACGTTCTATGTTTTAATCTCCTGTCACTATTAACGTAGGACTAGAATACACTTTTGTATTTGCCCTCAGTTATGTACCCTTGCTTCTTTCTTTTGTATATAATCATTTTCAAATCTGAGATCATCTGTAAACTCCATGGGAGTTCTGTTTTTAGATGTCTCTTCCTTCTCTCCTTCAATAGGATTAGTTGTGATTTTACTGTTAGAATTTTCCTCTTTACTCTATTTCTTCAAGGATTGGGCAGTATGATCAAAATTCTCTGAACTATAAAAAATTTTTCTCTTTCAAAGTTGTAGGGTACTTGTCACATTATCTGTGCCATTGTCTTTGTTGGATGTTAGAAAATTTAAGATGACAAGGTCACTTTCTTCCGAGGTTGTACTTTTCACTTTACCTCCCATCTCTTTTAGTCAGAATCAGGTCCAGAATAGCAGTCTCTTTCTTCCAAAGGATGCTTTATTGTATTTCTGACCCTGCCAGGACTGGGGCAAGGGCCTGAGCCAGGGCTGAGGCCAGGCGCTATAATTGAGAACTCTTCAAAGCATGAACTGCAGTGTTGGCAGGACATTTGATTATGGGCAGGAGCAGTTAGCAATAGTACCATCGTCAGAATAGGTAGTACTAGCTAACAAACAAGGAAGGGCCAGGTACAAGAGGAAAACTCAAGAGGTCAGAGGTACATGTTAATGGTGCAGTAACATTGGTATGCAAGGGCAAAGAAGAAAAAAAAAGTTCTAAAGTCAGGAAAGGAAGCAGATATCCTAACATATTGAAGATATTAAAAAAAGTCATAGGTTTCTGTTGCGGCTAGCACAGTCTGGGCTTAGCTATCAGCTGAGTGAAATAAAGGGGGAGAGAGAAAGAGAGAGAGAGAGAGAGAGAGAGAGAGAGAGAGAGCGCGGAAAAGCGCGAGAGCTGAATAAGAAAGAGGGAGAGAGACGGGGATGTATTCCATAGTCTGTTTATTGCAGAACCATTTCATACAGAGCCAAAGATAGATGGAACTTACAAGGTTTATATACCCTTAGCAGAATGCAAGGAACCACCCTTGGTCTCCAATCTTTCTCTACTGCAGCCCAAAGCCAATCACTCCTTAAGCTCTTTATCCTATGACCATGTCCAGAGGCACAAACAAACAGGGTGTTACAATCAAGACTTGCAAATTCACTTAGTACTTTCTTTAGATATTTATGAAACCAATGAGAGCATCCACTCAACAAGATTATACTCTCCTTGCATATCTACCTAATGACCTTTGTAGAACTTGGGAGCTAATGTGGCCAAGGCCCCTGAAAGTCTTGGCCTACAGCAGGTTTCTAATTTGATTTGACCATTGTTGCGAAGCTCTGCCTTTACTGAGCCTCCTCCCATCTGTTACCACAGAGTTACCACCTCAGTTTCCTCATGCTTGTGGATTTTTCACAAAGGTGTATATAATTCATAAAGTAGTGCCTTGTTTTGGTTCACATTTTTTCATTTAGAATTTAGAAACCTGGATTTAGGTCTTAATCTTTAGAATTATAGACTTTGAGTGACAGAAGGGACCTTTGAGGCCAGCTATTCCAACCAGTATCTGAAAAGAATTCCCTTTACAACATTCTGGATATGGAATCATCTAGCTTTGCTTAAAAACCTCTAATGAAGCTAAACTCACTTACCTCCTGAGGCACCCCATTCTGATTCTTAGAAAGTTTTTTTCCCCCTTATATCAAGTCTAAATTTGCCTTTCTGAAACCTGTACCCTATTGGTCCTAGTTCTGACTTGAGGCATATGGGGTGTTAAGGGAGGAGTAGCAGCTCTGGCATGAGGGCTTGCTGAGCCTTTTTCAGGGCTGCTCATCTATCTTTGGTGTTCACCTTTCACCCAGCTCTCACCTATGGATCCAAAAAGCTGTAGCATGTGCAGTAGCCACATCCTGGTAAACCATCTTGGTATATGGGCTAAAACCAGGTTGAGGGTAACCAACAAGCTTTAAACCTGTTGGTGAATTAAAGGGGTTGTCTACCGCAAGTGTGTGAAGAACTCTGGTGGAATGGGTAGATGTTCCAGCAGGACATAAAGGGAGCTGGAGTAGGTACTGTGGAGCCCTTAGATTTTGGTCTGACATTGAAGATGCCAGGGTCATTCGCTGAATCCCAGGCCATCACTGGGAGGCTTAACTTTTCTCCTGCCTCTGAATTTCAATGACTCTGGAAGAGAGTGTAGTTGATGACTTTGTGCAATTCTGCCTCACTTAAGTCCATTTCGCTCTTGTTGGTCCTCTTCGAAAATGAAGGACCAACAGCAGCAGTTCTAAGTTGTGAGAACAAGCAGCACTAGTTAACTCTTCCCTATGAGGGCCCTTCAAATACTTAAGATAACTGTTTCCCATGACCTTCTTTCCATATCTCCCTTCCCTGATCTTCCTTAGACTGCATATTCTAAGGTCTCTCAGTCAGTTCTAATTTAATATGAACTCAAGGCCTTTCTCTTTCCTAGACATCCTCTTTTGAACATGCTTCAGCTTATCAGTGTCCTTCCCCAAATGTTGCACCCAGACCTGAAATGATAATCCAGATGTAGTCTAACTAGGACAGAGGAAGGCAGAACTGAGACCTCCCTCCTTCAGAACACTGTGCTTCTCCTAATACAGCCTGAGGTTGCGGGGTTTTTTTGGCTGCCATATCACACTCAGTTCTTTTGAGTTTACACTCTATAAAATTCCTAGGTCTTTTTGGTACAGAATATTTGGTTAGCCATGTTTCCTCTATCTCATATAGAAAGACAACTTGTTAAAAAAAAATCTGAATTGTTGTGTTTTTTTTTTAAATTTGTAAGTCCAAATAAATTTTAATGTGGAGATATTTGCCTGATATTTTCCTTGACAGTCAATTCAGCAAACGTAAACATGTGTTGTTATTTGAAAAGCTATTAATGCAAGGCATTAAAGATAAAAATGTGACTCCCAGGCTTAAATCTCATATTGAGAAACAAAACATATACACAAATAAATGATAGTAATAGAGTATGAAATACCTAGGAGGTACAGAAAATGTTTTATGGTAATTTAAAATCAGGAGAGACTATCTCTGGCCTGTGGGAGCAAGAAGGCTGCATTGGAAGACATAGTAATCAAGCCAATCCTTAAAGGATAAATAATATTTCCTCTGGTAGACTTGTGAAGGAGGACATTTGAGGTGTAAGGAAAGACAGCAGTACTAGAATAAAGGGAAAGAGAGAGCTTCTAATATTTTTTGGAAACTGTGAATCTGGTGTGGAGCTTATTAGTACTTTATGATAAAAAATAGAATGTATAAGTTTCTAAAAAGTGTTTGAAGGGTAAAATTGTGATATTAATATGTTTGAGTCTCAAAACATTATCTGCTTCATCCTTCAAAAATAATTAGTGCATCCCTTCCACACTTTAGTAGATGGTTTAATGAAATGCAAAAAGTTCATAACCTAGTGGACAGCTCACTGGTGATATGTTTCTTCAAATTTAATAAGGCTAAATCTAGAAAAACAGAAATGTTTCCGAATCTGTTCTTGCAGCCTTTCTAGCTTGGTCTGAGTACATAGGTGTTGAGGTTGACTAGCATAGCCTTTGAGAATTCATTCTTACCTTCATGGCACTATGAGGCAGCATAGTAGGACTTCTTTTTTTTTTTTTTTAATCTTTTCAATTTTTCCACTAAAATTCTAATCTGGTACTTCAGTGTGGTGTTAAAAGTGATCAGAATTCTCAAAGGCTGTAACAGCAGGGTCTAAGCTCTACAAAGTTCTACCAAGCTGTAGGGTACAGGCTCAGTAAATGACAGCATGTATTATTCAACCGAGCTAAGCTTGGGATAGAGGAATCTTCATGTTGGCCCAAAGGGATTGAATTTTTCATCAGCAGCATCAGCTTATTTGCAGAGAGATTGTGTTCTTCCTCAGCAGACAGGATCTCCAGGTCAAAATGTACATATCCTTAATGTGTAAGATAAGAGATTTATATAGTGTTTTAAAGCTTATACATATTTCACATTTTATTTTCTTATTTCATTTGCTTCTTAGAGTAATTCTCTGAAGTAGATAGTGCAGATATTATTATTTCAGTTTTATAACTGAAGAGAAGCAGATTCAGAGATGGCAAGTAACTTTCTCAAGGTCACACAGCCATTTAAATTCAAGTCTTCTAGCTCAAGGTCTAGCCATATTATCCTCCTTCATCAGTTACTTTCTCAAATACTAACCAAGGTGTGTGAAGATCCACCTACCTATTAGAGACAGAAAATAAATATACTGTTATCTTATTATCTTCTAATTAGGAAATAGCTTAGACTGGGTAAAGAAAAACAGAAAGGAAAGGTACTCTCAATTAACTCTCAGTTTCCCTGTACTCTTGCAACTTGTTTTACCAGTAAAGTTGGGGAGAGGATTTGCATAATATGAAACTTGAGAACATGAAGTATAGTATATTCCCATTCCCAGCCAGCAATTTAGCTATTAAGAACAGAGAAGGGGGCAGCTAGGTGGCGCAGTGAATAGAGCACCGGCCCTGGAGTCAGGAGTACCTGAGTTCAAATCCGGCCTCAGACACTTAACATACACACACACACAAAAAAAAACTAGCCGTGAGACCTCGGGGCAAGTCACTTAACCCCAACTGCCCTCCAAAAAGCAAAAAGCAAAAAAAAAAAAAAAAAAAGAACAGAGAACAACTGACAGTTTGATTACATTACTTTAAAATGTATCATTTGTTGACCCATTTATTCCATAAAGGTTTTTTTTTCTTACCAGGATACATTTAGAACTGTAATCTTGTCTCCCTTCCCACTTCTGTCCACTCTGTTGCTCCCTTCCCTACCCCTCAAATCCACAAATAACAAAATTGAAAGCATTTGAATCAATGCTCATTCTAAAGGTAATCTTGAGGTACTGATGCTTGAGGCCCACTTTTTCAGTCTCTTAAAAAACAATGATAAAGCAACTTAACCTTCAGAATTAATCAAAAGGATTTTAGGACTTTAACATGCTTTGTTCCTATATATGTGCTGCTGAATCGAACCAGAGAAAATCATGGCACTATGCTAACTGGGTCTACTACAGATTAATATTACTTAATTTCAGTTGACCCTTACTGTAGCAAGGCAACCATTTTATACTACCCTAATCAGTTTACTAACTCCAGGCTTCTCCTGGCATCCCCTACTCCCACCCTCTCAGCTCCTGGCATCCCCTGCTCCCACCCTCTCAGCTCCTGGCATCCCCTACTTCTACCCTCTCAGCTGGGATGTTTGCCTTGCTCTTTACTGAAGAAAAAAACACAACCCAAAAAACGGAGCTGTTTGAGTGAAATTCCTTCCCCTGCCTTCCCCATTTCCTTTTACTGAGATGTCTTCCCTTACTATCTTTCATGCTTCTGTCTCACATAAAGAAGTGGACCTTCTTGCCAAGGCAAACCCCTCTGTGCCTACCAGTGATCTCATTCCCTCCTTTCTTCTCCAGCAGATTGCCCTCAATATCATCCCCACTGTCACTAACCTTTCCCTTTTTCCAGGCGGCTTCCTTGCTGCCTACCAACATAACATGGCTCCCAACAACAACAAAAAAACCCAAACCCCTCTCACCTGATTCATCTACCTCTGGTAGTAATTTTCCTGCACCTTTCCTCCCTTTTACAGTAAAATTTATTGGAAAAAGCCATCTTCTCACTTCCCAACTTTTTTCATTATGCCTTTCAAACAAAGCTCTTTCTAAAGTTACTAGTGCCCGTGGTCTCTTAGTCCTCCTCCATCTTGACTTTTCTGCAACCTTTGATGCTATCAGTCATCCTCTTTTCCTGGAGACTTTCTCATCTCTTTAGGTTTTCTACAACTGTTGGCCTTCTTCTCGGTCTACTCTGCTGAATCTTCTTCCATGTCATACCCATTGATCATGGGTGTCCTTTAAGGTTCTGTTCAGGGTCCTTCTCATTTGGTTGTCTCATCCAGTCCCATACATTCATTTATCTATGTGCAGATGATTCTCAGATCTCTTTTTCCAGCTCTAACATCTTTCCTAACCACCTGTCACCTATTGCTTGTTGGATATCTCAAATGAGACCTCTAGAGGGTGCAGTGGATAGAATACCAGACCTGCAGTCCTGAAGAACTGAGCTCAAATCCAGCCTCAAACACTTATTAGCTGTGTGACCCTGAGCAGGTCACTTAACCTCTCTTTGCCTCAGTTTCTTCATCTTTTACAAATGGGAATAACAATAGTGCAGGGTTGTTGTAAGGGTCAAAATGACATATTTGTAAAGGGTTTATGTAGCACAATACCTGGCACATAGTAAGTGCTATATTAATGTTAGCTATCATTATTTTTGAAGAATTTAGCATAGTGTGTCCTGTGTAGAAGGTGCTACATAAATAAATGTTTATGCCTTTACCATTTTTAACTTGGATGTCTTGTAGTCATCTCAGACATTCTCTTTTCCCCTAAACTCTTCCCTTTAAAAGTTCCCTGTTGTCAAGGACCCTGCACTCTCTTATTCCCCTAGTTGTTGTTCAGCTGTTTCAGTCATGTTCAGCTCTCCATGACCTCATTTGGGATTTTCTTGGCAAAAATGCTGGAGTGGTTTGCCCCTTGCCATTCCAGCTCATTTTGCAGATGAGGAAACTGAGGCAAACAGAGTTAAGTGACTTGCCCAGGGTCACACAGCTAGTGGCCAGATTTGAGCTCAGGGCTTCCTGACTAGAGGCCTGGTGCTTTAGGTAGGCCACCTAGCTGTCCTTTATTTACCTAGACTGGGTGTCATCCTGGTCTCCTCACCCTCACTCTTCCCACATATCCATTGTCTTGATGTCTTGACGAGTCCCTTCATTTCTACCTTTGCAGTGTCTCTAGTTAATCTCCCCTTCTGTCAGCTTATACAGTTGCCAGCCTGATACAGGCCCTTAGTACCTCATGCCTGGACTATTGCTATAGTTTTGTTTTTTTTTAATTTTTCCACTTAAAAGCTGTCAAAGTAATTTTCCAGAAGGGCATATCTTTCTATATCTTTGCTCTACTAAATAAACTCTTGTGTGTCCCTTTTGTTTCCAGGATCAAATATAAAAAGAAATCCTCTTTGGCTTTTAAAGCCCGGTACAACCTGACTACTTCTGCCCCTCTAGTCTTATTATACTTTACTCCCTTTCATGTTCTCTGTGATCCAGTGACATTGGACTTTTTGCTGTTCTTCACTTATCAATTAATTAACAAATATTTATTAAATGCCTATTAGTTCTAGATTTAGATTCTAGATTTAGAACTAGAACTACAGTTCTAATTCCTCGGAATACAGAAAAGCAATAGTTGCCGCTCCCAAGTAGCTTGCAATCTAATGGGAAAGACAACCTGAAAACAAGTACAAATCAAGCTATTAAAGGATAAAGAAGTAATAGTGGGAAGACACTGGAATTAAGAAGGTTGGGTAAGGCTTCCTGTGGAAGGTGAGATTTTAACTGAGAGATCAGGAATCTGAGCGGAGGAGGGAGAGTATTCCAGGCAGGGCAGGGCAGGGCAGCCAGAGAGAATGCCAGGAGTCAAGAGGTAGAGGCTCTTATTTTGTGGAACAACCATCAGGCCAGTATCACTGGATCAAAGGGTACATATGAGATTCCATCTCCCAACTCTCCATGCCTTTTCATTGGCAATCTCCCAAACCTAGAAGGCTCTTCATCCTTACTTCTGCCTCTTAGTTTCCTTGACTTGTTTACAGAATCAGCTGAAATCTCACTTTAAGTAAGAGATCTTTCCTTTGAGAGTATCTCTCATTTGAACTTGTATGTGTCTTGTATGTACATAGTTGTTTGCATGTTGTCTCCACCATTAACCTCTGAGCACCTTCATGGCAGGGACTGTGGTTCTTTTGGCCTTTTTTTAAAAATCCCAGTGCTTAGTATAGTAATTAGTAGTGTAAAAAAATTAATAAGCACTTATTGACTGATTACATATGTAAGATGTATATAGATTAATCAAGTTTCAAAGTTAAATCTTATTCTTTTATTCCTATCTAAAATCTTCAGTATTCCATGGGAAAAGAAATCTTTATTTTGAAAATAAGCTTTGAGATTGGAATACTGATAGTTTACATTTACATATGCAAGCCTTTACATATGTAATTTCATTTTACTTTCACAACAACTATCTGAAGGTATGCAGTACAAGCATTTTTATTACTATTTTCCTGATGAGAGACAGAAGCTTGTGTCCGAAATGGCGTTTTATCTTCTATAACAGATGAATTTTACTTCATTGAACCATCAGTTATTTTTAAGCTCCTGTTAATGTGCAGAGGCTTGTACTCAGTAATGGGATATAGACTATTTCACAGACTTTTTATATTGATTGATTAAAGATACATGATTTATGGTTTATTTGAAATGATCATTTAATCCATTTTTTTATTAGTGCTAATAATTGTAACTTCTAGTTAAAATTAGTGGTAATTTGAATTGTAGGACAGAGTGAAAAACAAATGAACAGAAATGATTAATTTCAGTTACCTTTAAAGTAATGGTTTAGAAGACTTGGTTGAGCTGCTCTGAACTTTATCCCCTTAACGTTTGTGTGGAGCAATAGTTTATATTTGCACATCATCTGCCAACACATTCTATAAATGATTTACTGATTTTTATCATGTAATTGTATCGTAAAAAGGATTAACTGACTTTCTGAAAATGAAATATAATTTTTTATGTTACCTTAGCATTTGTTATATTTAAAAATTGTTTTTTAAGTCATTTATTTGAATTCTCTATACTACCTGAAAAAACATTTTCATAAATCTTAAAGCCCTATACAAATGAATGATTATTGTTATTAATATTTCTGTCATCTTTTTTTTGGTAGTTCAGAGAATTCCATTGCTCAACAGGGTACATTTTAGATTATAGGAGATCATGTTGGGTATACAGTCCTGGTCTGACTTTATCAGTATTTTTTTCCTCTGCCCCAAGCACTGTAACTGTTGATCTGTAGGAAATCAAGTTTCACAGCTAGACCTAGACATAAAATTCAGTACCAGCATGTAGGTATCAGACTTTGGTAGTGTGGTACTCTCAAGTGTCTCATAGCAGAAGTGAGATAGATATCTGATACTTGAAACTAGAAGTATTTCCAATTTCAGAGACTTAGAAGTCCTCTGGTTTCTATAAATAGAGGTGATGAGGACTACAAGGGAAGGGCAGGGAAGAGGGAGGAAAAAATGGAGAGAAAAGGTCAGACAGTAGAGAAGGTGGGAGCAAGGACAGAAATCCAATTAGCTTCTGTGACTGTTTAAAGCCTTCCCCTGAGGAGGGAAGAAGAAATTAACTGCTCTAATTTAACATTTGTTTTAGGGACATAAGAAGACTGCCCATTTACAGCATTATTTTCACATAAAGTAGACTTTTTACATTACTGATTACTTTTTGCTGAGTTGATGATTTGTGACTTCTGAAGTATTATTAAACATTTTCATTTTAGTAATTTAGGTAATAAAGAGAGTTTCTCTCATTTATACCAGTTTCTTTAGGAAAATCAAATAGTTGCATAGTTTCAGGAAATTATGGTAAAATAGATATACATTTTATGTAATTAAGTACAAATTTAAATACCTAACCTAATGACACAAAATCTTGCATTTCTGTTTTTGTAGACATGATACAGTTGTTATGAGCAAGGTACTTTATGTAATCAGTATTTCTTAGGACATTTTGGGACTTTGTATTCTCCTCCCACTGTATTTGGATGTGTGTGTCTTGAGAGCAAGTAGAATGTATTTACCTTTCTTTTTATCCCAAGCCTTTAGCCCTTGTCACTTTTTGTAAACTACAAACCCTTGTTCCTCATGAGGATCCAATGAGATAACTGGTAAAGTGCTTTGTAAATTTTAAAGTGCTAGATAGATAGTAACTTTTCTTCTTCTTCTTGTTAGTATTATTGTTATTTCCCAGTTCCCTTCTGGGTTATTTCTTACATTTTGAGGAATTTTTCCACCTTCTGTAATAAGCCTATGCATAGAGAGATTGCTTAAATCCTTTCCCAAGCTTCTTAAAAAGGAAGGATAAGTTGTATTTACTACAGTAGGGATGCCAGTAAAACAATCCTTCAGGCCATTGGAATGATTTCTTTGGTGTCCATACTTCCTGCTATTGATAGATTTAAGCTTCTCAAGTTGTTCTTTATGATTTCTCCAGAAAACTGACACTTAACTCCTATAGCATTGCTTTAAAAAAAAATTTCTTTTACTTGCTTAATGTTTCTTAGGTTGGGTAGGCTTTTAAGTCAGCTACAATTTAAGTTAAGCAGACCACACCATTTTACACTCTACTAATACAAAGGTCATTGACCATAATATTGGAAAAATCACTCAATGTTTAGAGCCTCTCCTTTTTTCTGTTCTGTCCTGTTTATCTGTATTCCTTCTTTTAATTATTTCTCCTATTTTCTACCTATTATTTACTGTACTAGTCTAATTATAATCTGATTTCCCCCCATGCTTCTGATTTGTAGAAAATCTGAGTGTGACCATTAACTGTATTCTCAGTACTACTACTACTACTACTACTACTACTACTACTACTACTACTACTACTACTACTATTAATGATAAGTGTTTTTTTTAATTTAGAGTTCTATCACTTGCAAAGAGCTTTGCATACATCTTCCAGTTTTAGATGTTAGAGCTTATTAATTTGAACCTCTAATCTTATAATAACTATTATTCTCTTTTAAAAATAAGGAAAGTACAGCTTAGAGAAGTTAAGTAACTTGGCCATTGTCATAAAGCTAGTTAAATATCAGGAGTGGAATCAATCAATCAACAAGGTTTTTATTCAACACCTTCTGTGTTCCAGGCACGCTCTTAGTGCTGGGGGGGATACAAAGTAGGCAGTCCTTGTCCTTGATGGAGCATAAATTATAATACAGGGGACAAAATAAATAAATATATACAAAAATATACAAACGTGGCAGGCTAAAACCTATCATTGGGCACTGGCTCTGGGTGGTTATAAATTATTCAGAAGAACTAGAATAGGTAAAAGGGAGAAGGGTAGTGGCATTGCATATTAAGCAGATATATGCATGTAAATTATCTTGTAAGTTAAGTGCTATATAAATGTTAAGTATTATGTGAGGATATCTAGGAATCAGAGATGGGACGTTAAGAATATTTCAGTAAAGGTCAGTGGTGGGAGAGACAAGGAATTTATCATTAGAGTATATTATAGATGAACTCAACATAAAGATTACATAGATGAATTTGGAAAATATCATTAGATTATAAAATTCTTCAGGGCAGGTATTGTCTTTTGACTCATTTTGTATCTTCAATGCTTAGTAGAGTGCTTGGCACATAGTAGGCACTTAATAAATGTTTGTGTACTGCCTGAGATCATAAGCCTGGTATTATATGGTGGTGATGAGGAACTTCAGTTAGTCAAGAATCTACTGGAATCCTCTTTTTGCTGAAAGCAGAGCAGCTACTAATTTTGTATTGTCTTCATGTTAATCTCATTCTTAAGAAATAGAGGAATCAGCAAGGGGAAATTCTTTTAGAAATAATGGGAACCAGTGACTAAACAAGTTGTGGTATATAACTGATGGGATGCTATTGTGCTATAAGAAATGATAGGATGATTTCAGAAAAACATGCAAAGACTTATATGCACTCAGCTAAATGGTACATGGAGTGGATAAAGTGCTGGACTGGAGTTAGACTCATTTTTGTGAGTTCAAATCTGACCTAATTCTCACTAATTGTGTGACCCTGGAAAAGTCACAGAGTCCTGTTTACCTCGATTTTCTCATCTAAAAAAATGAGTTGGAGAAGGAAATGGCAAACCATTCCAGTATCTCTGTCAAGAAAATCTCAAATGGGGTCATGAAGAATTGGACATAACTGAAAATGACTGAACAACAATAACCTTAGATAGGCAGCTAAGTCCAGTTTTATAGATGCAGAAACTGAAACTGAGACATGTCAAGAAGTCACACTGATACCTCTAGATGATGGCTAGGACTTGAGTGTGGGTAGTAGCAGGGTGTAGTCATGGAACTGCTGTTCAATTCTGAATTTGCTTCTGTTTTCTCTTTTAGGGAGGATAGCCTTTGCACTGGAAATGTCAGAACAGAAATTCCTAGCAGGGAGTTGATACCCAGGATAGGTAAGGGACAGTCACAGGGATAAGGCCTGTGATTTCATTGATATAAGGAACTCCTAGATGAGGAAACTCACATTATTAAAGCAAATTGGTACCTTCTCTGCAACTTATAGAACTGCCTAGAGCACTGAGAATTTAAGTGACTTCCCCAGAGTCACAAAGTCAGTATTAGTCAAAGGTGAGGCTTGAACCCAAGTCTTCCTGTCTCTGAGGCCATAACCTTTCCACTATTCCAGTGCTGATTAATTATTAAGAAGGTAGCAAAAGTGTACCTAGTTGCCCTTGATAAATTCAAGTTAACCAATTCAAGTTATGATATATTATATCCTTGGGTCTTAAAAGAAATGGCAGATATAATTGCTGAGCCACTCACAGTGATATCTGAAAGATCATGAAATGGGAGCTGTCCAAGATAGGAGATGGACAAAATGTCTGGATTTTCAAAAACGGATAGAGAACAAAATCTAGAAGTTATATATATATACACCAATAAGCTTCTCTTTGACTCCTGGGATAATTCTAGAATTGATCATTATAGGGGGTTGGCAGACATTTATAAAGGGAAACTAATTAAAAGGAATTAGTTTGGCATCATCAAGAACAGATCATGCCAATCTAACCTCATTTCTTTCTTTGTTAGGATTGCTAAACTAGTAGATGAGGGGAATGCTATGAATATAGTTTACCTAGTTTTTAGCAGAGTTTTTGATATAAAGTATCTGCTTATTCTTATGGAAATACGTGGATTAGCTAATAATGAAGTCAAGTGGATTTAGAATTGGTTGAATGGATAGAAAAACTAGTTGTTAATGATTTATTAGTTAGTGTGGCAAGTGGTGCCTGTAATGGAATACGGCAGAGATCTGTGCTTAAGACTTTTTTTTATCAATGACTTGCATTTTTATCAATGACTTGAATAAAGGGATAGATGCCTCCGCTCATCACATTTGCAACTGACATGAAACTGGGAGGGATTGGTAAAATATTAGATGACAGAGTTAGGGTCCCAAAAAACTAAAGCATTGTTTGAATCAGATTAGCTTCACAAATACAAAATGAAGAAGGATTTGTTAGATAGATGGTACTTATTCTGTAAAAGATAGGATTTGTTTGGGTTTTTTTTGGTTTTTCTTTTTGTTTTTTAGACTGCAAGCTCAAAAATCTCATGTAGTTTTGAACTGCATTAAGAGGCATAGGTTCCAGAAATAGGGAACTGATAGTTTCATTGTATTCTGCCATCATCAGAACTCATATGCTAGGAGAGTATATTTAGTTCTCTTCACCATGGTTTGAAAAGATAATTGATGAGCTGAAGATGTCCAAGGAAGGTAACCACAATAATGAAGGATAGATTTGATTCTATGTGGTAGGAGAATCATGTTTGACTTGGAGAAGTCATGGTGGTTATTATCAAGTATTTGAAGAGCTGTCATGTGGAGGAAGGATTATAATTGTTCTCTTCGACCACAGAGAGTAGAACCAGAGTCAGTGGGTATAAGTTACAGAGAGATAAATTTAGACATACTTTCTTGAATTCTAGGGGGAAAAACAAAATGAATAAAAAGCTTTCTACAAATTAGGGCTGTCCAAGAGGAGTTGTGTGCCTCTAGAGGTAATGAGTTCCCTCTTTTCAGAGGTGTTCAAGCAGAGCTCTGTATGAGCACTTACAGGCGTTATAGTACGGATTCTTTTTAGATACGGGTTGGGTTAGGTGACCATTGAGGTTCCTTCTCCCTCTAAAATCCCATGATTCTGTCTTTTACAAAATCCTTACAATATCCTAGGGGAGTAATATCTAAGCATAATCACCCTGTGTTTTGCAAGTGAGGAAACTGAGGCTCAGAGAGAAAAAGTTACTTGCTCAGGGTTACACAGTGAAGTGAATGGCAAAGCTGGTTCTTTTATTTAAGGTCATAAAGCTACTAAGTTAGTAGCATAGTTAGAACTCAGTGTTAAGTCTTGATTCCAATTAAGTGCTCTTTACACCACACTAGATTTCTATTCATAATTTCTTTTCCCTTTGGTTTTGTAGCACAACATGAGTATTTTAATTCATGGACAGTATTTACTTCCCTCTAAGAAAACCATTTTTTTTTTTCCCTGAAAGCCATACCAACCTCAAAAGAATACACATTTCTCAAGAGTCAGAGCTTCTGTGTTTTAAGTTATGTTTGTGTGAAAACAAATTTGTTTTCATTTTTTCTTGATAGTTTTAAAAGGTGATCTTTTTATTTATTTATTTTATGGGAGTATCACCTTAACTGACACCATTGAAACAGAAAATAGTTTCTTGGGGCTTTATCTTTTGCATATATCCTGACTTGGTTAAACCCAAGTAGTTTTGACATTGAAGTTGCTGTAATGAAATTCACTGTACTTTTATGAATAGCCAGGGAATTTAAAAAGACATTTTTCCTTGAAAATGTGGAATCTTAGAATTGAAAGGGATCTCAGAGACTGTCTAGTCAAATTTCTTGTCTCTTACACATACAAGCATTTGTGTTATTGTTCTCCTTCATTAGCTAACAAGGACAACTAATTATTTTTATGCCAAGTCAGTGCAGTTTTTCCTTAGAGAACAGAATGCATGAAAAGTGCAGAGACGCAAATTTAGATAACGTCTTCTTGTGTCATTCATATAAGTGCTCTCCTTTGTAGTAAATTACCAAAAATATATAGAATATTATGATCTGGAAGGGCAGTCTTCTGTGTTTGGGGGAGAAAACAGCACTTTGATTTATTGTGTTATTTATTTGTGTTATTCTCTAGGGCAGTGGTTCTCATCCTTCCTAATGCTGGATCCTTTAATACTCATATGTGGGGGTATCTGCATGTGGGCAGATACGCCTGGAGATGGATAGAGGAGTGGTGTCTCGGTTCCTCAGACCATAGAAAATAATGTGTTTTCCAATGGTCTTAGGTGACCCCTGTGAAAGAGTCATTCGACCCCCAAAGGGGCCTGACCCACAGGTTGACCCACACAGCTGCTCTAGGGGCTTTGAACTATCTCTGTGGATTGGCTTTGCAAAAAAATTGATATAGAAGAGAAATATGCCTTCTTATTTATTTATACTGAAAAGATTATTTTAAAGATGGAGTCACTCACTAGAAGAAAGGTGCCAGGGCCCTGTTTCTTTGGCTCTGTACATGTAAGGGTAAAACCTCCTATCATTTCAAGTTTTCTCCAAGTGAAATTAGTTGCCTGAGGAGATAATTCATCATTATTGGACTTTTTCATTTGTCTGCTGCTTCTTGGCCATAACATAGCAAGGAGTTTTTGTTCAGGTAATGGGTTGGACCAGAAGTTTTTGAGATCACTTCAACTTTAAGATTCAATAATTCAGTTATTCCGTAATAGAATATTTGAAATTTTATTGTAAAGCTACATTAAATATGACACAGATTTGTTATATGTTATTATTTGTTATCATTTATAGTGATAGTTCAGGCCCTCTTCACTTCAGATTCAAATAACATCCAGATCTGACCATGTAAATTCACCTGTTCAGTAAACTCCAGTGGATCCTTTCGATTTCTGAAATCAAATATATATTCTATCTGGAAAAGCTTTTCCTAATCTGGCCCCTTTCTCCCTTTCTAGACTTTTTATACATGATTCCCTTTGCAGTACTCTACAGTCCAGCTGTTGCTTAGATGCACTTCATCTTCTGTCCTTGTGTCTTTGCATTGGTTATTCTCTATGCTTTTAATGATCTCCTTTCCCTGTTGTGTCTCTTGGAATCACTGGTTTTCTTCAAGACTGAGTTCATGTCACCTTCTGTAGGAGCTTTTTGCTGGTCACAGTTAGTGCCTCTACATCCAAATTTACCTTTTAGTTTGCTCTATCTGTGTCTTGTATGTATGTACTTGTCTCCAACAAAAAAATGTGAGTTTCTTGAAGATTAATTATTTGAGTTTTGCTGCTGTAGATTTAGTAGGAGCCTGGAACATTATAGGTACTTAATAAATCCTTATAAATTTATTCTTGTAGATTTTGAAAAACTTTGGCCCAGAGCAGTTAATTCAAGGCCACTCTGCAGTTTGGTGGTAAGTCTAGAACTAGATAGAACCCATGTTTCTTGACTCCTAAATCTGTGTGCTTTCCTTTATGTGATATGAATAATAGTTTTAGAAAATTAATACACTACTAATAAAAGATCAATAGTATTTGTGCCCAGAATAGCTATAACTAAATGACAAAAGAAAATCAGTGACATTAAATGAGAGGCTTGACTTTGTTATGAACTGGTGGAAAATTGAAGTTCCTGAACATTAAAGCTATATTATTATTGTTATAATAAATTCTTGTGTATTACTGTTTCTGCTCATTATTCCTACCCATCTCTGAAACTTGGAGCAGGAGCAGCATCCTCGATTAGATTTATTTTACTGCTTTTGGACTTAGTGGGAAGAGCAGTAATTGAATACTGAATACAGGAGTAAACAACTTATTCTATAGACTTACCCTAAGAATGTTAAAGCTGAAAGAAACCAGAGAGGGATGATTCACTTTCTTTGTAACTATATTTTTTTCTAACTATATTCTTGCTCTTTTGTGAAAAAAATAATTGTCATGGAGTTAGTTGACAGCCTGGGTATGATCTTGATGTAAATTTTCAAAAAAACGTTAGAGCAAAGAAAAATAAGGGAATGTATAAAGGGTTGGGTAAGGAATTTGAGAAGCAAATAAATGAAAAAATGTGGATTTGAATATATTGCTCTGGAATCTTTCAGTAATATTCTTCCTTACAGGGAAAACTATGAGTGTTAGCTCTTTACAAGAAATTAATTTAACTGAAGTAATATACTGAAAGAGCTTTTGTTAAAGGCAGTTTAAACTGCAACATTTAACCATGTGATAAGAACTTGAAGGGAGATTTAGTTACTTCAAAAAATTATTCTCAGCCATGAGAAAGAAAAGAAAGAACTACTATTTTAATGCTTTGATTTAAAAAAAAGGTGCATTTTACTTTTAGATTAACTTTACATTAATTATATCATTTTGATTTTACAACTATTTTGTGAACAAGGTAGAGCAGAAATTATTCTTTTCAATTCCCTAGATATTCCGCACCAGAACTCTGGTTTCCTAACTTAGCCCAGCAGCACTGCTTTAAACACATTGGGGAATACTAGAGAGTTAGAAAGCATGGTTATCCTTAACCCTCCGCTTGAAGAACTTACCATATTTTTGGTGAAAATAAAATACAGGCTGTTCCAGAAATCTGAATGCAGTTTTAAGTTATTAAAATTACTAAGGCTTAAAACTGTGCTAAGACTTTTAGATCACCCGGCATATGAATAAACTTTAGTGTGATTTCAAAGTAATACAGATTATTTCAGTAATACAAATAATGTTTGCTGGATTAGGCACTTGTATAGATCTTTAAACAGTTCATTGTTCAGTTTTTCAGAATGCAGTTCTCTGTAACCGCTCTGTAGCGCCAATGTGATGTTCATTGTGCCCACAATCACTATAAATATACCTGCATGTTGCTCAGTCACTAAATACAACAGACTCTTCATATAAAAGACAGAAGCAAAACATTTATTCTGACACCAGAAAACCAAATCCCAGCACCAGGAAACTGAATCCATCATAGCAACATAGAAGTTTATGCACTACAATATAGCAGAGAGCCACACCATCCTTTAGCCTTCACACAAACCAACACAAGTCTAGCTATCACAGCAAGTGGCAAAAACCCAACATTTACTCAGAGGCCTGTTTGTCTCCCTTGGATGCCTGCTCTTCTTCCAACTATCTAGCTGGCTCCAACCCCAAGCTTCCCGTGTGTTCTGCTCCACCCTTCAGCAAACTCTTCCCTCCATGTGACTCCATTCAGCCTATTAGGAGGCAGAGTTTAGTTTCAAAGCAGGGAAGGTCTTCAAATTCCCATTACCATTACACTCTCCAGTCATAGAGCATCATCATATTGGTAAACTGGCCAGAGAGGCAGGGTCACAAGACATAAAATGGCATAGTGGGAAGAACACTGGATTTGGAGTCACAGGAGCCACATTTGGTTCCTGGTTCTAGCACTTGTTAATTGTGTTGTCAGTGCCAGGAAGGGGAGTAGGGTTGGCAGCAGACTTTGACACAAATAAATGTTGCAGATGACCTCAGAAGTCATATATTTACTTCATAGGTTATTCTATGATCTACTATATGATGTAGCTTTTCTTAATTTTTGCTTGTAACTCAAAGATTTACCTTGATTTGCCCCTTGTCATCTTGTTTTCCACAGGGAAGAACCCTGGGCTTGCACTTAGACTCTTAGTGCTTTTTCAGGTTCCTTATCTTCTATGCTTGTTCTGTGGCCAGCTACGTATCCTAGGGATAATAATAATAACCATAGCTTGCCTTTATATAATGCTTTATAATTTACAAAACTCTTTATGTATTATGTCCTTTGAACCTCATGGTAATTGACTGTGGCAGATATCATTTTATAAAAGAGAAAACCAAGAGGTTGTAACTTAACCTGTGGTTGCAGAACTGCAATTGGAATTGAGGTTCAGTATTCTTTCTTTCTACATGTACAATCACGGGCGGATCCTAAGAGGACAACAACAGCTCACATTTATATATAGCATTTTAGGGCCTGTAAAGCATTTCCATGTGCTATCTCCTTTGATCCTGTATAAAAATCCTGTGAGGTAGGTGCTATTTGTACCTCCGTCTTACAAATAAGGAAACTGAGGCCTAGAAAAGTGATTCAAGCTGCCAGGAGTAACATAGCCTTTGGGAGCATAAGGTGACAGTCCAGCCCAGGTTTTCCTGAGTGCAATCCAGCATTCTGCCTACCGTATCATGGTGCCTGTAGATGACTAGAACTTCACTGGAAAAGAAAGAAATTTAGATCTTTATTCCAACTCCCTCATGTTATAAATGAAGAGCCTGAGAGCTAAAGAGTTATTAGTCTACTTTACCAAGATCACACAAGTAGTAAATTGAACCAAGATTCCAGTTCAGGACTTGCTTGAAACAGAGTTGTTGTAGCTACATCCTTTTGCCTCCTCAGTTTATTAGAGTTGCCTCATATGTGAAGTGGGGAATAACAATATTTAGAATACTTACTCACAGGGTTGTTGAAGATTGTAGAAAATAATGTATATAAAGTACTTTGTGAATTGTAAAAGGTTAGGGATAGGAACTGTGAACTTGTTATTTCATTGGCAAAGGGAACTCTCAGGCAAGGAAACTGTGCTTATGATGCAGGCCATTACCTTCTCTACAATTTCTAGTCTTAGAGCGTAAGCTCTTTGAGTGCACAAAGTCTTGTCATTTTTTAATCTGTATATCCAGCGTCAGACATACTGTATGAATGTGTTGTGTGTGTGTTATTATTATTTTTTTTTTGTGAAACAATGAAAGGAAAAACAGATTTGCAGAAAACTAGGGGAAAGAGCCAACTAAGCAAAATCATTCTGAGTGAATATAAGAATGAAAATTAAACAGAAGAAAGATGAAAGATATTTATAAAAATTGCTACCATGCCACAACCGGAATTGTTATAAAGCAGGTCATCAGTGAGACCAAGAGGAGGAAGCTGGTCATGGAGTAAAAGTGCTATGCTATGTTATGGGGATACAAAGAGAGGAAAGACAATATCTTTTTTCTCATAAGTTTACAAGTGAAGGAATCATGTCCTGCAATCCTATACTTTTCCAGTGTTGTGATTTTTTTCATGCTTAATATCCAGTTCACATCATATCTCTTCTGATGTCCCAGTCTGAAATGAATTTTCTCTCCTATGGGCACTTAAAGAATGAGTGTACAATTCATTTGATAAATTAACCATATCCTTGTAATTTAGTGAGTCTTCTATAGCATCTTGAACTATTCTTTGAATATTTTATTGTTATGTAACTTGCAACGTGTTTTTACCATAAAGATTATAAGTTTTGGGGGGTTTTCTGGCCCCACAGGTAGAAGCTCAGTAACCCCCCCCCCCAAAAAAAAAAAACTGAATAGTTTTCCAGTGCTATCCAATCTACTTACCTGTTTCCATTCAGTTATAGGCTCAGAGAATTTCTACCCTGATTAAACTAACACTGTCTCACCAAAATATGGATCTGTTGTACAGATTATTAATCTAAATGCTTATCTGGATACTGTACTAAATGCTAGTCTGGATACTAGGCTGTCTTTATCTACTTGGTTTTTTCCTGTATATATGGATATGGTCAAACTTTTATTAGATTCTTTGCTAAATATTTTTTATGACATCTGTACATTCACTTTAATGACCATGTTTCTTTGTTTTATGCTTTATTTCTAAAAATCAGTGTCATTGAAGAAAGTTATCATTTTTGTTATGTATTTCAAGGTGTCTTTTTTTTTTTTTAACTAGGCATGGGGACATTGTTGGAAGACAACCTTTACGTGATGTTTTGCTCTATTGACTGATGCTTTTTTATAGTCAACAATAATTATTAGAGGGGAGGCTAGGTGACACAGTGAATAGAGCACCAGCTCTGGAGTAAGGAGGATCTGAGTTCAAATGTGACCTCACACACTATGTGACCTTGGGCAAGTCACTTAACCCCAATTGTCCTGCCTTCCCCCCTCCAAAAAACAAACAAAAACCAATAATTATTGTAATCTTGTATTCTCTTTACCTTTCATTTGATTTTGTGACATTATTTAACAAACCTATGTGTTCCTATCTCATATTTTTTTATTAAGAATATCCTCATATGTTATTGAATTAGTCTTATTACATTTTTGTAAATATAAGAATACAGGCATATAGATCAGTAAGTTTAGCTATTTTCTCCCCTTGTGTTATTTTTTTCCCAGATGTTTGGTATAATCCCCTTTTTCAGATGTCTTGAGGAACAATTCTTAACAACCTCAAAATTGTGTCACTTCCAGCAAGACTTCCTCTGAATATACTTAGCTTAGTGAAACTCCTCTTCGTATGCTTTTTTCCTTCCTTCCTTCCTTCCTTCCTTCCTTCCTTCCTTCCTTCCTTCCTTCCTTCCTTCCTTCCTTCCTTCCTTCCTTCCTTCCTTCCTTCTTTCCTTCCTTCATGTTAGAGTGCAAGTGTTCTGGCTATACTGTCATCATTGATGGAGAAAAGTGTGTTTGTGATTTTTATAAGTATTTTTCATTTCTCTTCTGTTTAATTTTCATCTTTATATGTCCTCAGAATGATTTTGCTCAGTTAGCTTTCTCCTGGTTTTCTGTAAACTTGTTTTTCCCTTCACTGTTTCATATTTTATGAAGTAATACTGGTCGTAATCCACAAGTGTTCTTCATAACATTTCACAAATGAATTTATGTTCTAAAGCAGTGTTGTCCTTGCCTCATGTAGCTCATCTGTTTGGCAAGGAGATTAAATGTTTACTGATCTAGGTTCTTTTGGTATCATCCTCTTGGTGGTATAGATTGATTTTACATCCCTTACCTAATAGTGAGAGATAGCTGATGTTAGTATTATTTTATCATTTATCATTTTAAAGCCTCAGTAGTTAGTTTTAATAGGTTAGATTGGATTTGTTTTAATTGTATGTCACAATTGCATGACACATTTTCTTATTTTACTCTTCCTGTTTGGTGTTGATTTTGATCTTCGCTTATACTTGTGGGTCCAGAGTCTGATTATCTGTAGCACTTGATTCTGAAATGATTACCACAGCATTAACCAGTCATTTCCCATCTGTTAAAATAAATTTTTATTTTTTTTAATGATGGTGCTTGGTGTTGTTCATACCCAGGGATTCCTAGATTTCTTCTTAAAACAGTTATTCACAGGTGTGAGTCTTTTGTATAAGCTACAAGCTTTTGGCCTCTCACTATTTCTTTCTAGTGAACTACATTTTCCAATACTTTTTTTACTATCCTCTTTTATGTCTATCTTTGCACGGAAGTCACCAACTGCTGAAGTTTTTATTTATTTGGCTGACTGTCTTGGAAGCACTGGGCTGAATCTAGTAAGATGGTATTTAATAGGGACAAACGTATGGCTAACAATTGACTTCAAAAATCAGTTTTACAAAGCTGAGATGCTGGCAGTATGGGTAAATTTGTAAAATATTCATGGAGTTTTAGTGGATTGGAAGTTCATTATGAGTCAGCAGTGTCATGGAGTAGTCAAAAAAAGTTAACATAGTCTTGATGAGCATTAGGAGAAGTATAGCTTTTGGGAATAAGAAAGTGATGATAGCCCTGTTGGATTCTGCATTGATCAAGCCATGTTTAGAATATCGTCTTTCTGATTGATGCAGTTTGAGGACATTGATTGGGAGAAAAACATCCAGAAGGGAGTAACAAGGATGGTGAAGTGCCTTGAGTTCATGTCACAGGATGATTGGTTGAAGAAATTGGGAATGCTTAATCTGAATAATAGAAGACTTCAGGAGTACGGCTAGCTGCCTTTAAATATTTAAAGGCCACCCCATGACATTCTTGTTTTTCTTTCTATATTCTGTTTTTTTTTTCTTTCTATCCTCTAACTTGATGATCTCTGCTCCTTTGGGCCCAGTGATAATTTTTTGCAGAAAATTTTCAGAGCTCTGTATCCAGTCCTATTGAGCTCTAGTCCTGTATCACCAACTGGACATTTCTAACTGAATGTCCCTTAGGCATCTCAGATTTTAAATGTCTAAAACAAAACTTATTATCATATAGCTTCCTCCCTCCTATTCACCTCTCTGACAGTCTTCTCTATTACTGTCAAGGGGAACATCACCCTTCTAGTCATCCACTCTTACAATCTGATGTCATCCTCAGTTCCTCATTTTGACTCATGCCCCATATCTGAAGAATTGTCATATTTTTGCTTTTTAAACTCTGTAGCTTCTCCTACATATGTCCCTTTCACTCTACTTGTATGGCCATCAGCCTCATCACTTTTTGCCTAGATTCTTGCAAGGCATTCTTTTTGAATATTCCTTCTTCAGGTCTCTTGCCCCTCAGTCTGTCTTCTACAAAGCCACCGAAGTGATGTTGTTCCTCAAGTGAAGTTCTGACTATATTGCTGACACTCAGCAGTGGCTCCTTATTACATCTGGAATCAAATATAAACCCCCCTGGTATTTTAAGCTTTTTACAACGTTGCCCTTTCTTACATTTCCATATTTTAAAAAATGTATTACTCTCCTCTATATGCTGTAGTCTAGTCATATGAGCCTGTTTGTTTCTCAGAGTGACATTCCCTACAATTTCACGATCTTCATATCTTTGCAATAGTTGTCTATTATTCTTTGAATGCTCTTTCTTTGCTTCTTGGAATCATTATTATTATTATTTTGCCTGTCTTTGTATCCCTGGAATTTTGTATATTGCCTAGTCCATAGTAGGTGCTTAATAAATGCTTATTGATTTGTTGACTTGGAATGGAATCTATTTCCTTTAAACACAGCTCAAATATCACCTTCAATATAAAGACTATCTTGATTACCTCAGTTATTAGTGCCCTTTCTCTCAAATTATCTTGTATTTTTTACATGTGTAAAATATGTGTTTATTTCATGTTACTTACATGGGTCCATGTTTCTCCACCTCCAGAATGTAAGATTCTTGAAGTCAAGGACTGTTTCATTTATATTCTTGAATCCTCTGTGCCTGCTACAAACTCAAGATTGATTCATTTAGTGACACTGAATGATTACAGATATCAAAGTTGGTATGGAATGACATGGAATGATGATTGAGGCGACCTAACTATTGTCCATCTGCAGTGTTTCTTATCTCTGCATAATCATTGTGAGAATAATCTACACATGCAAGAGGCAGTGTGATGTAGTAGAAACAACTCTGAATGTATGACCTGTAGTCAAATCATGGTTCTGTGTCATCTTGGATAAAGCACTTTGGTATCTCTGAGCTTCGTTTTCCTTCCCTGTAAAATGAGAGTGTTGAATTAGAGGGTCTTTAGGGGCTTTAAAGGTCAAGGGCTCTAAATATATGACTTTATGATTCTTACTGAAAATAAAAGAAATTATAGGAGAAATTATAATGGGGTTTTGCACATATTTCTTCCTAGCATACCACTTATTAACAGATACATAATTACTTGCAGGGTATATGGAATGCAAGATACCACTTATTTTAACGTTTTTTTTGAGTAAAGCAATAATATATACTAGGTTGAATTTGTATCTACAAACCTTAGGTGTTATACATTACATATTTTATCTTTTTTGATCTTTGTAACAACTTTTCTGAAGTAGGTCTTATTATTCCCTTTTACAGGTGAGGAAACTGAGGCTGAAGGTTAAGTGACTTCTCCATGATCATACAATTAGTAAATGACTGAGGTAGGATTGAACTCAGGTTTTCCTGACTGCAAAGTCAAGTGCTCTCTCAACTGCAGCACCAGGCTACCTTCTACAACTCTCCTCCGGTAAGATTATAATATTCTAGGTTTAGAATTGACAGGGACCTTAGAAGTCATCTAATTCCATTGCCTTATTTTGGAATTAAGGAAACAGACCCAGAACAATAAATGACTTGTCCAGGGTCACTCAATAAGTAGTAGGGCTGACATTTGAATGTAGGTTTTCTGACTATAAATGTCTCCCATGTGTAAAATAAAAGTCATAAAAAGGATTTTTAAAAAGATGAAACAGAAATAACTTTATTCATTTGCATTCTAATGATTACTGCCGAGCAAGACATAAAACAGAGAGACATAAACCCCAAAAAGTTTTTTGTGTAGAGATTTCCTTTAGTTGGATAAGTTCTGCAGTACTCCTGCTTATGGATAACATTGTTCTCATTATAGTATGGGAGAACCCATCCATAGTCATTTGTAAATGTTCAGGGTATCAGTCTGTACTAGAAAACCAAAGTAGTTGAAGAATATTTAATACATAGACTATAAATAATTGGAACACAGACATTTAAGTTGTTCTTTTAGGACATGTATTTCGGATAAACAATGCTTATGGACAGTGACCTTGAAACCGCATTAAATAGGAAGAGAGTAGCAAGCCAGATTAAATTTGGAAAAGAATAGTATTTTCCATTACTCCAGATTTTCTCTTGAAACAAAATAAAACAAAAAATGTGAAGATTGGAGAAGATGACTCTTAAATTCCATTCCAGTTTAAAATTTGTGATATTAAAAATGATCGCATCATTTTCACACCAGTATTTAGTTTTGCGGTATGTCTGCATGCTATCCCCAAAGAATAAAAATTATGGATCAGCCAAAGGGCAATGGAGAGGTGTACGTTGTTGTTTAGTCATTCAGTTGTATCTGACTCTATGTGGCTCAATGGACTTTGTCCAAGAGGTTTTATTATCAAAGTTACCAAGATTGTTTGCCATTTTCTTCTCCATTGTGTTCTCATTTTACAGATGAGGAACTGAAACAAATTGTGACATGCCCAGGGTCACACAACTAGTAAGTGTCTGAGGCCAAATCTGAACTCAGCTCTTGCTAGCTCTAGTCTAGACCATATGTTCTGTCTACTGTACTTACTACCTTGTTGCGCCAGAGATAAGCATAGTGGGAATACAGTGAAATCTACTAAAATAATGGCTTGTGCTCCAGAACAACATAAAAGATATCATAAAGAAATGTAGGATAGGGTCATTTGGTGGGTGTGAGAAATAACAGAAGGATAGCTTTTATTCTTTCCCAAATTGTATCAAAAGAACTAGAGGAGAATCCCTCAGGATGAATGTTGTGGACAAAAAAAGTGTTAAACTAAGCAAAAGGGAAGGGATGGATTATAGTCAATACTATTCCAGGGCCCACTTTAAGAGAGCATAGTGTGTTTATAGGCAGAAGAGAAAAAGGCAGTGAAGAGGGAGAAATTGAAGATGCTGGAGAGGTTGGGAGGAGAGAAGATCCAGTTGGTGGGAAGGGATTGGTATGAGTGTATAGATAGAGCTGTTATTTTTCTTTTCCCTTTTTGGAGGGAAATTGGGGTTAAGCAACTTTACCAAGGTCACACAGCTAGTAAGTGTTAAATGTCTGAGGCTGGATTTGAACTCAATTCCTCCTGACTCCAGGGCCCATGCTGTATTCACTGTGCCACCTAGCTTCCCTGAGCTGTTAATTTTGAAGGGAGACGAAAATTGCATACAGAAGTGACGAGGTTAGATTTAAGAGCTAAAAATGTGTGATGATATAGTTAAGTGGGATCTTAGTTCATCTGCCAGTAGCGAAGAAGAATGTTGAGAGTGAAGATGTGTGTGTGTTTGTCCTTTGTTTTTGAAGAGGACTGTGGCGTCAGGGAAATGATGACATGTCTTGCAGTTGGCTTTGATTTGAGTGAGGGAAGACTGTGTAAGGTCACCGGCCTCACTTTCCCCTCCAAAGCCATCTGGATCCAGTGACCAGATAGGCATTCTTCAGGATGACTGGAGATGACCCAGGATACAATGGGAGACCCTGGCCCATTTAGGCAAAGGCCTTTTCAGGTACTTACTTAGAGTGTGGTAATGCCCTTTCTGTGAATAGGCCTTTTTAAAGAAATGAGTCTAGGGATGGCCCCTTTAATTAGAAAAAAAGCAAAGGAAAAAAAAAATCAAGCTGGAAGGGGAAGATCCTCAAGGTTGCTATTCCAAAGAGAAACAGTGGAGTAGACCATTGATATTCACTCTAAGCCTGGGCTTGGAGCGAAACTTGGGCAGGGCCCTATGAATAGCTTCTAAGTGAACTGGGTTTAAGGTTTTCTGAAAGATGTGGGGGGGGGGGGGGAAGAGAGAGAGAGACAGACAGAGACAGAGACAGAGACAGAGAGAGAAATATATATCCAGCCAGTAAACCCTAAGTTAAGTGGGCAGCTCATTTCCTTGGTTCCGTGGTCCTCTTCAGAAAGGAAGGACAAACAGCCTGTGAGTAGACTGAGCTGCCTGAATGGCAACCCAGTTAGTTGGGTAAGTGAGCTTGTCCTCTCCCTCTCCCTCTCCCTATACCTCTCCCTCTCCCTCTCTCTCTCCCTCTCTTTCTTTCTCGCTCTGTCCAACTCTCCCTCTCTCCCTCTCCCTCTCCCTCTCCCTCTCTCCCTCCCTTTCTCCGCCTCCTCTCTTTCAAAGGGAGTGAAGACTTAAGGAGAGTAGAAATGATACTGCATTTTATATATGTGTGTGTGTGTGTGTGTGTGTGTGTGTGTGTGTGTATTTCAAGCCCCCACCCCCCCCACCCCATTTAGACTTTGCTGTAATTGAAGGTGTTCTTATACCTCACTGCATCATCCATTGACAGTAACTTAGTCTTGGAATGGGACAGAATCAGGACACACAGTTGTTGATTGCTATAATGATATATTAGGCACAGTAAACTGAGTTACTAGTATAGCCAGAAAAGGCAGTTTTGTGATTTGAAGGGAATCGGGAAGGTCCTTTTGCCCTCATCAAAATTTAAATAAATAAAAACCCCTTAAATTTTATCTATTGATTTAAGTTGGAACTGATTTTTTTCTCTGATTTCATAGAAGTATATATGTGTTTGTGTGTAAATATATATGCATAGATACATATGTATATGTATAGCTATATAAGCATATACCTATATGTAGACATATTAATCTATTGATATAACATATCTTCTTATATTGTGCAATTTTTGTCCGTTTTTCCTTAAATCTTCCATAGAATATCTGCCCAACATGCTGGAGACTTTCTGGTTTGCTTTATTTATCTGTTTATTTACTTGTTCATTAAGTCATTCCTTTCTAATTCTTTTAATAGTTTGTAGGCCACAGTTCAGCAGTCAGTCTGCTTATCTATTATTTCTGTTCTTGGTATGTTGCTAACATGCATTTTCTGATAGTACACATCCTTGATGATGCTTTTTTACAAATTCTTCTGGGCATTAGGACAACACGTACTTTGCTATGTAGCTTATACTATGCACTTGTACTATGTAGTTGGACAGATAGCCTGGTGAGTTAGTCCATTGACTTATATATCTCAGATGGGCATCCTAGATGTAGTAAACTGGGCTATTCAATAGGAGCAAGAGATCCAGCTGGTTTCTATTTGATAAAACTATAGAACCCGTTTTTAATAACTAACATTCCTTTAAAAAATATCTTTATAGAAACATTAAATCTCGTAACCAACAAAAATAAACAAGGCATAATGGAAAATTACTTTATATAAATCCACAAGCTCTATGTAATTTACAACTTTTGATCTCTGATAATTTCCCAATGATACTATTATGTGCTACAAATTATGGAATATCAGGATCTCAGAAGAATCAAAATTGCATATGATCCAAAGAGCAGTAGACTCTGTAAGTGGACTATAGAAAATTACTTAGGTGTTTAAAATAATTTATATTTTAAATATTGATGGCATATCTCTCCCTACTAGATTTAAACTCCTTTAGGACAAGGAGTATACCTTATTTATCTTTTATTTCCTCTATTGTGTAGCTGATTACACTAGTAGTATCCTCAGACATCTTTAATAAATGTTTGTTGATAACCTTGTGTCTGTCACACTTTAAAAAAATATACAGACCTTCCTGGGAGGGTAATTATTTAGTCCTGAATATTTGAATGCAAGTAAGTTTACTAGACTTTTTCCTTGATTACTGAAAGATAGAGGTGCTTACTTTAGGCCTTGTGAGGACATGGGACAATGATGATAGTGAGCGGTGAACAGGATGGGAGAAATGGAAGGTTATAGGGACACAGAAAAGAAGCTGCTTACAGTTTTGCCACTCCTAGTTTTTATTAAATTTGACAGGGGAATGATTTACCACTTTGAATAGAAGAAAACCAAATGACAAGAGCATTTCTTATACCATCTACAGCTCAAAAGGGGGTATGGGGAAAAATAGTATTCTTTGTTTTTAAATTATATTCTAGATCAAGAGTTTAACTAAAATATTGATTTCAAAGTAAAATAATGCTCATAAAAGCAAATAGGCTGCCTCAATTGGCAATAAACCAACAAATATTTTGATGACTAAGTAATTTTTTAATATTCACCTTCTTTTATTTTCAGAAGTGAAGAAGTTAATTGAAGTATAATGGAAGCTACAGTAATACTACCCATTCTGAAGAAGAAATTAGCCTTCCTTTCTGGTATGCTTTTTTTTTTCTTTCAGTCAAATGTTTTATAGCTGTTATTTAGTTTTGACTAAGAGGAAAGTGTTTGCACTTTATTTCCTCTGATAAGTTTGACAAAATGTAGTTTGTTTTTGTCCAAGAGCTCTCTTCTTTTTTTTTTTTTTTTTTTTTGCTTTTTGGAGGGCAGTTGGTTTAAGTGACTTGCCCAAGGTCACATAGCTAGTAAGTGTGTCAAGTGTCTGAGGTCAGATTTGAACTCGGGTCCTCCTGACTCCAGGGCTGGTGCTCTACTCACTATGCCACCTAGCTGCCCCAGTAAGAGCTCTTTTCTGAAGAATCTGTAAGACATCTCTTAATCTGAATGAAAATTTGGAAAGTCCAGTTTTTTTTATTCTGTCCTATAATTTGATTAGAATGACTTCCACAAGGCAGGTATCCTGATGTTTTTACTTTTATAAAATGTGATAATATAGGCCAAGAATAATTGACTAGCTGGCATTCAAATACTTGATTTTGTAGTAGTTTTTATAGTATCTTTATTTTCCTTCACCTTCCAGTAGAGGAAGTTTGAACATATAGGAGAGTTACAAAGCATTAATTACACTATTTTCGTTTAAAATATTTTAGAATTTTTAGTCTGATTAGTTGAGTGATATACTTCACAAAAAAGTCTATCTGAACTCCTAACAGGACTCTCTACTGTTAATTGGTAAATAAAAGACTTATTAATATAGCTTGATTACAGTGCCATAGAAGCTTAGTGCTTTCTGCTGTTTATCCTTTAAAAGTTAGGCAATTTCACAAGCTTATGGTTTTTGAATTCAGTCTAAGAAACCCATTAATGTTATCTCTGTATTATCGAGCAGGGAGAAAATGGGCAGACTTTGCTTTAGGGGAATGAAAACTACCTTGACATTTAAGTTAACCAATGGATTCCTTTCAGCATCCATGCACGTACAAACACACACACACGACCTTGGTTTTTTATAGTCTGACTATATCCTAAGTTCTGTGGATACAATAACATAAAACAGACTCTGCCTTCAAGGAGTTTCCATTCTTGATACTCTAGAACAGAGGTTCTCAACCTGTGGGTTATGTTCAATTTGTAACAATGAAAATACATCCTGCATATCAGATATTTACATTACCATTCATAACAGTAGCAAAATTACAGTTATGAAGTAGCGACAAAAATAATTTTATGATTGGGGGTTACCACAACATGAGAAACTGTATTAAAGTGTCACGGCATTAGGAAGGTTGAGAACCGCTGCTCTAGAGAATAATAACATATGCCCATATAACTATATATAATTTTATGTGTGAGGTATCGGTAACTTGAGATCAGGGAAAGCCTCATATAGTAAGTAGCATTTGAATTAAGTTGTGAAGAAAACAGAATATTTTAAAGGTGAAAGTGACAAGGGAATGCATTCTAGGCATCAAGGATAATACAGGCAAAAATGTGTATACAAGCTTAAATATCACATGTGAAAAATAGAAGACGACCTAGTTTGGATAGAACAAAGAGTAATAATATGTAAGGCTGGAAAGGTAGGTCAGAACTAGGCTGTGAAGGTCTCTAAACATTAGCAGAGTTTTTTTGTTTGTTTTTAATTTTTAGAAGTTAGAAGGAATCATTAGAGTGTATTGATTAGCAGAATGACACAGCCAGCCCTGAACTTTAGGAATATAACTCCGGCGGCTGTGGAGAGACTACACAGAAGTAAGGGAGGTGATGGCAGCATTCTTTTGGAGAAATGATGAGTTCCTCAACTAGGATGGCAGCCACTTGAGTAGAGAAAGTAGAATGCTTGAATAGGATGTTGCAAAGACAGAAATAACTAGACTTAGTAAGTGATTAACTTTTTAATGTGAGAGAGAATGAGACCTTGACGATAATTATGAGTTTGTAAGCTTGGGTGACTGGAAGGATAATGATACAGTAGAAATTCAAAGGAAGGTTGGGTTTTTGAAGAAAGATAATAAACATAATAATAATAATGAAATGCTACTTTTTTCCATTCAATATCAGCTTTTGGGATATATTTTCAAGTTATTTTTCATTTACTTTATTATCTCTTTTGTGTTTTCATTCATTACTTAATATATTTTTGTACATATGTGTCCTTCTATCTTTGGTATTGGTGAATCATTGGGTATCTGTGTGTGTATATATGTATGTGTAATTCAGTAAGTTTTGGACATAGTGATGTGCTGGTAAACGTTTAAAAGCCATATCTCCAAAAAGAGATGTTCAGACTAAAAATGTAACTATGGTTTTGTTTGTTTTTTATTGATCACAAGGCAATAACGAATATATTCAATAAAGAGCCCTTGGAGAAAGAAATAAAAGTAACTAGAAACTAAAAAACATAATTATAAAGAACTAGTTGGTCAAGTAACAAATAATAGAAAGAAATAAAAAACTTTATCCAAAAATTGTAATAATGAGACAACAAATCAAAACTTTGTAATAGAGCAAAAGGAGTTGTTCAGAGAAGCTCTGTATCTCTAAATCCTTTTATTAATAAAAGAGAAAGAATAAATCAATGAAATGTGTACTAACTTAAAAAAAAAAAAGAACCTTGAACGGCAAATCAAAATCCTATAACTAACCAAAAACTAGGGGTTGTGAAAATTAATGAAGTGATAAAGGTTAAAGTGAAGAAACCATCAAACTCATGAATATATCTAGGAACTGGATTTTTTTTTATTTGTAAGAAAAAAAGCAAATAAAATAGGAAAACAGTTATCTACTCTTTTTTTTTTAAAAAGAAGAAAGCTGATGAGGAAATGTAAATAATTATCAGAGACTTTTGCCCAATTATGTGCTAATGAAATTGATAATTTAGATGAAGACTAAAAAAAGAAGAAATAGATTATTTAAATAACCCAGTCTTAGGCAAAGAAACTGAAAAAACATGTACCCCAAAGGAAAACCCTCCAGGGCCAGATGGATTTACCAGTGAATATTATCAAACATTCAAAGAACTATCAGTTCCAATATTACGCAAATTTTTTGCAGTAATAGGAAAAGAAGGCACCTTTCCACTCTATCTATCCCTGTGCTATAAATGTGATCTTGACACCTAAACCAGGGAGAGACAAAATAGTGAAAGAAATCATAGGTAAATGTCTCCAGTGAGCATCCTTGCAAAAAATTTAAATTAAATATGAGCAGGTGGGTTGCAGCAGCATATTAGAAATACTGTACACTAAGACTCCATTGAAGTTTTACCAGAAATGTGCAAACAGTTCAGCAAAAAGAAGTCTAGAAATATAACAAATCATTTTAATAGTACAAATTACAATAATCACAATTATATCAATAGATACGGAAAAAGCTTTTAATAAAATCCAACCTCTGTTCCTATTAAAAACAGGAATAAATGGATCTTTCCTTAATATGGTAAATATAATTTATTTAAATCCAAAAGCAAATATTATACTTAAGAGAAAAGATCTTTTCAATAAGATTAAGAGAAAAGCAAGAATGTTCATATTTGTTTAATATAGTGCTAGAATTGCCAGTTTGGGCAGTAAGAAAAGAAAGAGAAATTCAGGGACCAAGCATAATCAAATGGGAAACATAATTATCAGTTTTTACTAATATGATTATTTACTTAGAAAACCCTAAAGAATCAACCAAAAAATTATAAAATAGTTAATATAAAATAAATCCACATGTTATCAGCATTCTTGTATGTTACCAATCAAACTCAAGATCTAGAAAGATAAATTTCCTTCAAAATAACTGAAGGAGGTATAGAATATTTGGGAATATATCTACCAAGAAACCTTCAAGCACTATGTGAATCCATCTCTACAATACTTGTTGCAGAAATAAAGTTGAACCACATAATTGGAAAAATATTACTTGCCCATGGGTATGTTAAACAATATGATAAAAATGACATTAATTTACTTATTCAGTGCCATCCTACTCAAACTACCAATAGTTTCTTTTTTTGTAGAAAAACTCAGACTCATAACAAAAGATTAAGTATCTCCAGCGTAATAATGAAAAAAAGTAACAAGGAAGAAAATCTGTCAGTACCATGATTTGAAAATATATAATAAAGCAGCATGTACTAAAGGTTAAAAAATTGAAATGGTGATCAGTAGAACAATTAAGGTACACAATATACAGAAACATTTTAACTCAGCAACCTAGTGTTTGAGAAATCCAAAGACTTCCAATTACTGTGATATGGTTGAGAAATCTGGAAACCGGTATAGCTGCCAGTGATTCACTCTGTTGAAGTCTGCTCTGGTGGGTCTGTGCCATGGGTCTGGGCCACCCCTGGTCTGGGCTGGCATGGCTCATGTGGGATTGTGCTCTGCTCCTAGCTCAGTGCAATAGACCCTTCCTGTTAGCCAGCTGGGCTGCCTTCAGTGGAAGATTTGTTTCTTTCTGTCATTTTCTGTCACTTTGTGGGTTCTGTAGCTTTAAAATTTGTATAGAGTCATTTTTTACAGGTATTAGAGGTGGTTGGAGCAGGAGCTCCAGTTAGTTCCTGCTTTTACTCTGCCATCTTGGCTCTGCTGTTCAAACTTCCCCCCCCCGCCACCCCGTCATACATTTTGGAAAGCAGTTTGTTTCTGTGCCCAAAAGGGCAGTTGATAAACCGCTCATATCTACTGTTAGATATGTGCATCTAAGAAATCAAAGAAAGCGAGAAAATAACTTCTATAAACAAAGATATTTATAACATAGTAGTAGCCTCAAACTAGAAAATACGGAGGTGGCCAATTGTTAGAAGATATTTTAACCTACTCTGGTACATGAATGTAGTAGAATGTCATACCATCAGAAATGGTGAAATGGATAGTTTCAGAAACAACTAGGAAGATCTCTATAAGGCATGCAGATTGAAGTGAGCAAAACTAGAAGAATAGTTTATACTGTAACAACCACATCATAGAGAAAAACAGCTTTGAGAGACTTTAGAATTCCAAGTGTTCAAATGACAAATACAGATTCCAGAGACCTGAAGATAAATCATACCACCCCCACCAACTAGAAGAAAAATGGACTTAAGATTAAAAACAAGATATGTCATATTTAGACATCACTAATATGGGGATGTGTTTTGTTGGAATATGAATGTTGTGAGGATTTATTTTATTACTCTTTGAGGGACTAAAGAGAAAGAGATGGCTTACATAAACTAAAAAGTATACATGCTAACTCCATATATTTTCTATGGAGCTATGTTTCATTATAATTTCACATTTTTTGTTCATTTTGTTCTTCCTACTTCCATTGTTTTAGTAATTTTATTTATTGTTTTGATGTTTCTACTTAATTTTGCATCTATTTATATAAGCGTTCCCATCCTTTTCAAAATTCATTATATTCATCAGTTTTTAGTATGCCTTTATATTCCTTTAAGTTCACGTATGAACCCTAATTTCTTTTTTTTTTAATTTGTTTTCTTGTTTACATCATTCATTTTCATGACATTTTTGAATTAGAAATTTTCTCCCCATCTTTCCCCTGCCCCAACCCTAAAACCGCAATCCCACTATAAAGCCCCTCCCCTGCTCTGCTCTCTTACTTTCTGGTAGGGCAGGGAGGGTCTCCATATCCCAGCCCTTGTATATCTTAATTCCTAGTTGCAGGTATTGCAGAACTTTAAATTCTAGATTCTTTCGAATGAATCCTAATTTCTTTAACTATTGTGTCAGTGGAGATCTATTTTTGCTTCCAGTTTTTTGTTATCACAAAATGTGTTGCCTTGAATATATTTTTGCATTATAGGACCCTTTTTCTTCCTTTTCTTTGACTTATTCAAGACAGATGCCCAATAATAGAATCTCTGGGGCAAAAGTATTTTCATCACTTTTCACAGAATAATTTCTTTCCAGAATGGTTGGACCAGTTCATAACTCCAGTACAAATACATTTGTATTTTCAAATTCCCACGAACCCTTCAATATTGACTTCCCATTGTGGACATGTTGATTTTGAGATGTATATGGGATATCCAGATGGAGTTGTCAAGCAGGCAGTTGATAATGCAGGACTGTAGAGAAGAAAGAGTTGGTCTGATCTTAGCTTTGTAAAGATGATAATTGAACTAATGAGTGTTGATGAGATTATTAAGCAATGTTGTAGAGGAAATAGAGGAGAGAAGGAAATCAAGAACAGACCTTGAATAATGCCTATACTTATTGTATGGGAAGAAGATGATGGTTCAGCAAAAATTAAGAATGATCAAAAAGGTAGAAAGTAGTGTTAAGGAAGCCAAAGGAAGGGTAGGGAGAAACTGGTTAATGGTATCAGAAATTGCAAATAGTTAAAGCTTTCATGTTTTGGAGAATGGATTATCTTTTTTAAGGTAGGTCATAAATGTATGGTTTGCACCATCTGCTTTAGGTAGTAAGACCTATTATTTCAGTGGCATAGGGTGTTTCTGCGGAGGAGATTCTCTCTACAGATAAAAGTCAGTATCTTTTCTGGCACTTATAGTTTTGGAAATATGTCTGTGTCACTGAGAGCTTTGCTTGGAGTCTGTGGTGCCAATGAGATATTTACAGCACCCATGATCATGATAAAAACCATGTCTATAAAAATTCCTGCATAGTGTTCAATCGCAAAATATAACAGATTCTCCATATAGAGGACAGAACCAAAGCATTTATTTAGATACCAGAAAATGAAATCCCAACACCAGGAAACCAAGTCTATCAAAACAACATAACAGTTAATGCACCACAGTGTAGCAGAGAGCCATGCCATCCTTTAGCCTTCCCACAAACCAATATAAGATCAATATTTGCTCACAAACCTCTCTTCTTGCCTGAGCTCCTTTCTCTCCCACTGTCTCTCTAGCTCTGACTCCCAGCTTCCTGTGTCTCTGCTCTGTCCTTCATCAAACTCCTCCCATCACAGGCTCCACATGACTACATTCAGCCTATTAGAGGGCAGAGTTTGTCTTCAAAGCAGAGAAGTGCTGTACCCTTTAGTAAACTCCTCCCATCACAGGCTCCATGAGATTACATTCAGCCTTTTGGGGGGCAGAGTTTACTTTCAAAGCAGGGAAGGTCTTCAGATCTCTTTGGGATATAGAGCTGGTGGTGGTATTGCTGAGTCTAAGGGTATGCACAATTTTATAGCCCTTTGGTGTAGTTCCAAATTGTTTTCCAGAATAGTTGGACTATTTCACAACAGTGCATTGTTATCTAAATTTTCCACATCCTCTCCAGCATTTTTCATTTTCCTTTTTTCTCTTGTTGACCACTCTGATAAAGTGTAAGATCGTATCTCAGGATTGTTTTAATTTACATTTCTCTAATCATTAGTGATTTAGAGCATTTTTTCCTGTGACTATTGATAGCTTTGATTTCTTCTTCTGAAAATTGCCTTTTCATATCTTTTGACCATTTATCAACTAGAGAATGACTCTTCTTTTTTTAAATTTGACTCAGTTTCCTATATATTTAAGAAATGAGGCCTTTCTCAGAGAAATTTGCTTAAAAAGTTTTTTTTTCCAGTTTCTTCTTTTGATTCTAATTTTGATTGCATTAGTTTTGTTTGCGCAAAAGCTTGTTAATTTCATGTAATCAAAATTATCTATTTTATTTCTTATAATACCCTCTATCTCTTATTTGGTCATAAAGTCTTCTTTTATCCATAGACCTGACAGGTATATTTTTCCATCTCCCTGTAATTTACTTATAATATCATTCTTTATGTCTAAATCATTTATCTGATTTGACCATATCTTGGTATATAGTATAAGTGTTGGTCTGTGCCTAGTTTCTTTTTTTTTTTTTTCCAATTTACTTATTTTTAGTTTTCAACATTCATTTCCATGAGATTTTGAGTTAAAAGTTTTCTCCCTGTCTTTCCTCTAACTCCCACGCCAAGATAGTGAGCCTTATGAATACCCCTTCCTCCAATCTGTCATCTCTTATGTCCTCCCCCATCTCTCCCCAACTTTTTAGTAGGGCAAGGTGGATTTCTATACCCCAGTGCCTATATATCTTATTTCCCAGTTGCATGTAAAAAGCAAATTTTTTAAACATTTGTTTTTAAAACTTGAATTTCCAGATTCTTTCCCTTCTTCCTTCCTCACCCACCCCCACTGGGAAGACAAGCAATTCAATATAGTTTGTACATGTATAGTTACACAAAACATTTCCATAGTAGTTATATTGTGGAAGACTAATTATATTTCCCTCCATCCTATCCCGCCCCCTACTTATTCTATTTTCTACTTTGACCCTGTCTGTTTACAAAAGTGTTTGCTTCTAACTACCCTCTCTCCCAATCTGCCTTCTCTTCTATCCTCCCCTCTCTTGTTTCCTTTGGTGCTTCCTTTTAAAACTTTTAAAAATCCATAGCCTAATGTGTTTGAAGCCCTCCTGCCCTCCTCTTTCATTTCTAGACATTTCATATTACTCCCTCCAAGAACTCTCTATTAGAACCAAATCGACCTGTTCTTTATTCTCTTGGGGCTACATCTACCTCCTTACCTGTGCAAGAGTGGTGCTCATTTTTGAATGCATTCCTTTCTTACCAGTTACCTTCATAGAATCCCTAACTTTCTCAAAATAATTCATCAGCTTCTTATATGAATCTGTTTTTAACACCCCCCCATTATCACCATTCTCACATTCTTAAAATTGCTTTGAGTTACTTTGTTTATACTTTGCATTTATTTATTTATGTGCATGTTGTATCCTTTAATAGACTATAAATTCTTAGAGTGCCTTATAAATAATAAGTGCATGATAAATCTTTGTTGAATTAAAAAAAAACAACCCACTTACTAAATACCTACAGTATGTAAAACTGTGCTAGAAACTGAGCATTCAGGGGCGGCTAGGTGGCGCAGTGAATAGAGCACCGGCCCTGGAGTCAGGAGTACCTGAGTTCAAATCCAGCCTCAGACACTTAACACAAAAAACTAGCCATGTGACCTTGGGCAAGTCATTTAACCCCAACTGCCCTCCAAAAAGCAAAAAAAAAAAAAAAAAAGAAACTGAGCATTCAGACAAAATGGAAGAACAATTCCTGACTTCTAACATTTCTTTGAAACAGTTTTTCTAGTTCTTTTCCACATGATTATGTAATGGATTTAGTTTGTTTTCATTTTAGTACTTAAAGTTGTTGACTCATTTTTGCCCTTGTAGGGAGGTGTTTACATCTTTTAGCCTATTCCAGGCTGCCATGAAAAACAGTAAGTTGTAGTAGATAGAGGGCCAGCCATGAAATCAGGAAGATGTGGGTTAAGTCCTGCCTGTAACATATTATCTCATTACAGGCAAATCACTTTATCTTGTAGCTCTCCAGTCAACTCTCTCTGTATTTTAGATCAGTTGTTGATTTGCATGAGGGTTGGAATTCTATATTGAGAGCTCCCTATACCTACAACCATTCCACACAAAAGAGGAGGAAAAAAAACTGTCATAGAAGACAGCTAGGTTGAAAAATGTAATTGCCTTTTTTGTTTGTAGATTATGAATTATTTGTATAGTGCTATAGTGTCAAACTAAGAACATGTAATTTTTTTCTTTCCCAGGAGGAAAGGACAGACGAAGTGGCCTCATTCTGACCATTCCATTATGCCTCGAACAGACAAATATGGATGAATTGAGTGTTACTTTAGACTATCTTCTCAGCATTCCAAGGTGACTCCAAAGGTGTCATTTTTTCCAACTTCAGTGTATTTATTTATTTACTTACTGATAAAATAAGTTTACTTTTGAAGTATAAACCCACAGAATCTTACCTCTTTTCTTAGAAGGGAAAAAATGTGTCTTGGTGATTTAAAAATTTTAAAAAGCCTGTAATGAAAGCCCATTATATAACAACAGATCAATTAGGAATTGTGCTACATTTATATTATAAAAAGGTTATTTGCTATACAAGGGGATTTATTACATAATTTCTTTAAGTCTTAAGGGCCCTTTATTCATTAAGGGACATTCCCTATCCCTTTCTGTTAAATTATACTTTAAGATATATAAGAAATTGGATGTTTCCTTTAGAACACTGCAGGAATATTCTTTATGTTGTGAGAAATTATTATGCATAATTATTTTAAAATATTGGTTTTATTCAGAAAATGTTATTGTTGTTCACAAGGAAAAGATATAATTCCTTTAAAAATTCTCTCTTAAAAAATATGAAAAATTAGAAGGTAAAATTCCTAAGATCTGAGAACTTCCTTGTTGTAATTTATAAAAATCTTCCTATACCATTCACTCTATAAGTAATGAGTAAGAATAACTGTGTGCTAGGTACTCTGCTAAGTACCAAGGATATGAAGTCAGAAATGAAGCCATCCCTACCCTCAAGGAGCTTGTGTACTAACATATAAATATATACACGCAGCATGCACAACACATAGTACACATATTTCTCACATACAGAATACATACATACATGCACAGTGCATACACACACACATACACACACACACACACACACACAAAATACAAGATAATTTTTTGAGCAAGAAGTCCTGACAGCTTGCAAGATTAGGAAAGACAATTTCATAGTTTGGACTTGAGCTGGCTTTGAAAGAAAGTAGAAATTCTGAGCCATAGAATCAAAGAGGGAGTATATTCTAGGTATAGAATGGGAAAGTAGATCAAGGAGAGTCTGAGTGAATGGCTCAGATGTAATAGAATGTGTGAAGAACACACTGCCAATTTGGTGAAATCATAGAATATATGAAGGGCAGTAATGTACAGTAAGGCTAGAAAGCTAGCTGGAGCCAATTTCTAAAGGACTTTAAACACCAAACAGAGGATTTCTTATTTAATCCTAGAGGTAACTGGAATCCATTAGATTTTATTTAGCAGTGGTGTGACATGGTTAAATCTGTGTGTTAGGAATATCACTTTGGCAGCTGAAAAGAGAATAGAGAAGAGAGACTTGAGGCAGGAAAACCAAGGAGGTAACCACAGTACTTCTTTGTACAGGTGGTGTGAACTTGATCTAGGGTGGTGGTTGTTTGAGTGAAGAGGTGACGGTGACACAGATTAAGATCCTGAGTAACCAAACATATGGCCAAAGTAAGAAAATTCAGAAGAGACGTGGGTTTTGGGGAAAGGATAATTAGTTTTCTTTTTGACGTATTGAATTTGAAAGGCATGTAGGAAGGACATTTGTGTGAAATATCCATTAGGCAGAGTCAAACTTTAATATAAAGTTCAAAGTCAAGCAGTATTGGAATTTAGGAGAGAGAATAGGGCTGGGTATATGGACCTAGATGTCATCTTCATAAACATGATAAATACTTAATGAGCTGATGAGTTCACCAAAAGAGAGTGTAAACAGAAATGAAAAGTGGGCTCAGGGTAGAGCCTTAGGACACATCCACAATTAAGGGTTAGGCTGTAATGTATTATCATTCAACAAAGGAGAGTGAGTGGGAATGGTTGTACAGGTGGGCAGATAACTAGAAAAGAACAGTCGTGAATATCCAGAGAGGAAAGACTATCAAGAGAAAGGGGGTATTCACAAATATATAATGTTGCAGAGAGTTTAAAAAAAGAATGAGGATTGAGAGAAAAAAAAAAATTTGATTTGGCGTATAAGAAATTGCTGGTAATTTTGCAGAGAACAATTTCAATTGAGTGACGAGGTTACAAATCAGATGCAAAGCATCCAGCCTAGGTTAAGAGACCTAGAATCAAGGAGTGTTTCCTGTATCTTTCCCAATATTTCATTCAGTCCAATTCAGTTCATTAAGCTATATATAAAATACTCCTCTGGGAGTAATAAAAATAAAAATTCTGTCCTCAAGAAGTTTACTGTCTGATAAAGGGAATATATATGCACACAAATGTTTATAGTATAAATCAGATGGTGAAGATTGCAAAGGATAAAAGTCCACTTGGGCATCAGAAAAGCACTGGTTTTCCTGCTCTTTTAGAATATGTGAGTGAAGTGGTGAATCAGAAAAGAAAGAGGGCCATCTATTGTGTGGCAATAAATTGTGGGTTGGTCAGAGGACTGGGTTTGTATTTATCTTTTTTTTTTTTAATGGAGTTTCCAGGACTGCTGTGACTGGCCTTCTAGCTTCCTCCTCTTTTTCCTGTAATGAGTTGGTTATAGGAAACTGGGGATTTGGAGAGAAAGTAATGAAGATTTAGAGATTGAAAAGATAATGTTTAAATTGAAAAAAATTACTTTCTTTACTAAGCAACTAAAAGAAGCATATTTGCCATAAATTATGGAATCAGAGAACATTGGGTATTTTTATACAATTAAAAAAAATTTTTGGAGGACAATTGGGGTTAAGTGACTTGCCCAAGGTCTCATGGCTAGTTTTTTTGTGTTAAGTGTCTGAGGCTGAATTTGAACTCAGGACCTCCTGACTCCAGGGCCAGTGCTCTATTCACTGCGCCACCTAGCCGCACTGAGAACATTGTTAAGACAATTGAAAACAAATCGAAGGGAGGGAGCCAAGATGGTAGAGTATAGGTAGCTGAACTCTCCCAGTATTCCCTTCTTAACAACTTTAACTTCTCAAATTAAATTTTGAATCAGCAAAACCAATAAAAGGTCAGGGTGAGACATTTTTCCAACCTAAGACAACTTAGGAGGAGAGATCTGTGGCCCTGGGGTGGGGGTTAGTTTAAAGTACATGTGGGCTGTGACAGTAGCAGCAGCAGCTTTGGGAGCTCTCAGGCCAGTGTTGATAAAGGGGTTGAACAACTAGTCAGAAAGAGAGTATGGTAGTGCTGACACTGATTTGCACCCCATATGCCATTCCAGGGTAGAGAGGAATGCTTGTGATCTGTCATAACAGAGCATGGGACCTGGTGACAATTCCAGGGCCAAAAGGAGCAATAGAGCTTGTAGGTACAGGGGAACAGGGTTACTTCCTGGGTAAAAACCAGAATAGAGACCAGGAGAACAGTGACCACACTTCTCTCTGATTTGCCACCACCCTGGAAGCACCAAAACCTTGCGGATTCCTAGAAATAGCTCTGAAACTAGCAGGACAAAAATGCTTGAAGCTTGGAACAGTACCTCCTCATTCCCAAGTGAGCAGAATCAAACTTTAACATAAAGTTTAGAGTTAAGAAATAGGCTGGAAAAAATGAGCAAACAAGCAAAAAAAAGAACTTGACCATATAAAGATACTACAGTGGCAGGTAAGACCAAGATAGAATCTCAGAAGATAACAGTGTGAAAAATCTATAGCCAAACCTCAAAGAAAAATACTAATTGGACCCAAACCCAACTAGAATCCTGGAGGACTTAAAGAAAGAAATAAAGAATGTTAAAGGGAAAATTAGGGAAATATATATGCCTTATATATGATATTCTGGAAGGCAAAGGAGCTAGAATTACAACCAAGAATAACCTATCCAACAAAACTGAGTATAATCCTTCAGGAGGAAAATGGATAAGATAGAGGACTTTCAGACATTCCTGATTAAAGTTCCAAAGCTGAAAAAAAAAAATTAACATTCAAACACAAGACATAAGAGAAGCAATAAACAGTAAATATGAAACAAGGAACTCAAAAAAGTTAAACTGTTTACATTCTTATATGGAAAAATGATCATTGTAACTTCTAAGAAATTTATCATCATTGGGGCAGTTAGGAAGAATCTACATAGAGGGTATGAATGGGAGTCAGTTATATTGGGATGAACTTTATCACCTCTCTCCCCATGAAGGTGTGAGAAAGAGGGAATGGATTGGGAGAGGGGGGGGAGGGAGTGGTAGAATGGGGAACATTCGTTTCACCTAAATTAGTCATACAAGGAAGCCTTTATGGTGGAGGGTAAAATGGGGAGGGGAATGATGGGCAATGCTTGAACCTCGCCTTCATTGGAAATTGGTTCAAAAAGGGAAGAATAAACATATGCACTCTGCTGCATATGGAAATCTGTTACACAATAGGGAAATAGTAGGGGAAGGGATGAGATATATGGGGAGGAGTGGAAAATGATAAAAAGGAGTTTATTAAAGAAGGCAGCGGTCAGAAACAAAATGGACTTTTTGTTTTTTGAAGAGGGACAGGATTAAAAACAGAGAAGGATGAACAGAAGAATATTGGAATGAGGCAAATACACAGTAATCATAACCCTGAATGTGAATGGAATGAACTCACCCATAAAATGGAAGCAAATAGCAAAGTAGATTAGAAAACAGAATCCAACAGTTTATTGTTTACAGGAGACACACTTCAAACAGAAAGACACACATGGAGTTAAAATAAAAGACTCGAATAGAATCAGTTATGACTTCAGCTGAAGTGAAAAAGCAATCATGATCTCAGACAAAGCAAGAAAATAGACTTAATTAAAACAGATAATGATGGAAAGTATTTTGCTAAAAAGATATAGACAATGAAGTAATAAAAAAATTACAAGTTTCTCTGAAAAAGCCCTCATTTCTCATATATAGGGAACTGAATTAGATTTATAAAAATAAGCCATTTTAGTCCAAGGATATGAATGGATAGTCTTCAGATGAAGAAATCAAGACTATCTATAGACACATAAAAATGCTTTAAATCAGTATTTATGAGAGAAATGCAAATTGACACAACTCTGAGGTACCACTTTATACCTCTTAGAAATAACAAATGTTGGAAGGGGTAAGTGAAAATAGGTACTAGTAAACTGTTAGTGGAGGTATGAAGTGGTCCAACCATTCTGGAATACAGTTTGGAACTATGCCCAAATAGCTATAAAACTTTGCATACCAGACCCTTAGAATTAGTAATACTACTACTAGGTCTGTATCCTAAAGAGATCAAAGACCATGAAAAAGGACTTATATGTCAAAACAAAATAATTATAGGAACTTTTTGAGGAGACAAAGAAGAGTGAGGTGGTTTTAGGAGGAAAAAACAAAACGCCATGGCAAGATCTATATCATCTGATGCTACGTGAAATGGGAAGAACCGGGAAATCATTGTGAACAGTGGCAGCAATTTTATGATGATAATCAACTGTGAAATGTTTGACTACTCTGATCTATATAGTGATCCAAGAAAGTTTCAAAGGACCGATGATGGAGAAAATGCTCTCCATCTCCAGGGAGAGAACTGATGAACGTGTGTGTGTGTGTGTGTGTGTGTGTGTGTGTGTGTGTGTGTGAGTGTGAGTGATATGGCTGATATGGAAGTATGTTTTGAATGATTTCACATGTATAGTTGATATGTTGCTTGCCTTCTTATTGGGTGGGGGAGGAGTGAGAGGGAGAGAGAAGCTTTGGAAATAAAAAATTTAAAAGAAAAGATTATTAAATTGATAAATAGTAAATTAAAAGAGAAAACTATCTAGACTGACAAGTAATCTAAGTCAGATTTAAGAAATCAAACCAAACTTGAATGTCTGGTTACCTTAAGGGGGTAAAATCTTACTTGATGTATGGCAAAGCCCAAATTTGCCTAGAGAGAAAAAGAAGGCAAACGGCAAAAATGATTTAAGTTTATTATCCATGGAAAGTAAATATTGAGAATGTAAGAAAGAATATAATATGTAAGATTTTGTACATAACTGAAACAGGATTACTCTATTTCTGAATCTTTGGAAAGACATTCCTATTTAACAGAGAGCATGGAGTTGTCTCATTAATATTGAGACATGACTATAAAACAATG
>CM053596.1:187200492-187222165 GCA_028646575.1 Pseudocheirus occidentalis | reverse complement strand
GCCATTGCTTAAATCAATCAGAACCAATACTTTCACTTTAATTCCTATATGGAGATATCTATGAAGGACAGATATTTAAGGAAAAAATTGGTTCGTAATACGTGAATAATTGAGATTAAATAATGAACTACGTTTATCTGCAGATGCAATATCCTTTTATACAATACAACATGAAAGAATTGTGAGTTCACTAAGAACATATTTAGAAATGCTTGAAAGTAATTTGTAGAGACATGGCATTGTTATTTTAGTAAACATTTTCGTTTTTTGTATGTATTGTCTATATCTAAGCAAGAAAGTCTATAACTTCTAAATCATTCTAGTATCAAACACATTTTACTTGATACTGTCTTAAGAGCAATAAGATTTGTTTCTAATAGAATAATAGATACTGTATTATTTAAATGGGAACAGTTATAGGTGGAGTGTTTAACTCATTTAAATACATAAAAAATAACTAATTTCCTAGTTAAAACAAGTTAAAAGCATTTTATTTTTTTTGGAAAAGATATCCAAGTATTTATTTAAGATATATTCCATCCTTTATTTTTGGTGAAGGCACATGTGAACCTTGCTTCTTTCAATTATTTAAACATTTTGGTTCAAGATAATGTAGACATTTAATATCCCTAGCCATATTTCTACTTTTTGTTCAGTCTTTTTTGAAATAATAATGCTTTCTTGCTGGGTTTCATATTCTATAAGTAAAGTAATTATATTTAGATAAATGCTTTAGAATTAGCTAGCAAGGCAATTTGGAAAATATTTGGAAATATTTTCCTTCTAAAAGCAGAGACATAAATTTGGAAACAGTTATTCTTAGAATTAGATCTGTAGACAGTTCCCAGTTTATGCCTTTACACACTCCTTGATATTATGTCATATTGTTGATTATTATAAAATGGTTTATATTGTAAAAATATTATGATTTGTTTTTTTATACTTGGTTAAGATTGCAGCATCATATAAATTATAGGTATGGTCAACTCTGTGTTATAAAAATAAACATCTATAATATTTTATTTAATAAAATATACTATTTCAATAAAATTATGCTCTAAGCCATTAAAATAATAATATATATGGGATCCATATCCATTTATTATCTAAAACAGTGGCTCTCAACCTTCCTAATGCTGTGAACCTTTAATACTCATATGTGGGCAGACCTGCCTGGAGATGGAGGAGCAGTGTCTCGGTTCCTAAGACCATTGCAAATACGTGTTTTCCGTTGGTCTTAGGTGACCCCTCTGAAAGGGTCATTCGACCCCCAAAGGGGTTGCAACCCACAGATTGAGAACTGCTGATCTAAAAGATCCCACAGTACTGTAAAATATGACACAAAAAAATACAAGGTCATTTCTCATCAATTAAATTTAAACTTATAGGCTGTTTAATAATTATAATAAATAATACCCATTTAGTCAATAATAATTTTAGTTTTCTAATTGGAGTTTGGAAGTGTTTAACACTTGGTTAGTGCATGTGTCTTAAAACAGTTATCCTAGTAAGTCTGAATTTATTTTCTTAATACATATCCTTGTGTCAAGCATTAGTATAGTTATTTAGTAGTGGTCAATTATGATCATTTTTTTCTGCCACAGCAAAGCATATTTAAAACTTCTCCCATTCACCTCCCATTTTATCAGTTTATTCAAGACAATCCTCAATATACAGTCAAAGTCATTAGGAATCAATAAATCACAGCTTTCAGAGAACACTACATACTTCTTTGGAAAGTCATCAGAAAGTCATTATTCAGTCATTGGGTTCAGGATATTGACCCTGTATATGTTCCATTTCCTTGGCAGAAACCCAAAAAGAGATTGAGAAGTGAAGTGGGAATATTTATTAGTGATGCCTACCTACTCTCTCTTTACTCAGAGGTCTCTATGATGGCATATCTTCAAGTTACAGAGCCACATCTTTGTCTCTTATCTTGAATAAAACACACTGGGTTTAAATTTTTCATATTCTTCGTAGGGCAAGTTATTAATGAAGGGTCATTGTAATCCCAAGAAGGGACACAAGAAGAGTAATCTTGGAGAACAAGGGAGTTAAAAATAAGAGAGCAACAAAGTAGTGGCTGGAGAGACTGGGAGAGCAGCTGTGGAAGATCTGCTGTTTTTTAATAAAATATATTCTTTTACAATCATTTTCTTGTTTTGAATCCTGTACTTCCAACTCTAAATGGAATTTATGGGATCAAATTTACTTTTTTGGGTTAATGTCTCTTGGTTCACCTTTAATTTTAATCATACTTTATGTGTTGGCTGTTTTGTTGTTAGCCAGTTTTGGATATTGTCTGGTATTAGAACTGGTTTAGATGTTTCGTTTCCTTTTTCATTTTAATCATTATCTTTGAACTTAATTTCACACTAAAATGTGTTTAAGGGCATAACAACTAAGCATTTTTTTCAGTGACAAATATACCTTTTCTCAAAGCACATCCATAAAATGTTGATTGCAGTAAAAAGAGTTTATGGATCAAACAATTTAAGCCTACAAACAACTTTGTCAGCTGTGAAGAAAAAGATGCATAAAATGCTTCTAAGTGAATTGTTGTTACTAGAACATACAGAATTTTTTTTCCATAACTTCAAGAATTAATGAAGTAAGCAAAGATTTTCTTTTGTACAGTTCAGAGACCCGTTACTTAGGCCATGTTTTGTAGTTTTGAATTTCTTTGGATTTGTAAACTTTGCCTCATTACTGCTCACCTCTTTATAGAATTGATAAAATTATTGATAAAACTTTTGTTAAGTAGTATAAAAATGGTTTTAGAATTATTCATGCTTTTACTGCACATGGTATTTGCCAGCTTTATTACTTTTGTAATCTAAAGTACAAATTAATTTAATATGTTAAGTGATTCATATTACATTTTTGTAAGAAAACTTTATTTTTCATAATAAACAGAAAAATGAAATGCAAGACTTTGTGAGATAGTATAGTCATACAGATACTTCCCCCCAAATTAAAATTATAGCCATATTTGATTGTATGATGTTTCTCAGGAAAAAGTAGTTTGGCAAATTCTGTGATAAAAAAATCTAATGGAGAGTGCACAAAGTTTTAACAAATACATTAATTTTTGAGATTAACACAGAACTCCTAAATCTTGCTTGGAATTTGGTTTGTTCTAAATTAAATTAAAACATAATTCTAGTACAACTATAAACATTTTAATAGCAGTAAAAGGAATTTATAAATGCAGGAATTTTATTCCTGGAGTTCATTCAAGATTTTCCTTAATATAAAATTAAGTCAGAGTCACTAGGAAAATAAACCAGTAATTCAAATTTTAAGAAGTAACTCTGGTGAAAGTTTCCTTTTTCTTGCTTTGTTTTACTTTAAATACTTACTAGTAAGCAGGACTGTGAGTTGATTGAAACATTCTGGAAAGCAGTTTAGAATTAGGCTAAGTGTTAACTAAAACAACCATGCCCTTTGACCCAGAGATCCCACTTGGTAGGAATATATTCTTAAGAGGTAAAAAACAGAAAGGTCCGATGTACTCCAGAAATATTAGTAGTGGCACTTTTTGTGGAAACAACTGAAAACAAAATAGATGCTCATCTATTAGGAGATGACTGATAACTGAACAAATTGTGTTATGTGAATGCAATTGAATTACTTTAGAGTAAGTAATGATGATTTAGAATTTAGGGAAACTTAGACACATGAGCTGAAACAGAAAGAGAAGCAAGTGGAAATTAGGACAAGAGCATACACATTGATGGCAATTTTATGAGTTGGAGAGAACAGCAAAATCAATAGCACTCAATATTGTGAAATAAATATGAGATGAACAATGCACTTGACTTCCTTATTCCTAGAGTTCAGGGATAATAGATAGGGAACATTGCAGGTGCTGTCAGTATTAACTAACATGTTAGTTTTACTGACCTTCTTTCCTCCCTCCCCTTTTATTTTCACAAGGTATGTCTTGCTGGGTGGGGAAAAGGGAGAGTTATATTTAGAAGTAAAGGTAGTATAAAAAAAAAAGATGTCAGTAAAATTTTTAAGAATAAAGGCATTAAAGCCTGTTCTCAGAAGAATTGGTGGACTGTAGTATTCTAGTGCATAAACATCACAATATTGATAAAAATATTTTTGGTCCTTTATTAAATCTTGTCATTAGGGAAATATTGGCATGACTTGTGATTTCATTGGCAGGGAACTAATTCCTTTATGTAGAAACTTCGTCTCTTAATGCAGGTTACTTATTTGATAGTCTTAGAAAGTTAACAGTTTTCTTTTTTCTCCATTATTCACTCCATTGATTACAACGCTTCTATGCAACCAGATTATTGTACAATATGAAAGTGTTCGCAGATCCTATACGTGATTGTACACCACCATTGGGGGAGGGGGAGAAGAGAGGGGAGAAAAATCTGAAACTCAAGTGATTCTGGAACTGAATCTTGTAAACTAAATGTAAATAAGGAAGTCAATTTAAAAAAAAGGAAGTTAACACTGAGAAGTTAAGTGACTTGTCTGAATCATATGAACAGTATTTATATGAGGTAAGATTTGAACTCATGTTCTCTAGACATCAAAGCCAAGTTCTCTATTCGCTACATAATGTTGCCTCTCATTAAGATACCATATAGCAAATTACCATCTTCTAGAAAAACACATACTGCTTTTTTTCCCCTCCAAAAAGTCTGAGACAACATAATGATGATAGGTAGACTAACAGACCAAATTTTTTTCATTTGAGGGAACTTTTTTTTTTTAAGTACAATTGGGCTGTTAGTATAGCCTTTTCTTATATTTTGAAACAGCTGTATATTTTTTGGAAGTGGTGTTTAGTAGTTTATTATAATATATTAGTAAGATTTGATGTTGTCTTTGGGGTTCTTATTCAACTTTATATAAGCTTTCCTTTTCTCCATTATATCATAAGAACTTTTTCTAGCATAAGTAACAATGGAGGTGTCACTAAATTAACAAGATAAAGTACAAAGATAGATGTGGTACCAATCCATTACATGTTTAATACTGTGTAAGATGTGCATTTGGTAACACAGTTTTCATTGATTTCCTGCCAGATTTATGCTTCATTTCATGCCTGTTTTGTACCACATTAAAATTATGCTTCTCAGGAAGTAAAAGGGAGTCAGTATCTCTTATATGTTACTGATTTCCTTGTTTAATATAAGACCACCATTTTATAGATGAAGACATTGATTCAAACTAAAACTAAAACCAATTATTTTGACTCTTTGGCTTTTGCTTGGAACACTGGGTTTTCTTCTTGTCCTGATATCTTTATTGCCTAATTTAGTTTGTGAATTATGAAATTTAATCTGAAGTAGGAAAATCATTCCCTTGGTAAAACTGAGATGATACTGCAAAGGAAATCAGTCTGTTGCTACTTGGTTCAAGTCAAATTGGTTCCCACTGTGTAATGCTGCATTTTGCATAGTTTTATAATGTAGTTTTCTTTAAAATATCATCTGAAGCTTGTTTTTATAGTTTTATTTGTTTTTATTTCAGTGAGAAGTGTAAGGCTAGAGGATTTACTGTTATAGTGGATGGCAGAAAATCACAATGGAATGTGGTGAAAACAGTTGTCTTAATGTTACAGGTAAATTGAATTTTCTACTATATGAGTAAATTGTTTTATCTTGCAGCTGTTAGTGAACTGAAATGTAATAGCTGAATTATTTCATTGGAAAAGGAGTGAGCCAATAAGAATTCCCTACCTCATTTATAAGACCTAGATTCTATGACCAAACATTCTATTAACTTTAAAGAAATGATTGAGTTTCTTTAAAATGTTCATATAACTTTAGGTTGTTGGGCTTCTATAGAATCTAATTACCATTACAAAAATGGGTATAAAATTTTTTTTAAAATTAAATAAGAACGGGGACTTCTGAACCTGTAGTTAATATATCTTGCTTCTGGGTGACATTCTTATCTAAAAATATATGTCTAAATAGTTGCAGTTCTAAGTGAGGAGATTTGTCTTTCTAAGCTAATTAAGTACAAAAAAGGCTATTTAACTTCTGTGCCTCCTTTTGCTTATGACAAACAATAGCATTTACTAAGCATTACATTTTATTAGCTCCTCTAGGGAACTACAAAGGGAGGGAATTCAAACTGGTGGCCTGACATGCATGTACTACTGCAAGGAATTTATTTAGAAAAGGGTCCTGGAAGAAGAGAAAATTCTTAAATGGGTTTTGAAGCTGGAAAAGACCTGAGTGTGTAGGGGGGGAGTGCCCCTTAATGTGTGGAAGCTCCACTGGAAAGGGGCTTTGGAAGCAGCAGGGTACGAGGCTAGTCAGGCACAGGGGTGGGGCCACTTGGTGGAAACCTATGAAACTCTAGATCAAAAATTTTAATTGAATTTCAGAATCATTTGGAAGTTGCTGCAAGGTTCTGTAGAGGAATAGAATTTACAGTTTTTTCTTAAGGAAAATTAGTCTTCTATTGTAAATATAATCTACAGTTATTGTTAACCTGCCTCAGACCCCAAGCAAGTCACTTAATCTTCCCAGGTCTCAGTTTCCTCATCTTTAAAATGAGGGGGATTGGATCATTGATATGAAAACCTTGAATGCCTATAAAGCAACATGAGATGAACTTGAAAGTAGGTGGACTGTCAGTCATTTTTTACCATAAGTCTTATCTTAGTGTAACCTAACCCATGGATACAATCTGCATGTATGTTTAATTGCTGTCATAAAGGCCCTGCCCCTTAATATTGATGCTACCTGCCTGCCTCTCTTTCTCTTCTCCTGCCATAAATTGGCCATCACTACTCCTTTATGTTAGACAACAAAAGTCAGGTCCTTGTGTCTAGAAAGTTATTAGTGTTCTAATGTATAGAATTTAACTGGGAGGAATAGAAGGATTAGCATCTTTGTAATTGAAAATATTTTTTCTTGAACATTAACTCTGAGTCAAATTTGTTTTATACCTGTTAGAAAACCAATTAACTATGGTTCTTGCATATTTCCCTTCATTGCACTTGAGCTTTACCATTGATGAAGGAGTTGTTCTTTCAAGTGAATTCTAATTACTGATCATTAAAAAAATTGTCGACAATTAATGAGTGATTTAGCTCTCAATTTCTTTTCTTAAAGGAGCAATATTTGATCCATTAAGAGTTAATATTCTCAGCAATGTACAAAGGCCAATTGTTCACTGCTTATGGACTAAACTAGTGTTTATGAGGTCACCTATCCACAAAATTTCTTGTTTTTCTCACAAGGAGAGTGGTACGGAAGATGGTTATGATAGCACTGTTAGGTATTGCTTGAATGACTAGGTCAAAAGAGTAATTAATTAATGGATCAGTTGGACGGAAGTATTTTGAGTACCCTTTGGCTGTGTACTCAGCTTATGCAGGCCTACATTTTTATCAGTGAATTGGATGAAGACATGAAAGGCATGCTTTTCAAATCCATAAATAAAATGAAGATAGGAAGGATGGTTAACCTTTTGGATGATAATGGGTTGAATAAGATGAAATGTGATACTAAGTACTAACAGTAATATTAGATACTGTATGTTTATATATTATACAAAGTATGTGTATTATATACAATAGTATTTGCATATTATATAAAATATGTGTATTAAATAAAATAAATAATAGCTATGACATTAATATAAAATACTATATTTTTACTTGAAAAAAATAAACTTTACCAGTACAAGACACCCCTGGAGAAATGTGAAAAAGATCTAATAATTTTAGTGGATTGTATGTTCAGTACGCAATGTGACATGACAGACTCCATAAAATGAATTTGATTTTGGATTGCAAAAAGAGAAGCATCATAATTTCAGAATGTAGACAATATTGCCATACTTTATCTGGCCTTGGTCAGAACATCTAACATTTTAGGAATCATAAAATCACTGTTCTTAGAGTTGGAGCTTGAAATGCCATCTAGTTCACTCCTAAATAAGAACCCTCTATATCACTAAAAAATAATCGTCTAAGTTTCCTCTAGAAAACCTACGCTGATGGTGAGCCCACTAGCTGTTAAACATGGTAATTCAAGTCCATAAGCATTTTTTTTTTTGAGCACTACAGGCCAGGTACTGTGCTAAGCCCTGAGAATACAAAGGCAAGGTAGGAGAAACATAGTTCTCATCCTCAAGGAACTTATCTTATGAGAAGCTGACACAGAACAGGGTGCTGAAAAGAGCAGAGCAGCACCTACACAAGAGCATCTAGAAGTTCAGCCGGTCAGGATTAGAGCCAGGAGATGAATGAAGGGGTAGGACTGGTCTGGCTTCTCTAGCTTCTTTCAAGTTCCAGTTAAAATTTGCCCTTCTTCATGAAATCTTCCCTGATACTCCTTAATTCTAGTGCCTTTCCTCTGTTGATTATTTCCATTCCATCTATACGTCCATTTGCATTCCATCCGTTTATATCCTTTTTGTAAATTGTTTTTGCATGTTGTGACCTCCTTGAGAGCAGGGACTTCTTTTGTGTGTGTGCACTCTCTCTTGCTCTCATTTTCTCTTTCTCCTTCTCTTTTGTTAGGCCTAGCAATTAGCAGCTTTTAATGTCTTTCCTAAAATGTAATATCCAGACTGAGGATAATACTTCATATATTTTCTGACCAGGAAAGGTACAGTGGAACTAACACTTTTCTTATACTAAAAACTGAGCCTCTTATCCTATACTCTAAACTCAGATGAGAACTTGTGGCTATAGTGTCATAATATTGACTTGTTGAACTTTTAGTTCACTAAAATGCCTAGATCATTTTCACATGAACTCTTTGAAGATCTGGATAATTTTTCTTTTTCTTTGTTTTAAATAATAAACTTATTTATTTATTTTTTAGTTTTCAACATTCACTTCCACAAGATTCTGAATTACGTATTTTCTCCCCGTCTCTCCCCTACCCCTACCCCAAGACAGCAAACATACTGAGTACCCCTTCCCCTAATCTGTTCTCTCTTATGTCCTCCCCCACCCCTACCCCCTTACTTTCTTGTAGGGCAAGATGGATTTCTATACTCCATTGCCTGTATATCTTATTTCCCAGTTGCATGTAAAAAACAATTTTTAACATTTGGTTTTAAAACTTTGATTTGATCTGGATAATTTTTCACAAGTGAAGAATTTTATGTTAATCCCTACTAAATTTAATTTTAGATTCAGGGCTTTATTCTAGCTTGATATATACACTCATAGTGTGTGTGTGTGTGTGTGTGTGTGTGTGTGTGTGTGTGTGTGTGTATATTTTTAGATCTTCTCATCCAGAAATGTTAGCAGAAGAACATTGTAAACTGGAGTATATCTAGGAGAGAGTAATCAGGGATGGAAGTCATATGTGAACAGGCTAAGTAAAAGACTTAGGGCCTATCTCTAGCTATCTTCAAATATTTAAAGATCAAGCGTGTGGAAAAGTGAGCTCTTGTACTGTGTAGCACCAGAGGGTAGAATAAGAGCAGTGGGAGGCAGTGGCATACTACCTTGAAATATTTTTATTGTAATTATTTTCTTTCTCTAAATAAATTTCTTAAAACTTATTATACCTCATGTTTTGAAAAAACAAGTATTATTACATGAGAAATGATTGTTATTGCTTGAATTTACTTGAGAACTTCTGTCTGGTTGATTGAGATATACAGGATGTCCCAAAATTTTTCAATGCATTAAGAGCTTAAAATTGAACTAACAACACTTTTGGAAACCCTATGTTGTTTTATGCCATATAAAGCCAATGTTACAAAATGCAAAATTTCTCAACTTCGAGGCATTTGGATTTTACATTACTGTCTCCTCATTAATTTAGTTGAAAGACTGATAAAATCCAAAATAATTGACTGGACATTTCTGAATCAATTAGATTTGTGAAATCTGTTAATCACTGTGAATTTTTATTTTCTTGTCATGAGTATGTTTTAGGGTTTGGAATTTTGCCAATATTGTTTTAAATTTGTATGTTTTCAAAAAAGTGATATTAATTGCATAGCTTTCTGGTCTTTGTTATGTGACTGACCGGTAAAACAACAGAATTAATAGTAATAATAGAGAAAACATTTTTATCTTTTAGTCTTCTGTTGTTTTTATATTACTCTGAATGTGTAATTTGGAATTATATTTTCAATGTACTTTACAGAATGTTGTTCCAGCTGAGGTATCACTTGTTTGTGTGGTAAAACCAGATGAATTTTGGGATAAGAAAGTTACACATTTTTGTTTTTGGAAAGAGAAAGACAGACTTGGCTTTGAGGTAAGTTCATATTTTTCCAATAACAATGTCTTTTATGAATTTACATTCTTGGTATTTTAAATCATTTATTTGGATTTATTTGGCTGACTAAAATATTTTCTTTCTCAAGTATTCATATATTTAAGAAAACTTTTAACTGATACTAAATTACAACAAAGAGGTAGCCTGGTATTGTGGGAGGCAGTTGGAGGGAAATACTGCAACCAGAGGAAGAATTGATAAATAGAAATATGTATAGAATAATTTTACATATACTTTTACATATACATAATTTTACATATACTTCGGTCTAATGGTAACCAACTTTAGGAGGAGGAGTGGAGAGGAGGAAAGAAAAAAGTGGAAAAAATTTACACGACAATTTTGTTTTATATTTCAAAGGAATAGCAAGTTTTACATGGTAGATTTGCAGTTTTATGTATAAATGAACCTTAATTTCTGTGCAAATTAGTACTACTTGCACCATGTAGGCCATAGTAAATAACAAATAAAATAACATGTTCTAGCACTTATAAACCTTGAAGTATTATGTAAATGTAAACGTTATTCTAAACATTTTCAGACTTTAAGCTTCACCATTTATTCTTATTTAATTGGGATATATAGTGATAATTTCATTATGTTTATTGTGCTTATAACGTGAAAAAAACTGTAACATATATAGTATATATTACAGTTATAGCTCCTGACTTTAATTGTAAAACTTTTGATCTTTTCTAGATCTCATAGAAGCTGAGTTGAAATGTAAACATATTCATCTTTTCAGGATTATAACTAGCACCTTTTGGCAGTTTCACCTTTCCCAGACTATTTGTTAGTTCCCATATCATATCTTGGAAGTTGACAGTAGCCAATCAGTGGCTTAAAATAATTTGTGAGAGCATTGAAGGATAAAGAGAAAAATGATTTAGTGAAAGCCTAGATGTTTGTGGACCAGTTAATTAGCACTTAATGTATATATTGGCTGTTAAATTTGCCCAGCTTGTATATGGAAACAGTTTTGGAAATATTGGACCCCATGACTGCAGACTTTGACAAAATCTGATAGATAAAATTCAGCTGAAGTTTTGTACTTTGTAGTCATCTTTGAGAGCTTCATTGATGATATTGATCTATTTTGATGTAAAAACAAAAATTCTCTTACTTGTCAGTAAATAATTATTAAGCTCTTAGAGTACCAAAGCAGTGTGCTAAATACTGGAGATTCAAAAAGAAAAATGAAATAATACCTGCTCTTGAAGATTTTACATTCTAGTGGTATAGAATATATGTTTATCTATTGGTGGGGAAACTGACCAATCAGGTTTTATCTGTTTAGGGTCAATTTGAGTCAGCCAAATGTCATTATAGGCATGCATTCATTGCTGTTGCTATCACAGTTTAACCATATCAAAATGATTTCTTGTCCCAACCAATCTGAAGAATGTTGTAACTTCATTTTTATTTAATTTTATGAACCACAAATGTTTCATTGCTTTACAGTCTTGAATCTGAATTAATGGACTTGTAGGACGTAGGCTTGACCCAGATAATTTATTGTAGTTGACAGGATTTGATTTGGATTACCTTGTGTTTGAAGTTGGGTAAACGATGATATAAAGAAGTCACATAACAGTATAAATTTGGCTAGCCAGATAAAGGATATGGTGATTCTGTTACTAATGTCATTCTAGCAACCTTTGGGAATAGCCTCTCAATAGTATTAGGAAATCTTCCTTCTCAGTAGGTGCTTAAGGAGGTTAACAGGGTATAGCAAAGGTATAGCAGTAACTGGTATTGCTTGGCCCTTGTTAATAGTTGTAGAAAAGTGCAGTCACCATAATAAGCCAAATAAAAAAATAAAAGAAAAAATCCTGTTATTTTGTGTTAAGCAATTAGAGATAGATAGGAGTGCACTTTTGTTTTTCAGTAATCATGTGTTACAGAGAGAGAAACAGTTTATGGACTTTGTAACAGCAAAAGTGAAGAGGACCTGTGCTGATGGGATAGGTGATAAGTGGGGAGGGGTCATTGAGGGGAATGGACACCAAAAGGTTGCCAATGGGAGCCATGATCTTTTACCTAGAATATTTGCTGGACAATATGTTAACTTCCAATTAGATTAGGGCTATATTGGGGGTGGGCAGGAAGGGGAATGGAGATAAGAATTGGAAACCTATCCTGACAGTAAGAGAACCTTGGGCTTGCTCTACTACTGGCCTCCAGGGGAAGATTTCCTCCAATGGGGTTTGGATGGTAGTAGTTCCTTAACACCAAGGAACTTAGGAGACTGCATGAAAAGCTTAATATCATCTAACCAGTTACTAGGACAAAATGTGCTGAGGATGTGCCCTGATGGGACCAATCCAGTTTCCCTAGCTTCCCCACAGGCTTGGGTTACTCTTAGAAGATTTATTGTTGCAAAATTATTTGAAGCAGAACCTCAGTTGGAGACTAGACAGTTTTTTACATGACTGAAATGCTGAATTCTGCTTACCTCACACATCATAGAGATAAATTCTCTTTGTAATTGGTTCCCCAATAGGAGACTGCGAGGTAGGGCATGAAATTCCTGAAAGAGACAGGTTTGGTGGATTTAATCTAGTCCCTCTGCCTCAGCCTTGTACCCCCTAGGGGTGACCAGTTTTTTCAGGAGCAGTTATGTCCTTCTTTTTGGGCAAAGATCTATCTGAGTGACATCAGGCTTTATCTGTACCTGAATTGAAATGAGAGACAATTTACTTTTGTTTTTTTACATTGTGAATGATAACTATCTATATATAAGTAAACATGACTTCTGCAAAGGTATGTTTAGTTATTGTTAGGATCTTTTGTTTGATTTTTGTATTATATATCTTTAAACAAACAAACAAAATTATCTTAAAAAAAGAAATTCACTTGCTTTGCCAAGTGCATGGATCAAATTAATTGAAAATTTATTAACACTTATTTACATATTATCCCAGAAGTTCCTAAATTTTCAGAAATTGCAGAATTTCCCCTAAAGTTATGAAAGTATATTCATTCACATTGTTCTTGCTAAAATAATATTTTTAATAGTATCAATAAAATACTAATAATATGTGGTGAGAACATAAATATTTTTAGGACATTAATGTTGTTGATTTCATCTTTATTTCATTCTTTTAAATCTTTATATAACATGTATATGTACATATATTGGGGATAGGTGGTGTAGTGCAGTGGATAGATTGCTGGGTCTGAAGTCAGGAAGATTCATCTTCTGAATTCAAATGAGCTGTATGACCTTGGGAAAGTCACTTAACCCTTTGTGCCTCAGTTCCTCATCCATCACTTTAGTATCTTTGCCAAGAAAGTCCCAAATGGATTTTCATGGCTGAACAACAACAACAACAACAACAACAACAACAACAACAACAGCACACTGGGGATAGGGAATGTGTGCTTAAAACTTTTTTACAGATGGGGTGTACAATCAAAAATGTTGGAAAATGCTGCTCCAGACTGTTGTATAGATACTTAATAGAACTGATTGATCCATTAATAGGTACACCTTGAACAATTACTCTTGGATAATTGGCTGGGCCAGGAAAAGAGAGGGTGGGATCACCTTTAGGAAGATGTACAATGATTTCAGTGACTATTTTCTTTTGTAACCATTCCCCATCATATTCCATTTAATTATTATTTCAAAAGTTCATCTGTACTGATTGCTTTGAAATTCATTAATATTTTACCATATTCAGATGACAGAATCCTAATGGACATGAACCCTCAGTACCTAATATACTCATAATGTATTTGAAGCATATGTTGTACTGATAACACTCAAGGTTCCCCCCAGTATTTATAACAAACAACTGAGAGTTCCATTCTGGGATATTAGGAGCTGCTTAGCCCTGGTAATAACAACAGGGATTCCTGCTTCCTTTTTACTTCCAGTTGTTTGGCAGTTGAGGAATCCCCTGGCTCTAAGTTACTTAATATTTTAGTGATTTGCCTTTGTATCCCTAGCATTTAGCAGACTGGCCTAGCATAGTGTCTTTTGTCTTTTTATGCTATTTTTGTGACCTAACACAGGCTCTGAGTGGCAGTAATAAGACTTAAAGGAGATGAGAAAATCACATTGGGGTTCTCTGGGAGTATGTGTTAGAAAATTAAGCTGAAGGCCAGGAGGGTTAGGAATGAATATGAGGGGTAAGAATAGTGATAGAGCTTCTTTAAAAGGAGGAAAGCATTTTAACCTATAAAATTTAACCTATAATTACATTGTGCCTTGAACTTTTTGACTTCAGTTTAAGAAAACAACATTGTTTTCTCTTTAAACATCTTAACATTTTAATTTCTTCAACTACCTAAGCAATTCTAGTGCCAACTAACATGTTTGCTGTTAGGTTACTTTCAGTGATAAGCTTCATTAAGTAATGAGAACCATACTGATCTGCATACAGCAAACTAAATTATGCATGTAATTTAAAATTTAATGTTATTTCTGTGAAGCTTACCCTATAATTTAAGTTAGAATAGTATATAATTCTCTGTACTTAAAATACTAGTGTTATTAACTAGTGACTATCCTTTCTATGACTAAATGTCACTAAACTTGTGCATAGGACAAAAATGAATAATCTAGAATAACAAAGATAATGAATGACAGACTCATATTTGATTTAATGTAAATAAATCTAGTCTTGCTCTCTTAAGTCATTTAGAATCTGTTTCATTTCTTTTGAAAGTTGACATTACTTTGTAATGATTATCCCTTCAGTATAAATGTGACTGGAATCCTGTAGCACCAATGCAATATTTACAGCACCTGCAATCATGATAAAGACTGTGACCAGAAGTATCACATGACATTCGATCTCAAAATATACCAGATTCTCCAGATAGAGGATAGAACTAAAGCATTTATTTAGACACCGGAAAACCAAATCCCCAAACCAGTAAGCCTGTTCCATTATAGTACCAAAGATATTAAGCCATAATAACCCTGAGTGCCACAGCGTCCTTCAGCCTTCCCACAAACCAGTATGAGATCAATATTTACTCACAGACCTCTCTGTCTCCTTAATGAGCATCTTCTCTCTCCCCCAATGTCTGGCTAGCTCTGAACCAGCTTCCTGTGGACTCTGCTTCCCTTCAGCGAATTCTCTCCATCACAGACTCCATGTGATTACATTCAGCCTATTATAGGGCAGAACTTACTTTCAAAGCAGGGTAAGTCTTCAGACTCCCTCCTAGGTCTATTAAGGGGCAGGGAAGATCATCAGATTTCCATTCCCATCACAAATCCACATGAAGATTGCCTCAGTTTTAAGAGAGAAAGCTTCTGGTTCTTTTTTCAAACCCTTAACCCGTATGAGAACTATAGTGTCCACCAATATTTATTTCCTGTTAACTCAAGTCTGATGTGTATGAAATTTGATTTCACTTTAGCCCAAGAGCCCAGCATATTGCATTAGAAATGTAGAAGTGTTACAGTATTGCTGCACTTGGTTGGGAGATAAAATGTCGTGGGAATTCTATAGACCCTTAAAGTATTATGGAGGCATTTGCCTCTCTGGGAAGTTCAGAATTATGGGAGTGGCATGAACTGTTTTGTTTCTTCAGAACCCTCTAAATTTGTTAGGGGGCTGGAATGAAATGACTTGCAATTGCAGCAATAGATCAAGTGTCTCATCCTTCCATGTGTTAGTGGACCTCAAAAAATAGCAATAATCATAATAGGTATTGCACTTGGCATGCTTAGCTAATTTCTTCAACTATTATTAACTACACATTAAATATCAGTGTTGATCTTCGAGAACACTATGTCACATAATGAACTTTTCTAATTAATAGTCTGTTTTCAGGGTACTTAACCAAATATTTATTATACAAAGTGCAAAGGGATAACTTTTAGGGGCAAGTTTTTGGGGAAAACAATGCCTTGTTATTCATGGTTTAAATACTATTATGGAAGTTGGAACTTTAGAAATGGAAATGGTATTCAGATTTGCTGAATGAAAGAAAACAGAAAAGATTTATTTGTTAAATGTATACTTTTACCAGATATTTGTATTTATTGAATATATGTGTGTTGTGTAGGTAAATTAAAAATAAGTGGGGTGATTTAGGCACATTTTGATGATTTGTAGGGCAAAATGTATGCCTCTGTGTCTTTTGAAAATGTACTTTTTCAGGATCTTACCTTATTTGGTCAGTTAGTTTTTTTTTTTAATTATTATTTTTTTATTTTTTTCTTTTGGAGGGGCAAGGCTGGGCAATTGGGGTCAAGTGACTTGCCCAAGGTCACATGGCTAGTGAGTGTTGTGTCTGAGGCTGGATTTGAACTCGGGTCCTCCTGACTCCAGAGCCATTGCTCTATTCATTGTGCCACCTAGCTGCCCCCAGAGTTAGTTGTAAATGGACTGGCACAAGTTATTATTCAATGGATCCTTTCATTGAAACCCTTTTGAGATAGTAATCATATTTTATTTTGTCTGATCTCAAAGTTAGGGTTTTTGTTTTTTTAATGCAAAATCTACCTAGGTTCCTCGGAAATTTTAGAAGTATAGGGGAATTATATATTCTGATAGTTTTGATTTATATTCTCTTTTTCTTTCTTTTGTTTTGTTTTTTGTTTTTTTTTGGAGGGTAGGTGGGGTTAAGCAACTTCCCCAAGGTCACACAGCTAGTAAGTGTTAAGTGTCTGAGGCCGCATTTGAACTCGGGTCCTCCTGATTCCAGGGCTGGTACTCTATTCACTAGCTGCCCCATATTGTTTCTCTAAATATGATTTTTTTTTTCTTTTTGGAGGGCAATTGAGGTTAAGTGACTTGCCCAAGGTTACACAGCTAGTTTTTTTGTGTTAAGTGTCTGAAGCTGGATTTGCACTCAGGCACTCCTGACTCCAGGGCTGGTGCTTTCTTCAATGCTCCACCTAGCCGCCCCAAAATATGTTTATTCTTAAATTGTCGTTTTAAGAATATCCTCATTCAAACTCATATTTGCAGTTGGTCCCATGAGGTTATAACATTTCTTTAATTTTTCTCCAACTGTTCTTGTGTAATAAGCTTGTTTCTCCTACTCCAACTTGATTTTACAACTCTTGATAAGGGACCATTTCTCATATTTTGTATCATTGTAGCCCATAGCACAGTATTAAGTACAGTGAGGCAAGGGCTTGGGATTTGATCTGTGATTTTGCTGCAATAATAAATTCCCTTTACCAATGCAGGTGAGTACATTATCTACAAATTATATTCTTAGAAATTTGCCTAGGGGGATGGAGCCAAAATGGCAGAGTAGAAACAGGACTTGCACATGGCTCTGGCTTCCACCTCCTCCAATACATGTGAAAAATGAGTCTAAACAAAATTTAGAGCAACAGAACCCACAAAGTGACAGAGAGAAACAAATCTCCTGCTGAAGGCAGCATGGCAGGCCGGCAATAAGTGTCCATTGCAGTGTGCTGGTGACTGAGCCAAGGTTTTAGTCCCAGCGTGGCCTTGACCAGCCATGGCTGGAGCAGACTTCACAAGAGTAACCAGCAGCTGTAGCTGTTTCCAGACTTCTTAATCTACAAATGCCAAAAGACAAGGTAAAAGGTCAATGTGGAGATTTGTTCAAACAGGGGGAGCACAGGGTGGTTGCTACCCCCAGAGCAAGAAGTGGAGGAGGTATGGTGGCTGCAGCTGCTGCCGTGTGGCTGCTTCTGGAGCTCCTGGTCTGCAGATTGTAGGGGGATCAAGCAACCATTCAGAGGGTAATCACTCTTCCTTTGACGTGCTTGGATCTGGATTGCGGTCTTGGGTGGTTATCCTGGTGTCTGTGACCATTGAGCCAGAGCATGTGGGGGCTGCAAAGAGGGTGCTCTCCTAATATCTCTGGCAGCTGCAAAATCCCCAGTGATTTGGGACATAGCTCTTTCCATATTGGAAGCAGAGTTCTACCATGGCAAAAAGCTCAAAAGTCAAATAATTGGCTGCCAATATGAGCAAGAAGACGAAGCACAAATAGATGATAGAATCCATTTTGGGGGACAAAAAAGATCAAGGCATGGAGCAAGAGGAAGACAGTGAAGTCAGAACTCCTGCATCAAAAGCCTCCAAGAATATGAATGGAAGAACTCAAGAAGGATTTTGTAAATCAGGAGAAGTGGAGGAAAAATTGGGAAGAGAAATGAGAGTGATGCAAGAAAATCATGAAAAGCAAGTCAGTAGCCCACTAAAGGAGACCCCAAAAAATACTGAAGAAAATAACCCCTTAAAAATAGACTAACTCAAATGACAAAAGAGGCCCAAAAAGCCAAGGAGAAGAATGCTTTAAAAATTTACCAGATGGAAAAGAAATTTCAAAAACTCACTGAAGTGAATACCTCTTTCAATATAAGGTTAGAACAATTGGAAGCTAATGACTTTATGAGAAATCAAGATACTATAAAACAGATCCAAAGAAATGAAAAAAAAAAAAGAAGGCAATGTGAAATATCTCATTGGAAAAACTACTGACCTGGAAAAGAGATCCAAGAGAGATAATTAAAAAATTATTGGACTACCTGAAAGACATGATCAAAAAAAGAGTCTATATGCCATCTTTCAAGAAATTATCTAGCAAACTTGCCCTGATATTCTAGAACCAGAGGGCAGAATAGAAATGGAAAATAGAAATTGGTGTATACCAATCTCCTTTTGAAGAAGATCCCCAAAAGAAAACCCCTTGGAGTATTATAGCCAACTTCCGGAATTCCCAGGTGTAACAGGAATCAGTTTAGCAGATATGTAGCCCTTAGTAACTTAGGGCTAAGTATGGAAGGTGTGAACTCAGCATGGAATGTGGGAACTCTGTCCTCTGTTGAGAGGGTGTGAACTCCCCTGTTGATGTGGAAGAAGGGGATTGGCTGAGAAAGGAGGCAAGTGTGTATATAAGAAGAGTTTTAGAAACAGAGTGACAGAAGGAATGTTCTTCCTGTTGGAGGAAGCAGGATTGTCTCAGCATCTGGGAGCTGGGCTGTTGGACTGAAGAAGTGAGTTGGAATTTTCTTGAGAGAGGGAGAGTTCCTCTCCCAGCATCTGGAAGCTGACTGAGAAGTGAGATGGAGTTTTCCTGAGACCAGAATCTGGTGAAGGCCACCTGAAAGGCTGATGATTGGAAGGCCTCCTGGAAGGCCAAGATTTTCCTAGGGCCAGCTGAACTGCTGGAGGACTGAAGGAGCATGACCGAGATAAGCCTTTGTTGGTTTGTGGCCTGGCTGATCTTTGAGTTCATGGCAACAGAAATGGTGAAGGGTTTGAGATGTTCTGGACCTTGTGAACTTTGGTGTGTACCAGGGACTGCCTGGAGGACTGGACAAGGACCTGGGAGCTGTCTACCTCTGAGGACTGGAGGAGAACCTGGGAGCTGTCTGCCCCTCAATACAGGTGACTGTTTGGTGGATTTAGGTAGGAGCTGGGACCATGGAAGGGGATCCAGGGAATCAGAGAGACCACCCAGAGTCAAGATGAAGAAAAGGCCTTCTCTTGGATGAAATTGAAGTTTGCTGGACACCAAGAGGTGGAAGGTTTGTGTGGTTTTCTGATGATCGTATTTAATGATTGATTGAGTTGATGTATGATTGCCTCATGAGTGGAAGATTGATTATTGTATTATGAATTGATTGAATGATTAAATTAATGATTTGCCCCGTAAGTGGAAGACTGATTATTGTATTGTGAACTGATTGAATGATTGAGTATTGATTATTGTATTATGAGTTGATTGAATACTTTGTTCTAAATATTGTGACCACTGTAGTGAAAACTGTGTGGCCATTCTAATGTTAAGCTGTTATGAACACTGTTATTGTGATTTTCTGTGATAAGATGAAATGTTGTGAATATTATATTGTGGTTTGTAATGAATGTTTGCATTGATTTGTAATGGAATAAACAGAGCGTTCACAATACTGTGTAATCCAAACCTTAAAAGCTGTTCATGGTAGCATTCTTTTGGGAATCTGTTGGTGCATGGCATTACACCAGGTCAAGGAGAAAATACTGCAAGCAGTCAGGAAGGATCAATTTGAGTATTATGGAAACACAGTCAGGATAACACAGGACCTAACCGCTTCTGCATTAAGGGATTGAAGGGCTTGGAATATGATACTCCGGAGGTCAAAGGAGCTAGGATTAAAACCAAGAAACACCTACCCAGCAAAACTGAGTATAATGCTACAGGGAAAAATATGGTCATTCAAAGAAATAGAGGACTTTCAAGCATTTTTGATGAAAAAACCTGAGCCGAATAGAAAATTTGACTTTCAGATACAAGAAGCAAGAGAAGCATGAGATGGTAAACAGGAAAAAGATATCATAAGGAACACATATTAAAGTTGAACTTTTTACATTCCTGCGTGGAAAAATGATAATTGTAACTCATAAGACTTTTCTCAGTATGAGGATAGCTGAAGGGAATATATATGTATATATCTATATATACATACATATGTATGTTATGTATGTATAGGAGGATGTATGTGTATATAAATATATATATATGTGAGTGTGGGCATTTGTATGTTCATGTATACATAGATAGCGGGCACAGGATGAGTTGAATATGAAGGAATGATATCTGAAAAATAAAATTAAGAGGTAAGAGAAGAATTTATTTGGAGAAGAAGAAAGGGAAAGATAGGGTAAATTATCTCATATAAAAGAGGCAAGAGAAAACTTACAATGGAGGAGAAGTGCAGGAAGGTGAAAGGTAATGGGACAACTTAATTCTCATTGAATTTAGCCTAAGGAGGGAATAATATACACACTTAGTTGGGTATCTTACCCTACAGGAAAATAGTCTTCCACAATATAACTAGTATGGAAATGATTTGGGTAACTACACATGTACACTATATATTGAATTGCTTTTCTTCCCAGTTGGGGTGGGTAAGGAAGGAAGAAGGGTAAAAAAAATTTGGAAATCAAAGTTTTAAAAACAAATGTTAAAAAATTTGTTTTCTACATGCAACTGGGAAATAAAATATACAGGTACTGGGGTATAGAAACCCCTTTTGCCCTACTAGAAAGTTAAGGGGATTAAGGGGGAGGATATAAGAGAGAACAGATTAGGGGAAGTGGTATTCAGTAGGCTTACTGTTTTGGGGTGGGGGTTAGGGGAAAGTGGGAGAAAAAAATTGTAACTCAAAATCTTGTGCAAATGAATGTTGAAAACTAAAAATAAATTTAAAAAAATTTTTGCTTAGAGTACTTGAGAGCCCACGATCATACATCCAGTATTTGAACCCAGGTCTTCTTGATTTTTGAGGCTAGCTTTCTATCACTTCATGTTGCCTCTCATTGATGGTTGAGAAATTTGCTGAAGGCCCATAATTTCAAAGTTGAGTATATATGTATATGTGTGCATGTATGTTCATTATATATGTGCATGTACATGCATATTTATGTGTGTGTACATTTATATATATGTTTAACTCATCAAGGGACTATATGGATCATTTTATTTTTTTT
>CM053596.1:187132661-187199992 GCA_028646575.1 Pseudocheirus occidentalis | reverse complement strand
TATACCATAACTTGTTCAGCCATTCCCCAATTGATGGGCATCCCCTAAGTTTCCAGTTTTTTGCCACCACAAAGAGAGCTGCAATAAATATTTTTGTACATATGGATCCTTTTTCCACTTCCATGATCTCTTTGGGATACAACCCCAAAAGTGGTATTACTGGGTCAAAAGGTGTGCAGTTATTTATAGCCCTTTGGGCATAGTTCCAGATTGCCCTCCAGAATGGTTGTATCAGTTCACAGCTTCCACCAGCAGTGCATTAGAGTTCAATTTTTCCACATCCTCTCCAGCACTTGTCATTTTCCTGTTTTGTCATCTTAGCCAATCTGACTGGTGAGATGTGGTACCTCAAAGTTGTTTTGATTTGCATTTCTCAAATCAATAGTGATTTAGAGCATTTTTCCATATGCTTAAGGATATCTTTCATTTCTACCTCTGAAAATTGCCTGTTCATATCCTTTGCCCATTTATCATTTGAGGAATGACTTGTACTCTTATACATTTTACTTAATTCCCTGTATAGTTTAGAAACGAGGCCTTTATCAGACACACTGGTTGTAAATATTCTTTCCCAGTTTCCAACTTCCCTCTTAATCTTGGTTACATTGGCTTTGTTTGTACAGAAACTTTTCAATTTAATGTAATCAAGATTATCCATTTTGCATTTTATAATGCTCTCCAACTCTTCTTTGGTCATAAAATCTTCCCTACTCCATAAATTTGACAGGTAAACTATTCCTTGCTTCCCCAGATTATTTACAGTATCAGCCTTTATACCTAGATTGTGCACCCAGTTAGACTTGACTTTGGTGTATGGTGTTAGATGATGGTCTATGCCCAGCTTCTTCCGTACTATATTCCAATTTTCCCAGCATTTTTTGTCAAATAGTAAATTTTTAACCCAGAAACTGGAGTCTTTGGGCTTATCAAACAGTATGTTACTATAGTCATTGACTACTGAGTCTTTTGTACCCAGTCTATTCCATTGATCCATTACTCTATTCCTTAGCCAGTACCAGGCAGTTTTGAGGACTGTTGCTTTATAATAGAGATTACAGTCTGGTACAGCTAGGCCACCTTCCCTAACATTTCTTTTTATTAATTGCCTTGATATTCTGGACTTTTTATTCTTCCAAATGAATTTTGTTACTATTTTTTCTAGTTCTATAAGGTAATTTTTTGGTAGTGTGTTTATAATTATTAAGAAGGAACAAACTCAAATACAGAATTGGAAGAGAAAGGAAAAATAAGAGGTCCGTGACCATCATCTGTTAGTAATAGCTGCCTACAATTTTTTTTTGCCATATTTTAAAGAATAAACAATACTGGTCAACGAGCATTTATTAAGCATTTATACTAGGCCCGAGGTAGAAATACAAAGAACATTATCTACATATAAGTCTCTTCTTTCATTTCTTATTACTTCCATATTAAATATTATTGAGAAAGTCAAGGAAGAATGTAATAGCATTAAAAGTGTTAATAACTACAACACAAGAGGGCGCTCTAGCACAAAAGTAGGTCATTTAAAAAATAAATTAGAATCATGCCAAGCTTGACACAGCTGAAAAGGAGAAACATTCCAGGTTTCATGTTCTGTTTATAGATTTCTTTTAAGGAAGGAAAGTGCTCTAGGGATGTTATTTATTGGGGGTATATGATACTCAATTTAGCAAGCAGATTGATACCTTGTATAGGAAATGCTTTTCTTGATAGTGATCTTACAAAACCTACTCAGTACAGAGGTGATAAGATTTTTGTAGGACATAAAAACACATTTCCAGAATCTGAATTAAAATTCTCTGATTGTCCCTTACAGAATAAGTGTATGGCAAGCTAATTATGTTAGATATGGCCATATTTATACTTTTAAATTCAGAACTATTCAATTCAATTCAGGTAGCTCTTATAATGACTGCTAAAATACAAAGCCTACTAATATATAGATATATAATACAAGATCTTTCATCAAGGAACTAACATAAGTCTGCAAAGAACAAGTACATAAATAATTGGTCTATTAGGAAAGGATGTTATGAGTACAAAGAAATAGCTCAGATTAAGAACTCTAGGAAATTTGAAGAGACAGAGGTCAATTTCATTTCTAGAGAAGAGAAAGAGTTGGAAGAGTAAGGCAAGGAAAAGGATAAGAACAAGAGAAAGAGGAGAATCTAGTTTGACTAGAACATTAAATACATGGAAGGAAGGAAGTACTTCCTTCCATGAAATTGGTTAGGGTAGATTGTATCCATGTAACTGAGTTCCTCAAGTACCATAGTCAGGAGTTTGTACTTTATTCAGTACATAATGAGAACCTGGTGAAGGCTTTTGAATAAGAGGTGTAACATAATCATTTAAGGAATATTACTCAGGCAGGACTACAGAGAATGTATTAGAAGTTGGATAGAATGAAGGTGAACAGGCCAAATAAAGATATTATAGAGGTAGCAACTAGACATCTACCACAGTGGGTAGAGGGCTGGGCTTGGAGTCAGGGAAACTCATCTTCCTATGTTCAGATATGATCTCAGACACTTAGTAGCTATGTGACCCTGGACAAGTCACTTAACCCTGTTTGCCTCAGTTTCCTCATGTGTAAAATGAGTTGGAGAAGGAAATGACAAACCACTCTAGTCATTTTAGCAAGAAAGCCCCTTATGGGATCATGTAGAGTTGGATATGACTGAGATGACTAAATAACCACAGATGGATCAGAACAGCAGTGCTTGTTACTTGTTGGATGTGTTGGCAGGGGAAGGATGGAAGAGTCAAAAGTGACTGTTTGGTTATGTGCCTGTCTTACTATTTGAATTCTCATGCTATTAGAAAGAGAGAGGGAGTTAAAGGGAAATGGAATGTTATGGGTGAATGAATTTTAATGAGCTCAGCCTTAGGTATATGTTGAGTTTCAGGTATCAACATGACAACTGTCTGGAGATATTTAGAAGACAAATATACAGCTAGAGTTCTGGGAATTTTGGGATGGCAGCATGAAAATAACCTATATTTGATATTTGAACCCATGTAAATGGATTAAACTACCAAGGAAATTTGTAGAGTGAGAAAAAGAAAAGGAACTATCTTAGAAACCTTGGAGAATTTCTGTGTTTGTTGGGCTAAATAAAGGTGAGGAACTACCAAAAGGGAGGAAATGTAGGAGGATAAGCTTAAAAGTACATGTCATGGAAACCAAGGGAGGAACGGGTATTAATAATAATAATAGCTAATATTTATATAGTGCCTTAAGGTTTGCAGGGTGCTTTGTATATAGTATTTCATATGGTCCTCCCAACAACCCTCTGAGGTAGGTGGTATTAAGATTCAAATTCAGGTCTTTCTCACTCTAAGTTTGGCACTTTATCTTCCATACCACTTAGATGCCACAGAAAATAGGGGTGATACATAGTGTTATATTACACAAGAGGTTAAAGATAAGGGCATACTTTTAAAAGGTTTTTGTGATTGACTGGTCTATAGTGACCTTAAAACAGTAGTTTCATTAGAGTGGTGAAGACAGAAAACAGGAAGAGGTGGCATTTGAGCTGGCTTTTAATGGATAGTCAGTATTTCAGTGATTCTCAGAAGAACTTCATGTCCCTGAATTGTTTCATAGTAAAGATGACTCCTATTAGTGTTTTATACTAACATTTAGTGGGTGTTAGTCAAAGAGGTCATTTTGTTCTATTTATTGAGTGCCTGCTATGTGAAAGGCATTGTTCAAGGCCAGTTTATAGGCATTAGTCAAAAGAAGATACCATACTAGCATCTGATAATAGTAAGTAACAATATTTTGAATCATATCCTAGAGCAAAAATCTCTAGGGTATTGTTTTAAAACCTTACTAATGGAAAATCAATTTTCTACCAAGAGTAACTCCAATTATTGCCCACATTAGGCAAATTGAGTTATATTAGAGTCATCCATAGTCAACAGGTAACTTTAAATTGTCATTTGAAATAATTGTGCATATTTCACACTTGACTGTTAAAGTTATAGACAACTAAATAAAATTTTAACATCTGGTGGTATTTAAAAAAAATTAAATGGTAGAATTGAAGAAGCAGAATAGCTTTAAAAAAAATTTTTTTTTTGGAGGGCAGTTGGGGTTAAGTGACTTGCCCAAGGTCACACGGCTAGGCTTTTTGTGTGTGTGTGTTAAGTGTCTGAGGTCGGATTTGAACTCAGGTACTCCTGACTCCAGGGCCATTGCTCTATTCACTGTGCCACCTAGCTGCCCCCAGAATAGCTTTTAGACTTGCTTATAGAATACTTTTATAATTTATATTTAATATTTTGCATAGAGTTTGATTGGGAAAATTGTATTTTAAGGTTTATAATTTTTAGTTTTATAATACTGTTCCCCATTGTATACCTCATTTATAAATTATTTTTAAAATAAGCCATTCCAGTTTAGATTTATATTTAAATAGAAGGTCCATTATATATTTATGTATTTAAATAGCAGTATAGTTAAGTAGAGGGTGTTTCCTCTGTAGATATGTGAAGAATATGCAGTGGAGGGACAGAGGGTAGAAAGGATATACATAAAGAACAGTAATACAGTGAAATTAGTTTTTGTTTATTTGCTTGATTTGTTGTGGTATGTATTTCTGGAATTCTTACAGATGGTTTTAATTTATGAAATTCCTTATCAGATAAAAATTAGAATATTGTTAGAGAATAACTCACTTTTATGTATATTTATAATTGCTAGTTCTAGTAAATGAAGTCAAACCAGGCTATTTTTCAACATGGCTATTTACTTATGTTTAAGAAATATAGTACTGAAAATAGTACAGTGGATACATTTCTGAAAGTTATTCAAAGGTTATACACGCTGTATATCAATCAAATAGATTTGTATCATATTACAATCACATTAGTGCCAGTTGTATTCTAATAACACCATCATTTTGTTAATGTAATTAAATTTTTATTGATATTGTGGTGAAGATTAACAAAATAACAATTACTTATCTATCTTTACAGGTTATTTTAGTGTCAGCTAACAAATTAACCCGATATATAGAGCCGTGCCAGTTAACAGAAGATTTTGGTGGAAGTCTTACCTACGATCACATGGATTGGCTAAATAAGAGACTGGTTGGTATTTTATAATGAGGATAAAATTCTGTTATATATCAATATCATATAACTTTGATAATTAGATCATTGAATTTCGTCAAAAGAAAGCACAGGGGTGTTTCTTTGCTCAGTGAAGCGGGGTGTGGTTGAGGAGTGTGCCAGGAGACTTCTTGCAAGTACTCTTGACAAAATCATGGACTGATAAATTGGAAAGAGGCCTTGGAAGGTGGTAATAGTCAGTCTGCTTTCAAGAAGGCAATTTAGATGCTATTGAATAAATGATAATTTAACAATTTTAAACAACTCTAGAAAAGGATATAGCAATGTCCTTATATTTCTTTTTTTTTTTTTTTTGGAGGGGTGAAGGCAGGGCAGTTGGGTTTAAGTGACTTGCCCAAGGTCACACGGCTAGTTTTTGTGTTAAATGTCGGAGACCAGATTTGAACAAGATGAATTATTTTGAACATGAATAAAAATAACTGTCGCCTGATAAATGCTGTCATTATATATTATGTTTGCTAACAGTCTCTCCTTCCCCAGTTCAGTTCATATGATTGTATTTGGAGTTTTACTTGGAAGGGAGGTAGGATGACGTAATGGAAAATTCAAAGGACTTGGGTTCAAATCTTGGCTCCGTTCTTTACTACCTTGGTGATATTAGGCAATTTATTTAACCTTGCTGAAACTTTATTTCCTCATTTAACATGAAGGAGTTGAACTGAGTAACTTGTAAGGTCATTCCCAGTTCTAAATCCATGGACCTAGATACTAACGTTTTAAAGCATAACTGATTTCTTTGCTTGGACTCTTACTCCTTTATAGAAACATGTTACTGTAAAACTTGGCAGTTATTAGACAGCTACTTGGTATTGAATTTATGTTTGGGGATTTACTGAAGTAAAACAAATATGACTTTTTACAGAATATTAGACAAAAATATTTTATGAGCTCTTTATGATGCCTTTTAAGATCTTTTTAGTTGCGTTATGTATTTTAACTTTTTTGATGTTTAGACTTTTTTTACAGTTTAAAATTATAATTATTGCAGATATCTAATTTTTACAACTTGTTAGAAAAAATATGCAACGTGAAATTCTTACTAGATTTTGGGGATCTTATTATTTGGGTTTCCCAAACAGGATCAAAAAGTCACTAGAGGTATATCCCAGTTTTCTTCTTATCTTATTGTTTGTTCACATTTGGTGAGAGGAAGTGTTAATTAGTTTAAGGAATCAGGCTCCCAGTGATGACTTGGATGCACACTTTGGGAGGTGGGCATACCTTTTGGTTGGTCAGGACAGGTTTGCATGTGGAGTCTTCCATTCCTGTCAATAGAAAGTCATTATACACCCTGACCTTTATATTTCTTCCTCTTGAGACCAGTAACAGGTTTTCTCATGCCTGATAGTACCTTGTAAATCCTCTTGTTTTGTGAGGTATGGAGCATTTGCTCTTCTTATGAGCATCTGGATTTGCTCACAGTGAGAAGAGCCTTACACCTGTTACCTAGCTCCATTGATACATTACTTCTTCTTCCCTTCCTTTTCTGTTTCATATTCTTTCATTATCTTATCCTTAACAGTGGCTTCAATTTTCTTTTACCTTCTCAGAACCTTTGTTTTTTCCTTCATGGATAGCTTTTTTCATTTTGTCTAGGAGCTTTTTATTCATTCCACTAAATTTTATTTAAGAAGTGGTGTTAGGTCCTCACACCTTTCAAATTCCAAGCGACCTTGGGCAAATCATTGAACCTTCCTGAGCCTCAGGAATAAAACAAGGGGATTGGATAGGGTTATCTCTAAGGCCCTTCCCAGATTTAAAACTGGAATCCTGTGAGCCTCTCTGTGCTATTTCCCTGCCAATGCTACCAGATCCTGATCACCTGGCATAGAGGCATCTGAGGAGGCTGCCTATAACGGTTGTGTCCTGTCTTGCTTGTGCTCTGCTAACTACTGCTAATCTTTCAGGTGTTTTTATTTAGCTCTAGTTTGTCCACCTAGGTATTGACTTAGCCTCTTTAAGTCAGCAGTAGACACAGTTGCCAAAATGAGACACACATTAGAATCACCAAGTGTTAGCCTAAGAAGGAGCCTTATCAGGCATTTACAAATGAAGAAACTGAAGCCCCAAAAGGTAATGCAGCTTTTCCCAGGATCACACAGCAAGTAAGTAGAGGAGCCTGGATATGAAACTGGATTTTCAAAATCTAGATCCCCAGCCTTTTATTGTAGAATGCTACATTATAATCATATTCTCAGATCTTTAATTTTTCTGTTTTTTATAATTTCTGCTAATCATGATTGCCTGGCTTCCGATTATCATCTGGTTGTACAGGATGCCATTTCTCATAATTCTGTATGTAGATAAGAGTAAAAATTTTATCAAAATATTTAAATATATCTCTCATCTCTTTGACATGGGTATTTTCTCCCAATTGTTTGCCCATCCTCTATAATTTTTTTTTCCCATGCTCTCCCACAACTTTACCACAGTGAGTACATCCAGTGTGTTAGGAGTCCTTGATTCCTTCCAGTGAGAGCAATAGAACACACAGAATTTGCCTCAGTTGTTCTTTACTGTCACCATATAATCATTTTTACTATATTTTCCCTCATATATATATATATATATATATATCTTTGGTGAAATCCTTTATACTGCCTCATAATTCATTGTTTGTGATATTGCCTGTTCATACCTACCACATCCCTCTTCATTGCCCTGGAAATGACCTTCAATTTATGTGATCTTTAATTTCAATTCTTGGGAGATGGTAGTATTTCATAAAACAATACCAGAAAAATGTTGGTATTTAAAAAGATGAGACCCTTGTTTGTAAGAGAAATTTGGTTCACTAAAATGACTTTGCAGTTTCCCAGAGGGAAACAAGCCCATCTCCCTCTTTTTGGGGGCCCAATCATTGTCCATTTGCAGTGTGTCAGTCCAAGATAGGGATGCTGATAGAGGAGCTTTATGAATATTGTAATAACCTGAACAGTAGACATTCTTCATCCATTTGTTTTTTTCCTGCATGGGTAATTAGAACAAAGTTTTTGGAGTGACTATGAATCCGATTTAGTGAGGTCTGCAATATTAAAGTGCTTATTATAATCATTGTAATATTATCTGCAAAAAGAAATACCTGGCAGTCATCTCTTTGACTTGATAAACTTTACAGATTTTTTTTTTTATAACAGTGAGTGCCTTTGATAAGCATAATTAACTGTTTTATGTTATACTTGATATTAATGATAACAGGGTCACACAACATTATCTCCTTTGTATCTTTAAGAGAATCTTACAAATCTTTTTACATGCATGAGTGCCTTTGTTGAGGGATAGTCTTTAAAATGATTTTTACTTTATTAAAGCAATTTTTTTGTAGTCAACAAAACAGTCTTATATTTGCTACATATTTTAGCCAATTGTATAGTGATAAAAGATATGATCTACTGTGGAATAAATAATACTTGCACAAGTCTCTCTCTTCTAATACTTTCACCAAGCATGTCTTCAGTGCTTGTGTAGATTATTCATGAGAACATTTTCTTTACAACATTATATAAATTGTTACTTGGTTCTACAGATTTTCCTCTTGTGTTCATACTATCTAGGATTTTCTGAAATCAACTTATTTCTTCGAGTCCATTAACATTCCCTTCCATTTACATGCCACATTTTGTTTAATCATTTCTCAATTGTCTAAAAGACAATCCTAAAATACTCCCTTAAATTCTAGTCAATGCCTACCCCTCCACTCCCAGCACGGATCAGGAAGCTTGTTTTGCTCGTGATTATGGCCTCCTCTGTTTTATCCTTCCTCTTAAGCCTCTTCCCCATCCCTGTTTTGCTTTGTTGAATTTAATAATTTCTACACCAAGCTAGATTTGTGTAGAACGTCTTGTTTCTGATAAAAAGGGAGGTTTCTCTGGTCCCCATACCCCTATATGTCAAAGTGGATAGAGAACTGGGCTGGAGTTAGGAAGAATTGAGTCCAAATCAACCTTAGACACTTAATAACTGTGTGACCCCTGCACTTATATGCTGCTTTCCTCAGTTTCCTCAGTTTCCCTCAATTTCCTCAACTGTAAAATTGGGATGATGATAGCATCTACGTCCCAGGAAATACTTGCTCTTTATCCCATCTTCCCGTTCCCTTTCTCCATGTTTGTATACTCTTCTTCCCTTGCACCCCAAACATAAGAAATTAGCAAATTGCATATAGCAAAATCCTTCTTCTACACTAGTATATTCCTCTTTTTTACCATAACTTCTCTTCCTCCTCTTAAAACCCTCAGAGCAGAGCAATAAACCCACAGGACCTCTATTGTTCTTATTTAGCTTCCTAAGTAGCCTTTGAAGATATTAAGGTTTTGAAGGGACATTTATTTAGAATGTTACTCCCACAGTATCAGACAGCCCCTTCTAATTATTCATTTAAATTTACCTTTTTAGATTTTTTTTTTCTGTATTCTTGTGTCCATATTTCAAAGTTACTGTTCAGTTTTGGTCTTTTCATCAGAAATTTCTTGAAAGTTCTCTCCTCCCCTTCTCCCTTTCTCTACTTCCCAGTAGTTTTATTTATCTTTTCAAGTTAAATTATTCTTGCTTGTAAGCCCATATATCTTTTTCACTTTTTGGAGTATTTATTCCAAAATCTCCATTATTTAAGTAGAGACTGTGAGGTCATGTGTACTTCATAAGAAGATGCTTCTAACAAAATCTTTTATCACATTAGGTCTTTGAGAAGTTTACCAAAGACTCAACATCTTTACTAGATGAGCTTGCTTTGATCAATAATGGAAGTGATAAGGGAAATCAGCAGGAGAAAGAAAGGTATGTACATGAATTTTATCCTGTGTGCAGCATTGCTCAACTAAGTTTAATCTTGAATGAGATACCTGAGGTACTATGAGGTAATTTAGGTAGTATAGACAAGTTTGGAATTTAAATTCACATTCTGATTTTGCATTCGTTTCGTGTTCAATTGGCAATAAATTAGCTTCACCACAGGGAGAACTTACTCTTTTTTTTTTAAGTAAATTTACTTTTATTTATAATGATGTAGATGTTAAACTATAAGAATTTTATTTGGAGGGTTTTTTTTTTTTACCTTTTTGAGTGCTAGGAAAGAATATGTGAAGGAGCAAAGATATTATTAAAATTATTATGAGCTAACTAAAACATGATAGCACTTAAAAGCTCAGCTTATGGAATTTTCTTCTTAGAAAATGGATAATCTATTCTTGAGTTCAGTTAGGAACATTTACTGTTTTATGAATGTGACTGAAGTATTGTTCAGTTGTAATATCAAAGTGCGACTTCTCAGATTATCATTTTAACAAGTTTCCATTGAGCGTAACAGCCTTTCAAGTCCCATTTTTCTCAGTCTTTGGGCCAAATCCTTTTCTTAAAGTTTAAACACTTAAGGAGGCAAATTGACTACTTTATTTTGCTTGGATACACATTGGTTACTAAGCCAGCAATTTGTCATATGGCAGTATGAAAGAATTAAGGTACTGATTAGTCCTATTTCTTATCTTTTGGATGTAATCTGTAGATACAGTGAGGCCTCATTAAAATATACTTTGTTATTTACATGGAGTCAAAATACATTGTATCTCTAGTTATGGATCTAGTATAAATAGAAACTCTTGATATTATTGAATAATTACAAATAGTAGTGTTTAGCTTGTCCCCTGGTACCATTATTCCATTTTAGTATTAATATCAACAAATTAAAGTTCTTCATTATGTTCACAAAATAAATACTGTAGTGAATTATATGTTGTTCACTTAAAAGTATTAATATAATACATACTAAACTTGTTTCCAGAATAAATAAAACACAGTGCACTGGAAACTCTAGCTTTAATTTATCATGTTATTTCCATGGCTACCAATGTTTAATCATCTCCAGTGGTCTTATCTAGAAATTTGCAGAATTCTGGTATATAGAGCCATGATGTATATGTGTATCAGAGTTTTCATCTGTTCTAATTGGTTTCTTTGGTCACACAGATAAAAAAATATTTAGCTTTTAATTTTATTTTCAAATTTTGGTAATCATTAGATCCATGGATTTAAACTTTCTTCCATCAGTTGATCCTGAGACAGTTCTGCAAACAGGTAAGTTGAAAAGCTTTCAGTTATTTGAATAAAAATGAAAAGACCAGAACTTTTGAGGACAGAAAGGAAGAAGAAGGGGCTTAAATAAGAGGCATGAGGCCATCAAGAGAGAACAGTGTCTAGAGAGCGTAGGCATTCAGGAAGGTGTGGCTAATGATAGCAATAAGTGTAGAGAAATAGAATTTAAGAGAGCATTGAGTAAGACTGATGACATCAAAACTGTAAATAGTAGGTTGCCTCTATTTAAAAAGCCATCACATCCAAACACCCAAACTCCAGATCTGATGAAACATTCACACCCATCTTCCATTACTCTTGTCTCTAGAGGTAATTCTTCCATACATCTTATCCAATTTTTTTTTTAAGATAATGTTACAAGCTTTGATGAACAAAATCTTTTTACAGGTTTTTGGAGAAGAAAATAATATGAGCCATTGTTACTTTATTACTTTGTCCATTTCACTGCATTTAACTGCACTCTAGACCATTACAATGATGCACAGATTATAGATAGAACAAGTTCAATAAGAATATTAATTTTAACATTTAAAATTCTTCTGTCAGGGTAAGACCCTTATTTTTCATTTACCTAAATGTACATGCCACTTAGAATGCAGATCTTTTAGGGACTTTAGATATTATCTAGTTCAAATGCCATCATTTTACAGATGGGGAGTTGAAGCCAGAGAAGTTAAGCAACTTGTCCAAGGTTACATTATTAGTAAGAAGCAGAATAGGTATGCAAGCTTGGGCCATTTGGCCCCACTAGATTACATTATTTCCCTGTGGAAATTCCTCAAATTATCTTTACTGCCTTAATCTAAAAGGACTTTAGGACACTTTTAAATATTTCTAAAATACCGTTTATGTTTTTAAAATCATAAATTTAATCTTCTCAGGATTAATTTTTGGTTTAATATGCTCTGTTTTGAATACTTCATTAATGATTCTTTTGAGTATGGCAGAACATATTGGAATGTATAAAACCATATGTTACTTAAATTATACCCAGAAAATTTCTCTAGTATCAGTGTTTGCAATCTATGTAATTATTATAAGTAAGTTTAAAACTTATGATATTTTGAAAAATGCCCTTTCAAAAACAGGCATTCCTGAAAACTATGTTAGAAGACTAAAGAAGTGAATTCTGAATGTTTCTTGTTTTGCATCAGGTTTAGTTTTTTTTTTTTTAATGCTAGTGCCTAAAGATTTCAGTTTCCAAAGAAATGAATGTAGTCACTCAGTTGATATAATGAAGAAATTATAAAATTATTGGTAAAAAATAGTATACAGTTTATAGTTTCATTTTATATAAGTAATTTACATTTGACACTTTAAAAGAATCCGGATTCTAAGTTTAAGTGATTAAAAGCATTTTTCTTTTTATGGGCCACAACTTGGATATCTTAGAACTGAAATTAGAGATATAGCCAAAATAGATACATATTTACATTGAGCCTGATTAATTTGTAGAAACTGAGCTTCCTAAAGGCATGCTTCATAATTCCATTTCTGTGTGTTTGGAATTTCCTGGGTATCTGCATCACATTTTTAAAAAGAAATTCTTTAAAATTAAGAAAATAACATTTTATTTATATAGATATGTATCTGAAGCATTCTTGGGTAATACTGTGTCAGGAAATTATTACCATGAAAAACAGTCATTAAGAGACACATTTTTAGTATAATTTTTAAAAAATGCATTTCAACGAAATTTATAGAAATTTATGAATTTCTCTCCTATTGTGAATTAAAATCCACAAATAACCAGGAATTATTTTTTTTAACTTTCTCCTAGCTAACTCTTGTTTTTCATTACTACCATCACTACTAATAAAATTGTTATAAACTAATAATAATAAATAGTATTAAAACATTAATCAAACAAAAAATGCAATAGCTATTATCTAGTTGGCCTATTATCTAAATTTTCTAAAGAGATTTTGATTTAACTAACCTGATATTATTTAGTATTTTTTTGTTATTTTGAGGTTTAGTAGATGATTGGGCCTAGTAGATGATTGGCATAGATTGGGCCTATGTGGAAGGAAGACCTGAGTTCAGAGCTAGCTCAGACACGACCTATCTGTGTGACTCTGGACAAGTCATTTAACCTCTTATTACCTGACAGATGGATTCACTGGAGAAGGAAATGGCAGACTACTCCACTATTTTTGTCAAGAAAACCCCATGGAAAATTCCATGGGGTCACAAAGAGTCTGATAATACTCAGCAACTAAAAAACAACAGCAGTGAATCAGTTTTGAGCTATACACTATATAAACTAATTTGTAATTACATAGTAAAGTTTTACTATATTTTTGAAATTTATTTGAAATAAAAGCTTTGCCATTGGATAGTTAAATATTTCATCTGTCATTTGTACACTTATAGTATTGGGCTAAATATAAAGTTCTATTCAGGTACAAAAATTCAACTTTGTGAGTATTACTAAACAGTTGTTTGTTTGAGAAAGACTTAGTGATTTTAGTGGCCTTTGTACCCCCCATGAAGAACTAACAGTATTATAAAACAACCAAACAATCTATCAAGATCTCAATAGAGGCGTAATGTCCAGAACAAGGGGACTGATAACATCACTACATTCCTTCCTGGTTGGAACACATCTCTAGTATGTTCAGTTCTAGACATCCTGCTTTATGACAGTCAGGAAATTCATCTTGAAGTATAATAGGCTGATCCGAATAGTGAATACTGGAGAATGTGATATGAGTCTAGCTTGAAGGAACTAGGGATGTGTATTGTGGAGCATCATCATATTTTAAAAACTTCCTTACATTTAGAGCTGACCAAAAGTATGAAGGACTACCTCAGGAGGGAGTAGATTTCCCCTTCATTGGTGGTTTTCAAGCAGAGGCTGGATGGCCAGTTGACATAATAGGAATTCTTTTTGCATATGGATTGAGTGAGATGGCCACCAATGTCTTGTTGAGTTTGGCAGTTCTGAGAATTTATTGAAAAGACTTCATTAGGTACATAACTATTTGAATAGTGGAATTATTGTTATGTGGCAGGAGAGATTAGACTTGTTCAACATGGTCTTTGAATATAGAATTGAAAAGTGATCTCAAAGACATTGATTTTGGGTGCAAGGAGAACTTCCAAACAGAACTATCCAAAAGTGAAATAGACTTCTACAGTATATAGTGGTTGCCCTGTTACTAAAAAGGTCTTCAAATAAAAGGCTGGGTGACTACCTTGGGAGAGGCATAAGGAGAGAGTAGAACAGTTTTCATTTACTGTCTTTGTATTCCCAAAAAACTAATATAGTGCTTTGACACATAGTTAATTGCTTAATAAATGGTTGTTGTTTGATTTGTTAATGTCATTAGAGCTGTCTATTAGGACTTTAGTTTGGTTCAATTCAGCAAATATTCATTAAGGTACTGTGCTAGCAGTAAGAGCAAGGTACTATATTGGAACCTAGGACTACAGTCACAAATACCAGGCCGTCCCTGTCCCTTCCATTCAGAAATTTACATTTGGTGGGGGGTGGGGTGGGGTGGGTTTGCAGTATTTACACAAGTAACACATAGTAATTATAGGAGGAAGAAAGTATTAATAGTGTGGGAGATGAGGGAAGATCACATGGAAGAAGTGAGGTCTGAGCTGAGGCTTAAAGGAAGGGAAAGATTCTCCAAGGTGGGGTTGAGGGGGTAGTGAATTCCAGGTGTAGGGAATAGCTTGTGTAAATTTATAGAGGTAGAAGATGGATTGTTGAATTCAAAAAATGCCTATCAGATCAGCTTTCCTAGAACATAAAAAGGGAAGCCAGAGATGCAGAATGGAACCAGATTGTTGAAGACATGCCAGATTGAAGAGTTTGTTTTCTAGCTAATGGGGGTATAGTTTTTTTTGGTCAGGTCAGTGGCGCGATCAGTTCTGTGGTCTAGAAAACTTATTTTAGCTGATATCTTGAGAAAAAAGAGACTTGAAGGAGGGAGATCCATTAAGTGACTGCTATGGGAGTCCCGCTGAGAAGTTATAAAGACCTGTTAGCGTAGTTAACTATAAGAATGCATGTGAGAAATGTTGTAGAGATACAGTCCACATGATTTGGCACCTAATCAGGGAATTATGAGGAAGAGGGGATTTCTAAGTGACTGCAAGGGTGATTGTGCCTCCAAAATAATTAGGGAAGATGGGGGAAGGGCAGGTTTGGGAAGGGGAAAAGATTAGCTCTGTTTTGGTTGTGATAAATTAGAGTTTCTGAAGAAATATCAAGATGAAGATATCCAATCTGCAATAGGAGAAGGAATACTGGAATTAGGAAAGAAATTAGGCCTATTAGCCTAGTTTTATAAATGTGGATGTAGCCTTTTGGAAGATGTTCATTGATAATTAGAAGAGATCACCAAGGGAAAGAGTATAAAGAAAAGGAACCATGATTGAGCCTTGGGATAAATTTATATTTAACGTGATAAATTAGTTTGGCTGATGAGTGTGTTGGATAGATTGATAACAAAACGCTGTCACATTATAGGGGATTGATATGGAATGCAGATTGATGCATTACAGTCATAAATAAGGAAATAGCATCTACTTTATATATACATACATACGCACACATATACACACACACACACAAAATTAAGTCAGTAGACTACTGTAACATTTTTTGTTATTGAAAGATCATTAAAATTAACAAAACAGAAGGTATGCTATTTTTTTTTTATGGGGGACATTAATGATTGTCTTTTGTTCTCAAAGGCCATGAATTGTTGTCTGAATTACAACAGCGCCGATTTAATGGCTCTGATGGAGGAGTCTCATGGTCACCCATGGATGATGAATTGCTTGCCCAACCACAAGTCATGAAATTGCTAGATTCGTTACGAGAGCAATACACCCGTTACCAGGAAGTTTGTAGACAGCGCAGTAAGCGCACACAACTAGAGGAAATTCAACAGAAGGTAATGCAGGTAGGTGCCAAGATCATCTTGGGGGGTTGTGTGTGTATACTCTGTTTAATTTCTAGTCATGCTTTGAATTTTCTTTTCACTATTTAACATATTAGACTTTACCAAGTCTTATTCATATTAGATTAAGTATGGATCCTAATGCAGTCATGCATTAAGGATCCCTGTACATAAAATGTTCTTAGTTTCATTATATGTTGTTTATATAGTGATGTCATTGAGAGCTCCAAGAGTGCGATAAATAACCATGACAGTAGAGTGGTAGTTACTTGGGACCTATGATTTAATTGGTATAGTAGTTCACTCCAGGAATGCACTGGCAACTGTTTTACAACTTAGAGCTTTGGAGTGTTACTGGGGGTAAAGGGGAAGGGGGGGAGCCATGAAGAGGTTAATAGCCTTGCCCAGAGTTATGTAGTCAGGATTTGTCAGTGGTAGACTTGAACCCACTCTTCTCAGCTCTGTCTGTTATGGCACCTCTCATATCCAGAGGGTGAAAAAGGCTTATGTAAATTTTAGTGACCTAGTAGATTGTCGGAACTTGTCTTGAAGGTTATATAGAAGTTCATGTAAATGCAAACATCTGTGGGTCACATATGACATAAACAGGATCTGAAACTTTTTTTTAGTAAACAAATGTTCAGATTGGAACGAAGTTTTTTAACCTTCTTTGGCAAACTGCCGTCATTAATGCATTTAAATAGACTTGTTTACTGGGGCATCAACCTCAATTTACATCATTTTTATTAGAAATAGTCATGTTTGCTCTGTCTGCATTACTAATACTGCATAGTAAGTGAATTGAATCATAGCATAGAAAAGAAGTATGCAGTCATTTAATTTGTTTCTATGCTACGCTGAAATTTTGATTTTCTAAACAAATAAGTATTTAGCTCTTAATATTCTATACAGTTGGTAGTTTCTTGTATAATTTTTATGACTTTTTAAAAATCTGGTTATAAGATATAATCTTTTCATTTTTTAAGAAGAATTCTAAAATTGAAGTCTGAATAGTTCATATTATATTGTCTTAATTTTTTAAAACAGCCCCCAATATATAGCAGATTGTTAATGGGCTTTAAATTTTCCAGTTGCTTTAGTTGAGCTTTTACTTTTAGAATTTAAATCATGTGAGTGATTTGAATCAGTGAGGCGATTAATTGTAAGAATTACTTAAAACATCTGAAAGATGTATCATTTCACTATTCTTTATTCTGAATGAATAATATAAGTAATAGATGAGGAACTGTTGATCCACAAAGGTAAATACTGATAAAACTGAAGAAATGCCTATGTATGTCTGTTTAAAATTTGTTCTGTTTAGTTTTGATTTTAAAATGTTGAAGCGGGGGGGAAATCTATTTCCATCCTCTCCTTTCTACCTCTTCCTCCCCATGATTAAGGAAGGACAGAGGTTGTGCACTGGTGTCACAGGAGCAGATATGTGGAAGGAGCAGGAGCCCCGTGTGGCTGCAGCAGCCGTACGTGTTGTGAGGAGCAGAAGGGATCCTTTCTCCAACAGTGCAACAGTGTTACCTACAGAAGAGCAGTAGCAGAAACAGGGGACCTTGGTCAACAGGCTAAGGAAATATTGAAATTAAAAATGTTCTCTCCCAAGCAGGGAAGATAGAGAGCATTAAATATTAAAAGAGTAATGGGGAATTAACATGCAAATGATTTATGATTTTCTCTCTGCATCAGCTTGGACTTGAACCCAGGTCTTTCTAGGTCTAAGCCTAGAACTATACCCACTGTCCTATACTGTTTCTGTAATAGAGAATGAGAAGTACATCATTAGCAATAACAGGAGTTAATAGATATATACATACATACATATATATGTATACACACCCACCCACAGATAAAAATAAATATTGAAAGTGTACAGATGGATGAATATAAATTACCTTGTTTGAGGTTCATAGCAACCTGGTGAGGTAGTTAATTCTAGTTTTCTTATCCACATTTTACACATGAGGACGCTGAGGTTCACAGAGTATGACATATCTGTAACCACATAGTTTCTAAATGTTGCATCTTGAATGCCTTTCAAACATACTTTCAACCATTCCACACTCCATTAAAGTCATACTTCAAAACAGTGGTTCTCAACCTTCCTAATGCCGCGACCCTTTAATACTCATATGTGGGCATATCTGCATGTGGATACCCGCCTGGAGATGGATAGAGGAGCGGTGTCTTGGTTCCTAAGACAATGGGAAATTTGTGTTTTCCGATGGTCTTAGATGACCCCTGCGACCCCTTTGAAAGGGTTGTTCAACACACCTCCCCCCCCCAGGGGTCATGACCCACAGGTTGAAAACTGCTGCTTTAAAAGGATGTTGTGTGAGAAAGGTAGTGATCGTGACTGAGGTACCATTAAGAATAGATTAAAGTGATTTTTTTCTGTGAGAAAGATAGTAAATATAGTCCTTTTTTATATACATATGAAATGTATAAACATGTTTTAATGTATAAAATATATAAGCATAGAAAATGCATAAAATATAAAACTGTAAATACACATATAAAAGTAAGCCTTTAGATAAACAAAGGACTACATTTGCCCAGTGCCATTAACCATCTCCTCTGACACTGTTTTCTTTGGCTAGATGATCAGAAATAGATTCAGCTGGTACCATTCCTATATGGCAATATGAACCTATACCTGCCCATAGGTTTTATCATCAGCTTGCTCTTCATTTCTGGTGCCTGCTCTGGATGAGCTGTAGAACAACATGACCTGTCATCCCAGGTGGACATAGATACTATGAATACTACCAAAGCCACAACCTAAGAGAAGACTATACCCAAGGCCAAAAACCGTGGCAGCCAGCTTTATAATTAGAATGGTTAGCACATGTAGCTCTTTAATGTTTGTGAGACTACCTATAGGATCTCATTTGATCTTTAAGATCCTATGAGGTAAGTGCTATTATTTCCATTTTACAGATGAGGAGACTGAGGCTGAGAGGTTAAGTGACTTTCCTAGGGCAGCACAGTTAAGTGAGTAAGGCAGCATTTCAGCTCTGGTTTTCCTGACTCTCAGCTCAACACTCAATTCTTTTTTCCTTCATTTTAATCCACATGTGCTTTACTTTTTCTGCTATCAAGCATGGGCTTTTTTTGGGCATGTGCCAGTCTCATTTTAATTATCTGGCCAGTGCCTAGATAGTCTAGCAGAATTGCCCTACACATGATCTACATCTTTTAAAAAATTACATTACTTCACATTTTTATTCATATAGTTTTTATGCTAACACAGTTTTTCCCAGTATCCTTTTTCTTTCCCCTCCCAGAAAGTCATCCTATAAAACATATAGTATATTTTCAGACAAAAAGAAAAGAGGGAAAAAAATCAGCATAAAATCATTGATACATTGAAAAAGTCTGAAAATAAGTGCAGTATATAACATTTGTAGACCTTTCACCTCTTTAAAGGGGTGAGATGGGAGTTTCTCTTAACACTTTTTTTTAGTCCTGATATTTCTTTATAATTTTGCAACATTACTTTTGATTTTTTTTTGTGGTTCTTTCTCTTTACATTATTGTAGTTATTGTGTATGTTGTTTTCTTGACTCTACTTCATTCTTCATTAATTCATGTAAATTTGCTTATACTTCTTTATATGTATCACATTTGTCATTCCTTGCAGCACAATAATATTCCATTACTTTTATATAAAACAATTTGTTTTACTATTCCTCAGCACATACTTTGTTTTCAAGAGTTTGCTATCACAAAAAGTACTGCTATAAATATTTTGGTGTAAATGGGGACTTTGTTCTTACTTACTTGTCTCCTTGGGGTATTAACCTAATAATGGAATCACTGGAAAGGTTATAAACACTTTAGTCACTTTATTTGCATAATTCCAAATTGCTTTCCAAAGGAGTAATAATTTATAACTCCAACAATGTACTCTAGTACCTATCTTCCCGTAGCCCCTCCAGCAGTGACTAGTTCCATCTTTTGTCATCTTTGACAATTTGCAAAGTTTGAGGTGAAAATTTAGTACAGTTTTAATTTTCATTTCTCTTATTAGTGATTTGGAACATTTTTTCATGTGGGTTAATACTTTACAATTATCTTTTGAGAACTTTGTTGATATCCTTTGACCACTTATCTTTTAGGGAAGGACTTTTGCCATCTCCTTGTAATGACCTGTCTCTAGTAATGCAAAAAGAGAGTTCCTCCTCTATATTCATGGCACCAAATATAATTTTTACTTATAAGTAATAAAGCTGAAGGTAAAAGTACATGAACAGTTTAGTTAATGAGCAGGTATATTTTAACATAAAATGAAATTTAGAAGATATATATTTTATGTCTCTACTACTTAGAGTTTTAATATAAGTCACTAGTACTTCAGTATATTGAAAGGATACTACTTTTCACCAGGTGCTGAAGTACAACACTAGTGACTATAAATAATTAATTCCTGTCCATCAAGCTAATTAATTTTGTGCCTATTTGTATAATTCTATGACAAGAATGTCTTAATAATGTTTATTTTTTTGTTACAACCATAGTTATCTATATAACTAATATTATTGTATGACTGTAGTTTTTCTCCCTAAAGAAGGAACTACTTTTCATGTCATTTGCATGTTTATGATAATTTATTATCAGTGAATAACTGACGAGTGATTCAGGTTAATTTACCAATCAGTTGCAGATCTCATAACACCTGACTTCTAGAGTTAACTCTACAAATAGCGTGTGACTCTGGGAAACTTATTTAACCTCTCTGGGCTCGTAGCTTCTTCTAGAAAATGAGAAGGTTGGACTAGATGATCTAAGATTGCTTTCAGTTAGAAATTCCTATATTTCTGTATTTCTCTCTTTTCAAGACATATCTGTCTTTTATGTTACACATATGAAGTAACAAACAAGGATTATAAATTCCTTTCATCCTACTAGATTCTCAGCTATGCTGACAGCCTGCAGTTTCCTCTCCCGAATATTGATGTCATTATATATCTTGGTAGTTCTGAGGTACATCTGTGTTTTTACTGACTGAAATGAATTTTAGAGACTCTTGGAAAAAAAATATTGGCAAAGTATTTTTAAAGTTTCTGGTCATTTTAAGATACACATTTTATTTCTAGGTTGTAAACTGGCTTGAAGGACCTGGATCAGAACAGCTAAGGACACAGTGGGGAATAGGAGATTCAATCAGAGCTTCACAAGCCTTGCAGCAGAAACATGAAGAGATTGAAAGTCAACACAGTGTGAGATTTTTTTTTCCTTCAAATTACAGTGTGACTTGTTACACATAATTAGTTGTGAATTATTTATTTTAATAAATACCTATAAATCAGCAAATACCTATAAATCAGATGGTCAGTGATTTAAAGATTATCATAAAGGGAACTATGAATACTCTTTTGAACTTTTTCTTTATTGTTTCCAGCATATTTCTAATTATATAGTTCTTCACGATTGTAGTCTTATTTTTATTCTCAGAAATACAATGGTAATTCTTTTTCTGTCCTCAAAGAATATAAAATGAAAACAGAATGAGTGATAGTCCTGAAAAAATTAGTGGCTCAGTCTTCATCAGATATTGGACTCTTCTGTGAAGTTCCCAAATGGAACCTTTTGTGCTTTCGTGGGGGACAGAGCAGCATTGCACATGATCTCCTTGCTCATGTGTGCTTTGGGGAAAGAACTATGAAATGGCATCAAAACTGTGCTGACACAAAGGTTGTCAGGGTGGACAGAACATAGAAGATGTCAAAGAATTTCTTCCCTACAGACTTGGGGACAAGTTCACATTTCAAAGTGTAAAGGGATAAATCAAATACTATTTATAAAAGTTTAATAAATATAGTAGTATAGTTATATTCTTCAAGTGATAGAGACTTAGTTGAATTAAGCTAAAAAGGAACACCGTGTATCATGGAAAATTAATTATATGCCCCCCAGGCATAATCTATGAAGAACACATTGTAGATGTCTAATAAGTGTTAAGTAGAGTATTGAACATTAGCATCCTTTTAAAAAGTAAGAACTAGATTATCTAGAGACTGTTTTACCTAGTGCATAGGCAAACTGATACTGCTTCCTGTTGTTTTTTATCATTGCTATTTTTTAGCCATATTATTTCTCATTAACACTTTTATGTAAGAATGATCAAGGGAAAATGGTTGAAGTAAAATTCAAACCAGTCTGTTTTAATCACCTTAGAAGTTCTCATAAAAGATTTTTTTATTTTTTAATTTTTTTTTTAATTTTTTTTGCTTTTTTGGAGGGCAGTTGGGGTTAAGAGACTTGCCCAAGGTCACACGGCTAGTTTTTTGTGTTAAGTGTCTGAGGCTGGATTTGAACTCAGGTACTCCTGATTCCAGGGCCGGTGCTCTATTCACTGCACCACCTAGCCGCCCCTCTCATAAAAGATTTGATTGATAGGCTTGTGACAAATTAGTTGAAATGGGATGTGTGGATTATCTGTAATTTCTATTTATGTTATCTATTTCCTGGTGCGTATGAATTGTGGGGGAATCTCTGATGTTATTTGTGATCCTCTAAGGTAGGAGGTGGGGTAAGAATAGATAATCTGTGATGAGAACACAGGCTGACAAATTGCTGAGAATGTGGATAAGAGTGTATACCTCCCCAGGATTTTTCAAGTAATGAATCAATCAGATCTTTAGTTAAACACTTAATATGTGCCAGGCACTGTGCCAAGTATTAGGGCACAAATATGAAAGTGAGACAGTCCCTGCCCTCAAGGAATTTAAGTTCTAGTAGGGAGAGATAGCTATAGCTTTATAGGGAAGTAGTGGTCTGGAGCATCATAGCTAGAATAAAGCGAGCAAAGTCATGGGGCAGTTGGTCATCACACCCTTTTCATAATTGGCAGTGCAGATTTGATTCCTGTTCTAGAGCAAGAGATAAAGAAGGTACAGAGGAGCTCCAAGCCAGTGACAAGACAGATGGCAAGATATGAAACATAGTCTGGAGCTTGCTGGGTATAATGGGGGCAATTATAGGGCAATCCAGTGATTCAGGCTGGAGTATTAAAATAAAGTAAAGTACTCAGAAGAACAAAACATTGCAATTAGAAGGCACTGTGCTGCTTAGGAATTAATAGAACACATGTCAGAGTTATAAGATATTAAAATGACTCTCCTTCCTAATCATCAAGTCTTGAACTCAGGATAGTCTGGGATGCCAGAAAGGCATTTGAGGTTCAGGAGAAATGTGATAGCTATTCTTATTCTAAGCTTTTTTATATCTATAGTGGTCCTGAAGCCAGAACAGCCTCCCCAACCTTGAAAGGGCCGACAGCCTACATGTTGCCAGAGCAAGCAGAGAAGATGTGGAGTGATAGGAAGTGAAAGGAAAAGGCTCCTGTGACTTTTCTGCAGGGGCAAAGTCATAACCCAGATCTTAGCAATTCATAGGAATCCAGCCAGTAGCTATTCCCCTATAACTTTCCAGCACCTCAGTTTTTGTTCATACAAAATCATTTTCAGTTTCTACCAAAGGGATAGTGGGTTAGATGAATTCTCAATCATCATCATTCAGTGAAACTCAGTCTTGTGGTGTAGATCAAAGCTGTGTGGGCGGGTCCTTCAGGACCCCATCTAGAGGGATACAATTCTAAATGGGTAACAGGGAGCTATGATAGACAAGATTCTCAGGGTAGATGGCCAGATAGGATTGGACAGTGCAGAAGAGAGGATAAGAGACCAAGGCTTGCCAAGAGTAGGGAGGGTGATCAGTCCCTGACCTTGGCCCAGTAAGCTTGTCCCCTCAGTGCCAACAGTAAGAGCCATAGCTTGGGTGCTAAGATCTCTGGCAACAGGAGCAGACTGGAAAATGACTCCTTTCCTGTGATCTCCCAGGGTAAAGGCCTGAAAGGCATCAGTGCTCAACCCTTATTTGAAGTTTTACCCTCCCCAACTTCTTAAACTCTCCTTTCCTTGGAATGTAGGAAAGGGTTTAAAGGATTGGAAACCTTGGGGGCAAAGGTGTACCTGAAAGGAAACAAACTTCCTTTGAGTCGGTAGTCATCAGACCCGGTCACTGCTTAGAAGGGGCCCCTTCCCTTTTCCTTCATTGTATCCCTTAAGGAACTAGATTTCAGCAGTTTAGGAGAAAGGGAAATGGACTATGAGTGAGGAGACCAGGGTTCTAATCCTTGTCTGGTTACTAAGCATGAGAACCCCTCTCCCCCTCTCCCTTCCTCTTTAAAATGAAGAATTTGGGCCAGCTAGTCTTTCAGTTCCTTTCTAGCTCTAGCATTTTATCAGTATAGGGCATGTGTGTTTCATTTGTCTCCCCTTCAGATTTATTGAGAGTTGAATAAGCCTTTTTCTATGACTTTAGGCCAGAGACTCATTCCCTTCCCTTCTCTGGGCTGTCACTGTCCTCTGTAAAATGAAGGTGCTGGACTTAATCATTCCTAGGTTTCCTTCCAGTTCTTAAAATGCTGGGGAGGGGGTGGGGGAGGTGGGCAGGAGCTTAAATGTATATTGAAGTGAATGGGAACAAATGAACACACATTAAAATACATTTCCATTTTGCCATAAAGTTGAATTTGATGGACTAGTAACATTTTTCCTTCCCCTAAATATATTTTTACACTTACATTATAATGCAAACTCTAGGCATGTAGTCTCTTCCACTACAGAATCATTTAGTGTAAAAAAACAGGCATGTATGGATCTGTGCTTTCATTGATGTGGGATTCTTCTAGTCAGGTCACTGGGCTAGATGGTCAAGGCACAGGCTAGGATTTCAAAATCCACAACTAGAGTAGACTCTGAATAAGTGTAAAATGAAGGTACAGGACTGGCGACCTGGTACAGTGGAGAGCTCTGGCTCTGGAGTCAGAGGACCTGAGTTGAAGTCCTGTTTTGAGTGCACAGATAGAAACTGTGTGATCCTGGATAGGTCATTAACCCTCTCCACCACAACCGCACATCTGTAAAAAGAGATGTGACCAGATGAAATATGAAGTCCCTTTCCACATTACATTTATGATTCTCTGACCTAAGACAGCAGTAGACGGTGCACGATTAATTTATAAATCAATTGCACAAATGCAGCATGTAAGTTTTAGAGGAGATCACTTACCGTTGGAATGATTAGGTAAGAGAAAGTTGAAGATGAATAGGATTTCAACTCTCAGAGAATGAAGGGAAAGCATTGTACTTGATAAATCTTGTTTTCTTCAATTTTGGGTGCTAAAAATCTAAGGGCATTTAATGTTCTATGAGACTTAAAACTGAACTTTCCTATTTTAGGTTTTAAAAAAAAGCACAGCATTTTTATTTTCCATAATTTTCTCTGAATTCCTAACCCCTTGCACTTGGGTTTTCAATCTTATCGTTCAACTGAGCTTTTTGTTCCTTCTTCTTTTCTCTTTCTGTACTCTCTCTTGGTTACATCATCAGTTCCCAAGGGTTTGGTTATCATCTCCATGAAGATGAAGCCAGCCCTAATCCTTCTTCTGAGCACCAGGTTTAAATCACCAATTTCCTATTGGTCATTTCAAAACTGAATTCTCAAACTCGTCATGTCCAGAGTAATCTCTACTGTGCCCCATCCCCAAATTCCCACCTCTTTTTCTGATTTCTCTTTTTCTGTCCAGAACACCACCTTTCTTCTAGTTCCCCAAGTTCATTTCCTTAGAGTCACCCTCAACTTTGTATTCATCATTGCCTCTCGTAGCTTTTCAACTGTCAGATCACATTGACTCTGTCACAGTACTTTGGCCCCTTTTCTTCATGCACAAAGCTATCACTGATTCAGTCTCTTAGCACTTCTCACTTGGAATAACACAGAAGTTTAACTGTACTCCTTATTTCAAGTCTCTCCCCTCTATTCAGTTGCCAAAGCGATTTTCTTAAGGCACAGGTCTTTGTACGTCACTCCCATGCTCAATAAAACCCAGTAACTCGCTGTTACCTTTGAGAGTTCTTCACAAAACCATTTCATTCTACCTTCATACCTTTATAGTACAGTACAGGATACTACCTTTCACATCCTCTGGTTCAGGGAAATTGGCTTCCTTGCTGTTTTTCATACATGATATACCACTTATTGTCTCTATGTCTTTACCTAGGCTGTCCCTCCTGCCTATTAAGGCATTCCTATGCCTTCCACCCCAAATTACTTTGTACTTATTTTATAAGTATTTGAATATAAGAATACACATACTTGCAGTATCCCTGAGAGAATATTAGCTCCTATAAAGCAGGTATTGTTTGCTTTTTTTCTTTGTATCTTCAATAAATAACTCAGTGCCTGGCACACAGTAGTCACTTAATAAGTGTTTGTTGATTGCTCTATTGACAGAAGTTTTATTTCCTAAGTTAAATGGAATATCATCTGTTCTGCCATCTTGATTGTGCCTTATCTGACCTATCATACATGATTTATTGATTAAACGGTTTAATTGTGTAATTACTCCAAATCCCAATGGCTAATATAAGTTTTAATTTTCATTTTTTATGGGGTCATTTTTAAATGAATTGATCATTGCTTGTTAATCTAGTAAATGTGGACTAATGGAGACTTTTAATTGAAAACTGTTAAATTCTGAGCTGTGGTTTTCAGAAGTTGGTTTTTTGTAGTTGTTGTTGTTCTTTTTTGCCTTCCTTTGTCCTTTTGTTTTGGTTTTATGTAACTTGTAAAAGCTTCATTTTTGTATCACATTTGTATCGTTATTGAAATCTCTCCATAATACTATTCCAAGGGACAACATATATAGATTTTAAGAGCCATTTCAGAGCCCTCATCTTAAGTAGAAATAAAGATGTATAAAGTAGCACATTATCAATATGTTCAATAAAGATGGGTTTTATACAGTCTATAGTGTCTGAAAATTATTGCTGAAACACATACAGTTGTTCATTGCAAGTCAAAAAGTCCAAAACAGAAGGAAAGCATGTCATTTAAGGAAAATAGAATAATTCTAACTCTACTTTCTGGGAAAACCCAAAATATCAGGTCAACACAGGCTGTCCAGTGTTTGGACTCAACTCTGACCCTCTTTCTTTAAATTCTTTATGCTTTATTCCTGCAGAGTCAAAACTAGCTTAAAATTTTGCATGCAATTTCTGCTTCTGTCTGCCCATAACTACTTACATACACATTGTGGGCGTTCTTTCCTAGGCAGTTGCCTATAAACACAAAAAGCCAGTAGGACCTGGGTTGCCATTTTCCTCATGTTATTATGAAACAGGATTGCTTGTACAAAGGAAATTCTACCCTTTCTTGTTGATTAATTGCTACGACTAATCTGACTTTTTCTCCCATTCATTAAAACAATTAATTTTGTTATTCAAGGCTTGCCATTGTTTTCCAAGCTCATTAACCTTTCTCAGTTTCATCTAGAAATTGGATGACTATAAAAAAAGGGACAGCAATACTTATATTACCTACCATATAGGTCTGCCTGCAGGAAATAGTTTTGTAAATCTTTAAAGAACAACAGACATGGGAAAACTGGAAAACAGAATAATATTTAGTGTACCCAGGTTCTGCAGTATTCCTAGTTTTCTAAAAAGTGATGGCAGTAGTAGAATAATTACACTTTAAGGAAAACACATAGTACCATCAAAAGTGAACAGGTAGTTGTCATTGTGTAGGCACAGCCGAAAAAAGATCTTACAGTGAATCACAGAGAAAACATGATTTGACAATATAATTTTTAAAAGGGCAAGACCATATGATACTGAGATCTGTCAATTGGAGTATAAATATAGAAATCACTAGGTAATCCTGCAGTAGCCTTAGGAACAGATCTTTATAGTTGGTTTTTATTATTGTTTTCACTTTTATTATCTTTTTTAACCCAGCTCATACAATACTGCATAATTCAATATTAAACTACATAATGAATTTTAAATGGTTTGGTTGCCTCCCTTGTGAATAATGCTTTTAAGTTCTTCTTTATTTTTTTATGGCTATTAGTGACCCATTTGGAACAGTAACTGTTTCCTAGTTAGCTCTCCCTAGCTTCAAGTGTGATTCTTATTTTTGCATCCTTGACTTCATACGGTTTTCATTTTATTGATTACTGAATTGTCATACTACCAGTTGACTTAGATGTAGATATAGTCTTGTAGGTTAGCATAGCTTCAAAGTGAATATGAAAATTACATCCGTTATTATAAATAATACCAAATATCAAAACATTGAAATCAAGAAATGTGTGAATTGGAATTTCAAATGGCTACTAAATATTTGTTGAGCACCTGCTTTGTTCAAGGCACTATGGTATATAGAGATGTGCCATTGTATTTCTATTAGGAGTGTTAAGGGAAGAAGGGATATCACTATGAGGAAAAGTGCCCTTGATCTCATCTCAGATTAGTGTTAGCCTATAATATTATTAATTAATATAATCAATATTAGCTTGTTACATATAATATAGCATTAGTATGTAATAGTAATTATTAGCTTACCAGTTGCCAACAAAATAACTTATTTTGAAATTCACCTAGCTATTTAGTATTGTACTTTTTATTTTCTCAAGGCCATCAAAGTACTTTGATAAAAAAATTTTTTTTAACTTTATTTGAGGATTGGTAGATTCATCCCTTCCTTATCTCCACTCAGTGACTCTCTGTTAACCATGAATGGCTGTAGAAGATGAAAGAGAGAAAAAAGATAAGTTTAGAATGTTGCTGTACATATTTTCCATATTTGGTGAGCTCCAAAGAACACTTCTTGTACCATGTTTTTTTAATTGCCAAAGAAAATGATACAGTTTTAAGTGAAGGAAAATTTTTAGGTCATCATTTTTCCATAATACTAATTAAGTCACATTTTAGGAAAAATGCCTGAAAAACAATTGCAAAAAATGATGTTATCTAAATTATTAAAGGTGGGAAAGAGAAGGTTGATTTTTCATGGATAATTTTAAGATTATTCTCCTAGTTGTCCAGTTTGGTACTGTGGGAAAATTCTGGATTTATACTCTGGGGTTCTGGATTTTAATCTTGTATTTTAATTATCCATGTGTATTTCAAGTACTCCTAAGCCCAGTAGAATGTCCTATCTTGAAGGTGGGAATCATGTAATTTTGTATATCTATATCCATTCCTTATACAGTGCTTTACCCATAATAGGTGATGTCTAAATAGAGACCAGGCTAGAAATCTACATTTAGGAACCATCTAAATATACTTAGAGAGGCAGAGAATTATTAGATTCAGAGGGGACCTTGGGAAGCTATAGCCAAGAAAGATTAAGTGACTTATCCAGGGTCACATAGCTAGGTAGTTAGAAAACCAGGAATACTGTAGAACCTTGGTATACTAAATATTATTCCAGTGATATTTTATTACTGTGCCTACCTCACATAGAAAAATTACTCATGTCTATGATTCATATTTGTTTTTTTAAATAATATTCCCTCCCCCCATTACATGTGCAGGCAATTAAAAAAAAAATTTTGAGTTTCAAATTTTTTTCTTCCTTCACCTCCTTTCTCCCTGAGATGGTAAGCAGGTTGATACAGGTTACACATGTGTAATAATATGAAACATATTTACATATTAGTCAGATTATGAAAGAAGATACAAGCTAAAAACAAAAAACCAAAACAACCCACAAAAAAAAATAAAGTGAAAAATAGTATCCTTTGATCTGCATTCAGATTCCAGCAGTTATTTCCCCAGAGATGTATGGTATTTTTCATCATGAGTCCTTTGGAACTTGTCTCGCATCATTGTATTGCTTAAAATAGCTGTCATTCACTCTTGCTCATTGTACAATATTGTTGTTACTGTGTACAATGTTTTTCTGCTTCTACTCGCTTCAGTTTTCTTCAGTTCCTATAAGTCTTTCCACGTTTTTCTGAAGTCAACCTGCTCATCATTTTTTATATCACAATTGTACTCCATCATAATCTTATAACCTAATTTGTTCAGCCATTCCCCAGTTGAAGGGCATCCCCTCAATTTCTAATTCTTTGCCACTACAAAAGAGCTGCCCTAAGTATTTTTATACAAATTTGTCCTTTCCCCTTTTTTGTGATCTCTTTGAGATAAAGACCAAGTAGTGGTATTGCTGGGTCAAAGATGATGCACAGTTTTATAGCCTTTTGGTATAGTTTCATTTTCCCTCCAAAATGATTGGATTAGTTTACAACTCTACAAGCAATGTATTACTATCCTGTTTTCTCCAAATCCCCTCCAACATTCATCATTTTACTTTTCTGTCATATTAGTCAATCTGATAGATATGAGGTAGTACCTCAGACTTATTTGTATTTCTCTAATCAAAAGTGATTTAGAGCATTTTTTCTTATGACTATAGATAGCTTTTATTTCTTTATGTGAAAACTGATTATTGATGTCCTTTGACCATTTATCAATTTTAGAATACCTCTTATTTTTATAAACTTGATTTAATTCTCTCTATATTTGAGAAATGAGGCCTTGATTTACCAGAGACAGTTTTAAGACAGTTGTAAAGCTTTCTGCTTTCCTTCCAGTCTTGGGTGCATTGACTGTGCAAAAACTTTTAAATTTAATATATTGTAATATTTAAATTTAACATAATTTTAAATTATCCATTTTACAGCTAATAATGCTCTCTATCTCTTGTTTGGGTTTAAATTCTTCCCTTTTCTATAGCTCAGTTTCCTTGCTCTCCTGGTTTGCTTATAGTGCCACTCTTTATGTTTAAATCACATATCTACTTTGACTTTATCTTGGTATATGGTATAAGATGTTGGTCTGTACCTAGTTTCTGCCATACTGTTTTCCAGTTTTCCCATGTCTGTTGTTCTTTAAAGATTTACAAAACTATTTCCTGCAGGCAGACCTGTATGGTAGTAACATAAATGTTGCTGCCCCCTTTTTTTTTTTTGTAGGTGCAGACACTGGTATTCAGCATAGTAAAAGCATTTGCCTGAGGATAGATAGCCAGAGTAAGAGCCAGGACTGAAAACCAGGTCTTTTTTGTTTAATGAAAATTAACTAATTATAAGGAACATCCCCGTTTCTGGTTACAAATCATAAGAAACAGTGAAGATATTCAGAAGCTTTCTCACTTTTGGCAGGTTATCAGCTCCACAGAAGAATATTAAACAACTAAGGTATAATAGCATTTTTATTTTGTTTCAAATGTATACATCTATATAGCCAATATTTTGGTCACTCCAGGTAATTAGCCTATTTTTTCTGGCTACTTGGTCACTGATATCTCAAAACCAGTATAAATATCTTGAAGTTTAGGTGTTGAGGGTCAGCACTTCCTGTTTGTACATGGAAAACTAAAACAAAAAGATCCGAGGCTCCCTCACCTTCCAGTCCCCCCTTCACTCAGAAATGGCCATGTGGCTTCTCTAGAGGACTAAAAGAAATCCACATAAATTATTGAGTCTTACTATACATTGGATTCTTTACCCTCCTCCGGCTTAAGAATAGTCCTTGCTATTCTTAATTACCTTGTTGGAAAATTTTTGTACCTCCCTGAGCTTCGGGGTAGCGGGTGTTTGGGGGGGGGAATGAGGGGGGGAATGGCAGGTGACTTTTAAGGCCCCCTCCCATCTCTTGTAGCTATGATTCTAGAATACTGTAGTCATTAAATGGATATATTTTCTTTTAATAAATATTTCTGATTCATCCTATTACTGTGCAATATATACTAGAGATGATTCCATGGTAAATAATGCTAGAAACATTTAGGTGTGTAGGAAGAAAATGGACCCCATTTAAAACATCTTTCAGACACCAGCTTTAGATGGAAACATATCATCTAACTCATTAGTCAGCCTAATTAGGCAGTCAGCCTTTCTTCTGCCTTTTGGGTCCCCACTTCCCTTAGAAATTTTTAATGATTTTGAAAGAATTTGTCATGGGAAAGTATAGTCTTTCAATGGTTAATGCTTAATTTCGGTTACAACTTCTTATTTTCAGGAATGGTTTGCAGTATACGTGGAGCTGAATCAACAGATAGCTGCACTTCTGAATGCTGGGGATGAAGAGGATCTTGTCGAACTGAAATCCCTACAACAACAGCTCAGTGATGTTTGTTATCGCCAGGCTAGTCAGCTGGAATTCAGGCAAAATCTGTTACAAGCAGCTCTTGAATTTCATGGTGTTGCTCAAGATGTAAGTCTTTTCATGGTTGTTCATCCTCAAACACCCTACACACAGGCATATGCATAATTTATGCTGGTTTCTATGCCTGCTGATTCTTTCCCCCCCCCCCCTTTTCATTCTTGTATACTTTATAATCAATTGATGCTGTTGAATCAAAGACTCTTGGGTGGGGGAGAAGGAGACAGTTTTATGTGTGTCCTGCATGCAAAATTTTTAAAATTTTCTAAAAAGTATAGATTTGAACACAAAAGATATATTTCATTGACTGTGTTATGTTTACATTGTAATATAATATAAATTGAAGTCTGAGCCTTAGTAATTTTTTACTTACCACCGATGTGGAAATACCAATGTCTTCCTAGTGCATGCATCTATGTATTCTGTGTTTGGGGTAATGTGCTCTGATTGCTCTTACTTGTCCTTTAATTGCTTAGTCACTGTGAGTGCAGTTATAACAGCATTAGATATATACCTCATTAATCATTAAACATATTAGATGCTGATTACATCAGGGTTATCTCTTTGCTGTCCCTCTGCTTTAGTTGTCTCAGCAGTTGGATGGCTTATTAGGGATGTTGTGCGTAGATGTAGCACCAGCTGATGGAGCATCGATTCAGCAAACTTTAAAACTGCTTGAAGAGAAGCTGAAAAGTGTTGGTAAGCAGATTTAAAAAACGCTGAAGCATAAGTTTCCTTTTTTTATATATATATTGCCATGCTTAGACAGTAAATCAACTTATACTGACTGAATTGCTTCACGGGAACACATTAGGAAAAATGGGGCAAAATAATTTTGTTCCCTGGAGGGAATTGTGGTTTGTGCTGACAACTGGTTTTTCCTTGGTGCTCAGTCATTTACTCCGTCACTGAGTCTTTGTCACCTCCTTGTCTGCCCTTCTGTATCCACAGGTGCCACCTCTAGTATGTACTATGAACTAGCTTTCTGTAGTATGTGTATAAGCTGTATTTGGATGTGAAATGTTTTGTGGTAAATCTGTATAAACAGTAATGTGTTTTATAAAATGGATTTTTGTGTTAATATATTCTAATCTTGTTAAGAATTTGCTTGATTCTCTGCCTCTGTTTCTTTCCCCAGACTGAAAGAGTATAGAGGTGATCTTAAGGTTTTTTAAAAAGGAGTTTGGTTCAACTCATTAAGTTATTTCAGTCATTTTGTAATGATGCTTATTTAAACTGCCTCTGATAGGAAATTTCAATTTCTATCACAGCTCTATCTAGGCTCCAAAGGTCCAAGATACATAGACATAATGGACATTAGAGAAGGAAAGCAAGAGGTGGGGGAAGATGATGATAGTGAAAAGTGATTGACAGTTCATCAAACTAAATTCATTTATTACTTGAAAGGACTCAAGACAGCAAGTTTTAAAAATTACTTATATGTATACAAATTAGATTGTATACTTTATATCTTATTTGGTGAGCTTACCATGTTTTGAACATAATAGGCTAAATGATGTTTAAAATTTTTTTAGAACCACCATTGAGTTTGAGCTTTTGTCTCCATTTAAAATAATCCTATGTATATATACTCTTTGGAAAATCATAAATAATTAATAAAAGTTTTCTCAAATTTTAACCAGGACAGTATCAACATTCATCTGTCATCACATAATGTCTCACTGCATTGTTAATTTTTTTTTGTAAAATTGTAAAGTATATATGAGATTCATAGGTGTTAAGTTTAAAGTTGGTTTTATAGATATTGCTAAATTAAATATAAGCATTTGATTTTTAATAGAAAATGGTAATGGAAATAGGGACATGTTTGCTTAAAGTTAACTTTAAATGCTACTTTCCCAGGAACATAGAAACCAGCATCTAGATTTACTATACCTCCACCTCTCATCATCTTTACCTAACATGAAAGCTCAGCTCAGCCACCATCTCCCTGAGGCCTTTCCTTATTCCTGTAGGTACAGGCATCTTCCCAAAATGCCTTGTATTTTCTTTGCATATATTCTGTATGTACATATATTCCTGTGTGCATAAGTCAACAAGCATCTGTTAAATACCTGCTATATACCTATTACTATGTAAGATATTATGAAAATAATAAAAAGGAAACGAAAGTGAAACAGACCTTGCCCACATTTCTGCCAGGGGAAATGGCATGTATACATATCAATATGTATAACATAAACAAGAGGAGTATGACCTTTGAAGGAGCTAAGGAGTATAGAAAATGGAGAAGAAATGTCATGTCATGTGTAAGGAACAGGAAGAAGGCAGATTCCTGGGACCATAGAAAATGTGCAGCACAGCAACATATAATAAGGCGGGGAAAACTAGGTTGGAGCCAGGTTGTAAAGGTTTTTAAATGACAAGCAGAAATGTTTGTATTTTATTCTAGAGGTGATAGGTAGCCATTGGAATCTGTTGAGCAGCAGAGTGATGGGGTCGTACCTCTGCCTCGGCAACCACACGAAGGGTGCATTGGATTGGAGAGGAGTAAAGGGAGACAGGGAGAACCATTAGGCCACCAGTGGTAGTTCATTGTGGATGTGAAAGGGAGTTCTACTAAGGATGGCAGCTATGTGACTAAAGTTTAGAAGGGGATGAATATGAGAGATGTGGAAGTAGTAGCTATAGTATTTAGAAACTGAATATGTAGAGTGAGGGCTAGTGAGTAGTTGAGAATGATGTAGAAATTGTAAACCTGAATGACTTGAGCAATAATGGTGCCTCGGTACCCTTCATAGAAATAAAGAAGTTAGAGAATTGGGCAGAAAAGATAATGAATTCTGATTGGAACATTTTCCTTTGGGACATGCAGTTTGAAGTTTCCTACAGGCAAATGATGATGCAGGACTGGGTACAAAGATCTCAGAGACATGGGCATAGAGATGTTCCTTGACATGGAACCTGATGAGATCACCAAAAGAATTAGGGAAAGGAAAGGGCCCAGGACAGAAGTTTGAGGTATCTTCTCATTTAAGGGCAGAATATAAATTATGATGCAGTGGAGAAAACTGACAAGGACCAGGGGTTGGAACCTGCAGCCTCTCAAGGCCACATGTGACCCTCTAGGTCCTCAAGTGAGGCCTTTGACTGAATCCAAACTTCACAGAACAAATCTCTTTAATAAAATAATTTGTTCTGTAAAACTTGGACTAAGTCAAAAGGCATAGCCAAGGACCTAAAAGGCCGCATGTGACCTTGAGGCTGCAGGGTCCCCACCTCTGGACTAGAACCCAGAGCAGAGCAAACCGAGAGATCAGCATCACAAAAGTCCAGAGAAGAAAGTGCCAAGGAGGAGAGAGTGAAGTTAGTATTGTTAGGTGTTGCAGGGAGGTTAAAAAAAAATAGTTGAGGATTAAGAGGAAAAGAACTGGATTTGAGAAAACACATTGTGATTTCTCCCTGGCAGATTGTAAACACTTCTTCAGGGCAGGAGCCACTTAATTTTTGTCTTTGTATTCTCAGTATTTTTTATAATTGTATTGTATTTTACAGTACAATACAATACATAAGAGACACTTAATAAATACTCACCAATTGAAAAAATTTTTAAATATAACATTTTAATTTTGGTATCTATCTCAAGTATGTGCTAATTTGTACATTTAGGGCAAAAAAAGGTAAGCCTATATTATTTTAATTAAAGTCAGCAAGCATTTACTACATGTGTGAGACTACTGGGCACAGAAGTTACAAAGATGAAATTAAAAATGCTTCATGACCTAAAGTTTAAGCATACATTGTAAATGCTCATTTACTTAATAGAAAAAGTTATCTCTCCTTTTTATACTTATTTCAAAAAATATATTTACATAATTTCATGCTAATAGTTTTAATCTACCAAATCTATTAAAAAAGGCATTCAGTATGCTGTTACTGGGGAAATTCGTTATCATAGTTCTAATTTTTATACCATTGCTACAAAAGATCATTAGACAAAGAAGCAGTTTTCTCTCTATTTGTGATGTCATAGGTTGTTTTACTTTTAAACATTGGTAATTTTACAAGATAGTGTTAAAAAGTTTTTGATATTTTCCAATTGAAGTAACTCTCAGGTTGTTACAGGCCTACCCAGAAAGAACTTCAAATAAAAAAATCTTAACCAAAATAGAAATTGTTTCTTGTTAACTCTCCCCTCAATTTTAACATTGAGTTGTTTTACACTACAATCTCATTCTAACGCTCATCACTGTGGAGTAAAATTTGATATAAAAAAGATTCATCTATTTTGGACTATATCCCAGGGATAAGGAAGCCAAAAATACTTTTAACTTTTAAAGCATTTCCCCAAAATGGACTCCAAGGACAGCATTATATAATTAGCACTGTGTAATTTTAGTGAATCCATATCATAAATGCAATGATTTTAAATAACTTATTTCATGAAGCATTTCATAATAAAGTAATTTTGTTTTGTTTTAGATGTGGGATTACAAGGTTTACGTGAAAAGGGTCAAGGTCTTTTGGATCAGATCTCTAATCAAGCATCCTGGGCCTATGGAAAAGATGTATCCATTGAAAATAAAGAAAATGTGGACCACATACAAGGAGTGATGGAAGATATGCAGCTTAGGAAACAAAGGCAAATGTTTATGTTTATCATAAAAAGGAACCATGCATAAATATGTGCACACCTACAGATGAATCTCAGCTTATGTTAATTGGTTCTGACAAAACCAGGTGTTGGATAACAGTATTATAGGTTGTAATTAGTTACATAGCAAAAGTGCTAACAATTGGAATAATGTTCCAATGGCGTTTTGTGACTACTTTGGAGTTCCTTAGAATGTGAAATTATATTGGTTAGTATGATGTTTTGTAGGATATACCTGTATGAGCAAAATATTATAACTCTAGTATTTGATAGTTCTAAATACTGCTTTACATTGTAAAATTTTTGGCTAAAAAGATTTAGTAGTATAGGAAGTAGCATTAAATTTGGGGTGCAAAACAGTTCATTCCATCTTCATCTGGAAATTGTAGTTATATAGAGACATAGAAATGTGCAAAGTATTTTGAATACTTCAAAATTCAAAATTTCATTCTGATTTTTATTTTATCACAAGGTAAATGTTTAGGTAAGCTATGCAAGTTTGACCTCTAATAAATTCTATTTTCATGTCTTAAGATGGTTTAGAGGTTACTTTGAATTCTCAAAGGCTGTTCTAGGAGAGTAAAAGCTCTGGTTGGTCATAGGAAGTTCTTTATACTAATGGGTTTTGTGGAGATTTCTGTTTTAGTACACATTGCATTTAATCCACCCCTTTTTCTCCTAATGCTTTGGGCTTAATTCTTGTTATATTTGTTATGTTTTTGTGCTTGTTTAAGTGCTGGTTCCTAAATGTTTATTATTCTTAAACTTAATATTCTTCAAATACAGGTATCTTAATAGTAATTTCATGACATCATAGTAAGTAGGTTACTAAGTATAGATATGGATGGCATGTTCCAGGTGATTTAATTATAATATTTGTTGAAATCAGAAATGTACTTTATGTTTCATTTCTTTAGGTGTGAAGACATGGTAGATGTTCGAAGGCTGAAGATGCTTCAGATGGTTCAATTGTTTAAATGTGAAGAAGATGCTGCACAGGTAAAGAACAGCTGTCTTATAATATGTTATGTATACAGTATTCAATAATCAAATCCTAAGATGGATCCTTGATCTTATTGATGGTCAGTGCAATTTATTAAAGCCTGCTTGTACTGGGTGACTTCTTGTTCATGTCCTCCACAAAGGAGATACGCACACACACACACTTAAATATTGTATATATTTGTATATTATACATACACACATACGTGCATATACACACATATTTTATCTGTAAAAGTAAAGGACATACAGAAGAATTTATGACCTTATAAATAGGGAAAAAAGATAGTATTGTTTTAAGAACAAATTTGAGCAACTAAGTCATCCTGACTATTATAAATACCCAAATTAACGATGAAGGACCTATGAAGGAAAACATCATCTGTATCCAGAGGAAGAGCTGATAAGTAGAAATATGTATAGAATGATTTTACACATATATACAAATTTGTGTCTAATGGTAACTATCTCCAGGAGGGGATGGCGGATTGAGGGAAAGGGGGAAGGGGAAGAAAAAAAAGAAAGTTACATGATAACTTTAACATATATTTAAAAGGAATAGTAAGTTGTACAGTTTTTTGCAGTTTCATGTGCAGTCATTTTTTATTTTACTATGTTATGGAAATACTTAATTTATTGCTTAAATTCCTTAAAAAGATCCACTTACCCTTCTGAGATGTAATAACCTTTACTCTCAAATGAGTACATTTCTGTAGTCAAGTGTCTTAGTGAAGTTAATCTTTCTGAATATAATGAAAACATGTTTTCTTTATCAAGAACTTTGTCTTATATAGCTATCACTGTTGACATATATCAGGGTTGCAAGTGGAAATCATTGTCTGTGTAGGTGGAGCAGTGGATTTGGAGTCAGGAAGATCTGAGTTCCAATCTTGCCTCAGACACATTGTGACTGTGTGCCCTTGGGCAAGTCACTTGACCACTTTTAAGCTTCAGTTTTCTCATTTATAAAATGGGCATAGTTGGGGGCACCTAACTCCCAGGTTATCGGTCGAGCTAAATTATGACAATTCTTATGAAGCCCTTTGCAAACAGTAAAACCTTATATAAATACAAGGTAAAATTTTTTCTACTTCAAAGTAAAACAATTGTATGCTTTTACTTGAAGGAGGAATTTGTGCATTTACATACAAAAGAAAACTTAATATAACAACAAATCTGTACTTAGAAATACTTCAGAAATATTATTCCTCAATCATATAAGACTTTATATGTTAAAGAGTGCTTTTAAAAATTCTCAGTATTTCTTTGATTGTTAAAAATTGGAGAGTGGGGCTGGGCGGTTGACTCTTATAGACTGGGCAGTGATTGAAGATCTTAAGAACTTTGCTTACAAAAAAAATCATCTGTCCCCATTCCCCTACCCTGGGTCCTGTTTTTGGTATCCATTTTATGAGTGATTATATTGGTTATATGATAGTAGTCTTCAATTTGTATAAGATGACAAGATAATACACAAAGCAATAAATTTAATGTCATTGTAATTTGCTTTTATTTAGGCAGTGGAATGGCTAAGCGAACTCTTGGATGCTCTACTTAAAACTCACATCAGATTGGGAGATGATGCCCAGGAAACCAAAGTTTTATTGGAAAAGCATAGAAAATTTGTTGATGTTGCACAGGTGCAAAATTGATTCTCTTCTTTTTCTACAGGCTCAGTGTTTGAATAGCTTTCTGCATGATTATAATGTAACTTAACCCTTCCAGGTCCAAGAAGGTTAGTTGTATTATTCCAGAATTATTGCTGAAGTGAATTGTCAACTGGTGCATTAAAACTATCCTGCATAAACTTGAGAGAGGGTGTTTGTATCCCTGGACACAGGTTGTGTACTGTTACATTGTCCCTCATTGTGCACGATCTCTTGTGGGGGAATATACCAGTTGTTAAAGTTAATATGATTCACAGGGTAAAATTAGTCAACTAGAAAACTCATAATAAACTTCCCTCAAACTCAACAGCAGGAGCATAGTGCACTTGATAGTGGATTTCTAGTATATTCCAAAGATTGTCTTTAAAATGATTATTGTATTTATTTTTTACTTTAATTTTTGGTCTAGAACTGTGGTTTTGTCAGTATAGGGAACTTCCAGTATGGAAACTTTATCTACTAATGCAGACTGGCAACTCATCTGTAATTTAATGGTTTGGGTTTGTTTTTTAATGACAAGACCTATGATTTCATATGTATTTGAATTTCTGTTTACCAATGCACATTGACACTTGTACACCTTCTAGTCAAAATTATAGACAGTTATAATTTTCTTAAGTGGATTGTTCTGCAGACCTCAGTGTAAAGCAGTTTTTACATAATACAGATTTGCCAGTGGACTTGGGAAAGTGAGTGAGGTAGGGAGGCAGAAAGGGAGCTGCGCTCCCAGGTCAGGAAGGGGCTGGGGACAGAGTAGTGAGAGCAGGGGGAGGGATATGCAGGGGCCAGGGCCAGACAGGTGATACCGAGTACAGACAGATGGGAGACAGATATGTGGAACTGGAGATGTCAGCTGGGCAGAGCAGGGCAGAGGTCTCCTTTTGGGGGTCTCAAGCCGAGCCCCCAAGGGCAGTGAATGCCTGCTTTTACTTGGAGGTGTTTGTTTGTTTGCTTTTTTGGTTGGGGGCTGTTAGACCATGGAGCACCAAGTCAAGAGGCAGGAGAGGAGAGAGGGAGTACAGTAAAGTTAAAATAGGTGGGACTTTTAGAAGTGCATATTTCTTTCTGTGTTCTTTATGAAAGGTTGAATTTGTGTAGCGTAAATTTACCTAAAGCAAAGAACTGTGTATAACTAAGTAAAAACTTGAATTAAATTTGTTGCATGGGTGTTTCATATGTACATAGAAAGGTCTACATTTCATTGAGTTGTTTTGATCAATTCATGTACAGTAATGACCAATTTTTATACCAATCATGCTGTGATAGTTCTTTAATTGAGTCAGCTGAAAAATATAAAGCGTAATTAGGTGATGAGCATGTTTTTAATCATTAGAATTCCAAGCAAGAAACAAATAAAGCATTTTTTAAAAAATATATTGATTCTCTTAATCATACAAATGGCATGCGATAATAAATTAGACTGGATGAGCTTAGTTATGTTTTGTGCCATAATGCTGTCCAAATTAAGGTGTCTCTTCAAAGTTCCTGCTTTGTGACTTGATTTGTCATTTTTCCTTTCTAGAGCACTTATGACTATGGGAGGCAGCTACTGCAGGCCACAGTTGTCCTGTGCCAGTCTTTGCGATGCACTTCTCGGTCATCTGGGGACACGCTTCCTCGGCTGAACCGAGTGTGGAAGCAGTTTACAATAGCATCTGAAGAGCGAGCACATAGATTGGAGATGGCTATTGCATTTCATTCAAATGCTGAAAAGGTTAGATTTTCTTTTTCAGCTCTACTCTTACTAAAGAAGAGTTCTATTTATGTTCCTATCTAATAGTCAAATACATATAAAAAGCATACTATTTATGATATTTAAAGATATCTTAACTAGATTCATTCTTGTGTTTGTTCTTCTGGGAATAAATAGTATTACCTAAAGCTAGCGAGTAAGATGTACGTTATCATTGGTATATAACTTTAATAGTAAACCTGTTTTAACTGAAATTAATAACCCACGGAAAATAGAGAGAAAACAGTATATTTCCATAACAAAGACTAGCCTTGATGATATAGACTGATTTGTTTATTTAGGTCTCCTCCAGTAAATAGTCTCAATATTAAAAGGCATCAAGAGCTCATCTAGTTTAGTTAGATCACTTTAGATTTATGGGAATTTTTTTTAAAGATACGATTTATAGGACTTAAAATCTTGGACGAACACTGCCATATAGACATTGGAACAGGAAAAGGGGGTTTGTGCATGAAACTAGAAGTTTATTGCATACAACTTAATTTTTAAAAGGATTTAATAAATCCTACATGTTACTCTAAAAACTGTTCTATTTATATTTCCTTCTGAATTTCCTTCTATGTAGAGTTCTTCTGTACATTTTAAAAAAATTTTTAGTGACCTTTTTTGTTGGGAGTGGGGTGAGGTAATACTATCAGTACTTACCTACTTCACAAATAAGAAACAAAAAATGCCATCCTTGTAACAAATAAGTGTAGCCAAGGAAAACAAATCCACACATTTGCCACATACAGAAGGTTTTCTGCACCTCGACTCCACCTTGTTCTTCTTGAGGAGGTAAGTAGAGAGTTTCCTCATCAGTGCTATGGAGTTATGGTTGGTCATTGCACTAATCAGAATGCTCAAGTCTTTCAAAGTTGCTTTTCTTTTTAATGTTGTTGTTCCTGTAGAGATTATTCTTTTGATTCTATTTACTTCAGTCTGTATCACTTAATCCAAATCTTCCCAGGTTTCTCTGAAACTCCCTTACTTTTTGACTTCAGTACTTATGTCAGTGGTGTTACTGTACATTTACTTTGTCATATCAAAATTTCATGATTTCATAGGCAATTAGTGTCATGTCCTATTGATTTTATATCTGTAATCTCCCTTCCTTTCTGTCTCTATTGCCATCACTAAAGCATAGGTTTGCTTGACTTTTAAGTGTGCTAATAAGTGTTCCTGTTGGAATGAATGAATGAAACATGTTGCCATTCATTCTCTGAAACATCCTACACACTACTTCCAGATTAGTCTTCCTCAAATATAGATATGATTTTTATCGGTCCTCTTCTGAAAACCCATTATTAATACTCTTTTGCCTGTAAGTAAAGTAACTAAAATTTAGAGGTCATTGCCTAACCATTAAGGTCTTCCACTTTGGATACCACTTCACCCTTAATGCCTAATTCTTCTGTCCAGATATTTTGTGTGTCGGGCAAACTGGACTAATTGCTTTGCCTCACATGTTCCTGTTTCTGCACTTGTGCTCATGCTTTTCATTTTGCCTGGAATACCATCTTCTCCTCCTAACTTCTCTGCACCTCCAAATTAAATCATCAGTGATTCTTTAAGGCCCACTTTAAATGCCATCTTCTTTGGGAAGCCTTCCTAGTCAGTAATACCATTTTCCCTGCTCAGGCCTCATAGAAAAACTGTTTCTTTCTTAAATGCTTATTGCATAAGTAATACAAGTGACAAGTAACAGACCTGGGCTTCTAGCCACTACCCATTCCACTATACCCTACTGCATAAACCTGTAAGGTCTTACAGTGCAAAAAGAAGAAGGTGAAGGGAGAAATGAGAAATTAATGTCTGTTTTCTTGCTCTGTTCATGCTTTACTTATATACCAATATTAAACTTTGGTTACATAGGAGCAAGTAATTGAAAGAACGGAGAAGAGATAACAGCTCTCCTGGGACAGGCGTGTCTCTTGGCAACTAACAGAGGCATTTACTGAGCTTCTCTCTGTGCCCTTTTTGGATCAGCATACTGGCTCCTGCGCTCATGTCTTACCTCTCTTTTCCATTTCTTATTCCTTTGTTTTTCATTCACTTTTTCCAAGCCTCTCATAATAAAACCTCTATCATATTAGCATTCTCAAACCACAAGACAGCTCTCAATTACTCATCACAAATGCTAGCTTTCCATCTTTGACCCTTTATTACAACCATTCTAATTGTGAACCTTTCTTTAACACCAGCCTTCGGGTTGCTTCCTGGCACCTTATGCAAGCTGGGCCAGTCTGTGCCATCTGCAGACATGTAATGAATAGCTACTCTGGCATCTTCATTATGTGACAGATTTCAAGGTCCTACATTAACTAGCCTCGGCTTATTTCCCAGTACTCACTTGCATAGCATCTTAATTCCAGCTAGATTCCTCTTCTTCTTGTATCCATTCCTGCCTTTGTTTCTTTACTAATTTTAAGAGCCTACAGTGTGTGTGAAACATTTCTGTGTACTGTGGATACAAAGATTAAAAAATGGTAATCCTTGTCCTCATGCTGTTTGCTCTCCCAATATGAATTTCCATATTTTTTTCCATTAATTTAAATCCTAGAATCTTTCCTTGCCCAGCTCAGCAGTCATTTTCTCCATGAAGCCTTCCCTAATTAAACCTACTTCATTGTGACATTTCACCTTCCGTTTTCCATAAGAGTTAGGCTTATAGACTGTTTGTAATATCATACACTTGCTTATTCATTGACTTAGATAATTCTATTTTACATAAATATCTTGTCTGCTTAGATTGTGAGCACAATAAAGTACGAGTTTTTCCTTTGTATCCTATAATATGTAAAAAGTACTGTGCACATAGTATATAAAAATCAAATGCTTGTTGAATATAGACCATCATTTGTCATAAATAACTAGAATCTAATAATGTTTTTCTTAAAAATTACTTTGAACATAGATGAAAGCTTCACTGCTTAAAAAATTTGCTAATCTGTTATTCCCATAAACTATTATATATCAGTCCCAAAATGTAAATGTAACTGTATGTTTGACTTTCTAGTGATGTCAAAATAAATAACAAAAAATGATCGGATAAAACACAGTGAAAAGTACAAATAAAAGACAATTTTTTTGTTTCTAGGTAGAGCTAGGGTTTTTGTTTGTTTTAAGTATAAGAAGCTGCATGGCTCATACCATCATGGTTTTTGTTTAGTCATTTTTTTTTCAGTCGTGAGTCCAGTTCTTTGTGACCCCCCCCCCCCTTTTATTTTGGCAAAGATATTGGAGCGATTTGCCATTTCCTTCACCTCTTTACAGATGCGAAAACTGAGGCAAACAGGGTTAAGTGACTTGCCTAGGGTCACATAGCTAGTAAGTGTCTGAGGCTAAATCTGAACCCAGATCTTCCTGTCTCCATGCCTGGCATTCTATGCACTGTACCACCCAGCTGCTTTTTATGATCACACTAGTTATTAATTCATGTTAGGAATATATTTTGGTATTTAATAATGTGTACACCCACCCTCTCTCACTCTCTTCTCCCTCCTCCCCCATTTGCTTTCACCTATAATTTCATTTGTGGTGACGCTCTCTCAGTTTGTGAACTCTCTGCACCTAGTCAGGTCAACACCTCATCAATAACTTTCAGTCTGCTGGAATTGCACAAAGGCATTCAAGCTACTGGAATTGCATAAGATTGGTTTCCCTTTTATTCATGTTATCTCTTTGTTTATTACAGATTTTGCAAGAATGTCCAGAAGAGCCTGAAGCTATTAATGATGAGGAGCAATTTGATGAAATTGAAGCAGTTGGGAAATCACTTTTGGATAGATTAACTGTGCCTGTAGTTTATCCTGATGGGTATGATGCACTTTCTTAAAAATCTGTTATTTTTGTTAAATCTTTCGTCTAATCATCAAAGGAGAAAAATGTACTGTTCAAATGAGCCATGTAAATTAGCTTGGGAGTACAGGTTAGATTCCTGGAAGAAATGATTCCAAAAGTAAATGGACTCTAGAAGGACCCAAATAAAAAGGGAGAGATCCAATTATCAGCAATAACAACAGGTTCAGATAACTGATGCACGCTCACATTAAATGAGTCATCTTGTGATGATCACTAGAGTTAGGACTAAATGTGAGTACATTTAAAGTAACACAATTAGAGGAAAAAATGTTCAAATCATACTTAACTCCACTTCATCAGTCCTCTAGATGGTCCTGGATATGGAGCCAGAGGAGTCCAGTTGAAAGCCTAGATTTACTACTTACCCATGCCTTAGACAGCTCACATCATCTCCCTTGGCCTTAGTTTTTTCATTTGTCCTTGGTAAAACAAGGACATTGGATTAGCTGGCCTTTTAAGACTCCTTAGAAAAGGTCCAAAAATCTGTTTTGCTCCCCAAAAGTCCATAAAATGCTAATCGTTATGAGAAAGTTTGGTGATATTTTGTCTAATAGAATTATGCTGTCCTTACACAGAACACATCTCCAAAGCATCAATAATTTTATGTTCAATTTTTGGTTCTTACTCCTAAACAAAAATAAAACTTAGAGAAGAACAACCCCCAAATTATTATGAAAGTATGAGAGTTGTAACCCAGGCCACTCCCCCAGAAAATTGCTTCTCTTTAAATGTATGAACTATTACCTAAGTGTGTATACAATCACCAAGACTATCCATCACACATGTCCTCAGTCAGTTAGTATTTATTAAGTTCCCGCAATATACTAGGAACTGTTATAGGTACTAGGTATGAAAATACAAGGAATGAAATAATCCCTGCCCTCAAGAAACTCGTATTCTAATGGAGGAGACAGCAAGGATATGAATATTTACAAAATAAAGGAGTTTGAGGAATAGTTAGACTGGTCTGAAAACTGGGAGGAAGCACTGTCATGAAAGTTCAGAGAGGAGAGAATCCAGGAGGGAGAGGATGGCCCACAGTGTCAGATAGTTCCAGAAGGGTGAGGACTATGGGGGAAAAAAGACCAAGAGATTTAACATGTCCCTGAGAATGTGAGGGAGTATTACTTTAATGTAAGAAACAGCAAGCTTGAAAAGACTTGTATGAACTTGCATAAAATGAAGGAAGCAGAGCAAAGGAAATAATATACCCCAGAGGTTCTTGCTCTTTTTTGTGTCGCAGACACCATTGTCGGTCTGGTGAAGCCTTCAGACCCCTTCTCAGAATAATGTTTTTAAATGAATAAAATTAGATTCTTGGATTACAAAGGAAACCAATTATATTGAAATATAATTATAAAAGTATTTTTAATAGGTCCCGGACTCCAAATTAAGAACCTCTGATGCACACAATGACTATAAGAATGTAAATGGATTTACAACATAACTATTTATGAATGTGTTTTACATGATTACACATGTGTAGCCTATATCGAATGGGGCGTGGGAGGTGGGAAGGGAGGATGGGAGAGAATTTGTGACTAAGAGTTTAAAAATGAATGTTAAAAATTGTTTTTACATGTAACTGGGGAAAAAAAAAATAAAATTCTAAGAAGAAAAAGGAATGTAAATTGGAAACAACCACCATGACAAAACAATGATAACAGTGTTGTGAAATTATAAAGAAGAAATTTGGTCCCAAAGAAAAGGTATGAGGACAGCTCCCCCCTTCCAGATTGTGAAGAGTTGAGGAGTAATCAAGAGGAATGCAAGTAGGTGAAGCAAGTAGATAGATCTCAGTTTGGCCGAGAAAGGAAGGAGACGTGTTGGGCATTGCCTTAAAGGGACCGTAGGGTCTACCAAAGGTTCTTTAAGGTTGGGTGATACTTGGACACATTTGAAGGCATCAGCAGATAGCTATAGGTAGAAGATAGAAATGGAAGGGGGTGGGTGGGAGGCAGTGAAAGATATGGTGTCATTGACTGGGGCAAAAAATGAGCATGTGGGCCAGAATTAAGGGGTTTTGAAGTGAAAAGAAGAGGCTCACGTTAATTAACCTCAGTCTTCTCAGTAAGGTAGGAATTGAGATTCTTATTTAGTAGAGAGGGAAGAAGATCAAGTAGGGGATGGAACACTAAGAAAATAAGGTTTTTTAAACCTTTTAGGGGAGTGAAGTAGGAATTCAATTAAGAATAAAAGGATTGCCTTGCTAAAGTGAGACCCAGTTGAAGTTGGGTATCATGAAATATAGTGTACACAGACAGTATGATTTATGACTTCTAGCTCCATTTTGCAGCACATGAGTGAGCAAAGCAAGCCTGAGGTTTGGCAAAGGATGAGCAGCAGTAAGACAAAGAAGCCAGGGATTCCAGAGTAGAAGACAGCATGGTGCGGAACAGATCAACTCTTGTCATTAAGAATGGAGAGAGAAGGGGCAGCTAGGTGTGGTACAGTGAATAGAGCATCAGCCCTGGAGTTGGGAGGACCTGAGTTCAAATCCAGCCTCAGACACTTGACACTTACTAACTCTGTGACCTTGGGCAAGTCACTTAACCCCAATTGCCCTGCTTTCCCCCCTCCAAAAAGAAAAAGAATGGAGAGAGAAAGAGGTAAAGTTGTGGCAAGGATAATTGCCTGAGAAAATGCTGAGGAATGGAGGATTTCGAGGTGTTGATGAGGATGAAGACTATTTGGGAAAGATGTTCAGGAAAAATGGAACTATAATAAGTTATGGTCAGAGAGAGGTTTTAATTAGGGAAATGAAAACTTGTGGATAATGGTGAGATCCAGTGTCTGGCCGGTCAGATGACTTTGCTTGAAATGGCAGCTCTGTTGCTTAGCATTCAGACTCTAATGCAAAGGGCACAGCTCTGATGGGCTGGCCATGTTGTTTGAATGCCAAATGTATGTTTACCTAAAAGACTATTTTACAGAGAACTCACTCAAGACAGTCACTCACATGGAGATCAGAAGAAGGGAAGACAAGGACAGTCTCAAGGTCTCTCTGAAGAACTTTGGAATAAATTGTGAAACATGGAAGACACTGGCATAGCATTGCTCAGCATGGCATGCCTGCATCAGAGAAGACACTGTTCTCTGTGACCAAAGCAGAATTGCAATAGCTCAAAAGAAACATGAGATGTGCATATTTAGAGACATATCCACTCCAAATGTTCATTCATATGAGCTATTTGTTCCTGACCTTTGGTAGAGCTTTCCAAGCTCTTACTGGTCTGATCAGTGATAACTGGACATACTGTACCTTGACCTTGATGTAGTGACATAATTTTGGTTCTCTTCAAGAATGAAAGACAACAGCCAATCAACATGTATGACCTTGAGCTAGTCCCTTCACTTGTGAGCTGCTGCCTCTTCATCTGTAAAATGGGGGGATTAGACTAGATGATTCTTTATATATTTTTAGCTCTACTTCTCTATCCTTTGTTTCTAGGTTCAGGAATAAGTCTAATATAAGGTAATTTGTGGACAGAGAAGCATTGACTCTGGGGAGAGAGTAGATTGTAGTTATGAAGAAAGGTGAGATTTAAAAAACATTTTTATATAGCTCTAAAGTGAAATAATTTTACATATACCATCTTATTTGATAGTATAGGAGGTAGGTGCTATTGTCCTTATTTTATATATGAGTAAACTGAGATTTAGTGTGTTCAGGCGGCTTGTCCACGGTCATACAGACTTGAACCTGGGGCTTCCTGACTCCAGAACTGGCATTATGTCCTCTCTGTCACTTAGCTCCAAAGGCGGCCCTCTTGAGGCACAGATGAGTCAGAAGCGTAACCCAGATAGGAGGAATGACTTCTGTGAAAATAGCAGAGCAAAAGATAGAGTGTCCGATGTGGGGAACATCTACTAGTCTGGTTTGGCAGAGCATCGTGGTAAATTCCAGTATTTCCAGGAGTTCTCCTATATTATACAATGAAGTTATTGTTAGAAATGTTTCTTTTTCATATGTGTAAAAACAGTGGCTAAATGCCCTGCTAAGCAGAGGCTCACAGATGGGCCCGTCTTCCCTGTTTATTAATGCCTTTTGTGTTGTGGGTTTTTTTTTTAAACACCACAGTCATTTCCCAGTAGCATCTCCTCTAGAAACCTCCCTTGTTACAATGAAAACTAGCTAAGCAAACACAGCCAGCACAGAGACAACATCTGTGTGACTGTAATAACAGGGAAAAGCTTTCTCTTTGCTTATAGAGAGGGGATCTTACTCCGAGTCCCTGCTGTGCTGCCTCACCGTGATGGGAAGGTGACCTTGAACTCACAGAGGCTGTGCCAATTGATTGCAAGCTGTGGCCAGTTCTCTTACGTAGGAAAAGCTTGAGAATAAAATTGTGGCAGGAGACTGCAACTTCTTCCCAAGAACTCCTCTTAAATGCCTGGAACTTATCAGCAGAAGGCTGGCCACCAGGGACAAATCCTTTAGCTATAGAAATCCATGCTTGATCTGGGACAAGTTATTTAACCTCCCTGAGCCCCAGTTTCTTCATCTGTAAAAATGAGAATTAGAAATGGCTTCTCAGGTCTCTTGCTGTTCTATGAACTCCATAAGACTCTCCAGATTAAGTCAACATATTTTTATACTTGTTGACTTCATTGCAAAGGCAGAAATGCATTAGTATGGTGAGAGTAATATATCGAAAAACATGGATCAGGAAAAAGGAATGAGAGACACTAGGGACTTAAAAGACTGTACAGGAAGGCGCATACTATGAATTTTTTTTTTTTTAAGAAAAGAATTGGTAGACATTGGACATAGGAGTGAATGAACAGATGAATGAATGAAAAAGCATTTACTAAGTGTTATGCACTCTCTGTGCCAAGCTCTAAAAGTCTATCCCTGCGTTCAGAGAATTTTGCATTTTAATAGGGAAAGACAGCATTTATAAAATTGAAGGGGGAGATGGGTGAGAAGTGGCCTGGTCACCTGATGACAAAGAAGTTGACAGCTCGTCTATCACAACCCAAGATGCCAGAAGCAGGACCATGAGGTCTAGAGTGAGGAGGAAGACCAGAATACAGGCAGCATGGCTTGGAGCAACAGCCTTGAAACTGTTGTTTATATTCCATCAGACCATCAGCTTGTCAAGAACAAAGAACAAAATTGGTAAAACGCTATAGACAAACGATAAGATACAGTATGTGATGCAAATAATTCAATCTTGAATTATTTAAGCAACTAACTAATATGCAAAATAAGTAGTTAGCTGTAGACATTACAGTATCATATAGAAGTTTAACCATTGTTTGTTGCCGTAAGTAGACAAAAAGAGTGTGAAAAGTGCCTTAGCCTACTAATACTTGCTTGCCAAGTAGGGAGAGATGGAGTTTGGAAATCAAGAGAGATAATGGATGATTATGGTGTCAACTCATAAGATAGAAAAAGCATCAGAGGACAAAAACTCATTTAAAGAAGGCTTGGCAAGAATTCCATTTAGCAAAGTCATCCAGATTTAAGGATGACAGTGGAAGGAGACCAACAAACAAAAAATGGAAAATATCTGCAAAGATTACTATAATGAACTTTTAGCCATCAAGGACAATGGAACCACCACACTTAGACTCCAGCATCATGCTGTATCCCTCCCCATCTCAGAGAGCCATTCCTTATAACAAAGAACTTAAAAACAAAGGCCTTCTCTTTCATATATATGTGTGTGTATATATATATATATATATATATATATAAAATCATACCACTTCTCATCATTTAAGTAGTAAATGAGAAATTGCTACTGGCATTTTCCCCACAAATAATAGTAGCTATAATATTTTACTCACCTCTTCAACATTATATACCAATATTTTATTCTGTTTTTAATTTGTATTGTGAATTTCTGTCTCCTGTGATGATAAATTACATCAAAGCATTTTGAAAAGAAAATCTTAAATTGCTACATTTATTTATCAATTTCAGAATATCTTTGTCCTCTAAAATCCATATATTCACAAGTGTATGTATTTCATAGTTTCATAGTACTCTGTCCTTTTGTGAAGTGTTTTATGAGTATTTGTCATAGTGATGAAGATGATAAGATGTCAGAACTAGGAGAAACCTTTCAAATCATTTTATCTAGCCTCCTAATTTTATTTGTGAGGGAACTGAGTTCTTAAAGTAAAGAGACCTGCCCAAGGTTACCTAGTGAGATAGAAGCAAATCTGAAATTAGAAAACTTAATTGTTTATGCAATATTCTTTCCATTCTGCCATATCTAATTGAAAAGGTCTTACAGTTGTTTTTTGGGGGGGGAGGAGAGGTCAGCTCATTAGACAGAAGAGGTAGAAGAGTCTCTCAGAAAGAGTGTATTTCCATATGAGTTAAATTTGAATTCCTTTTCCTGTGTCCTAGGCGGAATTGAATGAATGAACCAGTTAAATCATTTATTAAATACTTAGTATGTGCAAAGCACTGTGCTGAAGATAGATACAGGGATAGAGATAGAAAAGCAGCGCTGTCCTTGTTTTCAAGGAGTCGACATTGATTAGGCAAGAGGCATACTTGATTTGTTAGGATGGGTAGATAACGCCGTTTACATTTAAACCAAAAGAAAACGTTATTTGACTGTACCTTTAAGACCCATTTGGAAAAACTAGCCTCTTTTTAGATGGAAATCCTCCTTCAAATCCAGAACGTCCCTGTTGTTTTCTAGTGGATTTTGTTTACTGAACTATCGCATATATAAATGTTAAATATAACTAGATATTAATCCAGCTGAAATTTGTCTAAATAATGTTATTTTGTTTTGTTTTTTAGAACAGAGCAGTATTTTGGAAGTCCAAGTGACATGGCTTCTACAGCAGAACATGTCAGAGAAAGGATGAAACTTGTTAATCTGAAAAGACAGCAGCTGAGACACCCAGAAGCTACTATCACAGAAAGCTAATAGATACCAGCTGATAGCAAGGCTTCAGTTTTGTAGCCCAACATGTTGTCTGCTGTATACTTCGACCTTTGACATCATTCATTAAATGCATTTTGCAGCCAGTATAAGCCTCATTTTTCCCGGTAGGCATTGCTCTCTACCTGTTAACACTCTACATCTACCAAGGCATAATTATTTAACATGCTATGAAATCACAGACTCCCAAGTATCTTTTGAGAAGGAACTATAAATTTTGCACTGAAAACTTGCTCTAAAGCTTTATCTGACCTGTCAGTTGCTAAAGGAGCAGCTGATGTAAGCTTTGAATGGTGCTAATAAAAGTTCCACATAAAAAATAGTTGCTCTCTTTCCCCAGGTGATGTAGTAAATTTAGACTGTAGGTAAATCGTTATTTGTAGACAGTGGTGTCCTCATAATTTCACTTTATAATTCTTCAAAATTGATTATTTTTATTGTGCCAATATACAGCCAACCTATAAGATCTTTGATATATCAGTCATTAAGAAGACATTTTTCCTATTTGTATTGATAATGTATTAAAAGCTGTTTGTGCTTAATAAAAGGCATCTTTTAAAAATCTTATTTAATTTGGTTGCTATATTCTATTTCCAAATGTGAGTGCCTTATTTGAAGGGGCATTCTTAAAAGTTGATAGACTTTTTTGATTTAACCTATTTATAGTGTTGTTATTTGCATGTATTTTAGCCAAGAAAAACATATATGTAAGCATGTACATAATAAAGAAGCATGTTTTATGATGAAAATAATTGTGAAGAACAAGCCTCCAATTTTACATCTTTAAGAAATTGTTATGAATGGAATACTCATAATTTTATTATATTATGTCATTTGTCTCCTTTCAAATAGTTCTTAAAGTAATGTTTTTATTTTTTTCTTTTCCAAATTAAAAAAAAAATCCAAATCATTGACTCTTATTTACTCCTATTGAAAATACGTATTCTTAAAAAAAATTACTTCAGTAGAGCACATATCAATATTTATCCTTTACTTACATAGAAATGGCTAATAAATTGTAATTTCTCATCAGAGCTGAGGCAGGACAATTTCTTAAAATAGTCTAGTAATCAAAACATTCTTTTCATACCTCCTTACTGTAAAATTTATTTTCCAATAAAGTTTATAATAATGATGTTAGTGCTTTTAAGGTCATATTTAATTCTGGATGAAACAAGAATTGTGTGATTTAATTTTTGGTTAATTTGGAATTGAGAATTAAAAAGAAACTGGAACAAGTGTAGATTTGAAATTCACCCAGGACATAGGTTCCCCTAAGTAAGTAAAATAAGTCAGATTCTTTTAACCAGTTTCCATATAATTCAATAAGCATTACTGAGCACTGAGGCACTTCATAGGCTAGTCTTATAAAGGGAAAAGTGAAACAGTTCCTGACTTTTAGGAACTTACCTCCTAAGACTACATGGGATGCAAAAATAACTAGTAATATTGAATGTGGGAGATAAGTAGGATTTCATTTTGGGGGTAGATTAACAAGAATTTTCCCCTCTATACCTTCATTCACATTGAGAAACAATGTGATTGAAAGTGTGTGTGTGTGTGTGTGTGTGTATTTGGAGAGAGAGTGTATGGGACATGTATTGATGTTGGAAAGCAGTGTGCTTTGGTAGAATATGGATGGGAAGGGGTTGAGGTGACAATACTGGCAAGGTAGGGTGTCCTATTAAGGACTTTGGTAAAGTAAAGGGATTTAATTTTACCTTGTAGAGGGAGCCATTGAAGAGAGTCTGTTTCAGGCTCTTAGTAATCACACCTTATACTTTTAGAGGGCTTTATGCTTTACATAGAGTGTCAGACTTTGGGGTATGGTAGTGTTTTTTACAGTCTTCACACTGTTATTTAAATTTTAAAAGATGACATTTGCCTTAAAATGATTTTGCCTTTGGGGTTCATGTTGCAGGACTACCTTCCAGGTGAATTTGCCTCATGAAATATATTTAGTATTTAAATGACTCGGTCCCTTTGGCAGACAAAGTGAGAAGCAGCATGGCCTAGCATTGGGCTAGGGTCCAGAGGACCTAGATCTCGGTTTTTTGACTGCCAGCAAGTCACTGAACTGTTATTAACCCCATTCTCTTCATCTATAAAATGGGGACACTAATGCTGGCTACCTCACAGTTATTTCACATTGCTTAGTTCTTACACCTTTCCAGAGTGTGCCCCCATTTCAGCTCATGCTAGTGATCATTTTGGTTATCTTTATTTTCCAAGTCTGTATCCCCAGGACCTAATACAGGCACTTAAGACATATGTGTTGCCTAATTTATCTGGGCAGGCTTAGGATTAAATAGGAGCATATTGTCCAATTGATTGGCTATGACCCAAGACTTAATCATTAACCCTTCCCAAAGTAATCTTGATGAGAATAATTTAGCAAAACAATGTTTCTAATTGTTCTAGTTTACTCTGTGTGTGTGTGTGTGTGTGTGTGTGTGTGTGTGTGTACGTACGTACATAAAATTCCATCTGATGGACTTTAAATTGCTCTGGGGCATTTTGATGCCTTCTACTACAACTCTGAACTTTTCAGGGCTTTGCATTCTCTTATCATTCAGTGTATCTTAGACTTAATATATTATTTACACTAGAAAAGTTGACCAGCAACCCTAGAAATTAAAAACCAATAAACTTATCTTTTTTATATATATCTTAGTCCTGAGGAAAATTGGGGCCTCATGTATGAACAGTATTGGATTTTAATCTCTGAAATTTAGATGTAACATCTTAACCATATGAGCGTTCTCCATCTGCATCTTTGAGCAAAAATTACATTAAAGCTAGGTTATCCATAAACTTACAAATAATTTCCAAGGCTTTATTACGGATTAAACTGAGGGGAAAATTTATCAGAAAAAAAAGGCAAACTTGAAAATGCATGTATTTAAAATACCTTTCTTGTGTAGACTCTTCATGAGATTTGGCCACTTAAATCACTTCAAGATTCCACACAATTTCCTTGGCATCACCTAAAAGTAATTCTTAGCATCAACTAGATGAAGTACTTTGAACATAACCAGTCATCTATAGTGATGTGACAGAGGAAAAGGACTTCCTATTAAGAAATAATCACACATGTATCAAATACATGATAACTTCAATGTGTTAAATTCTGAGTTCTTTGGGGAGCACAGTGGCAGACAAGCAAATCCACAGGAAGCAGTTGCTTAGCATGTAATCAGTTCCCCAACACAGGAGGTCTCTAAGTCAAAATCGAATTAACATTTGTCAGAGAATGTAGTAAGAATTTGTGTTTCAGGGAGAAATTGAGCCAGAGCTCTCAGGTCCCTTCCAACTCTAATCCCACAATTATTTTGTGATGAAGTAATTGGCTAGCCAGACTGAAAGAATGATATCTGTTTTGCCTTCAACAGACTCTCATTCTTTTCCAAAGTACACATGAAAAAAAAAATAACATTTAGATGATCACACAGCTATTCTGAGCACAAGTGGAACCAAATTTCAAGCAAGGGTTACTCAGTATGTCATTGGTAGCTGTGGCAGGAGGGGTCATTGTCAATATTCTTGTAAATGGTCTCTGAAAAAAGAACACATCTTTAGTAGGAACTGAGCTTAGTGGGGTTTGGTCAGCTCAGAGAACAGAAAAAAAATTTTTTTAACTAGATTAGAGGTTGAAAGCAAATAGAATGAAAGTGAATACAGTACTTCAGTGGAGCCCAGTACAGAGTAATGTCCTTAGGGAGGCATAGACTTGTACAGATATGACAAGTTCATAGTAGTTATGACACTGGATGAGTCAGCAATAGGATCTATTAAGCTGGGGAAAGATAGGAAATAAGTAGTCTTAGATATGTGCTGGTCAGACATTAAGGAAAGCAGTATATCCAATCGGAATACCTGGAGATATTAAAAGGAAAGCCAAAAATAGGGAATATTCGTCTACTGAGTTAAAAACAAAACAATCATTTACCATCACATTCAATATGAGGGCATTTGATGGGTTGTCTTCCAAACAATAGCATTTAGACTAATATGAAGATGGAGGCTTTCTAGGGATATCCCTTAGGATTTGTCAGGAACAAATGCTGTGGTTTAATAAATCTCGTCAGAAAATTCCCCCTTAGAGGTAACCTAGTGCCATGACAAGGACATATTTCCTCTCAACAGAGATGGTAAACAGCTAACCGCCCATCTCATCTCTTACTGCCCACAATGTAGTCCATGCTTCAGTCAAATAGCACTGCTCTTGACTCCATGCCCTTGCTTATGTGATTCCTACTCTTGGAATGCCCTTCCCAGCTCTGCTCTCAAATTCCATAAGCTCAACTCGAATGTAATTTCTTATGTGAAGCCTTCCCCAGCCTTGCAGTTGCCATGAACTTTCTTCCTCCACCTCTCCCCCCTCACCCACAAAATACTTTTGTATTACAATTCTCATTATGTGGTACTGCATATGATGGTTGTCTGTTTCCTATCCTGTTAGACTGAGCTTCCACATGAGGGCAGGGACCTTGTCTTATCTAAACTTGGTACTCCTTTAGTACCCAGAATGATAGCAAATTTTTTTTGAGGGGCAAAGGCAGGGCCATTGGGATTAAGTGACTAGCTCAAGGTATTATGGCTAGTAAGTGTTAAGGGTCTGAGGTCGGATTTGAACTCAGGTCCTCCTGACTCTGGGGCCAGCGCTCTATTCACTGCACCACCTAGCTGCCCCTAGAATGATAGGATTTAAAAAATGTTTCTTGACTATTCTAAATCCTCAAGTTCCTTAGTCTATGATTAAAATTGGGCATTCTGCTTTTTGTTTGTGGTGTAGGAATGATATAGTTACCTTAATATTATATTCATTTTATTTTACTTTTATTTGGAATATAAGGTAAAAGAAAATGTTCCCCAGCTTAATTTTTTCCCCTTATGAATAGGAGGAAAAATGATTCACTGGAAAGAACATACTTAAAATAAGAAGACCTGAATTTGAGCCTCGTTTCTGTCACTCTATGAACTTAGACAATTCATTTCTTCTAAGTCTCAGTTTCTTCACTGTGAAATGAAGCAAGTGATGTGTGGTCCCTGAGGTCCCTCTTAACTCTTAAGAGTCAGTCTGTTTCCTCAATTCAATTTTTCTGTGAATCTCTAAGCTAAAAACACTGTTTCATAATTTGTAATTGGCATGCATTTAGTAAAGGTGGGAATGGGGTTAAAAAAACATCCTTTTTATCGTCATTATGAAACAGAAAACTAAGAAATGAATAGTCAACTTAAATCCAATTAATTTCCTTAGAAAACATTTCTGTGAATTTTGTCATTTTCTAAATTGCTTTGCTGGATAGAATTTAATAATTATATTGTCACTAATTAAATGAGATCAATAAATTAGCTTGCCAGAGGCATGATTTAGTCATCATTGCACTCAAGTTCCCTACTGGTATTTTAATAGGAAAAATGGGTATGGGATGGACCAATTTTGTGGTTCACATTTCAGTAACAGGTTGGGTGGGGTTAGGGTAGAAATGGCTTTACTCATAATTGGAGAAGGCAGCTGGTATGATTTGAGTGATATCAAAAAAGCATGCCTACCCAAAATATCACCCAGACCAGCCACTAGGTCTGAAATTTCCAACCTTCTGTCACTTCTTAAGTATTAAGACATTGCTATCCAAGACTGGCACCGTGTTAGTTAGCTGACACATAAGCAGTAGTAACCTAGCCTGATCAACTCATTTCTACCTATTGGCATTTAGCTCAGAAGGATATATTTTGATGGGGAAAGGAGGTGAGTCTAAGGTTATGATTAGGCACTGACTATAAGGGAATATTCCTCACCTCACCTAAGGACACTGATTTCATGGAAAAGGAGGGAGATGGAACTTAAAAAGATCAAAGGAATGTTAAGAAAAAAATGGAGACAGGAATGCCACATTCTTCACAGTACTGTCTATGGATGAGACTGAAGGTACATACATTTTTGTAATTAATTTCACTCCTAAGAATACTCTCTTCTTTCACTGCCCCACCCAACTCCAGTTGTTGAGATCATTCTAGTAACCCTCTCCAACTGTGTCTCTAGCTTTCCCACCTGCTAAATGACTTAGCACTTTTAAGCATATCAGTATAAAACTGCAACCAGATTCGATGTACATTTCTAACACGTGTTCATGGATATTTATATTCATTCCATCCCTTCTCTCCTGTGGTCATTCTTTCTTCTAGTTCTTGAAACATTAGACCTGTAAGAATTCTTTCATGCCCAGGAAAAGTTAATTTCCCCCTGTTCAGTAAAGAAGAAAACTCTTGTGTCATCAGTTTCTAAGACTTAAAAGGCTAGAGTTGGTTTAGAAAAAAATAAAGTTAGGAATTTCTAAAGTAGAGAAGTTATCCTACTGTGCCATGAATTAGGAGATGTGGCCTTAGCATCATCACCAAGGCTAGAATGGTCAAAACTGAGGAATCCCCATGATTTGTGCTTGACGGGTACCAACTACATAAAAGGAACAAGAATCCAGAGAGTTTGAATATAATGCAGGAGTCAAAGTGTCACCTCACATTAAAAGCCTGATGTATCTGGAAGCAGTTTTCTATGCTACAAGAAGCCACTTCAGCAACCTCATTTAATGAATATGGGGAACTTAGACAAAAGTTCCTTGTGCCTTTAGTTAGACCTAGAATCCAGAGAAGAGGCATAGATAGACATTCCATTGATGTAAGGGAGAAGGCATCAAATAGAAAAGTAGCTGGAATTAAGTGGAAAAGGAGTGAGCAAGCAGGATGAAAGCTATCTTTGCCCCCATTGTTTATTTTTAAATTTGTATTTTTCTGGAGTGAGATGATCCGGGAAGTTCCCTGACCAATTTGATGGGTTTTAGAAAATGGGGAGCCTTTCCATGGCATATTAGCTTTGTTTTAATCTACTGAGGAAAATTTGATTAGCTTAGGTTATTGTGGGTGGTGGATAGTCCTTTGTGCCGGGCTCATGAAAAAAGGATCAGCTGCTGAGTCCAAGGTGAGACTTCTGTGTGGTAGAACTGTGTAGCTCAGGGGAATCTCAAAGGAAAGTAACAAGTATGGAATATCGTTCTATTGAGTTAAAAAAATTATTTATCATCACATTCAATATGAGGTCATTTGATCAATTGTCTTCCAAAAAATAGCATTTAGACTAATATGAAGATGAAGAAGCCTTCCTAAGGATATTCCTTAGTATCCATCAGGAATGGATGCTAGGGTTTAATAAATCTCATTCTCAGAAAATTCCTCCATAGATCTAACCTAGTTCCATGAAAAGGACATATTTCCTCTCAACAGAGATGGCAAATAGCTAACTGCCCATCTCATCTCTTACTACCCACAATGTGCTTGTCTGACTTCCCTATGGTATACGTGTCTACGTGTCAACAGATCTGTGATTTCGTCAATGTAGGTACTCCCACAATGATGCTTATCAAAATCTACCCTCACCTGTTCACCCTGTATGATTCTCATCCTTGCCTTTCCATAAGTACATCCAACATGGTAGGTAGGGGCCTTCCTGTGGAGGTTTTCATATTGCATCTATATATCAAAGGGGCCTGTGTGCTCGTCTCTCCACAAGACTGAGACACTCCATTTTTTCCTGCTCATTTTGTGATGACGTACTTTATAACAATCCTATACAATTCCTCCTTTCTGGTGTGATATAGCCTTTTCATGCCTCTCTCCATTTGTCCTTTGTATTTAATTTGTGATAGTCCTTGCTTTGTATCCATACATTACCACCAGATAAAGATGTAGTCAGTGAGTCAAGTCCATAAACAGTCATTCCATAAACATTTATTAAGTGCCTACCATATGTTCGGCACTGTGCTAAATGAAGGGGATACGGAGAAAGGCAAAAAACAGTCCCTATGCTCCATGAGCTTACAGTTCAACAGGGGAGACATGTAAACAATTATGTATAAGCAAGCACTATATATAGGGCAAATGGCTAATAATCAACAGAGGGAGGACTCTAGTATTGAGGGAGATTGGGAAAGGCTTTCTGTAGAAGGCAGAATTTTAGGTAGGAAGGAAGCCGAGAGGCAGAGTAGAATGTTAGAGCTAGGAAGACCCGAGTTCAAATTCTGTTACTTCAGATGTTCACCAGTTAACGTGGCTCTGGCTAAGTCACTTAAACGCTTTTAGTCTCAGTTTTCTCGGCTGTAAAATGGGGATATTAATAGCACCTACTTCACATTAATAAATGTAAAGCACTTTGCAAACCTTAAAGACACACACACACACACACATATAAACCTTTACCTATAAAAACGACATACATTTTATACAAACCTTAAAGAGCTATGTCAATCTTAGCAATTATTATCACCAGAGTTTGCTTTAATTATCTTCAGAGGGAAAAACAAGTGGATGAAAAATACCTGTCTTCGAGATCCTGGTTGTCATCCTTTGTTCTCGCAGAGGACCAAAGTAACATCACTGTGCTAGAGAGTTTCAATGTGTCTGACTGTAGCTGATCAGCCCAAGATAAGCTCAGAAGGCTCTACCACAGGCTGGGCACAGATAGTTGGTGTGAACATTTGGGGTGGATACTCTAAATTTGCACATCCTGCCATTCCTTTGAGCGGTTTCAATTCCAATTTGCTCCTAGAGCACAGCACCCTCTCTGATGTGGGCACACTGTACTGAGTGGTCCTGTGCCACTGTCTCCCATGTCACACCATCAATTCCAAAGTTCTTTTTGTTTGTTTGGTTTTTTTGGAAGGCAGTTGGGGTTAAGTGACTTGCCCAAGGTCGCACGGCTAGTTTTTTGGGGGGGTCAAGTGTCTGAGGCTGCATTTGAACTCAGGTCCTCCTGACTCCAGGGCCAGTGCTCTCTATTCACTGTGCCACCTAGCCGCCCCAATTCCAAAGTTCTTGAGAGTGTCCTTGTTTTTGCTTCTTTGGACCACTTTGTGAATGCTTGCCCTATGTGAGTTCTCAATCAGATAGTCTTTTTGGCAAGCTTACATTTTGCAATCAGACACCATGGCCATCCCATTAGAGTTGCAGTGCCTGAAGCAGAGTTTGAATGCTTGGTGGTTTAGTTCAAGTGAGAACCTCAGTGTCTGGTACTTGTCCCACCAGGTACCAGATGTACCTATATACGTATCTGTGTCTAAATGCTGTTGTTTGGAAGACAGATTTCAGAATCTTCCTAAGACAATCCATGCAGCTGAAATATAACTTACCCATTAGTAGGTATATTCTGGACACTATGAATGTAGAAGATGGATTAAAAATTGAGTAGGAGGAATGTGAGATTAATGTATTACCTTTTTGAAAATGCCCAATTCTTTTCATGACTCCCAGTTTCCTTCTGAAACAAAAGCCTGTCTTTTAACATTTTGCATACCCTAAGTGCTTCTTTTTTATGTGTATGAATTGAATCAAATTCACACTAGACATGATGATGAAAACTAACATTTATATAGTCAGTCACTGAGCTAAGCATTTTGCAATTGCATCTTATATGATCCTCACAATAACCCTGGGAGGTAGGTGCTCTTCCTCTTATCTTCTGTTTGGCTTGTATACACCTTCATAACCTGGCTTCTTCCTGCTTTTCTAGTCTTCTTATGCCTTACTCCCCTCCAAGTACTTCACATTGACACAGACCTTCCTGTTATTCCTCACCCAAAACACTCCATCTTTCAATTTCGTTTTCATTGGCTATTCCCTATGCCTGGAATGCTCTCCCTCCTTATCTCTGTCTCCTGACTTACCTGGTCTTCAAAGCTAGAATCTTCTCTCCAGAAGAACTTTTCCCACATCATCCTTAACGCTAATGACACTTAATAGTAGGCACTTCATCAATGCTTTTTGACTACCACTGTTGTTCAGTCTTTTTTAGTCATGTCTGATTCTTTGTGACTCCATTTGGGGTTTTCTTGGCAAAGATATTGGCTTGGTTTGCCATTTCCTTCTACAGCTCACTTTACAGATGAGGAAACTGAAGCAAATAGGGTTGAGTGACTTGTCCAAGGTCATACAGCTAGTAAATAGCTTGAGACCAGATTTGAACTCAGGAAGATGAGTCTATGCTCTATGGCACCACTTAGCTGCCCATGCTGCTATCATTCTTATATATTTAATTTTCTGTGGACCATCACCCAGGTGAATTCCTTTTGTACTTGAGTGAAAGCTCATATTCTGTACCCATTGAAAGATTTTTCAGTACAACTCTAGCAGTAGACACAACAAGCATAAAGTATACTCTATCCTGTTCCTATCCTACATGGTTTTAATTTCTGAAGCCCCTCCCTACCTGAATAAGGTGTTTGGAAAGGATGGGGAAGGTCATCATAAACATACAGATTCAGCTCAACCCTTCATTTCAGTGTTTATTCCATTCATAAAATAAGAAGGAACCTTAAATCAAATACCAAAGTATTTAGTAGAGTTAAAACAGCAATTAACATGAAAGGGAAGATCAAGAAGTGGAATTATTCTTAGCCTCTCATACACAAATGGGCACAAATTCCAACATGTTCACATTCTGGTTAAGAAGAGAAAAGCTCCTCCATACAATTCACATGGGGGTGATGGTGAAGAAATGATTCATCTTGTTGTTACTGTTGCTGTTGTGTTTGTCCTTCGTTCTCAAAGAAGACCGTGACATCAGGGGAATGATGACATGACTTGCAGTTGACTTGGATTTAAGTGAGGCATAGCCATACAAGGTCACCGGCCTCACTTTCTCCTTCAGAGCCATCTGGGTCCAGTGGCCAGATATTCATCAGGATGACTGAAGATGACCCAGAAGGCAATGGAAGACCCTGGCCCTTGTAGACTAAGGTCTTTTCAAGTACTCAGAGTGAAGTAAAGCCCGTTTGGTAAATAGGAAGGCTTCTTTAAGAAGTGAGTCAAGGGATGGCACGTATAATATCCTCCCCCCGCCAAAAAAAAAATCAAACTAGAGGGGAAGATCATCCTTCTTATATGATGGGATTAGAAGAAAGCCAACCATTTCATCTTTTCTTAGGCTTAATCTTAGCAGTGAGTATGGAACTCTCTGGGAAGCTCTTAGAGGAAGGGATCCATCTCTGCTGGGCATAGGAGTCTTTAGGACTCATGGCTTAGAAGACAGTAAGAGACACTCTCACACTCTTGACCCTTTTTTTCCTGACTCTTACTATAGAACCATTTATCCCCTTGACCTCAACCAACTTTCATGGGTACGTTGACCCACTTTTTAAACCTTTTGCCTCAATTGCCATCATCCCTGCCTTTTGCACACCCCTCTCTATCACCAATCAGAGGCCTCACCTTGTGATGCAAACATATTGAGCTCTGGAAAACAGAGTCCAATGAATAATGCCTTGCTAGAAATATGGGAGATCTTAGCTGAATGGACAGAATTCTTTCACATATCTTAGTGCCCATACAATGCATTAGGTAGGAAAGATGAACCACTGCTAACAGGCAGTGGTATTTAAAGAACACGAAATGGGGAAGTTTGGACTTTACATGGGAGAGTTCACCTGAAGGTCAGCTACCCAAAAGGCATGGGATTCCGACCTTGGAATACACCCTAACCATGATGGAGGGCTGTGTGTAGGAGGCAGAGTGAAAGCAAGTATGAAAATGTAAGAAAATTTTATAAAGTGATCACTGTTTGTTAAATTATATAATCATGCATTAGGGGAAGTGTGATCCCCAGTTCTAATAGCTACAGTAACCAGGAAGTGGGGGTGGATTGGGGTCCCATGGAAGATTAATTTCTGGATTATTTGAGGATATTTTCGAAGAAGTATTCAGTGGCATGATCAGATGTTGTCAAATAAATTTATCTGGCAGTGAAATAAAGGAAGGTTTGGAAGGCAAGGGGAATGGGGAGAGAAAGAGGGACAGTATATTATAATAGGTCATTTGGGAAAGGGTAGTGATCGAGCAATCAAATCCCATCCAATTGACATTTTTTAAGTGCCTACTATCTGCCAAGCACAGGCTAAGTGCTAGGGATTCTGTTAATAAAAAGAAAGATAACTCCTGCCCTCAAGGAGCTTGCAATCTAATAAGGGGAGACAGCACATAAAAGGAGGTAGGAAGGGCATGGAGGAAGGAGGGACACCAGGAGGTATCTTGTTCTTTGTAGTTAAAATCAGGCAGGGAAATACATGCAGAGTGTAGTGAGCTTAAAAGTCTGATTTCTGCCCTCTAAAAAAGGAAGACATTGGGAGGAATTTGGTGTTCTGCCCTCCAGACCTCCAATCAGAGGGAATATGAGGCTGAGGGGAAGGGGGGGAGGTGTTATCAGTCAAAGCTTGAGTTAGCAGCATGATGATGATTTAGGGACCAGCTAGGTGGTACAGTGAATGAAGTGCTGGGCTTGGAGTCAGAAAGATTCATCTTCTTGACTTCAAAACCAGCTCTAGACACTTACTAGCTGTGTGATCCTGGACAAGTCACTTAACCCTGTTAACCTCAGTTTCCCATCTATGAAATGGAGAAGGAAATGGCAAACCTCTCCAGCATCTTATACCAAGAAAACACCAAATGGAGCCACAAAGGGTTGGATACGACTCAGTAATAATAAGATTGAAAGTAAGGAGCCTCTTCTTAGAGGACTATCTTGTTCCATGGAGTTGGAACCAGGCAGAGCAACAGATGCAGATTGGAGTGAGTCTAAAAATCCAGTTTCTGCTTTTTCTCAAAATAATCCTGAGAATGAAAGCTTCCAGCCATCCAGCCATGTTATAATCAAAATCTAGAACTTTTATGTCAAAGGAAAAATATTGCAAGTATGCAGCAACAAAGAATGCAAAAACAAGTACTAATGAACCATAATTAGACTCACGCAAGAATTGACAGCAACTTCTAGAAAGAGAGGCAGTCTTGAAATTTGTGTTAGTTCCAAAACGTGGCTTTTGAGCATGCCTAGTTTGCCTGACTTGGAGCCACTGGTATCTCTTGAGCCATGTGGCTAGGGCAGCCTCCTCAGCTGGTTTCCTGTGTCTTCTGCCATCTTTTTGGCCACACTCCTAGTTACTGACCTCAGCATGGACATTAGCAAGAAAGACAGGTTGAGGAGGTAGAAGTTCATATGTAGCTGTTATCTTTCTTGAGGACCTTTAGAGAAATAACTAAATCTCAAATTCGCTGACGTTCTGAGGCTGACTGGCTCTTCCTGGCCCATGATAAGATCCCACATATGCTTCACTTTGCTCCCTACTCCCTGGCTGTGACGTGACAGTCATGACAGCAGCCTGGCCCCCTAGCTGAGTATCTCTTTCCCTTCAGGAACTGTGATCAAATCAGCTCTGCCGCAAATAGGCCAGCTTTGAAAAGAACATGCTCAACTTAGTCAATCGACAAGTCTTTATCAAAGCCCTTAGAAATGTGCTGGGCACTGTACTAAGCATGTATGCAAAGACAAAAGTGAAACAGTTCCTGCCCTCAAGCAGCTAGCATTCTACATGCAAATAAATGGGTACATCAAAGACAGCAATTCTCAATCTTTGGGTTATGTTCAATTTGTAACAATGAAAATACATCCTGCATATCAGATAGATTCATAACAGCAGCAAAATTACAGTTACGAAGTAGCAACAAAAATAATTTTATGGTTGGGGGGGGTCACCACAACATGAGGAACTGTATTTAAGGGTTGCAGCATTAGGAAGGTTGAGAACCACTGGTCTAAGATATATGCAGAAGGTAATTTCAGGGATGGTGCTGAGGACGTATGGGAGGAGAAGTAAGGAAATTAGACAGTCATGGATGAAAAAGCAATAAAGATTTGAAAAAAAAACACCACCAAAACCAAATTCAGAGCTTCATTTGTAATCCTCTTTTTACTTTTAAATGCTCTGTTCCACTTTGTATGTGGAAATGTTTATCTTCTTAGATGTTCATTAAGTTTAAAAAAAAATTAAAGATCAATTCTGTCATTATTCTTGGAAGGATGTGTCAATTCCCCTACTTTCCCTCTCACTATTCCTGTAATATATCCCAACTAAAGTATCCCTCTTTGGCTAATACTCTATTTTATGGGTTACACTTTCTCTTGATTGATTATACTTCTCTCCCATTAGAATGTAATCTCCTGGAAGTTAAGAACTGTGTTTGTTTTTGATATTTGTTTTCCCTAATACCTTAATCACTGAATGGGTGTTGCCTCAGTCAAACTAAAGCCTGCAAAGAGGCCAGTCATCCAGATGGCTCTAGAGGAGAAAATGAGGTTGGTAATGGCAGGAAGATGGCAGTGTAGAAGCAGCAAAGTCCCGCAGCTCCCACTCAGCCACCCTAAACACCCATAAGATATGACTCTGGACAAATTCTAGGTCTCTCAAACTCCCAAAAATACAGAAAACATATCTCTCACAGAAGGCAGCTCGGCAGCAGGGGCTCATCGTGGCAGGACGCAAGCCGAGACCAGCCCAGCCTGAAACCTAACCATGGCCAGGCTAGGCCCCAGGGCAGCCAGAAGGAGCTGAGACGAGCCTGCCCCAGCCAGTCTACAAGAGAGAAGATCTACAACTGCCTCCAGCATCTCCCAGCCTGAAACCTCCATGTGACCAGGCTCCAGGCCCGCAGGGAGGAGCCAAGCTGCCCAAGTCACAGCGTGAGTCTACTTCAGAGAAGATCTACTGCACCTTCAGCAATCTTCACATCTACTAAGCCAGGATTAGAGGTCAGTGAAAGTGAGTGAAGCTTTCAAGCTAAATTTGGGGGAGGAAAAGCAGTTCAGCCAATCTACCCCCAGGGCAAGGAAGCAGTGGGGGAAGGGCAGGAACTGCTGTAACAGGCGGCTGCCCCCACTGGGCTGCTTCACAGCCCCTGGCCTGCGGATCCCTCAGGGGGGCTGAGTCGATTGATCAGGGCCAAGTGCTCTTACGTCAAGCGGCCTGGATCTGGATCATGGTCTTGGGTGGTGGTCCTGAGTAGCGCTTTCAGCAAGCCAAAGTGGGAGCGGGGGGCTGCAACACCCCCTAATAGCTCTGGCAGCTGGGAAAACCCCAGTGATATGGAACAGAGCTTTTCCCCCTGGAAGCAGTTTCACAAAGCTACAAAAAAATCAAACAATTAATTGACTGGCCAACATGAGGAAAAGGAAGCAAAATAAGAACAGCAATAAAACTCTAGAATCCTTTTTTGTGGACAAAAAGGATCAAAGCATGGAACAGGAGGAAGACAACATACTCAGAACTCCCACACCAAATGCTTCCAAGACACTTGAAGAATTCCTAGAAGCTATAGATAATCTGAAAAAGGACTTTGAAAAACAAATAAGAGAAGTGGAGGAAAAATTGGGAAGAGAAATGAGAATGATGCAAGAAAATCATGACAACAGAGTCAACAACCTGACTGAAGAAAACAACATGTTAAAAAATAGATTAACTCAAATGGCAAA
>CM053596.1:187115482-187132161 GCA_028646575.1 Pseudocheirus occidentalis | reverse complement strand
CTTGATATAAGAGCACTTGGCCCTGATCAATCAACTCAGGCCCCCTGCGGAGTCCGCAGGCCAGGGGCTCTGAAGCAGCCTGGTGGGGGCCACCACTGGTTCCAGCAGTTCCTTTCCCCTACTGCTTCCTTGCCCCGGGTGTAGATTGGCCAAACTGCTTTACCACTCTCGAATTAATTTTCAAAGTTTCACTTTCACAAACCGTCTCTGAGGATTTGAAGATTCCCTTAGGCAGATGCTTTAGATTTTCTTTGAAGTTGACTCAAGCTGCCATTTGGGAGGCTCCTCATGGCCACCCTGGGGGGCTGGCCTGCTGGCCTGGCCCTGCGGTCTTGGGCTGGCGGGGTCTTTGCTCCGTTGCTGTGCGAGCTGCCCCTCTCCCATCCTGTTCCTCATGCCTTGGCAGATGTGGAGGTGCTGGAGACTGTAGAACCACTGATGACTGGTTGGGGTGCCTGCTCAGCTCAGCTCAGCCAGGCTCCTTCCCACCTTCCCAGGCCTGGCTGCAGTCTTGGCTTCAGGCTGTTCCAGCCTCCGTTCTGGCTGCCACGATCTGCTGAGCTGCCTTCAGTGAGAGATGTGTTCTCTGTATTTTTGTGAGTCTGAGAGTCCTAGGCTTTCTCTGGGCTCATAATTTTATGGGTGTTTAGGGTGGTGGTGTGGGAGCTGCGGGACCTTGCTGCTTCTATGCCGCCATCTTGGCTCCGCCTCTCTGGTTCATTCTTGAATCATGAAGACATTTCTGGATCAGAGCAGTGAAGTACCAAAGTTGAAACGTCAGAAGTCAATAGACATAGCTCCAGGCTAAAAGCCTCATCAGCCCGTCTTCCTGACCTGCATCCTTCCCTCCAGATCTCCCTTGGTTTCAGAACTTTCCATTAGCACTTTCTCCTAGTCCCCAACCTCATTTCACTCTCACCGCCCCCCTCTTCTTTCCACTTCTATTAATTGGTATGTTACAAAAAAAGGAGAACTCTATCTCTTCAGTGTGAAAAATATTGGGGACTCCCAGCTTAAATGATTTACAAATTCCCTTTAAAATCTAGAATTCTATGATTATGACGCCTCCCCGCCCTTGCCAATGGCAGGACTATGGTGAAAATAAGGGGGCTGGCAAATATTTTGTTTGGTTAGGCCTTTACACTGATGGGATCAAGGTCATGGATATCTAAGGGAAGAGGGCTCAAGACAGGGCCTTGGCACCCACAGTCACTGGGTTTGTACTGGATGACAGTCTATCAAAGGAAACTGAGAAGGAGCATTCAGACTGGTAGATGAGAACCAGGAGAGAGCGGGATCGTGAAAACCTAGAAAGAAAATAGTATCAAGGAGGAAGGAAGAAGGAAAAGGTTATTAAGCTTCTTCTCTGTGCTGACTAGTTGGCCCAGTGGATGGAGTGCTGGGCTTGGGGTCAGGAAGACTCATCTTCTTGAGTTCAAATCTGACTCCCAATGCTTAATAGCTGTGTGACCCTGGGCACCTTAACCTTGTTTGCCTCTCTTTCCTCATCTGCAAATCTAACTGGAGAAGGAAATAGTAAACAACTTCCATATCTCTGCCAAAAAAACCCCAAATGAGGTCATGAAGAGTCAGAACTGAAATGACTGAACATATGTTATATAATTTTTATGTTTTATATATATATGTGTGTGTATATATGTATGTATATGTATATATATAATTATATATGTATATACGACTACATTCCAGGTACAAATATTATCTCATTTGATCCTTATAACAACCCTAGGAGGTAGCTACTATTATCATTATTTTACAGATCAGGAAACTGAGGCTGACAGGTTAAATGACTGGTTCAGGGTCACACGATCAGTAATTGTCTGAGGCGAGATTTAAACTCAGGCCTTTCACATTCCAGGGCCAGTGTTCTCTATCTACTACTCCACCCACCTGCCTCCTTGACAGTGGCAAAGTCTATAGAGAACTCAAGGATGAGGACTAAGAAAAGACATCCAGAATTTGTATTTAAGAGGTCACTGTGTCTTGTGCAAGGAGCAGCAAATGGGCCGGTGCAGCTGGATTATCAAATGTGCAGAGGAGAGGAAAGTGTAAGGAACCAAGAAAGGGAGAAGGGAGCTAGATTATGAAGAGTTTAAATGGCAAAGGGAAGACTTTATATTTTAACTTGGAGGTAGAAGGGAAGACTGGTATTAAGCAGAAGAATGGTCCAGTCAGATTTTTACTTTAGGAAAATCATTTTGGCATTTTGGAGTAGGCAGAGACCGGAGGTAGGTGTGGGAAGGCAAACAATTAGACGGATATTGCAGTAGTGCTAGAGAAAGAGAGGCGATAAGAGCCTGAACTAAGGTGTTGGCTGTGGGAATGGGGATAAGGAGAAAAATATGAGAGATATCAAGGTAGACATATCCAGATTTCACAACAGGTTAGTTAAATATGGGGGTAAATGACAGTGAGTTGTTCAGAATGATGAGGCAGCAAGTGTAAATGATTGGAAGATGCTGATATCCTCAACAGAAATAGAGAAGTTTGGAAGAGGGAAGGCTTTGGAGAGAAAGATAATGAGTTTGGTTTAGGATACGTGAGCTTGAGATGCCAATGGGGCATCCAGTTCAAGACAACAAAGAGACACTTGCTGATGTTGGACTGGAGTTCAGGAGAGATTATAGATCTGAGAGCCATCTGTATAGAGATGATATTTGTTCCCACATGAGATGATGACGTCACCAAGTGAGATAAGCTAGAGCAGCGGTTCTCAACCTGTGGGTTGCAACCCCTTTGGGGGTCGAATGACCCTTTCACAAGGGTCACAGGGGTCACTTAAGACCATCAGAAAACACATATTTCTGATGGTCTTAGGAACCGAGACACAGCTCCTCTATCTGTCTCCAGGCGGGTCCACCCACATGCAGATACACCCACAAAGTATTAAAGGGTTACGGCATTAGGAAGGTTGAGAACCACTGAGCTAGAGGGAGAAGAGGAGAGGGATAAGAACAGAACCTTGCATGACAAGCATGGCTAATGGGAATGCCATAGATGAAGATTTAGTAAAGGGAAATGATAAAAAGCCATTAGATTTGGCACATAAATGATCATTAGTAACTGGGAGAACAGTTGAATGATAAAGTCAGAAGCCATACTGCTGAGGGTTTAGATGGGTCACAAGGAGCCCATGATTCCCCTAGTGCAGCCTGACCCAGAATAAGATGGAAATGGGAAATACTTAACAAAATAAATAAAACTACCACAAAACATAGATAATATTAACATATGATTTTCTAAGTCAACAACCTGCCCCCAGGGATTCTTATGTACAGACCTTGTTGCTATTTGAGTTTGACATCCCTGGGTTAGAAGGTAATGAGAAGGCTAGAAGTGGAGGCTCAGAAGACAGGTGGACTTTCCAGGGGATTTAGTAGAGAAGAGCAAAGAGATGATAACATTAGGGATGGTAGACTCATGTGAGGGCTGTGGGTTTATTTGTTTGTTTGTTTTGTTTTGTTTTGAGGATTGGGGAGACCTAGAAGTGCTTTTAGGTACTAGGGAAGGAGGAGACAGGGAGAGATCTACATCTTTTACTTCCGCCCTTTTGGGGAGGTTCTCATTATATTCTATAACCTTCTCACAATCATCATGAGCTCTTCTGTTGTCCTTTCTGTGATATTCATTTTCAGTTCTTCAGAGGTAGTTGTTTCCTGTGTTATTTGGCTACATTGGCCATAATCAGCAGTAAAAAGAAATTTCATTGAACAAATTAAGGGCCTTGTATGAGCCAAGCACTATGCTAAGTTCTGCAGGAGACACAAAGAAAAGATATGTCAGCCTCAAAGAACTTTAAGGTCCAGTGGAGAAGGAGGAACTAAAATATGGTGTACATATAAATAAATATAATGCAAAATGTAAAATAAGTGTATAAACCAGCTGCCATGTGAGGATTGAGGAGGGATAGGACACATCTGTCTGAGAGAATTAGGCAGTGTTTCGTGTAGGAGACGGCCTTTGAGCTGGGTATTGAAAGATGGGTAGGATTTCAGAAAGTGGAGAGAGAGAGAGAGAGGGCGGGGGTGGGGGAGACAGACAGTGAGACAGAGAGAGAGAGAAATGGTGGGGGTGGGGAGAAAGGGGAGAAAAGGACAGAAGAAGAGGAAAAGGGCAGCTGAATTTTGAGGTCATAAGTCACACAGCTAAGATTTAGATAGTCCACATGGAATCCACAATACTGCTGAGTGCAGCCAGAGCCAGATTTAAATGAATTTAATCTAGATTAAAATCCATCTATATCCTAGAGAGGGAGGGAGGAGGAGGAGGAGGACATTCAGGAATGGTTAGAGAAAAGGTGTGGACACAGGGAAGAGTTCTGTGTGTACAGAGAACAAATAATTTAGAGTATGTGAAAATTATATTCAATAAAGAAATAATACTTAATAGTCCAAGCACTCCCAGTTATTTGCACATTCAAGTTAATAAATATTCACTAAGCAGATATTATATGCCAGCCCCTGTGCTAGGTGTGAATAATACGAATGTGAGAGAAAATATAGTCTCTGTCCTCTAGAAACTTAATATTCATTTGTTCTTTAGTCTAATAAGGAATATAAGATGCACACAAATAAGTATGATAGAAAAATGGAATGTAATAAGTGCAAACAATTGGTTTTAATAGAATACTTCGAGAAAACAAAGTAGGAAGGGATCACTTTCAGATGTGGGATAAAGGGAAGGGAGAGGAAAATCCAGGAAAGGATCATGGGAGATGAAGCATCTGAGCTGGGCCTAGAGAGAAGGAAAGGATTTCAGCAGGTGACCCTCAACAGGGGAGATGAAGAATCTCTTCCAGGCACAGGAATGGGGAACAGGGGTGTTGGCGTGGGGAGAAGCTCAAAGGCAGAGAATAAGAAAGGCAGAGGTAGTTTACTTGAAGTACAGGCTACATAAAGGCATGAAATGTGTCGTAATTTCATAAAGGTGACTGGAACCAGATTGAAGAGGTTCCTAAATACCAGGCCAAGGGGCTTCTCTTTATTCTGTAGGCAGTAGGGAACCACTGAGATTTTAAAAATTGGAAATGTTATCAGAGTTGTGGGTATTTTAGGAAAGTTCCTTTGGCAATGGTGTCAATCATTCAATAAACATTTATTAAGTGACTACTATGAGCTTAACACTGAACTAAGTACTAGGAATACAAAGGAAGGCAAAAGATGGTCCCTGCTCTCAAGGAGCTTTCAATTTAAGGGTGAAGACAGCACATAAAAAGAAATTGAAAAGGAGAGGGAAAGGTATTCCAAAGGATGCCAAAGCCCAAAGGAGTGAAGTCAATGAGAAATGGTGTAATAGCTGCCCTGGGTACCCTCCTTAAATGGAAGAGCTGGAAGGAACTTTCTACTGTCTACCCCACCCTGTCTCCAATCAGATGGTTGGACAGCAGGAAATATTGAGGAAGTGTGTTTTAATATGATCTTGTTGATCATATGCTGATGATGATTTGGGAGGGAGAAATCAAAGGTAGGGAGAGGCTAAAGGCTGGATCACTGAATAATTTCAATTTGGCCTACTTATATAAAAAACACATTAGGTTGGAGTTGGAAAAATGTAATGTCTAATGAATGGTAAGTTTGCCTCTGATTTCAATGGGGCATTTAAATGCTGCTTCTTTCAGACTTTCCATTTGAAAAATTATGATAATAAAAATGGCCCCTCACAGGAACAGTGTAAGGATAAATGTGTATATATCATACTATTCAAAAAGCAAAGCAAAGGTATAGTTATTATGGTAACAGTAAATCTCTCAGAGGGATATCAATGGTGAATTTGGCAGGAAAGTCATCTAGAAACTTAAAAAATCCCAAATCCAGGTAAAAATATAAACTCAAAGGAAAACTGAAAACAGAATCTTTTTAGACTTTTAATTTAATTGATATAGAGACTCACTGTTGAGAGAAGGCCTTCTCCCCATGCAGGTCACCATCCATCACCTCCTCTGTAAGGTATAGCTCTAGAGACTTGCCTAGGACACTGAGAGGTGAAGCAATTTGCCAGGAGACAGTCTGTGTCAGAGACTGGACTTGAATCCAAGATTTTCTCCTGCCTTCAAGGACAATTCCTTTTCCATCTCATCATGCTGCCACCATACTCCAATTATTAGTGGTAGAAAAGAAGAAATCCAAGAAAAGTGATAAGAAGATCGAAACCAAGCAAAGTATGCCCTGAGTAAGCCTGAAACAACTGAGGGATTTGCTAAAGAACTGATACAGACAGGTAGTCTGTATGCAGCACTTAGCACCATGTCCCTGCATGTAGCAGGTGCTTAATAAATGCTTATTAGCTTGGGTCTATGGATTCTACCCAGAAAGACTCTTATTATTGATGTTTAAAAATGATACTTTTAAATTTATTTAATATTTTAATTTTCCCCAAATTTATATGTAAAAACAATTTTTTAACATTCACGTTTCAAAATTTTGTGTTTCAAATTCTCCCTCCCTGTTCTCCCCCCTCTCTGAGAAGGCATGCCATTTGATAAAGATTATACATGTACAGTCATGCAAAACATTTCCATATTAATCATGTTGTGAAGGAAACACAGATCAAAATAAATAAATAACAATAAAGAAAATAAGGAAAAGTATGCTTTAATTTGCATTCAGACTCTATCAGTTCTTTCTCTGAAGATGGATAGTATTTTTCATCATAAGTCTTTCGGAATCACAACACTATTTTGAACAACAAAAACTGGATTCAAAGTACCATCAAGTTATTTGATTTCAAAAAGCATTTATTGAAAGCTTATTATATTCAATGTGCTATACTAGGACTTAGGGTTATGAAGACACTCACCGTAACTTTAATGGGAGTTAAAGATCTTCCTCACCCATTAAAAGGCCTCACATGGAGCCCAACAAGAAGCTTGATTAGGGAAGACTTGTGTTTTAGGAAGGCCCACAACTTTTGTTACTTCGAAATTAGGGTTGTGATGCCCTCTGACCCTGAAGAAGTATACTCTGAGGTTAACATTTTGCTTGGGGGCTTACACATTGGAAGAGTGTTGTAGCCATGTGAATTTGGGTTGCCATTAAGGAGCCCCTTGGCTTTGAAAACCCAGATGTTGGTGCTTCTGTCTCTGGTAACTACGTATGTATGTAATGGTCAGAGAGTTGGATCTATCTGTTGATCTGTGATGTACGTATTATTTGGTCAGATGATAAGAAGCCTGTTAGGGAGTCTTTATGCTATTGTTCCTGTTTGTAAATTTTTTTTGTATTTTCTCTGAAGTTCAGTGCTGCCTTTTTCCTCTGAACTAAGTAAATCATATATTTTTGATTAAAGTAAGATTGTTGACCCCTTTTGAGTTGCTTTCCTTTAGAAAAGCAGATCAAAGACCCTGTGCTAGCACCCCCACATCAGCTGCATATAGCATTGTTGTTATGCTCAGGAGACTAGAAATAACGCCCACCCTAAAGACATTTACAATCCACTAACTTAGAGGCATTCTGTAGTTACAGGAGAATGTTATTTTCCTGAGTATTGCAATGTTCATAGGAGCAAAGGTCTGGAGATGGGAGAGACTTTAGAGATCCCTCAGTCAATATGTTCTCCTTTTACAAATAAGGAAACAGGCCCAGAGAGGTGAAGTAATTTGTCCCAAGTCACACAGGTGGTAAGTGACGTCCATCGCTGTTCTCCAAAGATATCATGAAGGTAAGGGCAGAGAAGCTGGTATTAGCTGGGAGAGCCCCATTATTGTGCTTAGGTGCCCCCAAGATGCTTTGCAGAATAGACTCCAGTTACTTGTCTGGACTTACTGACCATTATATTGTGATACTTTGGTTCTCACCAGGTCTCTGGCACAATAAACGTTTATTTTAGTCCCTTTGATAACGATTTAGTATGGAATGTACTATAAATAGCCGGAATATGCTAATAGCAAAGCTAAGCGACCTAAAAGTCTTTGATTCTAAGTGTTCTGATAAAAGTTGCCAATTTTAAAGAGAGATTATTTTTGGAGTAGCCAATCTGAGGTCCTTTATATGGGACTGTAAAAGAATAGTTCAGAGCTAGTTGTTTTAAATTATATATTTGTGTATATTAAAGGATCTCTTTGGGTGTTTTTATTTCTCATGCGATTGAGACCCTTTGCAATGGTGTAAGGGGAAATGGACTAATACTCATTTTTTAGTTTTGTTACATTGAAAGTTTTGACCTGTAAGTTATGATGCTCCATAGGACATGATTTGACTTGCTATTTATTGGGGTCTGCTTAATAATAATCTGTAATTTAAGGTATTGGTTGGGGAAAATGTCACTTTGTTTTCCACTGTTTACTCCAGTAGCACTTTTGAGGATAAAAAAGCCAGAGAAAAAAGGAGAGAGGCAGCTAAATGGCGTAGTGGATAGAGGGCTGGGCCGAGTCAAAACCACACATCTTCCTGAATTCAAATCTAGCCTCAGTCACTAACTAGCTGTGTGACCCTGGGAAAGTCACTCAACCCAGTTTCCTCATCTATAAAATGAGTTGGAGAAGGACACGGCAAAGGACTCCAGTATCTTTGCCAAGCAAACCCCAAATGGGGCCATGAAGAGTCGGACACAACTGAAATGACGCAATAAAGAAAGGGGATATATATGTAGCACATGAAGGTGCCAAGTGTGAATTGTGAGAGTACCAGGTTAATGAGAAGCACAACTTGGCAGCAAAAAGAACTTTTATTGAATGACAATAAGCTCTTCTTTCTAGCAGCAGTGACTCAGAGATGATTCTGCAAATGGAAGCCTGTAGGTAGCTTTCCTGCTTTTTATCAATGTCCCTATCTTATAGAATATAAATGTTATTTTTTTTTTCTGTCTTGGATCCCTCTGGTAATCTGGCGAAGCCTACTGACCCCTTCTCAGGACAGCATTTTTAAATGCATAAAATAAAATGCATAGAGTAATAAAAGTAACCAATTATATGGAAATAGTTAGCAAAATATATTGTTTAAATGAGCTAATGGGCCCTCGATTAATAACCCCAGGAAAAGGCTAATTAGGATATTTCCTTTATTTAGATGAAGGGTTTTTAACTTTATATATAATGAGCTGCTTTAGCAGTCTGGTAAGGCCTATGGACCTCTTCTCAGAATAAATAAATAGTATTTCAAAGGAAACCAAAGGTTAGTGAAAGTAGAGATGTAATTTTCCCTATCTTGAACTTCAGGTTAAATCCCTGAGTTAGATTGTCCCTGGAACGCAACTTTAAAAAGCTCCTTGTTCTCTAGGTAGCCATCATAAGTAAGAGATTTCTACAAATTGGTAGTTAATACTTGGTTAAAGAAAAGCCAATAGTTTTGCCAACTGCCTTCAGACAGTGGCTACCATGACAGGTGACAGTGAGAGAGACCTTTCTATTTGCTCTGTTTTTCTATACAATCTTCTGCAAACTTCTGTCTCATAGAGAGTCTCATGGGAGTGGAAAGTGGTGGTCAGTTTCAAATTCCCTTCCAGGACTTTGAAAATAGATGGTGAGAAAATGTCCATACCCTTTCACCCAGGGCATATGCCCTATGGATGTCAAAGATGGGAAGGAAGGTCTGTTTCATACGCACCACACTGAAATTTTTGTAGCAGCTCTTTTTGTGATAGTAGAAAGCTGGAAAGAAAGTAGATATTCATTGCCTGAAGAATGGCCAAGCAAACTCTGTTATGCGAATGGTAGATGGTTGTCAAAGTCAAGACAACAGGTGAACTATTTGTGGAGTAATTATACTGTGCCAACCAATCAAGCCAACAACAAGCTTTTGTTAAGGGCTTACTATGTCCTAGGTCCTATAGTAAGTGCCAGTCAGGAACGCAAAAAAGGGAGGAAGAGGGTGCAAAAATAGTCCTTGCCCTCAAGAGCTTACATTCTAGTTGAGGAAATGAGTAAAATGAATACATATACGATGCATATAGTAGGGAGATGAGAAGTATGTCAACAGATGCATTTTGTTCGAGTATTTAAGGAGAAAGGACAATTCCAATTACCATTGGATCAATGACTTATTGTAAACATGTTACTTTTGAATGGAATTTAGCAAAGGAGAGAAGAACTAATCCAAATCAGTGGTGGGTGGAAAAGAGCATGGTTGCAGCTAAGTGAATCATGTGGAGTTTTACCCTTTCTTAGGCCCCTTCCTCAGGGTATAAAGTCAATTAGCCTGAATGTTGAGTCCGAGGATGCCGTAGTAATTCAGACATAGCCGAGGAGATGTGTCTGTGAAGACTAGCTCAGACATCACCTGGCTTCCATAGCACTGTGTTTCAGAGCCCCAGGCTTTTCATTCATGGTTTGGGAGTGCAGTGAGGGAGGAGGCAGTGACTATTTTGGCAGGAAGTCAGGTTCTTGAGGAAAGGATAATAATAAGTAGTAAAATTAATGGGTCTAAGCTTTTATTTCCCCAGTCCACCTTGTGAAAGAGGTGCTATGGAGCAATGGAATAGCCAAAAGGCATGCAGCAAGAGCAGAGGGAGAATAAGAATCTTGAATAATCCTACAATGTATTAGTTGGCTTCTGAATGATTAAGGATTCACTGTAGCTCTGAGAACAAAATATTCATGGGTGACTCAAAGGGTAATGTTGAGACACACAGTGGGTGTGAAAAGGCTGTAGCAGATTTATGACTAGTGGTGATTTTTAAGCAAGAACCAGTGTAAGAGAAAAAAGGCATTCAGTAAATGTATGAATAGAAAATACAGAGGGAATAGTGAGAATGAGAAATAGAAGATGGGCAGCCTGTTGCACCCAGTCAGCAAATAAATATTTATTAAGTCCTACTATGTGCCAGGTTGTGCTAAGCTCTAGAGACACAAAGATGGGAAGGAAGATTTATTAAGCCTCTACCATGGGCCAGGCACTGTGCTAAGCACTTAAATTTTTTACCTCATTTGATCCAAGGAAGGCAAAAGATACGGAGGTAAAGATAGCATCGTTGTACACCTGGGTGACTGGAAGGGTGGAGGTGTCCTTGAAGGTAATAAGGAAGTTTTGAAGAGGGGTAGACAGAATAATTTCTTAAGATCTTCAATCTCTTTTAGCCCACCTGTGCCCACTCAGCCTGAACTATTCACTCTGTCCTGCCCTACAGGACAAAAAGGCAGGTGGGGCTCTTAACAGTCACTAAATCCTCAATGCAGAGCTTGCCCTCTCAGGCATGTCTGTCATAGCCATGAGGTGAGCTGGGGAGCAGGGGATGGGTGTGGTGGGGTGTAGAATTTTCCCAGGGGCACATGTGCAGCTGCCATTGTGGTATCCTGGTAGTTAGGTTATACATGCTCAGAGAGGTTAATGCCTGACTCAGACATGAGGAGGTTGATTATTTGTATGGGAGAGAGAAGACTGAAGAGTGGGGAAGAGTGAGAGAAAAAGAAGAGTAAGGGGAGTGTGGTTGGAGAGAAGACCCATAATTGGTTATCTGGGGGAAGGTGAAATTCAACCTATATTCCCATCCTCTGATTGGTTGAGCACAACCAATTTTTTTGGGTCATGACATGGCTCTCTTGGGGAAGGTTCCACTGATCCAGAGAACTGTATTAGATCGAGAGAGAGAGAGAGAGAGAAAAAAGTTATAAACTACCCACAAAGGGACTTTCTTGCCTTCCATGCTACTGGATTCCATGGGTAACCTTAAGCAGATAGAATTTGTTGTTTAAAACCCACCTTTTTATAAACAGCTAGATAGTGCTCTTCTAAGTCTGGAGTAAGGAAGATCCGAGTTCAAATCCAGTGTCAGAAACTGACTAGGTATGTAACCTTGAGCAAATCACTCAGACTCTTTTTCCTCAATTTCTTCATCCCTAAAACGGAGAAGAGTAATATTTGCACCTACCTCTCAGGGTTGTTGTGAGAATCAAATGAAATAATATTTATAAAGTGCTTAGCATGGTGCCTAACACATAGTAGGCTCTTAATAAATGTCCGTTCCCTTAACTCTCTCTAATTCTGTAAAGGATAGAGCTTGCTTTTTTCAAAAGACAGTATAGCTCTCAGGTATTTGAGCAGCCAGGCTAAATGTTTTTCCCCTGGGATTTCTGCATGAACTTTCCCATCTTATTTTCAATCACGATATACTTTTCTGGGAGAGCCAAGGAGGCCTGATCCAGGACTCGGATAAAAACCTTGATAGTGTACCCCAATACCCCTCAAGGTGACGTGGCTTGTAAAGGCTGGCTCCCTGGAAGACACCCTGCCCCCCATATGCTTAAAAGGACATCAAAGCCTTTGTTTGATATCCTGACATCAAAGCCTTTGCCCCCAGACTTCAGGTGCCTAAAAGAACATGTTCCTTATACTATTGTAAATCAAAATATTGATTCTTGGGGATCAGTTTCCATGCAGATGTCTTTGAGATTTCAGTCTGCTCTTGGGGAACATCCTTTGTCCTGTAGAGACACTTTGATAACAGAGACAACTGACTTTCCCCATGACTTCCTGGGTCCTTGATAACAAAGCCTTATCTTATCCAAGCTACTTCCCTGGTATGACAAACTATTCTATTGATAATAAAATTCCAGGATATGAGTAGGATAAGAATACTTGAATCTTTGTCTTTTGGATCTTTAAAAACCTTATTCAAAGAATCAGTAATCACAGTGCAAGGTTCTTTCTTGAACTACCCACATGGCCATGTCATTTCTTATTCACATCTCTGATCATGCTTAGTGCTGGACACTGAGCAGCCTGTAGCACTTTTCTAGAGTTCAGCCTTTGTCCCAGAGCATAATAAAGTATATTTTTTTCGTTCTTTATTTTTTGAATTTCTTTACATTTCTGTATTTTCTTTCTTCCTCTTAAAAATTTTTAGTGCATTTTGAAAGTTTTATTTGGAAGGAACAACAGCAAAAAACTCTGAACATTAAGCAATTATAATGACCAAACTTGGTGAAAGAAATTATTGTAATATACTATTACATTAATAACCAATTATTAAATTCAGATCCAGGCTTTCCCCTCAATTTCCTCATTAAGGCCAGTTTTTTCTAAAGTCTGTCTCTGAAGGACCTGACTGATTAATGAGATTACTCTTAGCCCTCAAGGAACAGGTCTTGAATCTTGGGAGGGACCCCTCCTTTCTGTTTAGAGTCTAAACAGAATCCTATCTGGTGAGTTCTTACAGTAAGAGGAAGCAACAGGGAAATGAACCCTCCCCCCCCCATCCTTGTACCCCTCCACTAGAATTTAGGGTGACCCAGCAGAAGGAGAAAATCAATCAGAGAGGTCTGGATGGAGATGGGTTCCCCTATACAGATTGCCAGGAGGCAGCCAAGTCTCACCATTCAGCCAAGTTCTCAGCAGGAATTGCTGATGACTTTTAGCCCACCTCCTCATTGAATGTCTACCAATCAGGGTTGATTTTCACTTGTCAGGGAGCCTCCTTTTCAGAAGTGGTTTAAGGCCTTCAGGTTCTCCAGCTGGCAGAGAGAAACCACTGACCATCAAGTTATTGATTGCTGGCTAACCTAATTAATTGATTAATTACCCAGAAACTGTTCTGGTGTTTTTCATTAGTCACATTGCCCATGAAGAGGGGTTGAGCAAAGACAACTTCCTCCACTTCTTTGCAGAGGTAGGGGATATGTATGAAATACTGCATATATCAGACCTTGTTGTGTGGGTTGCTTTTACTTAATTGTTCTTTATTTCCTATTTCTTTATTCTTTGTTACAAAGGATGCCTATTTTTTTTAGGGGGAGGGGTAGTAAGGACATATTCAGAAATGAAAGTGATCTAAAACCAAAAGATATTTCTAAAATAAATTTTATTAATTCCTTTTTTTTATATCAGACATTTCTGGAATTGTCCCTCTTCCTTTACTTTAAAATAGAACCCTCTCTTATAACAAAGAAAAAGAGTTTAACCAAAACTATGACAACGTATACAACATTCCATCCTAGTTGTCCCCTCCCTCCCTGTAATAATGAATTATGTATATATATATTTCATTATCTATTCTCTGGGAGTGCCGCTGTTTTTTTCAGTCACTCACAGTCTAGTTGTCTGTACAATAACATTCCATTATGTTGATATACCTCCATTTGGCCAACCATTCCCTATGTGATGGTACTCATTTTGTTTTCAGATCTTTGCTCTTACAAAAAGAATTGCTTTTTTTCCCTTCAATTTATTCATTTATTTATTATAAGGATTTATTATCTCTTTTCAGGCCTCTGAATTTTTGGTTTACCATTGACACTGATCAGAGTTCTGAAAATGTTTCAAAGTATTTTTTCTCTATAATGTTTTCATTATATCAGTTTTTCTTCTAATTCTGTTCACTTTACTCTTTATTAGTTCATAAAGGTCTTCCCAGTCTTGACGCAGCAACATTCCATTACATCCTTTTTTTTTAAGAGGGCGGTTGGGGTTAAGTGACTTGCCCAAGGTCACACGGCTAGTTTTTGTGTTAAGTGTCTGAGGCCGAATTTGAACTCAGGTCCTCCTGACTGGTGCTCTATTCACTGCACCACCTAGCCGCCCCCATTACATCCTTAATGGATGAGTACCCCTATAGTTTCTTTTGTCTACTAGGAAAAGGGATACTAAAATATTTTGGCACATACAGTTCTTTTCATCTTTCTTTGATCTCGTTGGGGTTATAGGCTGAGCAGCGGTATTACTATGTCAAGGGATATGCAGAGTTAAATGACTTTGGGGTGTAGTTCCAAATTGCTTTCCAAGATGGCTGGACCAATTCACACCTCCACCAACAATGCATTTAATGTGCCTGTTTTTCCTGAAGCTGTGCTGACATTTGTCATTTTCCTCTTCTGTTATCTTTGCCAATCTGGTGGGTGTGAGGTACAGCATCAGAGCTGAGAACATTGGTCTTTTCCAAAAGCTCAGCATTTGCTTTGTATCCACAAATATGTGAACCGAAACAGGGAAAATACAGCTGCTGACACTGCAAATCCCTTCCTTCCCCTTCTGTCCAAATCACCTGGGTCAGCTTTGTGTCAGCTTTTGGTTTTCCTGAATTCATTGGTTTCTATCTTGTGCTGAAAGGTCAGGGAACCAGTGGTGAGCTTCTCTTTACCTTGCTTGAAGATGGAACTCTGTGGCTATTGCAAACTAGATGTGGTAGTGGGGAATTGATCTTGGGGTGTTGGGGGGGGGTAAGTGATGGGAGTAGACAATTATTTTCTTTTTTGCAACTGTCCTTCCTCCAGATATCCAATGCTCAGGAATTGGCTGCCCAGTGTCCTCTATTTTAACTTAACTGAGTTTGCTGAGATCTCTCCATTTCTTTCTCCTTTCCCTGACTGGAAAACTATCCCACTTCAGTTCTGACTGGGGACCTCCCTGGTTTCCTTTAAAGTCTCAACCAAAATTCCATCTTCTACAGCAGTAGTTCTCAACCTTCCTAATGCCACAACCCTCTAATACTCATATCCAGGTGTATCTGCATGTGGGCAGACTTGCCTGAAGACAGATAGAGGAGGTTCCTAAGACCATGGGGAATATGTGTTTTCCGATGGTCTTAGGCGACCCCTGTGAAAGGGTCGGTCGACCCCCAAATGGGTTGGGAACCACTGTTCTACAGGAAGCCTTCCCTCTGTTACTTATTTCCTGTTGACCTTGTATATAACTTGCTATGTATATGTGTGTATGTGTGTGTGTGTGTGTGTGTGTGTATTACATGTTACACCATCTTCAGATTGTGAGCTTCTTGTAATGTTAATGGGAGCTGAAGATCTTCCCTACCCATTAATAGGCCTCATGGGGAGCCAAACAAGAAGCCTGATTAGGGGAGATTTGTTTTTCAGGAAGGCCCATACCTTTTGTTACTTTGTAATTAGGCAATGGGTCATGAGGGTTGTGATGCCCTCTAACCCTGAAGAAGTGTATGTATATACTCTGAGGTTAGCATTTTGCTTTGGGGCTTACTCATGAGTGATATAGTATAAAGCCAAGCACCAGCAGATTCCTAAAAGAATGCTACTGTGAATAGCTTTTAAGGTTTGGATTACACAGTAATAGTGAACACTCTGTTTATTCCATTACAGATCAAGATTCAGTACAATATTCACAATAAATACTCTCAATATTACATCTTATCACAGAAAGTCACAATATAGTATTCATAACAGCTTAACATTAGAATGGCCACACAGTTTTCACTAAAGTGGGCACAATATTTAGAACAAGGAACAAAAGAATAATCATCTGGTTTCCCCAAGGGGGAAACCCTTCTCACTTAAAGATTCAATCAACAATTCACAATATATCAGTCTTCCACTCATGGGGCAACCATTAACTTAATCAGTCACTCATCTAGCAGTCAGTCACTAAGCTAGATTCCCAATTACTAAATATCATTAGTCACTAATACAGTCATTAGAAAACCACACAAACTGTCCACCCCTTGGTTTCCAGCAAACCTCAGTTTCCTCCAAGAGAAGGCCTTTTCTTCATCTTGACTCTGGTTGGTTTCTCTGATTCCCTGGATCCTCTTCCATGGTCCCAGCTCCCTCCTGAATCAGCCAAATAATCACCTGGATTCAGAAGCAGACAGCTGCCAGGTTCTCGTCCAGTACTCAGGGTAATCCCCAGCACACACTGAAGTTCACAGAGTTTAGCACGTCTCAAACCCTTCACCACTTCTCTTGCCTGGAACTCAAGGATCAGCCAGACCATGAATAAACAAAGTCTTATCCTGGTTGTGCTTCCTCAGTCTTCCAGCAGTTCAGC
>CM053596.1:187098689-187115382 GCA_028646575.1 Pseudocheirus occidentalis | reverse complement strand
CTGGTGTCAGGAAAATTCCAATTCAGTTCTCAGTCAGCTTCCAGATACTAGGAGAGAAACTCTCTCTCCCTTCTTCCCTCCTTCCCTGTCTCTCTCTCTGTCTCTCTCTCTCTGTCTCTCTGTCTCTCTCTCTCTGTCTCTCTGTCTCTCTGTGTCTCTTTCTCTCTCTCTCTGTCTCTCTCCGTCTCTGTCTCTCTGTCTCTCTGTCTCTCTCTGTCTCTCTCTGTCTCTGTCTCTCTGTCTCTGTCTCTGTCTCTCTGTCTCTGTCTCTGTCTCTGTCTCTGTCTCTGTCTCTCTCTCTCTCTCTCTCTCTCTCTCTCTCTCTCTCTCAGCTGGTTTCAATCTCCATGAATCTTACTTCACAAGGAGCCAATTCCAATTCTGTCTCTCTGTCTCTAGAATTCTTTATATACAGCACTGGTGTCCTGTCTCAGCCAATAGTCTTCTTCCAAGTCAACAGGGGAGTTGATGCCTTCTCAACAATGGACAGGGTTCACACCTTCCATACTTAGCCCTATGTTACTAGGTGATGCTTAGCCCTAAGTTACAAAGTGCTAAGTATCTGATAAACTGATTACTATCACATATAGCCAGATGGGACTCTGGGTAGCCATTAAGGAGCCCCCTGGCTTTGAAAACCCAGATATTGGTGCTACTCTGTCTGGTAACTATATATGTATATAATGGTCAGACATGTGGATCTGTTTGTTGATCTGTGATGTATATATTATTTGGTCAGACAATTAGAAGCCCTGTCTGTTAGTCTTTATGTTATTATTTCTGCTTATAATTTCTGTTTATCTTTTCTCTGAAGTTCAGAGAGCTTTTCCCCTTGAACTAAGGGTGTGTGTGTATGTATGTATATATGTATATGTGCATGTATACATACATAGGTACACACATGCAGACATATACATATGTGTATGTATATACATATCTGTACATATATATGTGTATATATATGCACATGCATAAATATGTATATATGTTTGACTGAAGTAAGATTGTCACCTTCTTGTGTCCTGGGGTTCCTGGTCTTATACTCCCACAGCAGCTGCAAGCAGCATTGTTGTTATACTCCTTTAGGGCAGGGACTATCTTCTGTCTCTTTTTATATCCCCCCAGATGAGTGCAATGCCTGGAGTAGGTACCTAATAAATGTTTACTGACTGATTGATCGAATGCATCTGTCTTAGGAGCGCTTCGCTTCCTTGGGGGCTCAGTTCTATGCTTCCCATTCTAACACTTATCTGCTAACTCAGTCCCTGCTAATAAGAATAATAATAGCTCATGTGTAGTATAGTGGAAGCGAGTTGTGAATTTGGAATCAGAGAATCTGGCTCCAAATCTTGGCTCCATTTTTTACTGTGTGACCTTGGGCAAAGAAGTTCACCCCTTTGGGCCTGTTTGTCCTATGCCAAATGGGCAGGTGGTGCTAGATGATCTCTGAGACCCAAGCAGATGCAAATATGTATGTAACATTGCACAAGTAGTTAGGGAGGTGGGTTTAAAGCCTACCTTAGAGGCATGTGTGAACTACATGATCCTGGGCAAGTCACATGTCATCTCTTTCTCTATCAACTACCTACCTCATTTGCAAAATGGGCATGATAATAGCACCTACCTCGTAGGGTTTTTGTGAGGGTATTGTCATTACATATAACACATATAAAGGGCTTGGCAAACTTTAAAGTACTATATTATATAAATGCTATCTATTATAATTATGATTATAAGCCCTTTGACTGTATGTTACATGACAGAAATCTCTTCCCTCACACTACTAGCTAATTGGTATGGTATTCCAAGTATCATTACTCCCTTTTCCCAAAGGGGAAACACTCTCAAATATATTAAGTGACTTTTCTAGCGACACTAAAATTTCATGGTCTGGACTTGAACCCAGATTTTCTGACTCCAGTGTTCTTTCCACATTGCACATTGTCGCAGGCTTTGATGTTAAGAATGCTGTTCCTTTCAGGGATTCATTTTTATAAGACTTCATAGGAACTCATGCCTTAATCAACTCAAACAATATCTTTCCAATTGTGGGGAATTGTTGGCACTATGGCAGTGTGATTGTGAGGAAGGAGAGAGACAAAATAACTTCAGGATATTTGGAGCTGGTCTAGCCTTTCAGTCACTCATCTGACATTCGTCCATGGCTTCCTAGAGTCACAGTCATGCCCATTAATTTGGGGAATAAATGGTGGCTTCTTTGGGGCTATAAGCTTTCAGTCAGTCATCCACAGCACCATTTTTATACCAGAAATCACCTCAAAATTTATTCCTTGCTTTAATATAATTAGAGCCAGGGAACAAGAACACCCCTAATCTGTCTCTGATCACACTCAATGTCTATACCTTCATTTTCAGGACTTTACTATAAAACACATTGTCCCAAATTCCTTCATTAAAATTGAATATCAGTTCAATGAATAACATGGTTTAAAAATAATTAGCCTAGAAACTCCTTTAAACCTTTATTGTGTTTCATCTGAATGCCGTGAAGGAAATGTTTGCACATTTAGCTCAACTCCATTTTACAGATGAGAAAATTGAGAAGCCCAGAGGGGAACTAGCTGATAGGCCAGATAGTAAGACTAGAACTGAGGTCTTTTGGCTTTATTATTTAGGAAGGAAGTTTTTGAGAGGAGGGTGCTGCTATAATGATACCTTTACTCTTCTCCTGACCCTGCTTCTAACTTTGCAGACTTAGTAACACCATTTTCCTGAGGGTACTTTCCTTTCTCCTTCTTTCCCCATTTCCTACCACTTTTATGTGTTGTTTTCTCCCATTAAAATGTAAACTCCTTGAGGGCAGGAATTGTCTTTTTTTTTTTTAAGATGGCAGAGAAGAGTATCTCCAGCACTTAGTACTGTTCTTGAAACATAGTCATAAATGCTTAGTACCTACATCTTATAATTCTCCTCATGGTTTAACTCTACTATTCAAACATCAAAGAGCATCGAATACTTTTGCTACTTCTTTTCTGTATGACCTTGACCAAGTCACTTCTCTTTGGGCTGCAATTATTTCATTTGCAAAATGAAGGGGTCTCGACAAGGGTGATTTCAAAAGTCTCTTTCAATTCTGAAGCCTAAAAAAATAATTTTGTTGTAATAGTTACTCTCATGGTGACAAGAAATGTGGGAGAAAAATAATTCTTCGTGATGAATTATTTCTAGGAGCAAATGTTGTTAAGGGGATTCACAAAACACAAATACTATAGGCCATTAGACAGAGAAAGGGAATATTTTCTTTAGATTAATTTTTTTGTTTGTAAGAATATTCATTTTAATGCAACTTGATTGAAACTATAGCTTTTTTGAAGCAACTAAATTATATTCAACATTTGAAATGGTGGGAAAAAGTAAAAACATTAATCTGATTTAAAAGGACTGAAGCCAGTGAAAAAAATGTTCCACAAAATGGCAAATGATCTAGTTAAGAGCTCTTGAAACATTATTGTATATTTCATTAATGACTTGAGATGTAATTAATTTGTTGAGCACCATTCATTCATTGCTCTAATATTGCTCAGTGGGGTTTCTTAAGGATCTGGTGCTTAATAATGATAATTACATGAAAAGCAGAAAGTAATTTAGACTTTAACAATAGCTTCAGAGGTTCCATTAGAATGCCCTTTATTAATTTCGTTTAATGTTAGTTAACTGATGATTAAGGTTTGTATAATTTGGTACTTGGGTGAAGAATATATAAGCCAAGATATGGATCTGCTTTTTGTCATCCCAGGCTTTCAGTCTTAAAGAACCCAGTCTAATTGAACAAAATTTTAAAATAATTGCTCACTTTATTTATAAATATTTCATTCATGACTTAATTTTTTTCTTTGTGACTTCTCTGTGGTCTTTCAGTAGGTCTGTATAAATTGCCAAGGGGAGATGGGGAGAAGTGGGGTGGATATTTGTTGAGAGGCTGGGAATGTAAATGTTATTCTAAAATAGACTCTAACAACTTGAGTGTTCCACCCATCTAAGTGTTCATTTATTACAGTCAGGCTTTTGTTTCCCTCTCCCTTTTTTGCTTTAAAAAGAGAAAAGCCTAGGTACATACATTTAGAGCTGGAAAGGACCCAGATGACTTCTAGTCCAACTTCATTTTATAGATGAAGAAACTGAAGCCCAGAGTTAAGTGACTTGCCCCTTAGGTAGTATGTGGCAGAGCCAGCATTCAATTGCAGGTCCTCTGACTCCCAGTCTAATAACTCTCATTCCATGGTATCACTCTGCCACTCCTATAGCTGACCTGTAGTCAGTCAGGCAAAGACCAAAATCTTTGAGACAGAGCCTTGCTTTTAATGACTAAACAGCTCCCTAGGAAAAAGTGATGTATAATGAATCAGCTTTTCTTTCAAGATAGAAAAGCTCTTTACATTAATAATATAATAGTTAAAAGTCATGAAACACTTCTGGGGGCAGGAAGTAGATGAAGAGGTGCAATCAATATTCCTTAGCATCGTTGTGTCCTCAGAAACCCATGCTGACCACTTCTTTAGCTCCTATGAAGGGGCAAAAGGAGGTTATCCCCATGAAATTCCAGAGTCCATTTTAGCCACTTCCACCATGTTTACACTGCCATAATTATCTGGAAAAATAAGACCTCAAACATGTTTTTTTCAGAAAGTACATTCATTCATTTGACAAGTACTTGCTTATTGGTTTATAGAGTATATGAAACCAAGGAAAATTCAAAGATAATAGTAAGGTTTTAAGCTGAAAGGTCTGAAAGAAAAGTGATACCACAAGGAATTTCAGAAGAGGATCCATGTTGAACTACATGCTAAGTTTGAGACCATGATACATACTTACGATACTTATGGTACTTATGATACATAAGTAGAAGTGTGCCATAGTCATCTAGAAGTACAGAGAAAAGTCAGTGCTGGCAACAGAGCCTCAGCAATCTGAACAGAAAAAGGTTTGCTGGGGTGGCTAGGTGGCACAGTGAATAGAGCACCGACCTGGAGTTAGGAGGACCTGAGTTCAGATCCAACCTCAGACACTTAACACTTATTAGCTGTGTGACCTTGGGCATGTCACTTAACCCAAATTGCCTTACCTTCCCTCCTCAAGAAAAAAAAAGTTTTGTTGCAATGAGAGGATGTCCTACAGAGCCCAGATAGCTCTGTATTGGTGAGGTGGCAATACAGATGCTACTGATTTGTAGATTGCTGATTGCATGTCCAAACTACTCCGGGACTCTTCAGGGAGTTCTATAAGCCCTCAAAAGAAACTGACCTAACAATCCACATAATAAAAACCAAGTGGATGAAGACTTTCTCTTGCCCAGATTGAGATTCATTTGAATGGGCAGCCCACAGAGTCAGTCCATTGGTAAATATCTCTTGGATAGTTACAAGACAATAAGAGAGACTCTGAATTTAATAGAAGGGAAAGAGTGAACTAGATCGCATTTGAATAATCACACAGTTCAACTGAACAAGAAAGTACCTCATCCAAACTTGGTAAGGACTCTGCAAAAAGAGAAAAGGAATCTCAGGATTGGGAACCCTTTTCTACTGCGGGAGTTTATCATCTTGTTTCAGTGGAAAGACATACACAAAAAGCATACATGAAATAGATAAGTAATGCTTCAGTAACTTCAAACTGGTAGTGAAAGAGGGGTGGACTGGAATTTAGGAGACATGATCTGAAGGTCCTAGCTCTGCCATACATTTAGCCATGTGAACTTGGGTTAAGGATCTCTGGGTCATAGTAACTTCACCTATAAAATAAATGGGTAAGGTGGTAAAAGTCCTTCTGGCTCTGAGATTCTGTCTGTTCTGTTTGGCTGCAGAGGGCAGAATGGATAGCAGTGGGCAAATTTAAGCTTGAAGACTGGAAAAACTTCCTAGAGGTATCCAAAACTAGGATGGACTGCCTCTGTAGGTAGTAGGTTTTTCTTCATTGGAGCTCTTCAGTCGGAGGAATGACTACTTGTCTGATATTTTTTAATTAAATGGCCCTTCCGGCTCTGGAATTCTCTTTGATACTGAGACTTAAACAGTTCATGTGAAGTGACTTGTAAATAGAGACAGAGGTAAAATGAAAAAGGAAGTACCTATTATGTGCCAGCTACCTCCTTTGATCTTCGCTGCAACCAGTGAGGTAGGTGCTACTTTTATTCCCATTCTACAGTTGAGGAAATTGAGGCACACAGAGGTTTAGTGACTTGCCCAGGGTCACACAGATAGTAGATACCTGATTTTAAGAGATTTGAATTCTGTGCCTCCTGACTCCAGGCATAGGCTCCATGGAGCTACCTTGGCACATTGCAATTTCTTGTGCATCTGAGTACTCTTATTACCAACACTGCAATGTAGGCAAGGGAAATAAACAAAAAAAAATTTTTTCCAAGCATGGAAATTGAATCATAGATTTCAAAGTAAAAGAGAAGTTAACTAGTCCAACACCCTCCTTTTATAGTTGGGTAAACTGAAACCCACAGAGGTTAGGAGAAATACAGTAGACTGTGCAGACAGACACAGGATTTGAACACAAGAGTCTCCGACTCCAAATCTAGAGAAGAGCTCTTAACTCTTAGTTTTAGGAATACCTGCTGTTATCACAGGGTTTGTATTTGCTCTGTGCTAAGATGGTAGTGGGACACCTGTATATATTTATTGTTAAGTCTGGTACAAATGCCTCCTAATGCTCCGGCTTTCATCAACCTTTGGGGAACTGTCAGTCATTTTGTGTTCAATTATAAAAGCTCAGAGTCCCCATCAGTCAAACACACAATGGCCTTCTTGATATGCCTCCAGGGCTCTGTTCTCTATCTTACAAAAGGCACCGGGATTCTAAGGGAAAAGCAGAGAAATATAAACAAACCAACTGGTACAGCCTTAACTTCCTTAAATAACAAAAGCCACCATTAATAATCTGAGCCACAAACCTGTAGATTATTTCTAATTACTTTATTTACTTCATTTTGTGGAGCAGACGTTGGAGAGTCATTTATATGCAAATACCCCAAGAAAAAGAAATTTAGGAAAACACATTTTAAAAGTAATGTTGCTAGGCTTTTTTTTTGCTTGCATTAGAAAGCTGTTTAAAATACAATCTTTTATTTGCCCCATACAAAAGCAATCTCTTTTGAACAATAGTTATTTTGCAGAAAATTAGGTAAGAAAAAAATAATCTGTTACTATCTGTTTCAGAGTTATTTACATTTAATTACAGAGGAACTGTTGCAACACTGAAAGATTAGGATCCTTCTGGCATTTCCATCATGAAACTGATTTCATGTTGATTTACAATATGGTTGTGGTTTGAAAAGTGATAATAAAATTCACATGTTTTAGACTCCAAATTAAATATTCGGATGGAAGGCTAGGAATACTCACATTCCTTTACTTCAGTTTGACTATTTCTGTCCATTATTTTCAACTTGACAAAGGGATGAACTCAACAGCATTTTTCTGAAGCACTGGAGGCAGAGGGCCTAGTTTGTAGAACAGGAGCCTCTTAATATAGAAGAGATGCCCAAAGAGCTGGATCAGGGCTGTCCTCTGCCATCTACCAAGGCACTCAATGAAGTCCTTTGGGATTTTTCACAGCCTCATAGATCCATAGAGCTAGAAGGAAACTTATAGATAATCTAGTCATAAGAGCATAGATTTGGATAGAAAACAAGGAATCCAACCACTTCATTTTATAGATGAAGAAACTGGGGCATGAAGAGGTTAAGTGACTTGCCTAGGGTCATACAACTAGTAACTGAGGCAGAATTTGAACTCAGGTTTTCTTCATTCCAAATCCAGCGTTCTATCCACCAGTCAGTTCATGCTTCTCATTTTACAGATTAAAGAAATAAAGTGTCTTGCCCAAGGTCATAGTCAGTCAACAAATATTTAAGTATCTACTAGTTGCTAAGCATATAGATAGCACAAAGAGTAGAGCACCAGGCCTGGAGTTAGGAAGACTCATCTTCCCAAGTTCAAATCTGGCCTCAAATGTTTACTAGCTGTGTGACCCTGGGCAAGTCACTTAGCCCTGCTTGCCTCAGTTTCCTCATCTGAAGAAGGAAATAGCAAAGTACTCCAGCATCTTGGCCAAGAAAATTCCAAATGGTTTCAGGAAGACTTGAACACAACTGAACAACAACAGTGTGTTAAGTAACATCTACATACTGCTAGTAAGTGGGGAAAACCCAGACTTGAACTTAGGTCTTCTGAAGCTTGGATTCAGTCAAAGAACCACACTTGAGGACCTAGAGGGCCACATGTGGCCTCAAGGCTGCAGGTTCCCCCACCCCTTTCTTGTACAAAATAACTAATATGGAAATGTTTTACATAATTGCACATATGTAACCTATATCTCAGAAAGGAGGGAGGGGAAGAAGGGTAGAATTTGGAGCTCAAAACTTTAAATGAAAATATTAAATTTTTTTTATAGTAGTGATATCACTCTGAACTCTTTACTTAAATACTATGCTCAGTTACTTATAGGTTGATTGGAGGTAGCTGATAGCACTTTACAATTAAAATGAGGAAACCTTAAACTTTCTATCTTCCTGAGAGAGTTCTGAAAGAATTTGAGTTCAGAACTCGCTCAGATAGATAGAATTAGTTCTTACCTAGTTTCAGGCTAGAAGGACCTTGGAGTTCCCAGGCACTTGGGGGAAGGCAAGAGGCATTCACTGGCTTACCTGTGATCAACTTGATGGATGGCAGTGGGGTGGGGCTATAGATTTTCAAAAAGTCTAGCTTGGATAGACTCCACAATGTCAGGAAAGTTTCAGGCAAGATATGCAACATATTTACTCTTTTAGAAAATTGCTGTTCAGCTATTCAGGGAATCATTTAACACTTCAGTGAGGAAGAAATCCATAATGCTTGCAGTACTTTGCATTTGGTAGTTTGAGGCAGCTGAAAGTCCATAAAATGAGTTACCTTAAAACCCAGCAATATTCAAACCACAGCAAGCAAAGCGAAAAGCATTTATCATGTGCCCAGGTAACAACCTGTATTTACTGCCCTTTTCAGATGGAGAGGAAAGACAATGTGGCCATTTGCATGCCTTTTCAATAACCAGCTGTATTATGTTGACCAGTGTATCTATCACTCAGATCCTGTTCCACCGCGCTTTGCTAGGTTGGATGGCTAGGTGCAAGAGGAAAGCTTCACTTGAAGGTGTTCACAGTATCCTGACAAACACTTCAGAGACCTGGAGACAAGACATTGTCCTCAGAACACCCTACCTCCATTACAAGATGAAGTCTGTTTATAAAATCAGTGGGATTATTAAGAGAGCGAATATCCTCATTTATGCTGTTTTATGCCTCTAGATTTTTATTTAAACGTATTCTTGCTGCCACCATCAATTGATTTAAGCATTTGATCAGGTGATTTTATTTTACTTGCATCCTAGGTTTCTACAAACTAAGAGCACAATTGAAAAAAGCCACTAAAAATTCTAATTTTTGAAAAAATTCAAATGAAAACAAGAAATAACTTTTCCATTTTAGATTTGAAAAGTGATGGATGTATTGATCTCTTGTACTGTTATGTTGTGTCCATGTTTTCTTTAATGTTTTGGTTAATTTGACTGTCTTTCAAATTTGAAGATAGTGTCATTAAGGTTAGAGCAGGACTGCCTTATACTCAGGAGTGGGAGGAGAGGAGGAGAGGGGAAAGGGAAAAGGATAGAATGAGTGTTTCTGGGTGTGTAAAGAGGGGAGGATGGAATGAAAGGGATGTCAGTATACACAGAGAGAACCTGGATTGGCTGAGGGCCAGAACACAATGTTTTCTAATGGAAAGAGCATGGGACCCCAGAGTCTGAAGAACCAGATAGCAGATAGGAGCTCCATCATGCATTAGTTGCGTAACTTTGGTCCCTCAATGAGCTGCATTCCTCACTTGTAAAATGCGAATGAGGATATTTGTATTGCCTATCTCACAGAGATGCTGGGAGGATCGATACAGGGAAGCATAGAATTTTTCCCCCACCTCTGCTGAGACAGTCATTGAAGGGCAGAGACTCTAGTCTAGTGTGTGACTCTGTTCCCATATAGATGTACCAACTCTTGGTTCAGTAGCTTGGTCAGATGCCTGTGGGGAGGATAGATAGTTCTCTCCCCTACCTCCTAAGTGTCACCTTGTACTCCCAAACCTCAGTATGAATTTTTTCCCCTTTCACATGAAGAGCTAAGAGGAGTGAATGATTCTCTAAGTCACTCACCACTCACAGATTTTCTCACAGAAGACAAATGTGATATCAATTGCCTTCTTCCAATGACCAAAGCCCTATAATCTTCTCGGATTGATTAAGAACTTTATTCACACTTTTTTTGGGTGAGGTTGTAGGCAATTATTTAATTTCTATTAGATATTTTGTGATTATATTCTAGGCCTTCATTGATGACATCAGCTGAAGTGGGGGAAGGAGACTCCTTTCTTCCCTCTCATATCATAAGGTTAGTGGGATATAAGAACTTCCCCACCCATTAATAGGCTTGTGTGCCCAGCTATGATTCCTGAATCACAGAACTGATTGGGGGAGGAACTTGTTTAAAAAGAAGCTTGCTTAGGGGAGGCTTGCTTGTAGGAAGGTTTCACACCTTTGGTACTAACCTATTTAGGCAATGAGTTAGGAGGGTTGTGATGCCTTCTGGTTCTGAGAAGTACATGTATATGTACATATATATACATACATACACACATACACACATATATTTACATATATAATATACACACATACTCTGAGTTGGTACTCTGCTTTGGGGGTTCACTTACAAGAAGGCACTTGTGATTCCCTCGATAAGACTTTGAACTGAAGTTACAAAAATGATTTCCCCAAAGGCCACATGTTGCTTAAGTATATACCAAAGAACATGAGATCATAGGACAGGGAGACCATTCAACCACTGAATCTCAGAACTGTAGGGTACCCCTGCAATGTCATCTTCCATCTTTTATTTGATGACCTTGAGATAAAGGGATCTCATGACTTTCGGAAAGAGCCTGTTTTACTTAAGACAACTATAAATTGGCTCTTTATGTTCAGGACCCTGCGACGGCTCAGATGTAAAGGCTCTTTTGATCCAGTGATATATGTAAAGTATAAAGCAATATTGCTTTGATTCAGGCAGTCAGAGCCCTGTCTGTTGGTCTTTATGCTAATTTCTCTGCTTGTATTTTCTCTGACATTCAGTGTGCTGACCTTTCCCCTGAACTAGTGAATATAATTAAAAGAAGTTTGTTGACCCCTTTAAGGTTGCTTTCCTTCAATAAAGCAGATCAAAGAACCTGTACTAGGAGGCCATACTGGGTGTGCCAGGGTGCTTGCTGCTACAACATATGCAAAATATATTACAACTATGAATCTCTATAGAACTATAGCCTATTACTATTGTTGTTCTTATTTGGGGGATATAGGAGGAAGACGAGTCACCCACATGTGTACCTGCCTTTTTAAACTCAACCACTCCCCACTGCCTACTGTACTTGCTACTAAGGTGTAAACAGGCAATAGAAGCTTGCCCAGAACATGGGCTTCCTTAGCTCAGTACTAATAATAATTCACATTTAAATAGTATTCTTTGGTCTGTAAAAGGATCACCACAACCCTATGATATAGGTAATTTAGGTATTATTAATCCCATTTTATAGATGAGAAAACTGAGACTTTGATAACATTAATTTGTGGTTTTCTAAGTCAGTGTCCCGTCCCCCCTCCCAATTTGTTCCTCTTTGAGTTTGATAACACTGATCTAGCCCACATCTCTCCTTTTTTTTCTCCTATAAGAATATTATGAGAGATAGTAATATGCTTTACTAAAATCTAGGGCAATGTTTTCCTGTAGAATCCCTCTCTTCTGCCCTATCATAAGAGGAAATTAGATTAGTCAGAAATAACCTCTTTTTGATAAAGACATTGATGTATTACCTTGTGTTCTCCACTTTGTTGGATATTTCACCAATTATCTCTTTGATAACAAGTTCTAGCATTTTTTTCTAGGAAACAGAGCCAACAGAAGCTTATCATAGCCTACATACTACATTCTCTTTCCTTTTTTAAAACAAAATTAGGATTACATTTCCACTTCTCTTTGCTTAACCTCTCTTGCTTTCCACAAACAGAGATCATGGATTGTAGCTCAGCAATCATGTTGCCAGGCACGTTCATTTGCCTTGGGTGGATACTAAAAAGCTCAGTCAATTTTAATAACATTGGGAAATCTGATCACTATATTTTACAGGAGTCTTCCTGTTTTTTCGAAAACTGAAGTACGGTTTGAATAGACTGATCCTTCGATTTGAATAGACTAACCCTTACTTCTGTACAATGACTTTCAAATGCAAAGGGCTGAACCTAGGCAAAACCATGAAGGAAGCCAAGTTTGTTCCTAGTGCCCAGTTCACACCCTTAGTATTTTCTATGGTTCTCTTTTCCCCTTTTAGGTGCCCTGCCCTATCACCCTGGTTTTCTCTCACAGTGCCCAGAATACCTTTTTCCTCTTCTTCCCATGGACATAATCAGAGGCTAGCTAAATATAGTGGGGTTATCTGAGTTTGTACTCAGCAGTCAGTAGAGTTCAGCTCCAGAGTGGAGCACTAAAGTGAACTTCCCCAGGGAGGGGACCACAGTATCTAAACGTCTGGATGGCTATTTCAGGTAGACAGAAGACACTGGATTAAAGGACTAGGTAGCTTGCTCATGGTCATAGAACTGATTTGTATCATGGTGGAATCTGAACACAAGTCTTCATGACTCCAAGGCCAGACCTCTGTCTACTATGTCTGACTGCCTGTCAGCTTCAATAGAAGATATTTAAAACCTTTTTCCCATTTATAATATTTAATAGTTAAACATTTCCAGAAGTCAGAGGAATCTATGGCTTTACAGTTTATTTTACAGTTGGGAAGGATCTTTAAGGTCATCTTATAGATAGGACCTAATAAGATTTCAAGAGATTTCCTGAGTATTAATAACCAAATATGTCACAAAGAAAGAGAAATCTGTGATTCCATCTTTATTTTGCCTCTTAAATGTAATGAATGATAGCAAGAACATCTGGTGTTAGAATTCTATTGGCAGACTAAAATAAATTTATTGAAGCATACAGCTCAATCTATGGAGAAAGACACCTAAGAGTCAAGTGCCCTAGTTTACTTATTAAGCAAGTGCCTTCAATTTTTTAAATTGTTCATTAGTATTCAAATGGGATTTGAAACAAATTTATTAGTAGCATTAGGAAGAAATAATAGAAAATTACTATAAACACTGATTTAGAATGCATTACATAGCAGCATTGGCAATGTGGCTGCACTAATAATGGAGAAAATAAGTTTGCCTTCACATATGTTCAGTTTCATTTTAGTATTCTTAGTAGGGATGCCCATGGGACACATAAAAAAAGGAATAGATTGTATTCTTCCTCGTCATTAATATGGGCACCAACCCATGGGAACTACAAATCCCAGAATGCAATGTTCCATCTTCATCTAAGCAGCCATTTCAGAAATTTATGGTCCATATTTGGTCTGGCTGTTTGAACATAGAGCATAAAATGTTGGAATCTGAACTTTCCACAGCACAGATTTTCATCATTTCTACCACATTTCTGGATTATAATATTAAATTTTAAATGTTCATAGAATCTATCTCAACAAATACAGTTTGGCATAATGATCCGTTTACATGCATTCAGATATTTCATTACAAAGAGAAAAAAGAAGTAAGAAAAGAAAGAAAAACAAAATCTGTCTCAAAAATGAATTGTGTTTAAAAATATTTTTCAGGTCTGGTAGTGGCTCTTGAAGATGAGCCCTGTACATCTGCGTTCAGTTTTAAAATACTTTCAATATTAGCCTTCTTTCATCTTTAATTTATGGAAGCTGTAAGGGTCACTGCCAGATCATATGAAACCCATACTTATATTTTTAGATTGTTCTAACCTAGGAATTAATTTTTGTACCTTGAGTTGGACAAAACCATAGTACTAATTAATGCCTATGTTATAAATTTATACCCCAGATGGGGTCATTTAACTTTATTCATTTCCATGAATTTAGTCAATTTATCAATCACATAGTTTACAAAAGTACTGGCCACAAAGAGCTAAGAAATTATAGTTTGATCATATAAATTCATTTTGGGCCTGGATTCTACTCCTGACTCTGCCAGCAACAAAGTGTGTGACTTTGGGAAGTTGACTTAGTCACTTTGGTTCTAACTAGTTTCTTCATTGGCAAAATGGTGGTAATCACTAGCTGTGGCTGTCACTACCCACACTACTTTAACTTTCTTCCCCCTGTCTGCTCTGACTTTCATTCCCCACAGTCTAAACTGAAAGAAAAATGGTCCCTTTTTATTTTTATTGATGTGGCACTGGATAAGTAAATTACCTTAGCTAGCTAGCATTTTCATTTTTATTATGTAGTCCAGACTAAACATAAGCAATTAAAGGGGAAAGATATTAATTGCTCTTGTTTGATCTGGATCATATAATGAAAAGAATTATTTTTCTTTCTCCATCTAGGTCTTAGTTTTGTAAAGAGTCTTTATTTATATGTCCCTTGTGTCAAACATACATACTAAAGCAAAACAATTCCTTATATTAAACATGTCCAGAAATGTTTGTTTTATTCCATACTTTGAGTTCATTACCTCTTTGTCAGGAAGAAAATATTTGATATTTTATCATCGGTCCTCTGGAACTGCGGTTAGGCACTATATAGATCAGACTAGTCTTTCTTAATTGTTTTTCTTTACAGTATTGCTATCGTATAATTTTTTTTTATTTCATTTCACTCTGCATTTCATACAAATCTTCCCAGAAGACTTAGCCTCGTTGTCATTGTGTTCATATACCATTAACTTGTGTAGCCATTACCTAATTGGTTGGCACCCCTTTAGATTCCAGTTTTTTGCTAACACAAAAAGATATTTTAAACTTATTTATTTAAATAATATTTAAAAATATTTAAACTTCTTTTTTTGATTCTTTTAAAATTATAGCCTTAGGGGTGGCTAGGTGGCACAGTGAATATAGCAACAGCCCTGGAGTCTGGAGGACCTGAGTTCAAATCTGTCCTCAGACACTTAACCCTTACTATCTGTGTGACCTTGGGCAAGTCACTTAACCCCAACAACCCTGCCTTCCCCCCTGCAAAAAGAGAAAAATATATAGCCTTACTAGTAGTATTACTGGGTCAAAGATACACATAATTTAGTGGCTTTCTAAGTAGAGTTTCAGATTTCTCTTCAGAATGTTTGGACCAGATCTTAGCTTCACCAACAATATACTAGTGTGTATGTTTGCGTGCATCATCTCCAGCAATTTTCTTTTTTGATTTTATCATTTTTGCCAATATGATGGTGTATGATGGAACCTCAGACTTGTTTAAATTTGCATTTTATGTTATTATTAATGATTTGGAGCATTTTAAAAATGTAGCTATTGATAGTTCAATTTTCTTTTTTTGAGAACTACCTCTTCATATCCTTTGACCATAAATCTATTGGGGAATAGCTCCTATTCTTATATGTGTGTGTGCATATATATATTATATCTCAGGTCCTTATCATCTTTATCAGAGAAACTTGCAGCAAAGATTTCCCTGTGCCACTCCCCAGCTCAACCCAGTTTAGTGTTTCTCTTACTGTTAACTACATTAAATTATGTTTCTGTAAAAACATTTTAATTTCACATAATGAAACTTGGTCGGCTTCCCTCCCTTTCTCTTCCCACCAGCTTTTAAGCTTCCTCTTGTATATTGACTGCCTGCATTAGACTGAAAGCTCCTTGAAGGTAGAGATTATTATTTTTTTATTTGTATCCTTAGTGTTTAGTATACTGTCTGGCACATAGTAAACAATTATGAAATATTATTGAAATTAATTGAAGTAAATTAATAGATAGAATTGGTTTTTTATTACATTGGTCTAGCTCAAACTTGAAAAATTAATATGTTTCTAATTATTCAGGTTTATTTTTATTTTTGTTAAAGTCATATTTTTTGTTATATTCTTATAGATCTTATATATATCTTAATAGGTAGGCTTTCCAAAATTTTATGTATGTTCTATAGTTACTCTGAATAGATTTTCTCTTTCTATCATTTCCTCAGAGTTTTCATTGTCAATATATAGAAGGAATGATGATTTATATAGGTTTATTTCTATATCCTACTCTATTATTTCAGAGTTTGTTTGGCTTCCTCTTTGCCCAAGTCTATTCCCTCAATTTCTTTTTCTGTCTTATTTTTCTAGTTAGCACTGTATCATTAGTAGTAGTGATGATGGACATCCTTCCTTTATCCCAATCTTATTGGAAAGGCCTCTAGCATATCACAATTACATATAGTGTTGGCTCTTGGTTTTATTTTTTTAAATTAATTTTTAAATTTGTTTTCTTGTTTACATCATTCATTTCCATGATATTTTTGAATTACAAATTTTCTCCCCATATTTCCCCTAACCCAACCCCAAAACAGTGATCCCACTATAAAGCCCCTCCCCTGATCTGCTCTCTTACTTTCTGGTAGGTCATGGAGGGTCTCCCTACCCCAGCCCCTGTATATCTTAATTCCTAGTTGCAGGTATTGCAGAGCTTTAAATTCTAGATTCTTTCGATTCCTCCCTTGTCACCCCCCCCTCCCAGAAGGACAAGCACTTCAATACAGGCTGTGGATGTGTGATTATACAGGACATCTTCATA
>CM053596.1:187076627-187098189 GCA_028646575.1 Pseudocheirus occidentalis | reverse complement strand
TTTTTTTTTTAGCTCTGTAAAACTCTGCTTCCAGGGGGGAAAGTTCTGTTCCAAATCACTGCGGGTTCCCAGTTGCCAGAGCTATTAGGGGGGTGTTGCAGCCCCCCACCCCAGCCTTGGCTTGCTGAAAGTGCACCCCAGGACGACCACCCAAGACCATGATCCGTTTCCAGGCTGCTCAATGCAAGAACACTTGGTCCTGATCAATCAATTCAGCCCCTCTGTGAAGTCCACCAGCCAGGGGCTCTGAAGCAGCCTGGTGGGGGCCTCCGCTGGTTGCAGTAGATCCTGCCCTTCCCCCACTGCTTCCTTGCCCTGGGGGTAGATTGGCCAAACTGCTTTTCCTCTCCCAAATTAAGTTTCAAAGTTACACTTTTACTCACCCTCTCTGATCCTGATTTGCTGGATGTGAAGATCCTCTCAGGTGCAGTAGATCTTCTCTGACGTAGACTCAAGCTGCAGCTTGGGAGGCTGTGCTCCTCCTGACAACCCTGGGGCCTGGCCGTGGCTGCGGTTTTGGGCTGGGCTGGTCTCGTTTCCCAGCTTGCCGGCCTGCACAATGAGCCCCTCCTGCCGAGCTGCCCCTCTCCAATCCCTGTTTTTCATGCCTTGGTACATGTGGAGTTGCTGGAGGTGCGGTAGATCTTCTCTCCTGTAGACTGGCTGCTGCAAGGCGAGGCAAGGCTCAGCTTGCCTCCTTCCCACTGTCCTGGGCCTGGCCGTGGTCTCAGCTTCAGGCTGTGCTGGTCTTGGCTCCCGGCTAACCGCGATGAGGTCCTGCTGCCGAGCTGCCTTCAGTGAGAGATGTGTTTTCTGTATTTTTGTGAGTCTGAGTCCTAGACTTTGTCTGGGCTCATAATTTTATGGGTGTTTAGGGTGGTTGTGTAGGAGCTGCAGGACCTTGCTGCTTCTATGCCACCATCTTGGCTCCGCCCCTAGCTTTGGCTCTTGGTTTTAGATGGATACTATCTAATGGGTACTACTAAGATTCCATTTATTCTACTGTATTTGAGTGTTTTAAACAGAAATGGATGTTGTATTTTGTTCAAAGATTCTTATCAATCAATTGATACAATTGTGATTTTGATTATTTTGACTAATAATATTATCATATGTTTGTAGTTTCTTAATATTGAGTTAACCATGACTGGTATAAGTACGACATGATCATAATGTATATATAATCTTCTAAATATGTTGCTCTAGACTCTGTTAATATTTTATTTAATAATTTTCTATCAATGCCCATTAGTGATATTGGTCTATAGCTTTATTTCTGTTTTGACTTATTTTATTTAGGTATCAAGTCAGTATTTGAATTATAGAAATAACTTTGTAGGATCTTTTCCTATTTTTGCAAAAAGTTCATATAATATTTAATTTTTTCTTTGAAAATTTGTTAGAATTTCCTTGTAAATCCAAATGGTCCAGAATTTGTTTTTAGGGATTTCATTTTTGGTTTATTTAATTTGTTTCTCTGAGATTTCGGGATTTAAGTTTTCCATTTTTTGTCCTGATAATCTGGATATTTTAAATTTTAAAAAGTTATTCATTTATTAGTTTTATTGGAACATAATTTGGCAACATAGTTTCTGATGACTTCCTCTTTTATTTATTATGAATTCTTTTGTCATTTTTGACAGAAATCTGGTTATTTTTCTTTTTACAAAATAGACCAATGATTTATTTCTTGTTATTTAAATTTAGTTTTATCAGTTCAAAGTATTTACAATTTTTCATTTCATCACTTATGTTGTTTCATTGATGATATTTTCTTTTATGAAATTATCTATAATTTCTATGTTTTGCTATTTAAGCTATTGGTATCTTGGGACTAAGTTATTTAGGCTCTTTGAGCCCTTCTTTAAAGACTTTCTATTAAATATAATTTTGATTGTGTTGTCAGTGTAGGATATGCAATTTGCTTTTATGAGTTCAGCTGAAGCATAATAGATTTTTTTTTCCAGATTTTTCTTTTAACTTTTTTTGTGAATCTCTATTACATGTAAACAATGTATTTTTGGATTTTACTTCCTAATCCTTTCTGTCCTCTTCCATTTTATCAGTTAGTTCAACTCATTCATAGTAATTTTTAAAATTGTATTTCTCTCCATTCTCTCTTCTTCCATAATTTTCCTCTTTTTGACATTAACCCCTCTTTGCAAAGAAGGGAGGGAGGGAGAAGGAGCATGCTCAGTATTAATAAATTAAAGTTAAAATGATGTGATCTGCTTCCCTCTCTTTCCCCCTTCTCTTTTCCTTGTTCAGCTTCTCATCAAAGGTTCATGCCTTCCCCCCCTTTTAAACTTCCCTTCATTATCTGCCCTCCAAGATTGGAGTTGGTTTTGCTTCTGAACAAGTCCTCCATAAGTTTACTCTCCATCTTATTCTTTCCTTTCTTCCAACACTCCTGTTGTATTAGATGTATTTCTTCATGAAATTTTCTGTGTCTGTGTATGTATGTATGTATTTACGTATGTATGTTCTACCGTCTGTATATTTCAGATGCAAGTGAGTTTCAAGTGACATCCACTCTCCTTACTCCCACCTCCATGTTTGTACAGTGTCCTTAGACACTCAAATTAGGTGAAATAAAAATTTCTACTCCTATCCTCCACTCCTTTTCTCATCATTTTTATCTCTCAAGAGCATCAAAACAAAACCATTCTCCGTCCCTCTGTCTTATGTAACTTCTATGACCATTGATAACATTAGGGTTCTGAGGTGATACTTGTTTTTTCTTTCTCTATTGGAATATACACATCATCCTTGTATAGTTCCTTTGAATTTGCCAAATATATTTACCTTTCTATGTGTATTAATGATTGTAGTGTTAACAGTTTGAAGTTTTTACTTGGCTTTGATCTTTTCATCAGGAAAACTCGGAAGTCCTTTATTTCATTAAAAGTTCATTTCCCTCCTGATTGGAGCTTCAGAAGGTAGCTGCTGATCCCCACTCCTGTCTGCACACTGGAAGGCTTGGCAGAGTCATAGCAGTAGAACTTTATATGTTCCTCTGGTCCACACTCCTTGCCTTGGGTATGTAGCTTCAGGCTTCAGATCCAGTCTCTGGGAAGGCTTTGTCATTCTGATCCAGGGACAGAATGACACAACTGCAGGCCCGTGTTCCATTTTGGATTTTGAGTTGCTGGCACTGACCTATGCCTGGACCTCCCGCCCTCTTTCCTCCATACCAATGCTCACAGAGGTCCAGTTGTCTCTGTGCCAGTTTGATCAGAAAAAGGCACCCATTGTTTCTCCTTGAATTTCCATTTGTTCTAGTACTCTTCCTCGATCTTTGCTGGAGTAGTTGTGATAGAGAGATGACTCATATTGCTTCCTTTCGCAATACCATCTTTGCTGATCTCTCTCCCCAAATTAAATTCCACCGATCAATTATTAATTCATGTCAGAAATAAAAGTATCAACGTTGTAATATTATAATCATAAATATTACAAGAGGTCATTAGTTCATAAAATACCTAAAGCGCTTTGTCAGACTACCAGTCCTCCAAGGAACTTGCTTTGAAACCTCTGAGAGAGAAGAGATAATGTTAGCAAGCAGGTGACACTATCATGATTCTAGCTTCCAGTATCCTCCAAGACGCCCCCATGACCCTAATTTGGAATACACTGTAGCAAACTAAGCAGAGCCATTTAAAATTTATTAAGGGTTAGAGGGTTTATGTGTATGAAAAAATATTTCACACAGTATCCCTTCAGAAACAGACATTTTTACCTTATATGCAGATTAATCCTGTCACCTTTATGCAGAATATGGAGCGGTAGCTATAACAGGCCAGGTGATTCCACTGCTTAGTCCTATAATGAATTCACTCTCTATCATTTCTTATTCTTCCATCTGTGTCATGAGGTTTTCATGTTTTCCTGTTTTCATTCCTTAATACAATTGGTGTCGGGAGAATGAGTTAACCTGGAATATTAAAATATCTAATATGGATTTCTCTTCTCATTAAGCATTCTTGAAATAGCACCTGCAAATGAGAAAAGAAATTGTGACTAAGTTAATCCATTTTCATGATAAAGAGTAAAAGATGAAAAACATGTACAGGACAAAATTAATCAACCCCCCAGATAATCTGAAGAATGTCACAGGAGGAAGAAGTAGCCCAGAAATTATGCTCTCTCATGATAAAGTAAGGCAAGTGCTACACAATGGATCTGATTCTCATGGTAGTCTGGGTGTTATGATTATATAGTTCAGCCTGAATGCTGTAGTGAACAGAGCACCTATTGAATAGACTTCCCCAGAGAGAGCTTCAGTGTTCAACCTAATCTGTGGCAGAATCTTATTTGAGTTTTCCTTGAATAGCATTTACATTCTAGATAAGTTATTCAGGCACTCATATGAATGTTTGAAAAAGTTTCATTATGAGTTTTTATTCCCCTCCTTTATTAGTCAAGAGAGTGCATTGGATGCCAGATAGGTGAGCCAAGGACATCGGAAATACTTGTATTGAGTCCGGTCTGATACAGCCTGGGGCTGGAAAAGCTGATTTATAAATTTGTTCTTTGAAGCTTAAATAGCACTTTATGGTTACAAAGCTTCTTATATATAGTATCCCTGCATATTGTCATAACAATCTATGAGATGGTAGTGTATTATTATCCGTTGTTTACAAGGGAAGAAATGGAAGTTCAAGTTAAATGCTTTATTCAAGGTTACAAGCTAATAAATGGGACTTGAACTCAAGAGTTCTTGCTCTAAGTCATGTGTTCTTCCCACTTTACCACCCTCACTTGGAATACTTTTTCATCTTGAATTTAATTTTTGTCTTTGTATTCATAGTACCTGGCAAATAGCACCTAATGCATGTTTCTTTAATCATCAGTGCATTGTGCCCTAGTATGTTATCTGAGCATGTTCTTGTGGAGCTGGAGCAGGGCAAGAAAAGGCCTTGAAAAAGCTGACTCAACTTCTAAAACCTGACTTCTGTGTCATAGTTTTATGTTTAAGAAAAACAATATTGACCTCCCACTGACATATTTTCAAATAAAAAAAAATGAACAGACTACCATGGTAGATTGGCATCTTTCCTGTAATACGGTCTTAGAGAGTTGCCTCAGATACTGAAATATTACTTAAATTGCCAATAGTTACACAGCTTGTATGATTATTATTTCTATAGTTAAAAATAATATAAAAATAAAATAATTAGCATTTCTCTGTTGCTTTACAAATATTACTCCCATTTTATACTAATAAACCTGGGAGGTAAGTGCTATTATTTTCCCTTTTATAGGTGAAAGAACGGAGGCAGGCAAAGGTTGTGACTTGCCCAAGGTCACATGTAACTAGTAAGTGTCCAAGGTTGGATTTGAATTCAGGTCTTTTTGATTCCAGGTCTGGTACTCTATAAATTGTACCATCTAGCTATCTAGTACACATCAGAGGCCAGAACTTGACCTCATGTTATGTTTCCATATTTTAAAAATTATTTTAAAAATTTTTTTACTGTTATACAATAATTTTTCCATATATCTCTTCCTTGCCTTTTTCCACCTAGAAAACCAGACTTTATCAAAAGAATGAAAAGCAAAGTGGATAGAGGGGGTTAGGAATTTAACAAAATTAACAATAGCAATTGCATTTATGTAGTTCCTTAAAGTTGCAAAAGCAGTTTATAAATATTATCTCATCTGATTGTCATGACAATCCTGAAAGGAAGGTGATATTATTTCTCCATTTTACAAATGAAGAAAATAAGACATACAAAATTAAATCACTTGCCCAGGTCACAAAGTTAATAAATGTTTTGGGTTTGGATTTGAATTCAGGTCTTCATGACTCCACACCCATTGTTCAATCCACTGTGACATCTAGCTGTCTCTAACCAATATATTAACTAAGTCTTCTAGTCTATGTAGTATTACATGCCCATAGTCCCCTACCTCTGCAAAGAAGGGAAGGAATTGTGTCACCATATCTCTTCATCAGAGCCAACCTGGTCATTCTAATTTCATAGTCTTTTTCAATTTATCTGTTGTGGTCATTTCCATTTATATTGTTTTAGTCATTGTTTTCTTGCTTCTGCTTACTTCACTTTATGTCTGTGTTCCTTTTCATGGCAAAGGCAAGAAAGTTATCCAAAATATATTTGTTCAAATGTTCATGTACAAAAATGTTTAGCCAGTTAGCTTCAAACTCAGTAGAGATGTTCTTTGGATGATAGACACAAAGACCAAAACCTTCCTACCTCGATGAGTCTGTCAGACTCTGTGTTCCATTAGTATAGATTGTGAGAGTCCAGTTACACATGTTGGCCACAATGATATTTTGGAGTAAAGACATTTGCAATGGTTCATCCCCAGTAGGGGATGAAATTATCATCCACAGGGGATGAAATTATCATCCACAGAAAGTAGGAAGACCATTTTCAAAGAGTTGAGGAGTGATAACCTGTCTCATTAGAGGGAACACTTAGAATCAGTAATATTCTGGAGCTTGTGAAGCAAGTCAGATTTGACCTGAATTCTTGCTCAGGGTTATTTTATACTTAATTATTTTATTATTTTTTTCTCTTGTTTCAGGCTTTGGAAGATCGGGTATGGGACCTATTACAGGAAGCGGACAAGGCAGCAGAAGAGAACAAAGACCAATATCAAGTCTATGAGGCCATGGCTGAGACTCTGGGAGATGCCTGGGCAGCCTTAGTCACTGTCTTGGAGAGGAGAAGAGAACTCTTAAAATTGACTTCAGAATTTTTTGAAAATGCCCTAGAGGTATGTGTTGGGAAATGCCATTTCTAACTATTTCACACAAGGGTTTACAAATTCAAATCTTTAAATATGCTTATTCTCTAATTTTCACAAAGCATAATTTTGTGAAAAGCACGTGGATGAAAAAAATAACATCGTCAAACTCAGACACATCATTATGTATTAGTAAATGTAGACATTCATTCTGAAACTTAGTAAGGAATTCTGTTTCTCTTCCTTAAAGATAGTAGTAAAAAAATTTTTAAATTCTTAGGCTCCATCTTTCTTTGAGCTTCTGAAATATATGGTTCTGATGACTTATTCTCCCCTGGAGGGGAGGGAAGATTCCCATGGAATAATAGAATGTCTCTTCCAAGTAATTTTCATGTCTTTTTTTCTCAACATTTTCAAAGTAACATGAGGAAAAACTAGAACTGACCTCCCCCTCTCCCACCAAGACAGAAGTGACCTTTCTTTCCTATGGTCCAACGCATAACATTTTGATCCCTCATTACACTTAGATAGTATACCTACCATATTGGTTATCTGTATATGAGGCTTACCCTTCTCAATAGATCACAGGCTTCATGAGATCAGGGAACCTGTCTTATTCATCTTTGTAGCCCCATCGATACCTACCGCATGCCAGGCACTTTGATAGTACTAGGAATACAATTACAAATGGTCTCTGCTCTTAAGGAGGTTACATTCTAATTGAAGAGACAAGAAAGATACACATATATATTACTGTTGTTGTTCATCCAGGGTGATGTCCTAACTCGTGTGTAAATTGGATTTAAGTGAAGCAGAGTTGAGCAAATTAGTCAACCTCACTCTCTCTTTATGAGTCATTGAAATCCAGACAGAAGTCAAGATGACTAGTGATGGCCTGGGATGCAGTGGATGACCTTGGCATCTTTGATGTCTGGCCAAGTTCTAAGCATTCCACTGTGTCTTCAGCCTAACTTGATGGCCATTGGAACAAATTATTCTCATCTGCCTTCACATGCTTAGGGTAGACACTCCCCCTTCCCCTCCACCATCCCAACTCACCAACAGATTCAGGACCTGTCAGTTACCCTTAACCTGGTTTAGTCTGTTTTCTGAGACAGTTTACCAGGGTGTGATTATTGCACAAGCTCCAGCTTCTTGGAGTCACAGGTAAGAGTTAGGTGAAGGTGGATACTGAAGGCGGATGAGCATCTCTGAAAGGATAAGTTAGGGCCAGATTGTCAAGGGCTTTGAAAGGAAATTGAATTTATATTTGATCCTACCAGCAATAGAGGGCCACTTAAGTCCTTCAAAATTAATAATATACATATATAAAATTGCCTACTTATAGCAAATAGATGTCCAATAAATACTGAAATGAAATATATATATATTTTCCTAAGGATTGTAGCTAGAAGTTTCATTCTTAGTGTTAATTAAAATAAAAGAGAATATACCTAACAGCCTTTCCCCCATTCCCCTCCCTCCTTGCCTTGTTTCTCTTTAATTCCCATGACTCTTTGAGCTTCTCAATTCAAAATGTGAGACTCTTAAAGAGCATTATAAATGGGAAATGTCATATTTTAGAGAAGACAGTTATTGGGAATTTCATTTTTAACTTTCCTGTCAAGTTAGCAGCACATTTATTTTGATGTGAGATTGCTGTTTCATTATGATAAAGTACCAGCTTCAAAGAATATGACATCTTCAAATTCAAAACTCAGGACACAAATCCCAAATATTGAAGCTCAGAGGATTAGTTAGAGGAAATAAAGACTTAGAGGAGGCACGTTCATGTGTCATGAGCTTGTTTAGCAGCAAGAAGGGACAGCAGAAACTTTACACTATTTCAAAATCTGTTTTTAACAATGTTAGCACAGGTCCAAAAAACTATTTATTTTGTGATCTTTGGGAAAAACATATATATTTCCTTTCTTTTTTTCCCCCACAGTAACTTCCTCCTAGATGAAACATATGTACACATATACCTGATTATAGGCATGCCTGATTAATTTCATTTTAGCAAATGGGTCCATGCATATATAATATATGGTATATTTATTATATATTATTAATATATGTGATATATATACACTGCATTTAATTACTCACCTATGTTTAAAATTTCCCTTAATTACATGTATATACATATATATTTCCCTTAATTCTCATTCTTTCTCTCTGTCTCTCTATGTCTGTGTCTCTGTGTCTCTGTCTCTGTTTCTGTCTCTCTCTCACACACGCACACACACACACACACACACACGCACACACAATACACTTTTAAGAGTATATACATACTCTAAGGGGTGGCTAGGTGGCACAGTGAATAGAGCGCCGGCCCTGGAGTCAGGAGGACCTGAGTTTAAATCCAACCTCAGACACTTAAAACTCACTAGCCATATGACCTTAGGCAAGTCACTTAACCCCAACTTCCCCGCCTTCCCCCTCCAAAAAGAAAAAAAACCCCAAAATCAAAGTATATATTCTAATCACTAACATGAATAGATGTATCTCAATCACTGGATTCACAAGAAACTTACAAATGAACAACTTTTGGGAATCTTATATTTTCTTTACCATATACAAATGTTTCATGGATTTCTATGGCCCCAAACATCTGTCAGCTGGTGAAAAATTTGGTTATGAACCTCACTTTAGAAATTACATATTTGTAAAATGATTGATACAGTGCCTGGCACATAGTAGGCCTTTAATAAATGCTTGTTCCCTTCCCCTTTCTGTACTAAGTAGGCAGGCCTTTGGAAGTTATACATAGAGTCTTCATTTAAAAGCATACAGTTATTAATGTGGAAATGTTTCCCCCCCCCCACCTTTGCAATGGCTAAGGGAAGATATGGAAGGAGGGAGAGAATTTGAAACTCAAAGTAAAATTAAGTAAAAAAAACTTTTGTAAGTCTGTTGGAACTTTCCAGAGTTTATGCTCCACTAGCATGGCTCTTGAGAATCTTGAGTCACTTCTATGCCTGTCCATTTCAGTGCAATTCAAGCTAGGCATTGGGGAATGCAAAAAACAAAGAAACAAAAAAGCCAAAACCTTACCAAAAAACAAACAAAAAAACCCAAATCCAACCCAAACAAAAAACCTTCCCAAACCAAATCACAACAGCAACAACAAATCAAAATTGTCTCTACAATCAAAGTTCTCACATTCTACTAGGAGGAAAATGTCTATCTACAGATAAATAAGTATAAACCAATTTGCCCTTGTAAACGAGCCAGAGCCTCACATTGGAGACAGCACTTGAGTCTTGAAGGAACCCAGGGATTATAAGAGGTGAAGGAAGCAATGGGAGACATTCTGTGCAAACTAGCATTTATTAGATGCTCCCTGTTTGACAGGCAAAGTGCTAGTGTTGGGGATATAAGTACAAAGAAGGGAAGGATCCCTACTCACAAAGGGCTTACTTTCCAATGGGGAAGACAAGTGCATATGTGCACATAGAGACAGGAACTTGTCTATGACTTCATTGATAAAGAGAATTCTCTGTGATGAAATTTGTTATTCCAACAAAGGTCAGAGAGGTCTCTGAAACTTATATTCCTGGAGAGTTTCTTAGAGCATAGAGAGAATATGTGATCTGTTAATAGGTGATGTGTGGTATGTGAATCTGGATGTCCAGCATCCCACAGGACAGTTTTATCCTAGAGGCAATAGGAAGCTACTGAATTTTATTGAGTAGGATGATGCATGGCTAGATCTGAGCTTGAGAAAAATAACTTTGGCAGCTGTGTAGAGAATAGGCTGGAGTGAAGAGATTCAAGGCAGGGAAACAAATGAGGGGGCTGCTGCGATAATCTCTGTGAGAAGAACCTGAATGAAGGGGTGGCTCCATGAAGAGAGAGAAGGGCTCCAATGTGAGAGATGCGGATGCAGATACAGAAAGATTCGGCACCTGTTAGGATATGTGGAATGAGAGAGATAGAGGAGGCCTCGCATGACAGGGAGGTTAAGGACCGAGGAGATGGGAAGAATAGCGGTGCCTTTGATAGACCAAAGGGATGGGCTTGGGAGGAAAGGTAAAATCAAAACATATGTTTGAGGCACATTGAAGAGAAGGAAATGGGGAAGGGGACAAAGGTTATTAAGCACCTACTATGTGCTGTGCTTGTGCTGAGTGCTTCACAAATATCTCATTTGAACCTCATGGCTTTGTGAAGTAGCTGCTGCTATTACCCTCACTTTTCAGTTAAGGAAACTGAGGCAGAGAGAGGTTGGATTTTTTTTAAGTGACTTGCCCCAGAGTCACATAGTTAATAGTAAGTATCTGAGACTGGATTTGAACTCAGTTCTTCCTGATTTCAGGCCCAATCTTCAATCTACCATGCCACGTAGCTTTTGAATTTGCTATGTGTCTAGGATATCTATTTTGAAATACCCATTAGTTGGTGGTGTGAGACTGAAGCTCAAGATCAAAAGTGGGGTTAGATATATAGATCTGTGAGTTACCTGAAGGGAGCTTATAATTAAAATCATGGGAGTTGATGAGGTCACTAACAGAGAATATAGAGAAGAGAGATGGCCAGGCTGGGGGTATACCCACAGTTTGGGGACATGATTTTTTCCTCAAAACTTTTGTTAAATATTTCCTAATCACATGTAAAAAACATTTTTTGTATTTATTTATTTATTTATTCATTCATTCATCTATTTATCTATTTATTTATCTGTTTGTTTGTTTATTTATTGGTAGTTTTTAACACTCATTTTCATAAGATTTTGAGTTTTAAATTTTCTTCCTCTTCGTTCCTTCCTCCTCCCCAAGTCAGCATGCAATTTGATATAAGCTATACATGTAGAATCATATTAAGCATATTTCCACATTAGTCATGTTATAAAGAAGAGTTAGAACAAAAAGGAAAAACCACAAGAAAGAAAAAATCAAAAGAAAAAGAGAGAGAGAAGATAACCTGCTTCAGTCTGCATTCAGGCTCCACAGTTCTCCCTCCAGATGTGTATGGCTTTTTCCATCATGAGTCTTCTGGAATTGTTTTGGATTATTTTCTTGATCAGAGCAATTAAGTCTTTCACAGTTGATCATGCTTCCAATATTACTGTTAGTGTGTACATTGTTCTCCTGGTTCTGCTCATTTTACTTTGCCTGAGTTTGTATAGGTCTTCTCAGGTTTTTGAAACCACCCTATTTGTCATTTCTTATAGCACAATAGTATTTCATTACATTCATATACTACAGCTTATTCAGTCGTTCCCCAATTAAGGGACATCCCCTTGATTTCTTTTCTACCACAAAAAGAGTTGCTATAAATATTTTTGTACAAATACATCCTTTTCACTTTTCTGGAACGATATTTTCTTAGCAAAGGAGAAACAGCAGTAATGATGGTGAAAGTAATTTTCTAAAGACGGTGGTATCAGTAACTGGGGAAATTAGGAAGAACTTCATGTAGGAAGTAACATTTGAATTGCTCAAAGGAATCCAGGGATTACAAGAGCAGGAGAGAATGGGGGACAATCTATGCAGAGGCTTGGAGATGGGATATGGAATCCCATATACAAAAGCCCTCAAAACAGCAAGGAGGCCAGCAGAGTGGTACATGGAATGCATGGGGAGGGATAATGTCACAATGAAATAAGACCTTGGTGAAGGTACAAATAGCCAAATGTTGTTTCTTTGTCAAATTTCCTTTTTTTGTATGTATTTCTCTTGTAGTTTGCTATTAAAATAGACCAAGCTGAAGACTTCCTGAAGAACACCCAAGAGTTTGAGAATGCTGAATCCTTAAAATCACTTCTCCAACTCCATGAACACCACTCTAAAGGCAAGAGACACCTTTATTGCTACCAAGCTGCTCATCATGTGCTTTTAGAGATCTTAAAAGAGTAAATGTGGGAATGCAGATTTATGGCACTTTTCAGTTCTTTTCTTCTACATATCATGATTAATGTATAGTTATGGCCATAACAGTAGAATGAAAGCTTCCACAAGAGATTGCAATCATCTTCACTGAATGATTATTATAAGATTCAATTGAGCATAACCAGTTTTACATAAGATTTCTGCAGGAGGAATAAGCCCTGTTTCATTTAAAAATTAATGTAGTTTTCTACGAAAAAAAAGTAAAGGCATGTGTGTTTCACTTCCCACCCCCCTCTGCACTCAGACATGAAAACCCAGAAAAATATGGTGCAAACTAAACAACATAAATAATGGAAATTGGCATAGTGGATAGATTACTGAGTTTAGAATCAGGAAAACTTATCCTCATGAGTTCAACTTTGACCTCAGACACTTACTAGCTCTGTGACCCTGGACAAGTCATTTAATCCTGTTTGCTTCAGATTTCTCATCTATAAAATGAGCTGGAGAAGGAAAAGACAAATCACTCCATTGTTTTTGCTAAGAAGACCCAAAAAAGGGATCATGAAGAATTGGACGTCACTGAAATGACTGAACAACAACAATGGAAATATAGAGATATTGATGAGTGTCAGCAGGCTAAGCCTTCTTCCTCAGGTTGGGGTAGTCAGTCTGATTATCCAGACACTTCCTGCTGTGGAAGACACAAAAGTGACAAAAAGTCACTCATCCCACCCCAGACCTCTAGCTAATCTTTGACAGGTTGATTTCTCCTGAGCTCAAACTGGAAATTTTGTCATTTAGGGGTAAGGGCAAAAAAGCAAAGGCTGCTTGGGGCCACTGGTGTAAAAAGTGATGCTTTGGGGTGGAAGCCACAGAGAAGCTAACCTGGGATATGGCTACAGCCCTGGGTTTGTGTTTTAACTAATTTTTCTTTTCTTTAGAGACTAAATTTAGTTGTTTTAATCCAACAGGGGGATTACAAATGGTGCCAGTACCTTTTAAATTTTGGTACCCTAGGGCAAAGCTCTGACTTAACTCCTCTAGATATGTCTCTAAGTGGGATGGAGGGGTTGCCAGCATCCTTTCCTTTCATTTCAATCCCAATCAAATCGGAATATTCTGAAAAGCTGTTTTTAAGAACTCCAAATGGTGCTATCAATGATTATTTACCATTTATTAATGATTGTATAATTAGGAAGTTTCAAAGAGCAGAGAAGGTTATTTTTCCTGCACAGATTTTGGGAACCCAACATGCCTATGTGTAATTTTGACTGGCTGATGCTGTATAGGCCCTTGTGACTGGCTGGTACTATAAATAGCATGCCAGTGTTCAGGATTAAAGCAGCAAGTCACACATTTCTATCATACTGCAATAATCTAGTTGGGTCCAAGATGAGGGAACTGAATCACATGAAATTCCACTCCAGAGACTGAGGAGTGAATCGAGCCCAGGTAACAGAGATGGGTTCTGTAGTCTCAATTCAATCTTCATTGGGCTGATACGCTCATCACATAGCAATTTTAACACTGATGACCTGACAGTGATGCTTTTGCTGATAGGAGCTTCATAACTGAGGCCATGAAAGGCAAGTATTTGTCAGAAGGACAGGAGGACTGGGAAAAAAAACAGACTTTCCCAGAGGGTTTGAGGATGGAAGTGGAAAGGTTAAGATTAGTCACGTCTGTTCCCTTCCTTCCTGTGTATTAACATTTGAGGCAAAAAGGAGCTAGTGGTGTGGGTTGGGGAAAGAGGCAGCCATAATTCCTCAGACTGACAGCTGAAATGAAGATTCTTAATTTCAGTAGAAATTGGAGACCTGTTGGATCTCTTTGAAGTCCAAATAAATGGATAGAAAGTTGGTTGAGGGCAAGTGCCAGTGCTGGTTTTTTGATGACTAAAGGCCATTTAAGTCATAGTCACAAAACCTTCATGGGGCAGTTAGAATAGACCCAATGAAGCAGATTCAGAAGCAGCAGTCTAAGGAAGAAACCCTTGGTTCAAGAGCCAAGAGGCCACTAATGGGTCAATCTTAAGCAGGTGTCTCATCTTTCCTACTCATAAAATGAGAATGATGAGACATCCTTACTGGGATCTGAAAAGAAGCAACTATCTGGTGTTGATGAAAAACATAACCAAGAATGGAATTCTGAGTTTGACTCTTGTAAGGGCTTAAGTAACAAATTACTTAAATCATTTCCTACAACTTTTACTACCAGTAAAAATGCAGTTCTGAGATACTGAGTCAGGAAGTATTGGGATGATGCAGCTGCAAAATATAATTGTGTAAATGTGGTGGCCTTATCTTAATTAGTTCAACTATAGTTTTCCATACCCAACAGTGCCAAACCTGTTGTTTAGTACAGTAAAAAGAAACCCTCCAAAATACCCTCAAATATATACATTAGTAAATATCATTCATAATATTCAGAAGGTCATAGGAGTTAATTATTATTTTTAATTTCATTAAAGTTGTATGAATGCCTTTTGTTTTTACATCACTTATTTCTGAATATATGTCTCACCCTTACCTCAGCAATAATCTAATGGTTTGTTATAACTGAGAAAAGGTCAGCAAAAACAATGGATAGAGTTTCTGGTATTATATGTAACATTCTCTTCACTTATTCCCCTTTGCCTATCTGCTGGAGGAAGAAGAGGAAAGTATCGATCACAGGAGTTTAAAAGATAAATTACAAATCTCTTCCTTTACTGATTAAAGTAGAAAATTACAATAATACTCAAAGAATCACACAGTCTTAGAGTTGGAAAGAACCTTAGTGACCCAGCTTTTCTCTTCCAGAGGTACCTGCAAATATCTGAATATTGTGACCTATGGGTTGAATCTCACTGAGATTTGATTTGCTATCTTTGTTGTTGTTGTTGTTACAGAGCTCTTAGGACGATCCCTGACCCTCCTAAATAAAAGTCAACAACTGACTGAATTCATAGAAAAATTCAAATGTGATGGACCTAATGTGAACCCTGGGTTGATTCAGGGGGCTCATAGCAGTTGCTTGAAAATTGATAATCTGCTTGAATTGCTGCAAGACAGGAGAAGGCAGCTGGACAAGTACTTGAAGCAGCAACACCAGGAGCTGGAGCAGGTCCTCCAAATTTGCCAATGGGACAAAGAAGAAAACCAGGTATTTATCCTACAATGGATTACTGATGATGAATGGCCTCAGCAGAAAGCCATGGGGACTAATACATGGGTTAGTTGTGCTCAGGAGACCAGATTTCTCTATGTTTCTTGGTCATTTAAACCATTTGTAATAAAAAAAAATGGAGCTTTGAAGAATGACCAGCTGCTGAGTGACTCAGATATATGTCTACTTTTCAACACATGTGAATGAGGAATACTTATAATCCAAGAAGCTTTGCAAAGTTTTGAAAATTGATTGGTCACATGTATAGCAAGCATATTTGGAAACAAACCCTGAAACCCTGAAACAAACCCTTTTGCCTTTGTAATTTCTGGGTAGTCTGGAGTTAAAAACAAACCAACAAACAAAAACCTATTTTATCAAAATGATTGTAGCACTTTATTTTAATTTAAAACAAGGTTTCTTAACCTTTCTGTGTGTCATAGACTCCTTTGGGGATCTGGTGAAGCCTAAGTACCCCCTCTCTCAGAATAATGTTTCTAAATGCACAGGATTATGAAGGAAACCAAAGGCTCATGAAAATGAAGATATAATTATTTTTGTTAGCTAAGTTCACAGATACTTTGAAATGTATACATGGCCTCCCAAGGGGTCTGTAGTCCCCAAGTTAAGAACTCTTAGTTTAAAAGTTTGGTGGGAAGTAGAGAAATTTTTCGTAAGACAAAATGATTTAACAGCAGTTTTTATTTGGCATGTGTGAAAATTAGGAATCTATAGAAAAAAGGAAAAGAAATACATTTTCTCAAAATGAAAATGTCTCAAAAAATGAAAATATCTCAAAAACAAAAAGTCAAACATTAAAGACTTATAGATATTCTTCAGTTAAAAGTGATCATTATGCTTTCTTAAGTGCTGGAGATTTTGATTAAGGCCACCCTTTGGCTGCCCAATTCTCATTACAATTTCTGCTTCACAGGAATGTTAATCTTTGCAGTCAGGTGCTTATTAAGGTCTAAGAATGTGCTGTGGGCATGATCACAGTCAGAGGATTGAATAAATGACAGACATCCCTATCTTTTGTAGCTTTAACATTTCCTCTCATGCAATGGAATAATGATTTTCTGAAGAAAAGAAAAAGATAATCCCCATCTCAGTGTTTTGTTAAAATAGATTATTTAGTTTAGTGGGTAAAAGGTGATAGAATCCAGTTCAGTAATGGCTTTATGGTGACTCACTGCTTTTACAACAGCAGGGAATTCATAGAATGGGTTCTTTTAAAATAGCATTTTATTTTTTCCAATTACATGTAAAGATAATTTTTGACATGCATTTAAAAATATTTTGGGTTCCAAATTTTCTCCGTCCTTTACCCCTCCCTAAAACAGTAAGCAATTCAATATAGGTTATAGATGTGAAATCATGTAAACATATTTCCATATTAGTCATGTGAGAGAAGAATCAGGCCAAAAGGTAAAAAATCATTTAAAAAATAAAGTGAAAACAGTATGCTTCCCTTTGAATTCAGACTACATCAGTTTTCTTCCTCTGGATTTGAATAGCACTTTCCATTATGAGCTTTTTGGAATTGTCTGTGATCATCGTGCTGTTGGGAAGAGCTAAATGACTCATAGCTGATCACCACACAGCGTTGCTGTTACTGTACAGTGTTCTCCTGGCTGTGCTTACTTCACTTTGCATCAGTTCATGTAAATTTTTCCAGGTTGTTTTTTTTTTCTGAAATCTGCCAGTTTATCATTTCTTCCAGCACAATAGTATTCTGTTACATCACTATACCACAACTTGTTCAGCCTAATCAATCCAATTGATAGACATCCAAATGATAGAGCTGCTATAAATATTTTTTGCACATGTGGCACTTTTCCTTTTTCTATGATCTTTTGGGGATAAAGATCTGGTAGTGGTATTGCTGGATCAAAGTTTGGTTGCCCTTTGGACATGGTTCCAAATTGCTCTCCAGAGCAGGACCTGTAGTCAAGGATACCTGGATTTGAATTCAGCCTAAGATACCAACTAAGATACCAACACACCAACGTGACCTTAGGAAAGTCACTTACCCTCTGTTTGCCTCAGTTCCCTCAATTGGAAACAATAATAGCACCTACTTTTCAGGGTTGTTGTGTGGATGAAATTAGATATTTGTAAAGAAAAAAAAAGCACAGTGTCTGGCACATAATTGGTGCTGTTTAAATACTTATTCCCTTCCCTTCCCACCAACTTTCCTAGTTAGAAGCAGAACCTCATGGGATTATTATGAGCTTTAAATGAAATATAGAGCATAAAACTAATGAGAGGTAATATAATTGAGTGGAAACAGTGTGAAACTTAGTGTCAAGAGAGACCTGGTTTCAAATCATACCTCTGACAGTTATTAGCTGTGTGAACAGAGACAAATCCCTTAACCATCTGTGAAATTGGGACACCTCTAGTACCCACTTCATAGGGGGTACCATGGGACTCAAATAAGATAATGTATGCCCTTTGCACATTTTAAAGCAACATATAAATGTCAGTTATAATGAACTGAAATTAAAATCCTGATCTTCTAATGCCTTTTCCACGTCTTTTATCACTGTGCAAAGGTACTTCTAATGGCATATTTTTATAATGAATTTTTTACTTTGGATTGTACAGAAATCTGGCTAAAAATACTGTATCTTACAGTGTAAAAACATCTGGTCAGAAAGTTAAAAATTAAGTCTGATGAATTGTATGCTATCACATGGGGGAAACCAAAAAAGGGATTTCATTAAATCAACAGGTTTGACTAAATTCAACTAAATTTCCATATATATATGGCTAAAAAAACAATATTACCATGTAATAGGTCCATCCACTGAGGTGATCCAAAATATTGTTCTTTATAATAACTACTTCTGTCAATTACTCAATTATTTAATTATTAAATATTTATTAATTATTTATTAAACTCTTACTGTGGGTAAGGCATTGTATTAAGTACTAAAGATACAAAGAAAGACAAAAACATGGTCCCTGCCCTCAAGGAGCTCGCATTGTAAAAATATTAGTTGTCAGTCAAATGAGTCCCTCTGTAAAAACCACTTCTATAAATCATTCAGTCCTAAAATATTTATTAACTACTTACTACATGCCAAGCACTCTTCTAAGCATTAGAGATAATGGAGAAAGGCAAAAGCACAATCCCTGCTCTCAAGGAGCTGGCATGCAAATAACTATGCACATTCTGTCTGTCTGTCTACCTACCTATCATCTACGTATCTACCTATCTACCTAAAATAAGTAGAAGATAGTCTTAGGGTAAAGAGATTAGCAGTAGGGAAGATCAGGAAAGGTCTCTTGCCAAAGGTGGGATCCTAGCATTTTTCTAGTTTTGTACTGTGGAGATGCCATATATACTTTAATCAAAATGCATATGGAGTAAGAATACAGTTTAAAATAGAAAAAAATAAAACCAGATGCATTTGGGGATATTTATCAGCTCAAAATTGTATGGCAATCAATCAGTCTCTCTTCATCATGGCAGTATTGTTGATATAGTTTTTTCCCCTCCTAGGTAACTTTACTGGCTTAATGAATGGTAAGTTGTAGAAATTTAGTTGAAGGAGTCCCCCCTTTCAATTTATATTCCTAAATAGCTATTTTTAAATATACCTTTAAAATTCTGAAATGCTGACTACAACTCTCTTAGGGAATGTTAATGATGCTGTTTTGAACTTAATCGCTAGTATCATTAGGGAAAAACATTGGATCTGAGATTTTATTGTTAAAAGAACTCTTGAAAAAGGAAAGCAAATCTATCAATGCAGATTGCCATCTCCTCTGCAACTTATCTCCTTAGAGGGTGCTACTTAGATCACTGAGAGGGAAAATGATGTGTCCAGGGTCATACACTTAGAAGCAGAACTTGAACTCTGGTCTTCCTGGGTGAGGCTGGTTTTCTAGGCACTATGCCATTACTACCCAATCAAAAAGCAAACAAACAAAACAATCAGGCAATCCAAGGTAGAAATCATATTCTTTGACAAGTTGGTATATTGGCTCTGAATTCTCATTAAGTGTTAGAGCCTTCTTATGTGGTGACTGGTTGCCATGATTGGTTATACCACTGAAGAAAAGAGTATGGGTTTGATATCATTATAGGCCAGTTAACTTTGCTTTGCCCTACTGTATATTTACCTCCACTTTTCAGTTCTCCTGAAAATATATGCCTTGGTTGAAAGCTGGCTTAGATGAGAGTAGAAAAATTCACAGTGGAAACTCACCCTACATGAATATCTATTAATAAACTTTTGTTTATTTTAGTTTACATCATTCATTTCCATAATATTTTGAGTTACAAATTTCCTCCCCGTACTTTCCCTACCCACCACCCCAAAACAGCGATCCCACTGTATATCTCCTTCCCCAGTCTGCTCTATCCTATGTCCTCCCCCATCGCCCCTCTGACTTTCTGATAGGGCAAGATGGATCTCCCTATCCCAGTGCCTTATAAGTATCTATTAATGGCAAATTGGTAACACAAGTTTCGCATACGTATACCATCATAAGATACTCAGTGTGCATGTGTTAGAGAGACAGAGACAGAGAAAGACAGAGAGAGGAGAGAGAATAAAAATGTATCTTCTGATAGCCTAGAAATTACTTTTAAAATTTTGTATTGATAGATTTTGTTTTCATGCCTCTCTTTCCAAATATGTCGCTCTAACAACTGCTTCTTAGAAAGTATAGCTTATATTAAAAAGAGTGAGTGTGTGGAGGGGGTAAAAGCATTTCTACAAAATTAACTGACACATCAATTGAGTTTTACAATGCAGGTAAAATTAAAAACTCATCTATGTAAAGAAGAGGAGTTGTATTTTGTCATCTCTTCTTTGGGACCAAGTTTGGTGCAATTATACAGCATAGCCAAGTTTAATTGCATAGCGTTCAGTTTCATTTTTTCTTTTTTGTTCTTTCCATTTACATTATTATAGTTGTGTATGTTGCATTCTGTGGCTTTATTTCACCTTGCATAAGTCCATCTAAATCTTCCCAGTCTTTTCTGTGTTTCATATTGACAATTTCATACAGGACAATAATAATCTTTACCAAATCATAAATTGTTTAATTATTTCCTAAGCAATACACACTGTTTCCAGTTCTTTGCAACTACAAAAAGTACTGCTATGACTATTTTGATTTTTGTTTAATGTGATACTTTACTATTGTCTCAGTGTCTTTCCTGAATCTCTGGAGTTTCCTAAGTAAACTATCATGTCATCAGCAAATAGGGATAATTGTGTCTCCTTTATGCCTGTCTTTAGGCTTTTAGTTTCTTTCTCTTGAATCAATACCATTGCCAACATTTCTTGAACTATGTCAAATAGCAGTGAAGAAAGGTGGCACCCTTTTAAAATTTATTTCTTTATTGGGGAAAACTTTTTTTTGTTTTTTACAATTTTCTCCTTGAAAATTGTGCTGATTTTTGGATATAGATATATTGTTGTTGTTCATCATTTCCAGTTCTGTCTGACTCTTCATGACCCCATTTAGGGTTTTCTTAACAAAGCTCTGGAGAAGTTTGCCTTGAGGAAATGGAGACAAACAGGGTTAAGTGACTTGTCCAGGGTTCCATAGATAGGATCTCAAACCATATTTGAACTCGGGAAGATGAATCTTCCTGAGTTCAGGACTGGCACTCTATCTACTATGACACCTAGCTGCCCTTTAGATATATACTTTGTCATATTAAATGGTTGATCTACTGTGCTTTAAAGTGTTTTTTTTTTAAGCAAAAATGAGCTATATATTTTCTTCCTTTTTTTTTTACTTTTTTAATTGACTTGTTTGTTTACTTTTAGTTTACAAGATTCACTTCCAGAGTCACTTGAGTTTCAGATTTTTCTCCCCTTCCTCCCCACCCC
>CM053596.1:187038435-187076127 GCA_028646575.1 Pseudocheirus occidentalis | reverse complement strand
AAACTAGCTGTGGGACCTTGGGCAAGTCACTTTACCCCAATTGCCCTCCAAAAAGCAAAATAAAATAAAATAAATAAAATATTATTTAAAAAATAAAAATAACCTATGAAAGTACAGGATAGGGGATACTTGGTCTAACGTCAGTTTTTGGAAAGAAAATCAGAAGTTCTACAGAAGGCAATAATGAGCTGAGGAAGCTGTTAAATAAATAGTTAATTTTAAGTTACTTTAGTAACAACAGATCAAAGGATGGAGGCGATCCCCTTGGACTCTGGTTAGAGTGTTGTGTTCAAGTTGAGGGCCCCTATTTTAAAAAGCAACATTGACAAATGGGGGAATGACTAGATGCTGATAATACGCCTGTTAATTTTCAGATGACATAAAACCATAAGATAAGGTTGGCTCGTGTGCCTCAGATGATAGAATGACTATCCAGAAAGATGTTGGCAGATTAATCAGCTGAGTCTAATAAGATCCATTCATTTATTCAATAAGAATTTTTTAACTGCCTATGTTCTGGGCACCAAACTAGGAAGAAAAGAAATGTGCATTTATTAAGCTCCTACTATGTGCAAGTTACTGTGCTAAGAGTTTTACAAATGTTTTCTCATTTGATCTTCATACCAGTTCTGGGAGAGGGTGCTGTTATTATCCCCATTTTACAGTTGAAAAAGCTGAGGCAGAGTTTAAGTGACTTGTCCAGGGTCACTTAGCTGGTAAGTGTCTGAGGCCATTTCTGAGCTGTGTCTTCCTAACTCCAGGCCCAGGACTGCACTAACTAGCTGTCACTGCCTGGGCACTGAGAATGAAAAGACAAAAACAAATAGTCCTTATTTTTTTTCATTTTTTTTTCTTTTGGAGAGGGAAAGGTAGGGCAATTGGGGTTAAGCGACTTGCCCAAGGTCACATGGCTAGGTTTTGTGTGTGTGTGTGTGTGTGTGTGTGTTAAGTGTCTGAGGCTGGAATTGAACTCAAGTCCTCCTGACTCCAGGGCTGGTGCTCTATTCATTGTGCCACCTAGCCACCCCAATAGTCAAGATTCTTAAAAATTTACATTTTATTGTGAGGGGAGACAAGCATGTATACAGAAAGCAAATATGAAATTTACACAGATTAATTTCTGAGGGGAGGGTATTAGCAAGTAGGGGAATAAGGACAGAACTTCTATAGCACGTAACACTTGACCTGGGCTCTGAAGGAAGCTAGGGATGCTCTGAGGAGAGAGTGCATCCCAGGCCTGGGAGCCAGCTTGTACAAACACAGGGAGCAAGGGAAGAAAGTATCATGTACAGATCAGTTTGGTGGGACGTTCTCAGCGCTTGAAGGGTCTGGAAAGACAGGAAAGAACTAAATCGGAAAATCTTTAAAACAGTGGTTCTCAACCTGTGGGTCATGACCCCTTTGGAGGTTGAACGACCCTTTCACAGGGGTCACAGGGATTACCCAAGACCATCGGAAAACAGATATTTCCGATGGTCTTAGGAACCTCCTCTATCCATCTCCAGGCAAGTCCTCCCACATGCAGATACACCCACATACAAATATTAAAGGGTTGCAGCACTAGGAAGGTTGAGAACCACTGTTTTAAAAGCCTTTTAAAAATGAAATTTACTAGAAATACATACAGAAACCTTTTCTTAATTACGTAAGTATAGGATGAGGGGAGACCTGGCTATAAAATAATTTATGTGAAAGAAAGAAGCATTTTTCAGCCTATTTAGTATGAGTCAATTTTGTTACTTGGTAGACAGAAAGCTAATATGACTTTGGGTTGTATTAATAGAAAAATGGACTCTGAAACAAAGGAGATTTATAGGCCCACTGTACTCTGCCTTGGTCAGGCCAAATCTGGAACCTTCCATCTAGTTCTACGAGTCTCATACTATTGAGGGTGTTGCCAAACTAAAAGCGTGTGTAGAGAAGGATACTATGACATGGAAATAGGATTGTTTAGTTGGAAAAAGAAAAGATATAGAGGGGATCATGATAATCTTTGTAACTTCTGCCCTTTATTCCTCATCCTTTGGTTCTGGGACCAAACGAAAGAGTGGAAAGAACTCTGGTTCTGTAGTAAAAGGACCTGATACCTAAAGGTATCAGTATGAAAACTGTCAGTATGTGACCTGTCTAGGTTTCAGCTTCTGCATCTTTAAAGTAAGCAGGTTGTATTAGGTGTCTGTCTAAGGTTGTTGTTTTTCAGTGGTATCTAGCACTTTGTGACCCCATTTAGGATTTTCTTGGCAAAGATACTGGAGTGGGGATGGCTGCATTGCTCAGTGAATAGAGCACTGGCCCTGGAGTCAGGAGGACCTGAGTTCAAATTTGGCCTCAGACACAAAACTAGCTGTGTGACCTTGGGCAAATCACTTAACCCTAGTTACCCTGCCTTTCCCCCTCCAAAAAAAATCCCCCCCAAAAAAGATATTGGAGTGCTTCATTTCCTTCTCCAGCTCATTTTACACATCATGAAACTGAGGCAAAAAGTGTTGTGACTCACCCAGCATTAGAAAGTGTCTGAGTTCAGATTGAAACTTAAGAAGATGAGTCTTCCTGACTCCAGGCCTGGCACTTTATCTACTGTGATACATAGCTGCAGACTAGGACTTTTATCTTATTCCTGGAAGCTGTGACTTCTCTTAAAGAGATGTCTAAAGTTGCAGAACAGAAGATAATTTTCATTGGTAGCAGACTTCCCTATACCAACGAAATCATAATTCTGGTTTAAAAAAATGCTTCCCTTCATTCAGGCCAAGATCATGATCTAGCAGCATCTAGCTGTTGACTCAGCAGACTTGCAGTCTTCCAAAATTCCCACGTGAACTCCTGTCTAACCATGCTTTTACAGTCTTGTATTTGTGACTGATTTTTTGAACCTAAGTATAAGACTTTACATTTTCCCCTCTTATTATAGATGGAAGGCAGCTGGGGGGGTGGGGCGCACAAATAGAGTGTCAGACCTAGTCAGACTTCTTCCTGATTTCAAATCTGGCTTCAGACACATTAGCTATGTGACCTGGACAAGTCACTTAACCCTATTTGCCTCAGTTTCCTCATCTGTAAAATGAGCTGGAGAAGGAAATGGGAAACCATTCCAGTATCTCTGCCAAGAAAACCCAAAATGGAGTCACAAAGAATTAGCCATGACTGAAATGCCTGAACATTATAGATGGAAAAAAGCTTCTCCCCACCTCCAAGTCCTATGTACTGCCTTTGGTGGCACCTTTAATTGAAAGAAGAGACATCCTCCAAGTACATTCTAGCTAGTACATAGTAAATAATCAATTGTCTCTCTCATTCCTCCCTCCTCTTATATTGTCTCAGGGGTACAACTGAGAGATATGCCCAATTCCTTCCTTGTCCTGGTTCACGATTGTTTTGAGGCTGAATCTCTAAGATTGACTCTGAGTGGAATGATCAGATACAAAAAAACCCATTATATCCATATATAGGTATTGTGGAAAGGGAAAATAGTCTTTATCTTCTCTTGCCAAACCCCAATTAATTAGAATTCATACCCAATTCCCTCTCCCCCTTGTATATTAAGGAACCACCTTTATCTCTCCTCAATATTTTTTCTTAATGTTTATGTTTTTCTCCTCTTGCTGGGACATTGTTAAAAATAAGCATTATAAAATAACATTTAAATCACTTGTCATTCATTATTTTGACAGCAGCTGCTATAATTTAAAAGCTCATAAAGCTAGTTTGGAGTAGCTGCGGCTTTGAGCAATAATAAAAAGGAGAAAGCTGTAACAGATTTGTTGGAAAGCCATTGCAGTAGACATGCCCTCTGTTACTTAGGGTGACTTGTTTCCAGCAGCAGGGGACGTTTGTGAGAATCAAGTTACAGGCTGCTGAGCATCCCTCCCTCAGCCAGGCTCAGCCCGGTCCAGGAAATTTGATCTAAGTGGCTGCCCACATGTGAAAATGGCATACAATAAGATGTAACCAGCCTCATGACTATCTTGTTACTCTGGAGCCCGGGGCTGGCTTTCTCTGTTTCCCAAAGCATATCTGGTAGTGAACATGCAGGCTTGGAGAGACTGCAAACTGGCATCACGGGGCAAGGAGTAGATAATAGTGAGGACCCAGACAGGTCTTTAATCATGCAGATTCTTACTGCATTTCACCTGCAGTATTCATGGGAGGTGAGTATTTCATGAAAAGAGACTAGGAAATGTGATGTGGGTTAAGTTTAATGAGTGTGCTGGCAGAACTCTAGGTAGCTTTAAAAATATTAAATTTCTTTCCTCCCAAACACAATAACAAATAACAGATCTATTGTTTTAAAGTAAAAAAAAACCCACTTGGCTCAAAACAGGTCTGTGAAGCAGGGAGTACAAATATTAGATACAGTAATAATAACTGATATTTACATGACACTTTGATGTTTACAAAGTACTTTAACTTATTTCATCCTTATACTTGGTGAAGTGCTATAGTTACTGTTATCCCCATTTTACAGGTGAGGAAATTAAGGCTGGGAGAGGTTACATGACTTGTCACATGAGGCTTAGATTTGACTCCAGGCTTTTCTGATTACAAGTGTAATAAATTCTGGCCAACATGTGCTTCTGTGATTCCATCAGGATGGTTTCTTTCTTTGCTTGGTGGAGAGTAAAGTGTCTTTATACCTTTCAATCAATCAGTCAAGCATTTATTAAATGCCTACTATGAACCAGGCACTGTATTACTAAGTGCTGGAAGCACACATACAATATTGAGACAATCCCATTCCTCCAGAAGCTTAGATTTCAGTAGAGGAAGACACCCCATATAGGGGAGTGGTGGCAAGAGAGAGGTCTTTTTTCTGGAAAGTCATGGGAAAGGTGAGTAAAACAGTACTGGAGAAGAGTTGATTGAAACAATTTTTTAAAAGAATGTACTACTGATCTCATTGTAATTTCCAGAGCAAGAGGTGAAGGAAGGTGGGTGGGGTAGCATGCTTCACCGAGGTTGGGGGAAAATTACTCCCGGGGGGAGTTCAGAGGGGAGTAGATTTGTTCATGGGGCAAGGGGCTGGAGGGTTCCCCTACCTGACATACCACACCATCCAGGCTGTCTTTCTCTGATGTGATCCTGGGGAGTAGTACCATAAAGCTGTCCAGCCTTTTGTATTTGAAAGTCCTAACAGTGCCCCAAGATCCTTATACAATTCCTCTTTACCCTCATCCCTTGAAGCTACACAAACATTTCTTCCTTCAGAATCTTCTAGGTGAGAAAAAGACATGGAAATGCTAAGGAAAAAGGAGGCATATTTAGAATATGAAAAAATAAACATAGTTTGTGGAGAGAGAACATTGGAGAGGAAATCAGGAAAGACTTCATGTAGAAGGTAACTGTTGAGTGGAGTCTTTGAAGAAAAAGGAATTCTAAAAGGAATTCTCTATACTTCTCATCCCTATTTTTCTCAGTTTAATTTTGTCAATTTTCCAATTAATAATAATTTTTTCTTTCTCCTCCTCCCTGCCCCCACTGAACAGTAAACAATAAAAAAGAAAGACAAAACTAAACCATCGTAACAAATATACATTGTAAAGCAAAAGAAATCCCCATATTTAACCACATACAAAATGTTTGTCTCGAGATCTCAGGTCCATCATCTCTCTGGGAGGAGGAGAAGAGTGTGTTTTGTCTTTGGTCTTCACAATCATGTTGTCACTGTGATGATCCAAGTTCTATTCTTTCAAAGTTATTTATACTTATCATGCTGTCATTGTGTAAATTGTTCTTCTGGTTCTGCTCACTTCTCTCTGATCAATACATGGTGGCCTTTCCAGTTTGATGTGAAGCTGTCCATTTCTTCATATCTTATGATGCAGTAGTATTCCATTCCATTCATATAATAATATGAACTTGTTATTTGTTCATCCATTCACCAATGGATGGGTACCCCCTTAGCTATCAGTATTTTACTACTTTGAAGAGAGTTGCTATGAATAATTTTGTACGAATGGATCCTTTTCCTTTCCTTTGAATGCTTTGAGGTATAGGCTTAGTAATGATATTTCAGGTTTAATGTATATACACAGCTTAGTAACTTTTTTTGTTTAGTTACAAATTGCTTTCCAGAAGCCTGGACTAATTCATATAGTATGCTAGGGTACCTATTTTCCTGCCCCCCCCCACATTTGTCTTTTTCCTCTTTTGTATTCTTTGAGGTGAAACTTCAAACTTCTTTAAGGTGAACTTCTCTAATTGTTAGTGATTTGGGATGTATTTTCATATGATTGTTAATCACCCATATCTTTCCATAAACTTTTTGTTTATTTTAACATCCTGAGGCATATCCTATGCCTCTAGGATATCATATCAGTAAAATGGGAATAACATCCTGCATAGATGTTGGACTTATTCATCTTTTATCTCTTGTCCTTGGTAGAGGGTAGTAGAGTAGGAACACATTGAATTCAAAGTCAGAGAACCTGAATTCACATCCTGATTTTGCCACTTATTATCCATGGGACTATTAAGGTAATTTCTTCTCTTAGGGTTTTAGCTTTGTCATCAGTCAATGAATATTTATTAAGTACCTACTATATGCCAAATACTGGACTAAGCACTGGAAATAGGAGTTGGATTAGATTCTAGTTCTAATCAGAGGTTCCCAAATTTATGTGGCCTACCACCCCCTATTAAAAAAAAAGCTACTCAGTGCCCCTCCTCCCCACCAGGAAATCTATTTTCTTTAAACTTTTATTGGTCTTTTTGAAATTTGTGTCTTTTAATAATATAAGTATTTTTAAAGTGACATATCTTAAATTTCACAGTTTATTGTAAATTTGTGGGGTTCTTATGGCATGGGAATTTTGATGATGCACTATTACATCATGTAACCAATAGTATCACATTATAAACAAGTCATTACATGCACATATTACTGCTGATGCATGCTGAACTTCCTGACAATGCACAACATGCTCACCTGCCAACACTTGCTTGTTAAGACCTGTAAGTGGACCTGACCACTGATTGGTTATAACTTGCGTGTGTGTTTATTTGCAAAATAATGCAATCACTATGACTTTAACTTTGTTACACAAATGATGAAACATAGATGAATGTTTTTTCAAAATTTTCTTCTCTTCTTTCCTTATGTTCTCTTGCCCCCTTACTTTTATTCAATATACCACTGAGGCTATTACTGCTCCCTGCCCTTTAAGCATTCCAGTGCCCCCAGGGGGCAATATCACCTACTTTGGGAACCTATGAATTAGATGACCTCTGGAGAGTCTTCTTGCTTTAAATCTATGATCCTATTGGCAAAACATTATTTAACGCCTTATTTCTAAGCCCTAGTTTAAGAGAAGAAACACTAATATTTTAATACAGTGATTTCCAATAGAGATCTCAGGCTTCTTCAATAACTAGCTCTCATAATTGTTTTTACCTGCCTGGTTCAAACACAAAATGTGTGATCACTGCAACTTTAATTCATATAGCATAAAATTAAAACAAATATTAAAAAAATCTATGATCCTTTTATTCTATCATGAAATGACTTCTTCAGAATATACATGGCTTCCTCGGTGTGTCTTACATCCCCATTTATGTGCCAGTTACTGGTGATAGTATGCTAGAGTCAACTTACACCCACTATACATTTTGCCAATGACATGCAATTTAGATTTTTCTTCAAATATGAAATTACACAGTTCATGGCTATATAGGACTACTGAAAAAATGCTGTTTGTTTTTAATGGTTTTTTTGTGTCAGTAAGCATCTTAGGATCAATGTACGATTTCTGTTGTTCATCCTTCGCTCTCAAAGAGGATAAATTTCTAGAGATGATGAAGCAGAAGAGAAGTGACTGGTCCATGGACACAGTACTGGTACCAGAACTAGGATTCTAACCCAGGCCTCCTGACTCCAAGTTAAGCACTTTCCCCAAAATATCACAGTTGCCTCTTGTGCTCACTTTACTGTACTAGTACAGTGGCCATATGTGGTCAGTAGGAATTGGAATATTCTTAGAATGCCAAGCCATTGACTCACTCATCTAACATCAAGGTTTATTAGTTCATTATATTCAAACCCTTAAAGGATTAGGACCACCTGTTCAAATGCATTTTTCTTTCCATCGCAGTCACTGTATTAACTGTCTCTGTTAAGGAATTTTCAACAACCCTGAGCCCTCTTCACCAACAAGATCACAAATGGTAGAAAACTCTAAAAGAAGCTATAGCTCTTTAAACAAGGACATAGCATGGCATGCATGGGTCCTGTGATGTTATTATTAGCTAATCACCCACACAAATGACTAGCCTAGTCATGTAGCAACCCAACCTCTATTCAGGAGAAAGAGTTTGGGAATGATCTGGCTTCGTCCTGTTTTCTAGTCACTTTCATGGTTTGCACAACCTTCAATCATCAAAGAAAAACAGAATTAAAGCATGTTAGAAGTAGAAGTAATTTTAGTGAATATCCTATATCTTTGTCAGCAAGGGAAGATGGAGGTTATACCTTGAATTCTTATGGTCCCTGGAAAGGAGGCTTTGCATTGTCTTATTAAACAAGCAAAGCTTTGATTTAGTTGGGTCTCTTCTTAGGGCCTCAAAGCTAGACTGGCTGGCTTCACACCTTGGGATGGACTCTAGTCCCAATCTGCTGAGGCCTTGTATGCTTGACCTTTTGAAATTCACAAGATTGTAGCCTTGATCCTCCTTTATTTAAACGATGGGAACAGACAAAGGTGCATGCACAGAAATAGCTGTAAAATTGTTGAACAAGGTAGGGCCTTGTGAAGTTTGGATTCAGTTAAAGGGCTGCACTTGAGGGTCTATCGAGAGGGCCATATGTGACCTTGAGGCCACAGGTTACCCACCCCTGCACTAGCCCAAATGGAAATCAGGCAATTATGGAGAACAGGGGGAGTTTGCAGGGCATAGGGAAAGCAAAAATGATCTGTTGCCACTAGGAGCACTGCTTAGCGATCTGGTTTGTTGAGAATTTGCCCTGATCACACTGTCCCGATAGTCAAATTCTGATTGTGACATTCAGTGTAGATTTTTCTGGGACAGTATCAATCTTAAGAAAAGAAAATATACTCTGCAGATAAGAAAATAAAGTTTCTCAGAAAAGAATATTTTCAATATGGTCACATGCATTAATCTGGGGTTTGGTCAATATAACCACCTTAAACCACTGGGAGAAACTTTGAAGTACTTTATAGTGCAGTGGTTCTCAACTTGTGGATTATGTTCAATTTGTAACAATGAAAATACTTCCTACATATCAAATAGACTCATTAACAGTAGCAAAATTACAGCTATGAAGTTGCAATGAAAATCATTTTATGGTTGGGGAATCACCACAACATGAGGAACTGTATTAAAGGGTCATGGCATTGGGAAGGTTGAGAACCACTGTTGTAGTGTGATAAAGCACATAAAGATTTCAGTCCTGTTACTAGGAAGGATTCTACCATTATTGAAGAGGGTTTGCTATGCTATAGAGACCAAGAAAAAGGAGAATTTAAAGTTATATTCACCCTTGTTTTGGGGAGGCTATATTCCCAAACAAGTTTAAATTGCTGCCCACTTGAACACCAGTGTTTTTAAGGTTGAACAAACTTCGCAAGTCTCTTAAGGATACATGAAGACTTGCCCTATTCCTCTCCATCATGTGTGTAGTGCAAAAATAGTACCAGGTTGTTGTTTTTTTCCCCCTGGATATTTGTAACTCTGTTGTGATTAAAAGAAAAAAAAATCAACCAACCATGCACTAGAGAGACACATGGAGTTCTAACAATATGTTTTACATAAAGTCCTTTTATTTTATCGTTGGTAAAATTTGGTTTTATTATGCAGGGGGAAAAAAGAACACACTTCAAGTCCTCATTAACCACTTTGCCATTGTATTGAAATTTAATTAAATTAATGATCTTCTTTGCTTTTATCCAGCCTCTTCAATAATTCCCATTTGTGATTTTTAAATGGGTTCATGGTATGTTTCTTTGTGATAAAGGTTTTTTTTTCTATTATTAAAATTAGAGAAATTAATGAGCACCTTTTATGTCTGTTGATGGAAAGAAAATCTCAATGACTTTAACTTAATACACATTATACATACCGAGTTGTTTAAACGGTAATACCCTGTGAAGTGTTGTTTGCTTTTTTTTTTCTCAAGAAGTTAAAATTAGAATGAGTATCTTCTATACTACTCTAGTAAACTCTTTTATCCGGCATAGATGGAGGAATTTAATCTCCTTAACCTGCCTAGGTCCTGCTTTTCTTAGCTATAGGGAGAAATTAAATAATCTCTAACCATCCTCTGATGCTAAAGAGATGCTTAAAAGTTTTTGGTAATTTAAAATCATCTTTAGTATCATCAGTTATGTCCATCGGGAACACAGTAAATGGGATATTTAGCCCAGAAAAGGGAAGACTTTGGGAAGAGCATATGCAATACATTCAAATATCTGAAAGGTTGCCATGTGAAATAATAGTAAAAATAGCATTTATTTGGAACTTTAAAGTTTACAGAGCACTTTATACTTGTTGACTCATTCGATCCTCACCACAACTCTGTGTGATCGTTGTCCCCATTTGACAGATGAGAAAATTGAGTTAAGTAACTCCCCTAGGGTCACATAGCTAAGCATCTGAGGCAGGATTTGAATTTATGTCTTCCTGACTCCACATCCTGTACTCTAGGTACCATCTGGTAAAAGGAACAGAGTTGTTTTGTTGAACCCCCAAAGATATACTTACTAGCAGTGGATGCATGCTTCAAAGTGGTAAGTTTAGACTTGCTATAAAGAAAACATCTCACAATATAAGCTAACCAAAAATCAAAGAGGCTTCCTCAGGAGGTCATGCATTCTCTTCACTAGAGAGGTCTTCGAGGAAAGGTGTTAGGATCACTTTTGGGAAATGTTGTAGGGGGAATTCTCATTAGATTGGAATATATGCCCTTCAAGATACCTTCCACCTCTGAGATTTTGTGACTTTATGGTAGGAGGATTTGGCAGAAATTCTGGTCAATAAAGATTTCTGGTTGAAGAATGCTGGATAAGCTATCTTGTACTGAGAGTAAACCCCCAGCACTATTCTTAAAGGGGCTGAGATTTCAGGAAGACTCTGGTAACCCATTCATTAATTTGCTGCCTAAATGAATAAATACATAAATAAATAAAGCTGAGCCTCATTCATTGATTTAGAGCTAAAAGAAACCTTATAGGTCATCTTAGGCAACCTTTTCCACTGATGCCCAGATAAGAAGTAAGAAGAGAGACCACTTTAGCTGTGAGTTTACCCAACTTTCTTTTGTGCACATAATGTTTATCTTAATGGAGGAGCACAAAAAGAAGCTAGTTTTTCTCTAGGCCAACCCTATTTCCTACGTGTTGCTAAATGAGAGTCTACAGTCTACTTTCTATGGACCATAAGGGTTGAAATGTAACTTGTATTTGCCCTTGGTGACAAAGATATAGAATAATCTTTACGATTTCTTACCTCTAACATGCTTTGATTCTATATTTTTATCTGATAATCGAAGGCTGACCAAACCATGCAGAGTGATTGGAAAATAGGGTGAAACCAGATAATCTCAATTCAGGAAAATATGAAAATTAGGTTGTTGCATGACTAGTATCATTTGAATGGGTGATTGGTTAATTACAATATCACAAGACCCATGCATGCCACATTATGGCCCCATTTAAAGAGCAGTAACTTCCTTCTGGAGTTCTCTATCATTTGTTTTGCTTAAACACTGCACATGAGATGTCCTACTATTTACATCAAGTTGAAATGAGTGAATCATTCTTTCTATCATTTATAATTTAAGTGGACTTTTTCAAACCACTCCATTTATTTTCTGAGTACAGATTTCCCAGGAAACGCAACAAACCCAATAGTCTCACATTGGCTTTTTATAGTAGAAACGATTTTTCTACACAATGCTATTTAATACTGTCATAGGTACCTGTGAATCTGCTCATATTCATAATTTCATATGTGAAAAGATACAATTTTACAGATTCCTTTGTTTTAAAAGAATGTATGATTTATATGCTGCTTGAGAACATATCTTAGTCCTTCCTTGTTAGAGCTGAGATGGGTTTTTTTTTCTCCGTGACATGTCATCTACTCTATTGATAAATCATTTTCATACTTTTCTGGATTTTTTCCCCCTTCACCTGAGCAGGTGGTGTTTTATATGAAGACAAATGAAAACCTGCTGATACTGATGCATGAGATAAGTTTAAAAGAGAGATTGGATTAGTTTGGAAAATTTTGAAAGGTTGAAGAAATATTTCTAAAATCTTACCTTCTTACTCTGATCCTTTGAAATGTAACCTTTGTTGTTGTTCTTCCTCTAGGTAACCTGTTGGTTTCAGAAAACCATAAAAGATTTACAGAAGCAGAACCTAGGTTCATCACTGTCAGAAAATGAAGAGTTAATTCGTAAGCATAAGGAACTGGTCTTAAAAGCAAAGGTAAGGCATGTATCTTTGAAATTCTCTAAGCTGATAAATTGTACATGGGCTGCAATATGCACTGGTGGATGGTGGAGGGAAAATATTTTTCCCATAGTGATGGAATTACAGGTCTTTGACATAAATATAAGTTTCAAAAAGGGTGTTTATTTATTCATTTATTATAATACAACATTTCTTTTAGAATGAGTATAGATGACAGGAAAATTAATATATTTTTCATTCACTATTCATATCTAATAATAATATTTATATTATACTATAGGATTAGTTAATTTTATCATCCTGTGTTCTGGCATGTCTTGTCTAATAGCTAGACGTTTTTCTTCTCATTATAGTATTGTCATGACATTGATTTTGCCCTACACTATTACAGAAAAAATTGCTATTGCCTATTACTTCCCCCCATTTCCTTTTCTTTTTCAGTTTCCAAGAAACTATACATACCAGTTCATCCATTTTATACTATGTGGGCTATTGTATTGGAGTGGGAAGGAAAGGAGAGAAGGATAAGATTCTTAGCTCATGTAATAGTCATGGGATCAATAGGTATTTTCAGAAGTACTTTGTAGGGCCTCGATAGTTCTTTAAAGATAAGAATGATCATTCTCAATCAATCAAGCAGGAGTTATGAAGACTTGATAAGTATCAGCTGAAGCAGCTGGTAGTATTTAGCCTAGAGAAGGAAAAAAAAAGGGGGAACATGATTGCTGTCTTTAAGTATCTGAAGGACTATATTTTGGAGGAATGCTTCCCTTTTCAGATCCACCTATGACCTCCCTGGATTCTTTTAAGTCCCAGTAAAAATCCCACCTTTTACCAAAGGCCTTCCTCATCCCTTCTTAATTCTTATTAGTGCCTTTCCTCTGTTAATTCTTTCCTATTGAATCCGTTTGTACCTTATATACATTTGTTTGCATGTTGTCTCTCCCATTAGATTGTAAGCTCCTTGAAGACAAGGGTTGACTTTTTTCTCTCTTCTATCCCCAGTACTTAGCACAGTACTTGGCATATAGTAGGCACTTGATAAATGTTTGTTGATTTATTGATCAATTATTCCCCTTGACCCTAGAGGATCTAGTTAGAAGTGATGCTTGCAAATTGCAAAGAGACAAAAAGAAAAGACAAACAAAACTCTTGATTTCTGATAAAGCAAAAGAAATCCCCATTTTGACTGTATTATAATACATATATATAGATATTTGTATACATGCATACATTCATACATACATACATATACACCCTGAGTTCTTCACTTCTATGTCAGGAGAAGGTAGGTAGCTTGCTTTATCATCAATCATCAGGAATTATGATTGGTCATTGTGTAGATCAAAGTTCTTAAAGCTGCCAAAGTAGTTTGTCTTTACAATGTTGTTATTATATAAATTGTTAGGTTCATTCTGCTCACTTTACCTTGTCTCAGTTCATGTAAGTCTTCCCAGTTTTCACTTCTTGCAATATGACAGTAATCCATTCCATTTACATACCATACCATCACCCAATTGATGGGTATCCTCCTCTTTCAGCTCTTTGCTATCTACCACAGAGAGTTGCTATAACACAATTTTCTTTGTTCTCTTTGACCTAGTAATTTTATCACTGGGTTAATAGGTATTCACAGTTTAGTAACTTACTGGGCATAGTTCCAAACTTATTTTCAGAATAACTGGAACAATTTCACAGTTCCAACAACAAGGCATCAATGTACTCCACTATTGTCCCTCCAATATTTGTAATTTTCCTTTTATCAACTTTGTCAATATGAAGGGTATGAAGTGGAACTGCTGCTTTAATTTGCATTTCTCTAATTATTAATTTGGAATAATTTTCTTCATATGATGTTTTTCTAGCTTGAATTTCTTCCTTCAAAAACTGTTCTTATCCTTTAAATATTTATCAACTGGAGACTGTAGATTTGAACCAATTCCTTATGTGTCTTGGTAATGAGACTTTTTTCAATAAAACTTGCTACAAAGATTTTTTTCCCCACAGTTACCTATTTCCCTTCTAATTTTAACTGCATCCAATCAAAATTATACATTTTATTTCCTATGATCTTCTCTATCTTTTGTTTGGTGATAAATTCTTCCCTTTCCCACAGATCTGACAGGTACATTTTTCCATGCTCCCCTAATTTACTTATGATGTCACCCTTTATGTCTAAATCATTTTTCCTTTTTGACCTTATCTAGGTAATACAGTATGAGATGTTGGTCTATGCCTAGTTTCTTCCCAACTGCTTTCTAGTTTTCACAGCAATTTTTGTGAAATGGTGAGTTCTTGCCTTGAAAGCTTGGATCTTTGTGCTTACTGTATCTTCTATGCAGTGTCCTCGGGTGTCTCCACTAAGGTCTGAGTACAGGGAGTAATGTGATCTGGCTGGCACATGCTGCCTCCTGTCTCTCTTCAGGATGTGTCTTAGTGAAACTGGTTTGACTGCCTGGGTCAGCATTTGGTGTTGTTGTTGGAAGGGTCCTTACTCTAAAGCAGGTGCTCCTCTTGATGATGGCTGAAGGAGCCTGAATGGAAAGAAAGGTTAATGATCTCAGTATTCTTACTTTCTGACCAGAGTCTACCAAATAGCAGCCAGAAAGGATCCAGCTGCCAGATTGAAGTTAGAACTTGATCCTTATCTCCAAGTGTCTTCCTTTTGTATCTACTTAAGGAAACATCACTGAGGCACCTGATTCTATAACATGAAGTCATAAACAAGTGAGTTGATCATATGGGATTTTTTCCCTCTATCTTAGACTTCCTTGTGTTATATCCCTAGGATTTTCTTTAGTTCAGTCATTCTTCAGTCATGTCTGACTCTTTGTGACTCCATTTGGCGTGTCCTTGGCAAAGATACTAGAGTGTTTGCCATTTCCTTCTCCAGCTCATTTTACAGATGAGGAAACTAAGGCAAACAAGATTAAGTGACTTGACTAGGGTTCCACAGCTACTAACTGTCCGAGGCAAGATTTGAACTCAGGAAGATAAGTCCCCCAGGCCTGGCACTCTACTGAGCCACATTGCTGTCCTAGTATGTTCTAGTATTTAGTATGGCTAAATTAAAAGATATGGCAGCTTTTAGAGTAATGTAGCTCCCTTGTTTCCTTTTTTGAACCGTAGCTTCATTTGTTGTTGCTTTTTCTTAAACAGTACTATCTTTTTTTAGAGGGACAACCTTGCAATGGACAGAAAATTGGACCTGGTACCAGGAAGACTCTGGTTACAATTCTCCTTTGGCTACTTACTAAGTGTGTGAAACTATGGAAATTACTAAACCTCTGTGAGACTCAGTTTTCTTATCTGTAAAATCAGGGGGCTAGTCTTGATGAACTTTAAGGTTTTTTCTAGCTCTAAATCTCTGAACCTGTGATTCTGGATCCTCATAGCCACCATATTTTGGGGGTGGGGAAGGAATTCGACTGAGGCATAATAGGTTATTTCATCCCAATGACATTTACTATTATGGCTATTAGGTTGTCTGTTCTAGCCATCACATCCTATTACAATATTATGTCTATTTCCCCTGTTCCACTGTTTAAAAGGAAAAAAAAAGAAAGAGGAAGGATGTGAACACACTAGTTATTTGTCGTTGGAATAGTGTGATCGCTAATTCAGTGGTGCAATGGTTAGTTCGCTGAGCCTGGAGTAAGGAAGACTTGAGTTCAACTCTGGTCTTAGACACCAGTTATCCTTGGGCAAGGCACTTAATCTCTCTCTGCCTCAGTTTCCTCAATTGTAAACTACCTCCTAGTGTTGTTGTGAGAATCAAATGAGATGATATCTGCAAAGTGTTTAACATAATGCCTGGCACATAGTAGGTGCTTTTAATAAATTCTTGTTCCTTTCCCTTCCCCCTTTCCCTCCATAGCCTCTCTTCCTCTAAACCAAACACATATAAGTTCTCATTCTTTCTGTTTCCTTCCAATATCCGCCATTCCTAATTGTTTGTGCAAACTCTTTTTAATTTGATAAAATTATTCATTTTTCATCTCAGCCCTTCCTAATGAAGGAGGTTTTGTTTTTGTTTTTCTTAAGACTCTTGTTTCCCTAAGTCCACTCTCTCTTCTAAATCTTTGTCCTCTTTTTCTTTGTCAAAATTCTGTTTCTTGTTCATTTTGTCATTGTGGGAAAATGCTTAACAACCAACTCTTAAGGGGGGAAATGTATGGGTGACACACTTTTAAGTTGTTTTTGGTGACATAAATGAATGAAACATTTATCAAGCACATAAATATATAAACCATTATGCTAAACTCTGAGTATATAAATAGAATAACAGTAAGACAGTTTTTTAAGGAGCTTATATCCTAGTTGGGGAAATAACACATATGGAAGATTGGACACATTTTTAAGTTTAATATGTAGTATTAACATTTTCTCAATTACTTTAAGTCTAGACAATCAATGAAACAATAAAACACCCCCATGATTTTTTGGCATTTGCTGATTGCTGAGGTATAAATGAAAATTTACACTGAAAATTTAATAGCTGTCTCTCTTAAACTCCTCTAAGATGGCTTCAGCTCAGCTTTGACCTCCTTCCTTCCCACTGTCCTGTTGCATGGTTTAAATAAAATTGAGCTCTATTAGATTCCCCACTCTCCCCTCCCATCTTTATGATATTAAAGTTTTTTTCCATATCTCATAGACATCTCAAAATAAACATTTCCAAAATAGATCCCCCTAAGACTTAACCATCTTTCAAATTTCTCTGTTGCTGAGTTCTAGCGCATCCCCAGCAGAGCCTGGAGTGATTTGATCTGCCTGGTACATACTGCCTCTTGTCTTTCTTCAGGATGTCTTGGTCTTTTAGTGAACTTGGTTTGACTGCCTGGGTCAGCATTTGGTATTAGTGGCGGCAGAGTCCTTACCCTATAATAGCAGTTGCTTGCTCCCCTTGATGATTGCTGCCATCTTTTCAGACACCCAGGCTCACAGCCTTATGTTCATCCTTGACTTATGACTCTTGTATCTAATCCATTGCAAAATCTTGCTTCTCTTTTCACAAGAACTCTCATATGCGTTCTCTTCTCTACACTCAAATAGTCAGCACTCCAGTTCAGACTCTCATGGCTGGACTATTGCAAAAACCTACTTGATTTCCATGCCTCAACTCTCTCCACTTCAATCCGTCCTCTACATGGCTGTCAAAGTTATTTTCCAAAAGAACAGGCCTGCCCACATCACCCTCCTACCTACCTAACTCCACTGGTTTCCTATTATCTCTAGGATCAAATAGGAACTTCTCTTTTGGCATTTCAAGTGCTTCCCAACCTGATTCCTTCTTACCTTCTCTAGTCACCTTACACAGTATTCTCTTCCACAGTCTCTATAATCCAGTCACACTGGCCTGTTTGCTGTTTTGTACACACTGCATTGCATCTCCTATCTCAATGTCTTTGAATCAATCATTCCCCATGCATGGAATGCACTCACTCTTTACATGCACCTTAGGAAATTTCTTGTTTCCTTCAAGACTCACCTACATGAAGCTTTTCCTTGTCTGTCAGCTGAAGGTAGTATGCTTCTCCCTTTAATAACTTTGTATTCATTTTGTAACTTTTATTTGCATACTTCCAGATGTACATGTTGTGTGCTCCTTTAGAATGAAAGTTCCTTGAGGACAAGGACTAATTAGTTCCCTTTTGTCTTGGTATTACCACTGCCTAGCAAAAGACGTGGCACTTACTAGGTTCTTAATAGATCCTTGGTTGTTTGAGTGAGCTGCTTTAATGGATTTGTGACTAATTATTTCATTCAAATTGCTTCTTTCATAGACAAAGTCACAGCTACATTAGAAATAATAATCCTTTGAAAGTGATATTAAAAAGTCGTTTTAAAAAAAGACATCATAAACATATTAAGGGAAAAGTATTTGGATCAGTTTCCAGACTTGGAAGAACGGATCTAATTGCCTTCTATGACCCTTTCCCAAGCCTTATGATTCTATGGTAAGTATTTTAAGTACTTATGAGAGGATTGGTGCAGAAATGAGGTTTTTTTAAAAATGATATTCAGTTAAGGTTAATTGTCAGAAAAACTATTTTAGATAGGTGAAGTTTATTACGGTAGATTTCTACAAGTGAGAAATAGTAAATAAAGAATATGTAGTATGTAATGAATAGTGAAAATATCTTCAGTATCTTTCTGTGCAACACATTTAAAAGTAATCCAGGCAGAAAAATAAGACAGCTTTTCAGAAGTCTGAGTGGTGCCCTAGAATTTAGAAAGTTCTCAGACTTGCTAAACACAGACATAGGTGATCCAGGAAAGTAAGAAAGCCATCGGCTCTCCTGGTTTTCAGGATACTAATAAAATTTTAAAGTTCTTTTCCCTCATTTTAAATTCATAAATTTCCCTCAAAACCTTCTTTTTTCCTTAAACTTATTGTAAATGATGTTGACCACACCTTTCCCTTGTTTTATATCGATGGTATTTATTTCATACTTTTAAACTTAAGTATCTATTCTTCCATTCCCTTTATCTTCAAATATCTTTAGGAAACTAAGTAATCAAAGAAAAAAAAATTAGGCAAATTGAAGACTGTCACATTCTGCTTACTTTAAGAGACAGCACACAATTTTAGCAATACTCCTTTGGCATAATTGTCAAAATATTGAAAGCATAAATAAACTCAGGCCAACCAAATACTAATTATTTTGTAATCAAATAAGATTTCCATCTGCTTCCTCAAATAAATAATCACTGACATCTAAAAGGCAGCAAGACCAAGAAATATTTAGTGCACTAATGTATGCACTACACAGGAACAAAAGAAACAAATGTTCGCGGATCAAAGAAGACCCAAAGCAATGAGTAATGTAACACTCATCTCAAATTAAACAAAGATCGCCATGATGGGATGCAGAGTTGTCTGCCCCACTCTATTTAGCAGCTGGAAAAAGAGAAACAGAATCACTAGGGAGAAAGAGAGACACACAGCAAGAGAGGGTATGATAAACAAAGAATGCCTTGGGGATGGTTTTTCTACTTTTTATGTACAATCTTGGAATTGGATGGGATGTAGCCAGTACAACTTCTTTCAACTAGGATGGTACCTAACTTCTTTTGGTTATGTGTCTATTTTCTCAGATATCTATAATAACTCAGTAATTATTTTTGAGTACCCTATATGTACCCAGCACAATATATTCAAAACACTGTGTTTGATTAAAAAAAGAGTAATGCAAGATGAAAAGATTATCTCTTGCTCTCACCATACTATACCTTGTTTTCCATCCATCCATCCCTGTGATGACATCCTTTACAATGCTTCTCTGTTGCAATTCTTGTTTGATTGTGTTGTAGCTCACCATGAGCCTTTGCATTACCAAGTGTGTGTATGTGTGTGTGTGTGTGTGTGTGTGTGTGTGTGTGTGTGTGTGTGTGCAGGTGCTCTTCTCATTCCTTTCCAGGCTAAACTCCCTAGAAACCTTTTCATTCTGGAAGCTCACTCCACTCCTGGAATTCACACATTCAAAGCATCCTGCTCCTGCAGCCTCTACCTCTGATTGAATGCTTTTGGCAGAAGCTTCATTGAAGTAGGGTGCCCAAATCAGCCATGTTTCATTCTTCTCCAGGCTTCACTTTGAATTTTCTCTGCCTCGTCCCCAACTGGGTATCTTTTTCTCTCTACCCCACGCCATCACCCAAGTATCCCACTTCTTTAGTTTCTTTGTGTTGCCTTCTCTCAGAATATAAGTTCCTTGAGGGAAGGGACTATCTTTCTTGTACTTGTATTTCTGGCATTTAGCACAGTACTTGACACGGAGTAAACACTGAGTAAATGCTTGCTGACTGACTGTGAATACACATATATGTGTATATTTCTTTTATCTAGACATGCTTTGTTATCAAGTCTTGCCAGTCAACAACAACATTAACTGATTTTTATGTTGTGATTTAAATGCCTTAAAGTTTACAAAGTACTTTAAATGTACTATCTCAGCTGATTAAAACAAAAGTACATCCAGCATAAAGAAATTTCAAGCGCAGAAATGATCTCAAAGTACACCAAGTGACCATTACTCCTTTGAACATCCTATTTTCCTTAGCAATGGAAAATTGACAAATTGATCAAATGGCCTGGACATGGACTCAGTGTGACATTTCCATGTGACTGGGGAGCTTTTGGGAGTTTGCACAAGTTCCAAGTATTTTCCAGGATGATACAAGAAGTACTTTGCTTTTCCGGTTTCCAGCAGCGGCACTGTTCCCATTAGATCCATAAAACTTATTGTGGAAATGCCCTGCCTGAAGTGTACGCTGTGTTTCTGATGTGAATGATATCAGAAGAAGCTACCATGAACAGGATGCTGCAAATCGGTTGTAGACAACTGAACTATTCCCAGGCTGATCCCTTTGTCCTAAGTCAAAGCTTTAAGGGGCACTGGGGAGAATTTCATTTGCTGTTGTGTTTTGTTTGTACTTAGAGATGCAGGCAGATGAGTATCCTAGTTGATGTTGTAAAAAGTGGCATGAGCTCATATTAAACACCATTAAATTCTAGACAAGGCAGGCTGTTTGCTTTTGTGGTTGTGTGGGGCACAGGAAATGGGTAAGCTATCTCAGAAGGGAACTGTATATTTTCCCATGCACGTAGTAAGCAATTGCAGAGTGGAGCTTTTGTGAAAAATACAGAGAAGCTAATTTCTCTGCAGCATCCTTGAGAGCACTTCTATAGGAGAGCATGGTTTATTTTCCAAAGGGTTCCCATTGTGATTGTTACTATAAAACATTTTCATAGACTCAGATACTGTTAGAGCCAGAAAGGCCCCTAGAGAGTAGCCAATAATAGAATTCTAGCATGTGAGAACTTGAATGGAACTAGGAGAGAATCTAGTCCAGTCACTTCATGTTTATGGGTGACAAGCCTGAGTCCTAGAGAGCTGAGTCAACTTGCCTAAGGGTGTATGGCGAGTGGTAGAGCTGGGGTTTGGGCTTAGATTTCAGGACTGCCTACCTAATGTTTTCTCTCCTACACATATTTCTTTAAGTCTGTTGTTGATGTTAAGTTGTTTTTCATTTGTGTCTGATTCTTCTTGACCCTATTTGGGGTTTTCTTAGCAAAGATACTGGAGTGGTTGGCTATTTCCTTCTCTTGATCATTTTACAGATGAGGAAACTGAGGCCAACAGGGTTAAGTGAGTTGCCCAGGGTCACACAGTTGGGAAGTGAGTAAGGCCGTGTTTGAGCTCAGGAAAGAGTCTTCCTGTCTCCAGTCCTTTACTCTACCCGTGTCTACTGTGACTCCTTTTTGAGCTGTATTATTCATAGTGTGGGAACTGGTTCACAGTAATCATGATAATCCCCAAAGGAGAATTCCAAGTTTGGCAAATGTGAGCTTGAGGTGGATCATCTAAAATGGCAAGTGAGAGCAGATGTTAAGTTTAGAGCCTTCTGTGTACAAGATGTGCAACATTTATTGACTTGATTCAAATAGACAAATATTTATTCAGCACCTGCTGTATCGTAGGATCATCGATCCAAAGTTGTCAAGGACCTCAGAAGTCATTTAGTGCAATACCTATACAGCTGGAGTCAGGAAAAACTGAGTTCCATTATTTCTTCAGAAATTAGCCATATTACCCTGGGCAAGTCATTTAACAAAGGGCAGTCTCATTTCCTTCATCTGTAAAATGGGGAATAATAATAATACTCAATCCATGGTTGTTGTGAGCATCAGACAAGATAATACATGTGAAACACTTTTGAAACCTTAAGACATTATATAAATACATACTGGCTATTTTATATAAATGGCAGCTAGATGGTGCAGTGAATATAGTGCTGGATCTGGAGCCAGGGAGACTCATCTTCCTGAGTTCAAATCTGGCCTCAGATATTTACTAGCTCTGGGACCCTGGGTAAGTCACTTAGCCCTGTTTGCCTCAGTTTCCTCATCTGTAAAATGAGTTGTAGAAAGAAATGGCAAACCACTCTAGTATTTTTACCAAGAAAACCCCAAATGGGGTAACAAAGAGTTGGAAACAGCTAAAAAAATGACTGAAAACACCAACAAATTTTACATATAAGGAAACTGAAGCACTCTTCTCTCCCACCTCCCATTTTGTTTATTTACTATCAACGTTCAGTTCCACAAGTTTTGGTAATTTTATCCCTTCTCCCTCCCACTCCCCCATGGTGGCATGCAATCAAATATAGCTCTACATATACCTTCACATTAAATATTTGTCAAGATATAAAGAATTATAACCAATAGAATGAACAGCGAGAAAGAAGAAACAAAGCCAAACAAAATGAAAAAGAGAGAGAGCAAGTAGTTTGCTTCAATCTGCATTCAAACTCTGTAATGCTTTCTCAGGATGTGGATCGTCTTTTCCATCATGAGTCCTTTGGAGTGGTCTTATAACCTTGCAGTGCTGAGATGAGCCCAGTCTATCAAAGTCAGTCATCACTGATATGATGTGTCTCTAATTATATACAAAGTTCTCCTCACTCAGCATCAGTTTATATAAGTCTCTCTAGGTTATTATGAAGTTCATCTGCTCCTCATTTCCTATTGCATAATAGTATTCCATTACATTCATATACCACACTTTGTTTAACCATTCCCCGATTGATGGGCATCCCCTTAATTTCCAATTCTTTACCACCACAAAAAGAGCTGCTATAAATATTTTTGTACATACAGGTCCTTTTCCCACCTGTATGATCTCTTTGGGATACAGCCCTAGAAGTGATATTTCACTGGGTCAAAGGATATGCACATTTTTATAGTCCTTTGGGCATAGTTCCAAATTGCTCTCCAGAATGGATGGATCAGTTCACAACTCCACCAACAAGGCATTAGCGTTCCAATTTTCCCACATCTTCTCCAGCATTTATCATTTTCCCATTTTGTCATGTTAGCCAATCTGAGCAGTGACATGTGGTACCTAAGAGTTGTATTGATTTGTATTTCTCTGATCAGTAGTGATTTAGAGCATTTTTTCATATGCTTATAGATATCTTTAATTTCTTCCTCTGAAAACTTCTGAGGCACTCTTCTTAATGATGAGAATATTTTTTTTAAAAACTTGTCAAGGAGTTAATCTGATCATCATATAAGAACAAATTTGATTTAACCATTTTTTTTGCTTTCTTTGGAGGGGGGAAGGTAAGGCAATTGGGGTTAAGTGACTTGCCCAAGGTTACAGAGCTAGTTTTTTGTGTTAACTGTCTGAGGCTGGATTTGAACTCAGGTCCTCTTGACTCTAGGACTGGTGCTCTATTCACTGTGCCACCTAGCCACCCCTTAACCATATTTTTAATGCCAATCTATGCCAAACCTAAGGTTTACAATTCAGAATTACATATCCAAACTCCAAAATGAGTAGTTTAGGAGCTAACCTCAAATTTGTATAAAATGTGAATACACACATATATAACATATAAATGTATATCATATTCATATATTTATGTATACTGTATGCATTTATGTGTTTTATCTATCAATATCTGTATGTGTAGGACACGTGTAATAAATATCAGGGTATATACTTGGTTGGGTTTTTTTGTGTTTGTGTGCTTTTTGGAAGGGGGAGGGCAGGTTAATTGGGGTTAAGTGACTTGCCCAAGATCACACAGCTGGTAAGTGTTAAGTGGCTGAGGTCACATATGAACTCAGGTCTGCCTGACTCTAGGGCCTATGCTCTATTCACTGCGCCACCTAGGTGCCCTTGGGGTATATACTTGTTGATGTTGGAGAGAAGATTCCAGTTACAGATAGAGTTTAGACTAGATGGTTTTTGAAGAACCTTCCAACTCTGCGATTCTCTTATCATGGAAAGGAATATTACCAACTGCATTTTGTGCTGGTAAAACTATATCTAGACTTTTGGATATCATTTGGGTCACAATGTTTTGAAAACAGAATTGCAAACTAGAATGAGCACCTTGGAGGGAAATCCAAGTAATAAATATTTGGAAATCATGCATTCGATGCATGGGTAAAATATCTGGTGACATCCAACCTGGAGAAAAGAAGACTAAGTGGGGACAAAATGCCTTCTAAAAATATTTTAAGGGCAATTCTATTTCAACCAATAGGGCAAGATAGGAACAATGGATTGAAGTTATAGAGAAGGGAAGTTTTAACTTGATATGAGGAAGAATTCCCTAACCATTTAAGGCATCGAACAATGGAGTGAATTCATTTAAACGTTAGCATACCTCCAAGCTGGCTGGATGGACCATCTTCCAGTTATTGTGTAGAGGAGCTGCCTTCATTTCAACATACATTTATTAGATGGACTTTAAGGCTTTTTTTTTCTAATTCTAAGATTCTATTGATGGGCGGGATTTGATATATGATATTAACCATATTAAGAAATACCTTTTGAAAAAATGGTCTTGATTTATCCTTTCACAACTATAATGTTGGGTACTTTCAATAAATTTTTTTCCAACCCTACCATCTCTGATCCTGAATTTATCTTATACCTGGCTGGTTCTGGAAATTTGGGCATCATTGTAGTCAACCTTCCCAAGAAAGAAAATGAGCTTTTTATACAATGAGAAAGTGCTAAAAAAAAAAAAAAAACAAACCAAAACTCACCACCAACTATATTGTACTGTAATTAAGTGGGAGTATTATGGCAAAATTTCCATGTTTTAGTGTATTAACACCTCTTTCTAAGCACAGGGCATGATATATGCTGGGAAGAATACATGCGCAATAAGCCATATTATATTCTAGTATATTTGCATATTCTTGGAGGTGGAACAGTGGATAAAGCACTGGGAAGATCTAAGTTCAAATCTGGCATCAGACACTTACTAGTTGTGTGACCCTAGGTAAGTCACTTAAGCCTGTTTGACTCAGTTTCCTCATCTGTAAAATGAGGTGGAGAAAATGGCAAACCACTCCAGTATCTTTGCCAAGAAAACAAATGGAATCACTGTGAGTTGGACACAGCTGAAAAGCATAGAAACAGAAAAAAATCTTTAATATCTACGTCCTCCTTTCTTCTTTCAATGTGAAACATTCAAAGCCTTCCATTCGTGGGTTTGCTATGTTTCCTCCCTGCTCCAAAGTGTTCCAAACTGGAGAAACACATTTTTATTTGTGTGTTTTTGTGTGTTTTGTGTTGGGGGAAGGGATAATATAAAGAAGAAGAATGTTACTCCTTTGAACAGCGGGGCTTAACAGGAAGCACCAAGTTGGGTTTATTGGCCAGGTGATGTATATATATATATATATATGTATATATATATATGTATATATATATATGTGTGTGTGTGTGTGTGTGTGTGTGCACATACATGTGTGTATGTACATACGTGTGGGTGTGGGTATGTGTGGAGGTCGGAATGGAGGGGAGGGCACTGAAAGTGTTTTTTAAAAAGGCTATAACATAGAGTATAACATAGAAATAAAGCACCAAGCTGGATATTCATTACTGAAAACCATATAAATCATCTGGTGACACACAGAGAGCAAGTGTTTTTGCTACCCACAGCCAAATCAAGCAGCAGGGAGCTAGTTAGTATTTCTTGTTAGTCTACTAAGCAAGTTCTTTAAAAATGAACTTTTAAATCACTTCTACTTCCATCTTAATCGAGTAAGTTAAAAATAAAAAATGAATCATCTTCCATAACTTGATAAATATGATTGTCTTCTTCAGCATATGCTGAAAGTTAAAAGAGTACCACTTTCGTATGTTAATAACTCATATTGAATTATAGTTGTATTACTGACTGAATGAAAAATGTTTTCCCCTTTCTATATGTAACAAATGAAGAAGAAATAGCAAAGCAAGGATGATTACAATCCACTCTTTGCTTTATGAACTTTGAGTACTCCCGGGGAGTATCATAAATCAAATTGATGCTTCTGATTCTTGGATTCAGCCTTTGGATCCCAGGATGGTCAGTCAGATTTTTTTTTAAATATGTAAGCAGATTCTGCCTCTTATCTTCTCAAAGGAGACCTAATTGTTCCTTCCTCTAAGCAATATAAATTCAGCATGTATCTGTAACACCAGCTATTTCTGCAAGGCTGGTTGGCAGGGCAGGATTTATGTGTTGAGAGAGGGAGGAAGTTTGGGACATGATCAGGTGCCAGAGAGAACAGAGAGAAGCCCTTCTTGGTAACAGCATGTACTGCGTTTTACACAATGTGAGTGTGATGAAAAGGCAGATTCCCAGCAAGGCCAAAGAGTTTAAAAGGAGGTTTGTCTGAGGCTGTCAGCTCCTCAAAATTAGCAGTTATAACACATTTTTCAGACTGAAGATTAAAAAAAATAATTCAGTCATGTCTAAAGCAGTAGGCCTTTATTTTTGTTATGTTTTAATTTCCACTATGGTCAAAGGTCTGAAACGAAACACCTGAGGATAAGACAAGGTTATGGAAAGGAGCAACATGGAAATGACACAGCTAAGGAGATGGTTAGATCTTGGGGGTGATGGTCTTCAGAACATGGATGTAGAAGAAAGGGGATCAATTGTGTTTTTGTGAAGAGGCTATTCTTAGACTTGACACATAGCTTCATTAGCATCCCCCTCAGTCAGTGTGTAACAAAACTGGGATCCTATTTCCTCCATAGCAGGGCACGTTGATGATCTAGGCAATGGCCTTGGCTTTTATAGTAAAGAGGCAGGTTCTTGTTCAGGTATTTCTGATTGGTTCCTATCTCTGATGTCACAGGTAGAGATTAATCAGTGTGAGACTACATGGAAGTTTTTGGAAAAGTCATGGGGATGAGTAGAGGGGTAGCATCTATTAAGTAACAGGAGGTAGTATGTATGAAGGACAGGCCACAAGCCAGTCTTCTGGACCTCAGAGAGACTTAAAAACAAAAGAAGAAAGGAAAGGAGAGGAGAGGAAAGGGGGAAGGGAAAGGAAAGGGGACAGTGAAGAAAAGGGTAAAGGAAACCAGAGAAATTTATTGGCCTATAACATCAAATGTTAGTTCACAGTGTTTTGAAGATAATGTATGATAAATGGAATTCAGAACAAAGTTTAAAAATTGAATACAATTAAACCATTAATTGGAGCTAATTAGGAAGTTGATTAGTGAAAAATCTCAACTAAAAATATCTTAAGTAGAAATACTTGCTTTATTACTTTCCTATACAGAACTTGTATGCTTCTGCTCAGTACCTTGTGTGAGATAGATGTTCCATAAAGATTTGTTGACTGAACTTAATGAATGAAATTTGCTTCTTCTTGGGAGTGGTTGAAAAAATTCTCATGAAGTAGAAAAAAAGGGGAACTGTGCAGGATGTGACTGTGCAGGAGATTTACTGACAAACTATAACTTTAAAAAGGAGTGTGGAAAAGTTGGAGTCAGGGGCAAGTCATTGGGCATAAATTTTAAAAAATTAATGCAGCCTTATAAGAATTATATCAGGAGCACTGAAAACCAGAATGAGCTCAGGCCAAAAATCAGTACCAAGGACAATCAATAGGGTGTCTAAGCTCTGTTGAAAAAACTCTAAAGGACCTAAGAAAGGTTCACACTCCTGCTTGAGACAGATGCAATAACGGACGACAAAGAAGCAGCTGAATTCATCTTTACTTTCTTCTGTAAAGAGGAATATCTTTCAAACTGAGCATGGAATAAAAATGGTTAGTAGGGATTGGAAATCCAAGAAAAGCAAGGAGACGTTTTTTCAGGCAACTAGCTTGACCTCTTTGCACGGCTTTGTAGAATACTAAAACTGGCAGACTGATGATCTATTGATCTTGAGCCTTGAAGGACCGTAGAGACTGGGAGAGGTGCAATAGGAATAGAGAAGGACAAATCTGTGATGAGACTCTCCAAACTTAGGTGCCCTGATGTTCTACAGTCTCTTTGAACACTTCTTATCACAACTTTTCATGCCCACCCCATTCCTGCCAAACTGGATTGCCATTCGCTCCTTCCTTGGTACTCTGCCATCTCAATCCTCTGCACATTTGCACAAACCATCTACCATATTTGCAAGGAATGTTTTCTCAGAATCTTTATCTTACTTTAAGACACAGCTCAAGTATCAACTCTTCTTTAAAAAAAAAAATCCCGTGATGTCCCCTAGTTGTTACTTCAGTTTACCTTGTACTTTGTTATTTGTATATATGGTATCCTCCTCAGTAGAATATAAGCTCCTTGAGGGCAGGGACTGTTTCATTTTTTTCATTCTTTGTATTCCCAGTATTTAACCCAGTGCTTTCTCTAAGCACATACTTAACACTTGTTTGTTGAATCAATTCAACAGATTAGATATCCTTCCCAACCTTGTACTAACTATAATTTTATAAATTTCTCCTCAGTTTCTATCTAAACTATTAATAAAAATGTTGAACAGAATTGGGCCTAGAACAGAATTCTTGTGACTCTCAATTAAAGACCTCTTCCCTGATTTATAGAAATCCATTATTTGATCCCTTTGGGTGACATAATTTAATTAGTGACAACGCAACCTAACTTTATTATCACCGAATCCACATTTTTACGTTTTGCACTAAATATCATGAGAGACCTTGTCAAAGGCTTCACTGAAATCCAGGTAGGCTTTGCCTGTTTCCTACAAATAAGCTTGTTAATGCAGTCAAAAAAGGAAATGAGGTTAGCATGGCAAGACTTGTTATTGAATGCATAGTTTTCTAGTTATCACTGCCTTCCTTTTAAATTACTGTTATATCATTTATTTGCCTTCTAAAAATCTATATTCACAGGCAAATTCTTTAGCTGTGAAATAACAAGTATTTTGCACATTAACATTTTATGTTACTGTACTCAAATATGCAGTGTAGAAAATACAATTTGAAGATAACCATATTTATTTCCTTTTGTCTCCTGTCTACCTTTTAGATAGGCTATCCATAAGATAAAGGAGAGGACAATAATAAGATATTTGTGAATTGGGTTAAAATACTTTTAAGCAGTTCTAAAAGATCTGGAATAAAGATGCTTAACATCAATGGCTGAAATGAAACAGAATATCACTGAATTTCAGTCATTCAAGCTCTCTACCCTTCATTACTACACATAATCAATTCTAATCTGGCTATATAAGCAGAATACTTATAAAATCCTTGCAAAACTGTAAACTTTAATACTCGGGGAGAGAGGCAAACTATAAATGGTATATAGAAATATAATTTCTAATGTTTTAATATCATACAGTTCAAATGTCCAAGCTCTAAGATAAGAACCATCTTCCGTGATTCATCATTTAATCCGATTTTCCAACTCATTGCAAATATTTTCCAGTTGCTGCTGAGTGATTTCCTAAATTGGATTTGTGATCTCCGGCCCAAGCTCTTCCAAGAATGTGATTTCTATTAGTGAACAATAGTTTTCAAAAGACTCCAGAAAATAGACCTAAGGGGACAGGTCAGGGTGAAGATGTATAATGTATATAACTGTTTAAAATAAAGAGTGAAGAAACACACACACACACACAAACACAAACACACAGACATATACACATGTAAGTGAATAAAAGTGGCTTAGGAATTGAATAGATTAGAGGATTAGCATTAATAAACCCACTGCTACGAATATGAATATTTCAGGGTGATAAAGAGATCAGAATTCTCGAAGCATGCTGGAAGAGTATGAGGCAAAGCACCAAATTACTTCATCAAATAGTCTTTCCCTGAACCTAGAAACAGACCTTTGAACTCTCCGAGAGTGGACCTGATTTCATAGATTTAGAAGTAGACCTGCCTTTGTGGTTAGAGGTTAAAAGAACACTTCTGTGCATTTATTCCAGTCCTTTGATTTATTTTTAATATCATACAGATCCCCTTAGATCTGACACTCATTTGCAAGATGATCATGGATCACTAAAATTAATTTATCTGGTCCTTTATCTTTTAAAAATGGAAATATTTCCTTGGAAATAGTATTTGTTAGTGTCTTAGAACTGATAGCAGGAGCAACTGCAGTAGAGACACTGACACATAAGAACAAGACAGCATTTAAAATCATCTTGGATGGTCTTTGTACCCAGAAATTAGCCATTGTCCATGGCTCAGGTTGGAGCAGTTGAGGCATCCTAGAGATACAAGGGCACAGGTGCATAGATGGGCTGGCAGTAACCTTGCATACAGCACAACTGGTCTAGTACTGCTCATCAGTGCCACTTCCTGCCCAAGGCAGGGCACAGTCACGGTAAGTGTATAGCAACCAGCATCCAGGAAGAATCTAAAAGGAGTAAGGGACCATCCCCTTTCCAAATTTGCTGAGAATTCAAAATTCTTCTGTAATTATATATATTATTACATGCATCTATTATAGATGTATTTTATTTCGGCACAATAATATCCTGTTCCTAAACTTAGTACTTTTCCTTAAAGACAAACAAGGAAATAAGACAACAAATACTAAATAAATTCTTTGGTTAAAACAAGACTGATAAAGCACGTAATATTTTGTGCTTAGAGTTTACTATTTCTTTTTTTCTACTTTTTTGTTTTTGCTTTTTTTGGAAGGGGAAGGCAAGGCAATTGGGGTTAAGTGACTTGCCCAAGGTCACACAGCTAGCAAGTTTGTCAAGTATCTGAGGTCAAATTTGAACTCAGGTCCTTCTGATGCCAGGGCCGGTACTCTATTTACTGCACCACCTAGTCACCCCCTAGTTAATCACTTCTTAATAGAGAGGGAGGAAATGTGCTTTAAAATCAGTCATCTAGGACCAGCATTGGTTATCGTATTTTATCTAAATTCTGTTGTCTTTTACTTTTGTCTTCATTTCCATCATTGTAAGTTGCCCTCTTGCTTCTGCTTTCTTCCCTCTGTACCAGTTCATATAAATAATAAAATTATAGGTTTGGATCATGAAAGAACCTTAGAAGTTATCAGATCTAACTTAGTTATTTTATAGTTGAGAAAACTGAGGCTGAGAGAGATTAAGTAACTTGTCCAGGGTCACAGAGCGTCTCAGGTGGGATTTGAACTAGGATCTCATTCGAAGTCAGCGTTCTCTCCTGTATTGCACTGCCTCCAGTTTTCCCCATGTTTATCTGAATTACTCACATTCTTCAGTCACCATTTCATGATCATTTCATCACATTCCATAATTTGTTTAGTCAGACTCCAGTCAATCAATGGGCATCCACTTTGTTTACAATTTTTAACACAAAAGCTACAAATAACTTGGTGTGTCTAGACCCTTTCTTTCTATCACTGTATGATTTGCAACAAGGAGTCTCAGAAATGACTAGGTGGAGGGACTTCATCTAGGATGCATTTATGGTGACCTGGAACTTGTCTTGTTTTGGGTCAGATATTTTGAGGCAATTACACAGGGGAAATCTGCATTATTCTTACATTCATGGGAAAACAGAATCCCTCTTCTGGAGTGACTGACAGGAAGAAGTTGGAGGACTTGTCTGAGTTAACTAGATTTCAAGAGGCAATCACTACTAAAGAGAATTGGTCCTACATTGGATTAATTTAGATCTTCTCCAAGAAGATGACTCAGACCATTTCTTCATCTCTCTTCATTGAGGAAAAATGCCCAAAAAGAAGACCATCTTGGCCTTTGTGAAATTTCCTATATGCAAAAATGATTTCTAGGGATCTTATTTTTTTTGAGATACTGTTAAAAGTATTATCATATTTGCCAGCCACGTGACTTTTATGCTTAGCCAGATAGGTAGCCAACTTTTAAAAAGATTTGTAAGGCATTAGTCCTTAGAAGTCTCCTGACATTTGAATTTGGTTTTGGTTCCAAAATTCTTTTCCTAAAGGTATGTGAGAAAAGTGGAAAACTACCATGAACGGTTTGCTTTAGCAAATCAAGCTCACATCATCTGTGATGGTTACTAGAAAAGAAACCATAAATTAAGTCTGTTTCTTATATGTGTTTTATCTAATTTAGCCATAAAATGAGGGCTGAATCTGAAATGTCTCAAGGAAGACATTAAGCTAGTCTCCAAACAATAATGACATCTGCATTAGCACTCCTCAATTCCTCTGTCTACATTTTTATGAACAATTTGTTTTACTTGTCTGTTCCTATAATAGACTTCCCAATTAAAAGCAAATGCCACTTTTTTATAGCACATAAGTTAGAAAAAATCTCATTAGTTATAGGCAAAATACGTATAAATAATATTGAATTTTTCTTCTTAGCACTGAATGAATAGGCAAAATGGTGGATTTCACTTGTTGGTGACTATAACCTGGATCTAACTAACTCCAGTTTAAACATAAGAAAACTACCTTCGCTCATTTAGACTGACATTTAGATTTAGCCATTCTGAAATGCTTATAATTGTACACACACATACATGCATATACATATGGGTACATGTCAATTCTTTCTTAATTTGCTGGGTTCAGAAATTAAATGACAATAAATGATTTTAGATCTTTTTTTTCCCTGAGGCAATCAGGGTAAGTGACTTGCCTAGGGGAACACAACTAATGAATGTCTGAGGCTAGATTTGAACTCAGGCTAGATTTGACTCCAGGCCTGGCTTTCTATCCATTGTACCACTGAGCTGCTCTGAAATTTTGGATCTTGAACAATGTAGAACGGAAATTTTTCTGTGAAAGTATATGCCTAGTGTCACTGGAGTTAAAGGGCCTTTAGAATCCTGTTGCCCCTGATAGCCCAGTCCAATGTACCAAATGTACACCAATTATAGTATAAGAAGTCAGAAGATGAGTGGTACAGCTAAAAGACCAAATTCAAGCTCAAGTTTGGCTACTAACCATTTGTCAGTGAGCAATATGCAGCAGGCCATGCTGGCCTGTTTGATGTTCCTTATACATGATATTGCATCCCCCTTCTCCAAGCCTTTGCAATGGCTGTCCGCCATGCTTAGAATGCATGTGCATTCTAAGTACCAGCTTCTTCATTCAACCTTCCCTGGTTTCACTAGTTGCTGGTGCCCTGCCTCCACAAATACCTGATATGCGTTTTATATTAATGCAGCGTACATTTATAAATGGACTTGGTTAGAATGTAAGCTCTCTGAAGGCAGGAACTGTTTCACTTTTCCTTTGTATCTCTAGCATTTGGCACAGTGTCTATCTAGAACAGTGGTTCTCAGCCTTCCTAAAGCTGTGACCCTTTAATACTGGTATGTGGGTGTATCTGGGAGTATCTGGCTGGAGATGGATAGAGGAGTGGTGTCTCAGTTCCTAAGACCATCAGAAATGCATGTTTTCCGATGGTCTTAGGTGACCCCTGTAAAAGGGTCATTTGACCCCCAAAGGGGTTGGAACCCACAGGTTGAGAACTGCTGGTCTAGAACATGGCAGATTCTTCATAACCAATAACTGATCAATTGATTGAGATTGGTTCTATATTAACTAGCAGAAGGAACCTCCCTTCTCCACAGCTTTCTTTTGTCACCTGTAAAATGAGGTTGTCCTAAATACCTATAACTTCCATTTAATGACCTTTTATGTGCCTTGCTTTCTCATTTCCAGCTTTAATTGGAATGCTTGGTTTGTTGCAGAGTGTACTAGATGGAGTTTACCTGTATCTCCATACACTGAGTTCCAAGTAGAACATAGCAAAAATATACTTGCTATGTGGAGAGATCAGATTTAAGATACATCAAGTACATTGGATATGAGTTAGTTTCTGAAATAAACCTGACCCCAGGAGATGAAGAATTATAGATCTACATATGGCTGAGTTAAGGGAATGGCTTCTGGAAGTGTCCCTGAAAAAATCGTTAGGACTAAAGAATACTAATATGTTTATTAGGATGTGACATATCATAGAGGAATGAGTATTGGGCTAAGACTCAGAGCACTTGAGTTCAAATCTCCCCTCTAATGCTTACCATATGTGTGTCCTGGGCTAAGTCACAGCTTCCCTGGACCTCATTCTTCCCATCTGTGAAATGATGGGATTATACCAGATGATCTTTGATATCCTGTTCACCCATGATCCTTTTTATCAACTCATTGACAGAATTTGCTGGTACAGAGCATTACTTCATTACATTGCCTTATCTAATTTATAAAAAAGACCTTGAGTTCTTAAAGATTGTATCGGTGGAACACAGGCTCAAAAAGCATATATGATGGAATTTTAGTCAGTTATACAGTTATACAGGGTAGAGAGAAAAAAGTTCTGGTAATGTGGAAAAAGATACTTTAGGAGAAAGCCAGTCCTGCTTGGAAGGCTGCCAATGGAATCCTAAGATCTTCCTGATTTTCATAATTTCTTTACCTCTTTTACTGAACTGGCTTCTATGAAAGCTCTAAGTAATTTCTATTTATTTATTTTCAACGGCTCCCAGGGTGTCAGGACTGGGCTAGGAGTAGGATAGGGATGCAGCAGCCATTTCCATACATTGGTCCTATAAAAATGAGTCTTTCTAATTTGGAGAGAGCATCCTGGAAGATGTTTTTTGGCTTTGCTATATTCCAGTGGAGGAGTGTTACAACTTTTGCTCCTAAGGTAACCTTGAAGACGATAATCAATGATATTTTAGGTTTTGTTCTTTTTCGTGTGGGAATGACCAGTAGTAAAGACAAAGTGAGAAGCTATTCTGTGACCAGTGCATGGAAAAGCTGTCTGTGTACTCTAAATCGTACGTGAACCCCCACGTGCTGAGGCTTATTGACAACACTTGCTGCTAAGCACTTCTCTGTTACTACTATTCAACCACTGCCAGTGGGGACCCCACTTCAGCTCCTTCTGAAAACTGAATGGGCTGACTGTGTAAAGCACTTCAGAGAGCCCTTTTTAAGTCATTTCTGCTTGCCATCCATGGGGACTCATGGGGGGTGAACTTCACAGAGTTCTGAGAGGTTCTGGCTTTTGGGGGTTGATTGTCTTCAGCCCTTCAAGGGGAATGAGAGCCCCCAAGTGTGTACATCATGCATAGTTCTGCATTTTTAAACATTTCATTAGAAAAGAATTAACCAATTTTTCTCATTACTAGATTATATTTTAGATTTGACATAGCTTTTCCTAATTTTCCAGTTTCCCCTCATGGTTACCTTGTTTGATTTTAAAACATATTTTGCATATGTATATATATATATGTGTGTGTATGTATACATATATATTCACACACACACACACACATATATATATACACACATGTATATGTGTGTTTATCTGTCTGCCTTCTGGGATCTACAAGAATCAATCATTCTATCAACAGGCATTTATTAAATGTCTATTAGATGCTAGGTGCTGGGTACTAAGGACACATAGAAAAAAATCAAACAGTCCCTACCATCAAGGAGCTTATTTTCCATCATGAGACAAAATAATAAATACATACATACATACATATATACACATACGTGGATTTTTATTGTTTTGTGTTCATTTGTTCATTTATGGGATAGAACAATACATATAGAGATATACACACACACACACACACATATATATATATATATATATATATATATATAATCTTTCCCTCTCTTCTATCCTTTCTTCCTTCTTCCTTCTCTCCCTTCCTTTCTCCCTTCCTTTCTTTCTTCCTTTTCCCTTCCTTTTTCATTCCTTCTTCCTTTTCTCCTTCCTTTTCTCCCCTTTTCCTTCCTCTTTCCTTCTCTCCTTCCCTCCCTAATTTCTTCCTTCCCTCCATTTTTTCTTTTCCTTCCTTCCTCTTCATTCAATGATGCCAATTGCATTTTATGCACCTCTTCTTATCCTATTCATCTTATTCACATTTTCCTAATGAGTGTCTGCTATATTCTTCCTTTATGTCCTTTGAAATTAAATGGATACCACCGAAGTACACATGCTATCCAGTTGTTTCTTGCATTTAAAACATGACTGGCTCCCTTCTTCTTCTGGACATACATTTCTTTGATGACATTTTTCTTCGCTCCTGGTCTGCTATTTGTTTTAGCCTATGTGCTATGTGTTTTAGACTTTATTTTAGCCTATGTATAGGCAAGTTGCAAGTTAGAATATGATTAAGTGAGAGGCAAGAGAATTGGATTTATAGCCAGAAGCCCTGGATTAAAATTCCAATTCTGATTTTTACTGTGTGAACCTCAAACAAGTCACTTAACAGCTAGGCCTGGAGTTTCCCCTCTATAAAATGACAGGTATGGACTGGATGACTTCTGAGGTCCCTTCTAGCCAAAAGCCTTTTATACTATAATTCTAAGTCCATAAAGGGTCCTGGGAAATTTAAGGAAGAAAAAAGGAATCATTTCTGAGATGAATACAAAGCCTGGGAGACATAGTTTCTGGGTAATTAAGAATACATTTATTAATTAGGTTAGCAGATAATAAATTGAGGTCAGTGGTTTCTTTGGAAATTAAAGACCCCGCATGGAGGCCTCTTGAATGTTTAAATACCTTTAAAAAAAAGGGGTTGACAGCTTTCAGAGACTTGGTGTACAACACTGCATTTACTCGTTTGGGTCAGAGCACTCACCAATATCAAGACTGGTTTGACAAAAATGATGGGAAAATTCAGAAGCTATTAAATGAAAAACTAGAACTCCACAGGATTTACCGGCAGGATAATTCATCTGTCTTTAAGAAAGCAGCATTTAATTCCAGAACAAGTAAAGTACAAGCAAAGCTTAGAGAGGTGCAGAATTAAGTAAGAAAGCATATGGAATTCAGCTTTTGTGATGCCAGGGACGGCTATTTATGGGCCAAAGACCTGTGGTAGTCTCAGCTACTCAGTGTTGATGGAGTCACATTGATTAGTGAAAAGGACATGATCCTAGAGAGATGGGCTGAACACTTCCATAGTGTTCTCTACAGACCATCATCAGTCAATGCTGAAGTCATTAACTGTTTACCTCAGGTCAAAGTTCGTCCCTCCCTAACTGAAGTTCCTACTGAAGAAGAGGTTTTGAATGCCATTAGGCTATTTTGGTGTGGTAAAACACCTAGTGCTATCCCTGACAGGTAGAAATCAATTTTTAAAAATTGCTTTTTGGAGGGAGGAAGGCAGGGCAAATGGGATTAAGTGACTTGCCCAAGGTCACACGGCTAGTAAGTGTTAAGTGTCTGAGACTGGATTGAAGTCAGGTCCTCTTGTCTCCAGGGTGGATGCTCTCTTTACTGCACCACCTCCCCTCCCCTAGAAATCAATTCTTTAAAAAAAGAAATTCATCTCAAGCCAGATCACTTCTAATTTGGATGGTAAGGGAAGGTGTCATGTACCTTTGCCAAGAAAACCCCAGATGGGGTCACAAAGAGTGAGACGTGACTGCAACGACTCAACAACCACAGTAGAAATATCTATCATAGTGATAAAGTTCACTGAAGAAATGTGAAGAAACTGCATGAGAAAGAAGAGTCTGTGTCATCAGAGGTGTTTTTTGTATTTGCGATCAGACTGTACCTTTCTTTGAAG
>CM053596.1:187008195-187037935 GCA_028646575.1 Pseudocheirus occidentalis | reverse complement strand
ACTTTACAGTCACTTAACCTCTGCCTGCCTCAGTTTCCTCATCTGTAAATGAAAATAATAAGAACCTCCAGGGCTGTGGTGAGGATCAAATGAGAATATTTGTAAACCATTTAGCATAGTGCCTGGAACACAGTAGGTGCTTTATCAGTGCTTATTCCCCTTCCTCCTTCTCTCTTCCCTAGTCAGAATACATCTGGAGGATTGTGTTCAGGGCTGGGTGTTGTATTTTAGGAAGAACATTGATAAACCAGAGTGAGTCTAGTGGAGGACAAAGAATATAGTAAAGATGTTCAAGTTCATGTCAAGTTGAAAGAACTTCACCTAGAGAAGAAAAGATCAGTTGTCTTCAAGTGTTTGGATTCAATTAAATAATTCCATTCAATAAACAATTATAAAGCTCCCGCTATGTGCCAGGCACTGTGGTAAGCACTGGGGATACAAAGAAGAAAAAAAGAGTGCCTGCCTTCAGAAGGCTTACAGTCTCATGAGGGAAGGAAGACAAAAGGAAGCTGGAAAGTAAGGGGGGAAAGAAAGGAGGGGCACTGGGGAGGTGAGGGAATACTCCACACAGTGGCATGTGGAAAGTAGAATGGCTGCAAAGTTTGGTTTCTGCCCTCTATAAAAGAAGGCTTTGGGAGGAGTTTAGAATTCCAATCAAAGGGGAGAAAAGACTGAGGTAGTGAGGTGTTGAGTATACACCCCCAAATTAGCAGCTTGGTGCATCTTGTCCTGTAGAGTCAAAATTAAGCAGAACTGCAAATGGAAAGTGTTTGAAGAGCTGTTGTATGTGAGAGGTATTAATTAGATTTTATCTGGCTGATGTGATTGGACAAAATTAAGGGCAACTGGTATAAGCTACAAAAGGGGAAAATTTAGGCTTGACATAAGGGGGAGCCTTCCTAACAATCAGAGATACCCAGCAGTGGAATGGACTGCCTTGGGAGGTGGTGAGATCACTTTCATTGGAGGTCTTTATGCAAAAACGAAGTGGTCACTTGTAGTTTGTACAGAGGGATCCAATTTTTAGGTACAGGTTGAACTGGATGCCCTATGACTTCTTTTCAGTTCTGAGTATTTACGATCTTTATGAAATGCTTATGGTAATGGTCTACATCCAGATTATGGGTTTTATTGATGAAAAGAAGAGGAAACAGATAGCCTTTTGCAAACAATTTTATTTTTTAATGACAATCCATACCTTTGCAGACATACCTTTGACACAGAATATAAGAATCCACTGTGTTAACTTGTTTCTGGTGGCAGAGTAGAGAGAGTGTTGAACTTGGAATCATAAAGACCTGAATTCCAGTACTCTGACTGGCCACTTGGCTATGGACAATCAGTAACTTGACCTTTGTGGGCCTTAGTCAACTCTAGACGCTTATGTGCCAAGTCATAGAGGGTTTCAATCTTTTTACCTCAATGGAGTTCTCATACCCATTCCAGAGATTAGGAAGTATAAAAATGGGGAATTCTGTATGCTGATAGAACTCAGATCCTTTAGGCTTTCTACTCTAGAACAATAGGTAGAGAAAATTCAGACTTAAATTTCTAACTAGAAATAAGTGAAATTTACTCATTTAACTTAACTTGCTCTTTAAAAATGAATAAATGTTAAGGTTATATACAATTCCTTTCAGTGTGGAATGATGGAAAGAGCATAACTGGATTATGGTTTAAAGCCAGAGGACCTGGGTTCAAATATTGGTTTTTTTGCTTCTTAGATGAGTCGTTTTTAATGGGTCACTTTTCTTGGCCACAGATTTGTCATTTTTGAGGCAGCTGTATGGTGCAGTGGATAGAAAGTTGGGTCTGCAGTCAAAAGGACCATAGTCTCAGACATTTACTAGCTGCGGGATCTTGGGCAAGTCACTTAATAAACTTCCTCAGTTTCTCCATCAGTGAAATGAGTATAATAATAGCATCTACCTCCCAGGGCCGTTGTGAGGGTCAAATGAGATCATGATTCAGACACTTACTAGCTGTATGACCCTGGAAAAGTTGCTTCACCTCTGGCTGCCTCTGATTCCTCAACAGAAAATAGGGATAATCATAGCATCTGCCTCACAGGTTGTTGTGGGGATGAAATGCAGTAATATTTGTAAAGCGATTAGCCCAGGGCCTGGCATATAGACAGCACAATAAGGACGCTTGTCCCCTTCCCTCGTTTCTAACACTGGGGTGGGACGAGATGACCTTCCAAGTCCCTCTAGGTAAAATCCTGTGACAATATTATGATAAATATGCTCACTACTCTCAAACAAGATTCAGACAATAAGTGCTAGCATTGAAATAGCATTTTAAAGTTTGCAAAGTGTTTTACATGCATTATCCCACCCTGCTGCTGATGCCATGGAGGAGGAGGGCCTAGGCTTGAATCAGAGCATGATGGCTGTGACTATGGCCGAGTCACTTAGACTTTCAAAGTTTAGCTTCCCTCGTCTAGGAAACGGGGGTAGCACTTATGCCGCTGACCTAAGAGGGTGGTTGTAAAGGGCAGACAAAGTAATGCATAAGCTGAAGTGCTTTATAAAAGTGCACACTGACTGTTTTGATGATAATGCCTTTCTCTGAGTTCAAAGGGGAAAAAGGGAGAGAAGACATCAACATTTATAATCATCATACTTGAAACTGGTGTTGGTGGTTGGGATTCTATCGGACATAGAGTATTGGTATAATCTGCATAAGGTTTTTTGTTTGGGGTTTTGTTTTTTGTTTTTTGTATGGCCAGAGGTTAGTAAGAGTAACAACCTCAGCAAGAAAAGGTCTGGTGCTATATCATTAGATAGGATTCAGGGAGAACTGCGGCTCTTACCCAGAGCCATAACTAGGGTGAGGTGGCTGGGGATTTTTCTAGGGCACCAAAATTAAAGGGGGACACTGATGGCCTTCAGTCCTTTAGCTACATAGAAGCCACTGAACCTCATGAATGAGCAACAAGAATAATTAATTAAAACAGGAAGTTACAAGCTCATATTTTCCACCTGGACTTCAGTCATTCCCCTCCTACAACACTGTGCACTGTATCCCTGGTTATTCCTATCAAGTGGCTCACCCAATATGCCACTTCCACCAGTTTTGGTGGTTACACAATGCCCCAAGGTCTTTTCTATCCTCCTCCTGTCCTTTCCTAATTTATTTAAGAGACGTTTTGACCTGGGTGCAAAAATTGCAGAAATTCTGTTCATACCAGACATGAGAACTCTAGAGGCCTTCTCATCTAATATTATTGGGCAGACGCTGTGCCTCATGGCCTTGGCAGATTTATGCCAGCAGCAGAGGGCTTGATTTACCTGGTAGAGACTCCTGATAGCACCTGTGGGACCTGTGGAGGATAGGACAAGCAGTAAACAGTGCCAGGTACCTCTGCATGCAGGAATTAATGGGGCTGGGGTGGTAGGAGTGGTGGGACCCGACAATGCCTGCTGGGAACCCTGCCTGTCTAGAGGCTTCACTCTTGGTGAATGAGACCCCATATAGAGTTTGAGGAGAGAGTTGCTTATTGGAGTATTTATTTCCCAAGAGCTCTGTTGTGAATTCTTAGTTGTTCTCTTCTATCTTTTAATAAAAGATTCCCTGGGCAGTTTTATAAATTTGGAACTGCAACAACAATGACTATTTTGAGTGCTTACTACGTACCAGGCACTGTGTTCAGGGCTTCGGGTAAAAACCCTCAGAAAGCAGACTTCCTGCTAGACATTAGCAAGAAAAGTATTGGTGTCAAGTGCTGATTTTACCAGATTTTTCTAGAGGACTCCAAGTCAGGGAGATGAAAAATTCCCTAAAGTTAACCTGAGTCCTTCTTATGCAGACAGCTTCTGAGGCAGCTGATGTTCCTTGACGGCAAACACCATCTTTTGTGTTTGTATTTACAGTATTTCACACAGTACCTGACATGTTGTTGTTGAGTCATGCCTGAATCTTCATGGCCCCATTTGAGCTTTTCTTGACAAAGAAAATGAGTAGTTTGCCATTTCCTTCTCCAGCTATTTTTTTTAACAGATGAGGAAATCAAGGTAAACAAAAGTAAGTGACTTATCCAGGGTCACACAACTAGGAAGTGTGGGAGGCCAGATTTGAGCTCGGAAAAATAAGTTTCCCTGAGTCTAGACCTGGTACTCTGTCTACACTGTTCCACCTAGCTGTCCTGACATATAGGCATCAATTAGTAAATGCTTGTTGACTGAAGGATAGATGGATAGATGAATGAATGAATGTATTCCATAGTTTGAACTATTACTGCATTGTCTAAAGCAGCGGTTCTCAACCCGTGGGTTGCGACCCCTTTGGGGGTCAAACAACCCTTTCACAGGAGTCACAGGGGTCGCCTAAGACCATCGGAAAACACATATTTCTGATGGTCTTAGGGACTGAGACACGGCTCCTCTGTCCATCTCCAGGTGATGTAGATACACTCACATACAAGTATTAAAGGGTCGTGGCAATATGAAGGTTGAGAACCACTGGAAAGGAAAGAGCATTGCAAGGAGAAAAATCAGAAGACATTGTCTGGTCCCTCTCAACTCACAGTGTGACCTTGAACAATTCATTTGTATTCTCTGAGCCTCAGTTTACTCAGCTGTATAAAATGGGAACAGTAATATTTTCTCATCTACCTTACAGGATATAGGGAGGATCAAATGATATAATATATATGGGGAGACTTTGTAAAAAGTAAAACATTATTCAGACTTCAGGTTTTGTTCTCATTTTTAATGCAGTCTTAACATAAAATCTTTCTTCCTAAATCCTCTTGTTCTCCAACCTCTAAAATCACTTTCCTATTGCTATAATTGACTAAGTGTCTTTATCAACTTTCTTCTAACAACCCTGGTGTCACATTTGACTTCTCACTTTCTAATCCGTCACATCCTGACCTTGCCCATTCATTTTATCCTGTCATTCCTTCCTTTACGATGCTTCTGAAAGCCAGCACACTGATTAGCAAGGCGTGCAGAATTATCAGCTCAATTCGCCCACTCATAGACAAAGAGAAAAAAAAAAACTTCAACAAAGTTAAATGTCTGTGCCTTTTCTTCTCATCATTCATTTCATCTGCCGGCAAGAGCCTCTTATTAAATTGCCTACACAAAGATCTTTGGGTTTCTCTCCTCCCCCACACTCCAAGCTTTTGGAATGACACTTGAGAAGAGCTGGGACTCAGAAAAAAAAGGGGTCCTGGAAAATGTCATCCTTGAGATCTTCATACAGTCCTTGAGAAATCCAGAGAAAGGCTGCCAGCTCTGATTCTTTTGAAATGTCTTAAACTGTAACATGCTCAAAACTAATTCATAGGAAAGAAGCAAGAATACACAGATTCAGATACTGGAGTACCTTCAGAGAGGATGATCCCTTTATTGGTAGGAAGACCCACATTTCAATGAAAGATCACTTTGAAATGAAATTACAAGAGCTTGATGGGTTTTGACTCCAAACAATACAGAAAACAAAACAAAACAAAAAACCAAGAAACAAGCAAATAATGAGTCAAGAGACCAGTATAGCTTATTGGGGGTAGGGATTGAACTTGTAATTTTATTGGTATAGGGAACTTCCAAGTAAGGAAATTTCTTTCACTGATGCAGGTTGGTACCTCCTCTGCTACTTAAATTCTTTTTTTTTTAATTGGAAGCTTTATTTTATTTTTACGTTTTTTTGGAGGAGGGAAGGTAGGGCAATTGGGGTTAAGTGACTTGCCCATGCTTCTTAAATTCTTAAATAGTTGCTTAGAGCTGTTAGGGCAGCTAGATGGCAGAGTGGATAGAGTCTAGCCCCAGAGTCAGAAGGATCTGAGTTCAAATCTAGCCTCAGACACTTATTAGCTGTGTGACTATGGACAAGTCACTTAATCTTGTTTGCCTCATTTCCTTTGTCTGTAAAATAAGCTGGAGAAGCAAATGGCAAACCACTCCAACATCTAGAGATCCCCAAATGGCATCAGAGAGAGTCAGACACAGATCTGAGCCACCCTGCATATTATCTTAGAAAACCACAAATTAACATTTTCTACATTGTATTTTTAAAAATTTTGTTAGATATTTCCCCATTACATTTTAATCTGGTTTGGGCTTCACCTGCAGTATTGTGGCCCATATGCACTTGTGTGCTGCATGTATATTTGATACCTCTGGCCTAAAGCACTTAAGAGGTTAAGTGACTTGCCCAGGGTCACACAGCCCATGTGTTCAGAGCTGGGATTTGAATCCAGACTTCACAGGCAGGTCTCTATCTCCTGTTAAACATCCTCTAATTCAGCTTGTTGGTTGACTCTTCTGTTGTGTCCTCTCCATAATTAGTGGCCTTTTGTGTTGGCATTTTCTTCACGTCCCAGACTGTCATCTGTGTTACAGGAGTTCTCCTTTGTTTTTACCTAAGTAAACAAACATACATAACTCAACACTATGTCCCTGCTTTTTACAGACACACACACACACACACACACACATACGTGACTTAAGATCTCTTTCTAATCCCAGATGAGTCCTTTCCTAACCCTGATATCCAGTGATTGTAGCTTAGTGGTTCTCAAATTAATGGTTACAATGAAATCAGAAAGGAATTAAGAGAGACTGCAGTGGGGGGAGAAGTAGAAAAATCTCACCTCTTTCTAGACCGAAGAGTTCTTGGCTACCTCTGGAATCAGAATGCTCCTGTCTGTAGGCTTTTTGTTAAATATCTATTTAGATGTGCCAATGATAAAATTATGTTCCAAGAGTAGAATAATTAGACTGATGCAAACGACTTGGCCAGGGTCTCTATACTAGTTAGCACCCATGTTTCACCCCTAGACAGAGCAGAAACTCCTTGAGAATAGAGGAGGTATCATTCATTTGTATTTGTAGCCCCCTACCATCAAGTATAGTGCCTGACACATAGTAGGCCATTAATAAATGTTTATTGATTGATTGATTGGCAGAAAAGTCAAGGAGAGTGAGTAATAAAAGGAAGAGGGAGCAGAGAGAGTTGAGGAGAAACTTTTAGAAGCTTAAGTTGAAGGTGAATCTGCCGCCTAGAGAATTCAGCTTGAACCAGGAGCAGGAATCTTTAGGTTCCATTAAGACCTCCTGACTCCTTAGGGATTTGGTAGCACTAAGCCTGGGATGCTTTCTTATATTTGGGAGTATGAGGGGTGTCAACTGGTAGCAGAAGACTATTCGCTCATATTCAGATAGTATTTTAAAGGTTTAAAAAGTGCTTTCCTTACGACAATCCTGCAAAAAAGGCAGAGCAAGCATCATGGGTCTCATTTTATAAAGAAGCAAACAGAAGCTTGGAGAATTTAATATTTAATTTCATTTAAAATTTTAAATGGAAAATATCACTAGCATTAACATTTTACCATTGAGATGATATTCATATAGTCTAGAATAGTTGTCTCCAAATTTTTTAATCATATACTCCTATCAGTAAAACCTTTTTAATCATAAACCCTAATGTATGTATATTTATTTGTTTATACATTTTATTCATGAGATAATGTACTGAAATATGTACATGATAGCAGAAATAAAAATGAGAAATTTTAAAAGGAAACAATAAAAATAAAATAATGTTTGATCTTAGAATGGATTTTTAATGTAGGGGTGAAGAGTTTATGGGGAAATGAAGTGATACACTTAGATGAATATTTTAGAAAAATCACTTTGGCAGCTGTGTGGCAGAAGGATTGGATGGGGGAGAGACTGGAGGCTGGGAGACCAATTAGGAAGTTATTGAAATAACCCAGAGGTAACGAGGGTCTTAAGTAAGGGAGAGAAAGGAATGGCTGCTAGAGGTGTTATATGGGTAGAATTGATGAGATTTGGTGATTGAATGGAAGTAAGGGATGAAAAGTTAAGGATAATGCCAATCATACAATATGTGTGACTAGAAGGTTTGTAGACGAAAGTACCCTAGGCATTAAGCAGGATGCTTAGAGAGAGAGATATGTAATGAGATTTTTTTTCCCACCAAAAACAAAAAGGGGGGAGGGAACTGTACACAGAGAACAAAATTTTCCTCATAAGGAGCACCTGCTAGTCACAAGGTGAAGGGGAGTGCATACTGTAGGTATGCTGGTGGAGGAATTTTCCAAATGGCACATATGCAGATACTATGATAAGAACCTAGGTAGCAGTTGGGTTTTACTTGGCTTGAGGGATTGATACCTAGTTAGAAAAGGGACAGATTGGGAGCTTACATGGTGACAAGGTAGGCAGAATGGGGGAGTGTTGGGGGATAGTTAAAGGTGTGGCTGTGTTGAAGAAATTTAACTGTAAGTAAAGCGGAATGGGATTCATCTTTCAACTTTCTGATCCCCACTCTTTACAAATTACTGTTTTGGAAGACCAGAGTTCAACAGAACACAGAGAAATGCTTCTCTATCTAGACGGGCACATCTAGTCCCACAATCATATAGAATTTCCAGTAGAAACAAAATTAGAAACTTCCATTCCAAGAAAAGAGTGGACTTGGATTATCATCTAGTGAATTTAAAATCAAGTAAAGAGCAAAACCAAGCTATTATCTGTCTGACTAGAGGACCAATATGTCAGTTGTAAATAATGCATCTTCTTAACTTTTAACCTTAGAGAAATTCTTGAGTCCAAAATCAGACTTCCATGAGGCCTGAATTTGATGGGTGGTCCCGAAGGATGTACCAAGTACAAAGTTCAATTTTCTTTAGAGCAGCAGTTCTCAAACTTTTTGGTCTTAGGACCCTTTTATACTCAATAATTGTTGAGAACCTTCCCCACTCCCTGTTTGTGTGTGGTTTTGTTTGTGTGCTTTTTGTCTATAGGTATGTAATACATTAGAAATGAGAACATCTTAGTATTATTATGAAATAGTTTTGGCCTCATGGACCCCATGAAAGGATCTCAGGGACTTTCAAGGGTTACTGGACCATACTTGGAGAACTACTGATTTAGAGGAAGTGAGGCAGGAAGAATCAGATCACAAATCTGGAAATAGCTCCGACACCTCAAAGGAATCCTGCAGTCATCTTATCTGCTCTACTCAAATGAACACTCTTTCCTACAGGGCAAGGCTACTTAGATTTGTGGTCAGTGAAAAGAATTGGTTCTAGCTGGGAGTAGACTAGAGGATCTACTCTAGCTGTGAGACTATTCCATAACATTATGTTCTAACCAATGAGTGAGAGACAAAAACTGGTCTTGAAATGAAATGAAACTGGCATTTTTTTTTCTATTGAGATATTTCTTGGCTTAGCAAGTAGATGACTGGTGATGTCCCAGACTCTTAGAGGCTCATCTATGTTGGAATGTTGTATTTGATCATGTCACATGTTAGCAATGTCTCACTGAATGTCAAGGGCTGTTGTGAGAAGCAGCGTATGGAACACAGAGTAGGTTTTAGAGTCAGGAAGACTTGAGCGTGAGTCCTGGCTACCACATACTGACTGTGTGACCCTGGACAAATGACATCTAAGTGCCCATAGGCAATTTTCTAGGATTATGGAGTAATTACAGAGTAATTGTTCACCCCCTTTGACAGAAGGAGTTTCTTGCTGGGGAGTCCCTGTATCAACAAAATCATAGACCCAGTAATTTTTTTTAAAGGAGACTTAAGTGGATTTTTCTGTATTTCAGAATATTTATGGGAGCTTCTCTTTAGAATTTATTCTTACCAAGTAAAATGTAGCCCACTGGCAATGCCCCTGTTGTTCAGTCATGTCCAACTCTTTGTGACCCCATTTGGGGTTTTCTTGGCAAAGATACTGAAGTGGTTTGCCATTTCTTCTCCAGCTCATTTTAAATGAAGCCGACAGGGTTAAATGATTTGCCCAGGGTCACACAGCTAGTATCTGAGGCTGGATTTGAACTCAGACCCTCCTGACTGGTCTGGTACTCGTACTCTATCCACTGCACCTAGCTGCCCAGCAATGCCTTAAGTCTTTTCTGAGGCACAAAGATAAGTGAGATCAAGATGTGAAGCAATTTCTCTTTCAGATGTGTCTTTGAAATAGATGTACTCAATTTTAACATGGTGCATTTGTGAGGTCCTCATAATGACGAACATTATCATCACTTCTTTTTCCTAGCTTTCATTTATAGCAATGTTTTAGAAAACCTGAATTGTTTTATATTGCCTCACAACTGTGGCAGCGTTGTCTTTCTTCCTGGACTAACCCTAAATCTTGTCTTTAAAAAAATGGTGATCATTAATATGAATACTCTGTTTCTCATAGTCACTGTTATTGTGGCTTAATCTCTGCAGAATGAGTACCTCCAGAAGCTCCTTTTTGTTTCCTCTCTTGGCACTCCAGATTCTTCCTGCGTTACTACTGCTCTGTTTTCTCTTTCTCTTTTCTCAGAGAAATGATATTCTTCCAAACCATGGCAATATCTTCTGCAAATTGTCCTGTACCCTGGGTAGGGAACTGCAAAATCTTGGTAGGGGTCCCGAGCTGCAGGAAATCTCCTATATCATGGGAACAAAGTATTTTCTGAACATCTTTCAAATCTTTGTGGTTTTGACAAACTGGAAATTTTGAAAACATGTCATGGGTGGTATGGGACAGTGCCTTGCTATACAGAATAATGATGATTAGCAGATGATGGAAACATGCCCCTTTATCAGAGAACTTGCCACAGGTTATCAGGAGCTCCTAGTGACTAGGACCTAGTCACTAGTAGGGTTCTTATAAACTTGCTCATTAGAGACTTTTTACTATGATCTTAAAAGTGCATGTAGGATGCAGGTTAAGATTAAAGTGAAAATAGGTGACCTGAAGCCAGTTCAGAAAAATCTGTCCTGGCCTTTGGCCACTCTCAAAATTTCACAGAAACTTTCTACCATTCCTTGACAGACTAGAGTGACAAATAATTTCCAGCATCTCCCTGAAATTTCCAATATATTTTAGGGAGTTGTTACAATGTCTGGACTAATCTATGACTTCCCCCAAACTCCACTCTACAGACTATAAACCAAGGGAGCAACTTAGAAACCCCTCCCCAACCAACACCTACAATCTTCCTCTAACCTTCCCCTCTTTCCTTACTATTCAAGAGAGAGTCTCAGAGCAACACGAATAGTTAGTTGGGAAAATATTCAGTCACTTCCCTCCTCATCACCACCCCAGGGCTTCCAAGGACTTCTGGGACTGCCAGAGTTGAGAGAAGTGATTATTAAATAACAAATTAGTGGGGAGATCCTGGAAATTCCCCCAAAATGTGGCCCCTCTACAATATCTTATCTTATTTGACAAAGACCCATTGTGTTCCACTCGGTCTGGTTTGGGAAGAGGGGTAGATCCCTTGTCTAGACTGTCACCTCCAAGGCTGGAGGTGATTTGGAAGTAAATGACACCACCAAAGTCACATCTCCCAGTCCCTTATTAGAATAGGTCCACCTCTCATTATAATATTCATTTTCTCTCATTACTTGTTAACTAATCAGAGTTGATTACCACCCTCAAGAACACCCCACTCTTCCAAGGGCATTAAGTGGGTTCCATGAGGGGTCTTTGGCATTTGAGAGTGTCACTGACTCCTTCTTTACCTATATGCTAGCATGATCAATAGAAGGATTAATTATCCAGAAATTATGTCTTTTGAACTAGGACTCAAAAACTTTATGAAGATTTAGGGAGCAGACCAGTAAACCTCCTCTAAAGCCGGATATTAGGGTCAATACGTCCTAATAAACTATTCACTGCTACCACATTGATTTTAGATAGTGTGAGCACCGTGAATGGTTTTTTGTTGTTCAGTGTTTCATTCTTGTCCAACTCTTTGTGACCCTATCTGGGATTACACAAAGACAATTAGAAAAGCAAAAATAGTATATTCCATTTTGCGATTTATTTCTCCATACATTAGATGCTGAGCATCTGTTACATAATAATGCTCTAGTTGCTACAGGGGCTACAAAGAAGTTTAGCACAAAGTCCCTGCCCTCAAAGAGCTTATAGTCAGTCTGGAAAAACAAAGATTCAAATGCCTTGATTCTATCATAATTTCAGGCTTTAGGGACCTACTGGGATCTCTAGTTTCAAGTAAATTATTCCAGTCATATTGTGAAAGAGACTAAATTAGTACAATTCATAATGACATAGGTTAGGTTACCCATTTTTACACTATTAGAATCATCTGCATACATATTCACAAAAGGAGTTGAAGATAGAGAACACAGGTTTAAATCCCAGCTCTGCCACTAACTGTAAGACCTTAAATAAATGGCTTAACCTCTCTGGATTCCAGTTTCCCCATTTATAAACTGAAAGGATGAGCCTATGTGACATCCAAGGTCCTTTTCAGCTCTAAATCTCTGACCCCATGAATTTAGCAAAGGACCAGTTACCACCTTCTTCTTAGCCTAATATTTGGGAAAGTATAAAAAATTCATTCTAGCCTTTAAAAGTATAAATTCAGTGTAGTGGAAATATTGATTTATTTGTCTAATTTGCTCTCTAGCCAAGTAATGAGGCAGTTGGGTGGTGTGGTGGATGGAGTGCTGGGCTTAGAGTCAGACTCATCTTCTCGAGCTCAAATCTGACACAGACACTTGCTGTGTGACTCTTGGCAAGTCACTTAGCCCTCTTTGCCTCAGTTTCCTCATCTGTAAAATGATTTGGAACAGGAAATGAGGAACTATTCTAGTATCTTTGCCAAGAAAACCTCAAATGGGGTCATGAAGAGTTGACATAACTAAGACGACTGAACAAGAATAAGAAATAAGGAGAAAATAGTTGGTGAATTCATACATGAGTTAAGTATTAACTTTATACTTCATTCATTAGGTAGTGACAGTGAAAGGAAGTTAAATTTTGAAAAAAAGTGATTTGTAGGTGCCTGAATAAATAAATATGTTTTTACAGTTTTTGTTTTACACTTGCCAACTGATTTCAGAAGCTCTCCTTTATCATTAAGCTTTTGAAATGGAGAGAATAAAATAAATTGCTAAAATGTAATTATGAAGTCTCCTAGGATTTAAAGCAGGAAGGGAATAAACAGATTGTCTTCTACATTACAGATGAAGAAACCGAGAACCAGATTCTTCAAGATCACACAAGTAGCAAGGAGCAGAGGCAGGATCATAACCCAGGTTGTGTGGCTACAAATCCAACTTATCTTATATTCTACATACTACCTTCTAAAGCAGGATTTTTTGCCTGGGATGTGTGACCTTGTTTTTAAAAAATATAGAAATTTGATCATTATATTTCAATATAACTTATTTCCTTTTTTAATCCTACGCAGTTTATATTTTGCATTTCAAAACAATTTTGGAATTGGTTCACTGGACTGACAAAGGGGTCCATGACACAAAGGAAGTTTAAAGCTTTTCTGCTCCTGATTCTTGACTATAGAAGGGTGACCCACTATGGTGGAAAGAGGTCTGGATTCAGAATAAGGAGCCTTGGGTTCAAATACTAGTTCTGCTACTTATTATACCACCTAGGAGTGATCACTTTATGTCTCCAGGCCTCAGTTTCCACATCTGCAAAATGAATAGATTTGAGTATATGACCAATAAGGTCTCTTCCAGCATAAAATCTATGATACTAAATAAATTAGTTACAAAGAGGAGACTTTATCTAAACAACATAGAAACAAATTCCTATTTGTGTTTGTTTTAGACATTTAAATAAAAAAACCAAAATGTTTTCTCCTTCCTTCTTACTTTCTTCTCTTCCTTCCTTCCTTCCTTTCATTCTCTTCCTGCCTACCTATCTTCCTTCCCTTCTTCTTTCCTGCCTTCTTCCTTCCTCCCTTCCTTCCTTCTTTCATTCTTTCTTTCCTTGTTTCATTTTTCCTTCTCACCTCTCTACTTTCTTGTTTGCCCACAGATGCCCATTTTTAAACTTTTATTTTTATATAAATATATATTTATATGTACATATAAATATATATGTATATATATATTTAAAATTTTTGCTTTTTGGAGGGGGAAAGGCAGGGCAATTGGTGTTAAGTGACTTGCCCAATGTCACATGGCTAGTAAGTGTTAAGTGTCTGAGGCCGGATTTGAACTCAGGTCCTCCTACTCTGGGGTAGGTGCTCTATTCACAGCACCACCTAGCCACTCCCACAGATGCCCATTTTTCAAATCTTGGAATTCTACATTTTAGATATCTGGATACCTAATCCAGGCAACCTGCTACTTATCGAGGTCTGTTTCTAAAGTGGTTATTTGGAATTTAGGATATGTTTTCCCCAAAACCAATGTTATAAATAGTAGTTAGGTTTCAAAAACCCATTGAACCCATAACTACTTTTAAACTATAGTAGTATTTCAGCTTTACAAAACTACCGCTTATAATGAAATTTCAACAGAAAATCTTCTACTCCAAGCTTCCCCTTGGGTTGTCAAGAACAGATTTCTCCAAGCTATAACCTTAATGGCTGGAGAGGGATTCTCCAGCTTCCAAACAGCTGCCCTTGTGGCCTTCTACAGGTGCTCCACAGAGTGATGGCCTGGGAGAGGACGAAGGGCAGAGTCTGAAAGCATCCACACACTCAAGCCAGCAACTTAACATTGAAGTCTTTCATGTGCAGCATCCAGAGAAGTCTCCGAGCCTTCCATGTAATACATGGAATTTGCCTCATCACAAAATAAATACCAAGTTGTCCTGGAGGGCAGAATTTATAACATGAGAAACATGCAGTCTATGGAAGGAAATTGTTTTAAAATGACCCTCATTTTAAGTTACTGGATTTGGTACATTGGGCCCACCCCTGTTACAAAGTGCTTTTCTCCTTTGTTTATCCCTTGTCTCAATTGTGAGAGTAAATTCAAAAATGAGACAAGATTCGGTGAAGGGATATGAATTTGGGGTACAGAGCCTAGGGTGAGGAAGGGGACCTGGGCTAGAGATGGAGAAAAGTAAAAATTGGAGAGAGACAGAGAAAGAAACACACACAGAGACAGAGAGATAGAGAGACAAGAGACAAAGACAGAGAGACACAGACAGAGAGAGAAACAGAGACAGAGAGACAAGAGACACAGAGAGAGAGACAAGAGACAGAGACAGAGAGGTGGAAGGGGAGAGAAAAGCCTATGCAGGGCCTACTAAACAGAAAAAGAAGAGTTGAAGACAGAGTACTGCCAACTCCTTCTGGATCTTTACACTTAGAATAAATAATTTCCAATTATAGAACTGAAGTCACCTCACTGAAGACTGTTTTGTCCTTGTCTTCTGACTGTGTGCAGCTGAGCCCTGCTCCTCTCTCTCCATCTCCATGGTTGCACGTTGCAGCAGAACCTTGGGTCCACTTTCAGCTTTTACCTCAGTTCTGCAGCCCATCTCCTCTCTTTTCTTTCTCCCTAGAAGAAGATGCAAACATCACCTCTGGATGAGCGCTCTGCTTACTCAGATGAGCTCACTTGGCAGAGTGTGTGCAGGACACCGTTACCTGTAATGACGATGCTTGCTGAACATCTCACCTCTCCCACTGCATTTCTTGCAGAGCAAACGTATTCCCCAGTATCTGAGAGCATCACATTCTTTTTGAAAAGGTAATAATTATCACCTAATTTCTGAATCTGCAAACAGAAAATATGAACACAAGAATATGTAATTTGAAGAGTCAGGAAATAGTTTGTTCTTCTGTAAACAAGGGAAAAACACAAAGGACATACATTGATGTCTCCTGCCGCCACTTGAACATTATCTTTGGTCCAAATTATATTTGGCCTGGGCCTTCCAGAGACAGTGCAGTGTAGAATTAAGTCTTCTCCCTCCTTCAGATTGGCAGGTCCAAATTTTTCTAAGAACTTTGGAAGTTTTCCTTTTACTAACAAGAAAAAAAAAGATATTTGATCCTTTAAAACAAAACAGTCTCATTATATCAAATTTGTTCGTCTTAAGAAGTATTATCGGATTATAGCATTTGCTTTATTAGTAGAATCAGAGGGAAATAAGTCATGGTGGTTATGCTTTAGACGGATGTAAGCATCTTATAAATTTCTGTTCAAGCCTCATGGTGATGGAAAGAACTACTGGGGATTTAGCAGGAGAAAACAATACAGCCTTTAATTTGATCAAAGCTCGTTCATCAACATGGTTACAGACTTAAATTTAAGTTGTATAATAGTCAGTTAATATTGTTATATCTCTGGGGATAGGATAGAAAGCAATCCAGAGGACCACAACATCTGCTATAATTAACTCTACGCATATCACTTATGGTGAAAATTTGATCTGAATTCCTTTGACTCATGTTATATATGTGGTGTGCAGGTATATGAGATGGTTCTCACATTATACATGTATGTATGTATACACATACATATATATATTGTGTGTGTGTATGTGTGTGTACGAGATCTAGGTCCCATGGCTATGCTAGGAAAAGAGTTTTATAAACATCACAGCACATTAGAAATTTGAAATAATATTAGTATGACTATTGCCTTGATTTGGAACAGTATTCAGAAGTTTAAGTTCTTAAAAACCAATAGGGTAGATTAACTTTAATAAGTCAACCAGTGTTAAAACAGCTCTGTTAAAAAAAAATCCTTACAGGCTTGAACTATGGAAAGATGGTCATGTAACTTGGAAGGCCAGACCACAGGATTAGTAATATTACAGAGTGATGAGTCAGTTGGAAAACTTCAAACAGGTTTTTAATCTTTTCTTCAGTGTTGATTTTCTGTCTTTTTTATGGCTGAATGGATCTTATTCACACATAACTTTTTTTTATTGTGAACCTGACAATTCTACACAAACACAAACACTCCAACATACAAAAGAGAAATACGTATCTTTCAGGTGATTGACAATGGAAAACAAATGTTCCTGACCTTAAGCTATGCAATGACATGTACATCTTGTACAAGTAACCTCTCTAGAGGGTGCTTTTCTCAGTACCCCAAATAATTTTTTGGAGGGGAGAGGGCAGGGAAATTGGGATTGAGTGACTTGCCCAAGGTCACATGGCTAGTAAGTGTTAAGTGTCTGAGGCTGAATTTGAACTCAGGTCCTCCTGACTCCAGGGCAGGTACTCTATTCACTGTGTCACCTAGCTGCCCCTATTTTTTTTCTTAAAGTGTGTTTTATTACATAACCTCCTTGAAAGTTTCCAAATCATCACAGCATTTCAGAGTTGGGAGGAAATACAGAGCCTATCTAATTTAATTCATACCCAAACAAGGGTCATTTCCACAAGATTTGTGACAAGTAGTTAGCCGGACTTTTCTTGAAGACTCCAGGAGAGGGGAACCTGCTATCTAATGGGTTCATAGAGCCAGAGGTGAGGGGAACTTCGGCATCATCAGTTCCAACTCCCTCCTTAAACAGATAAGAAAATAGGGGCCTGAGAAGCTGAGGGCTTTGTTGAGGATCATACAAGTAGGAAATGGGGTTCAAATTCAAATGTTATGGACTCCGTGGTTAGGGTCCTTTTAACTGCAATATTCTTCCTCCTACCTTTGAATAGCTCTAATCATCACAGCAACTTTTTTCTGTTCATCCTAAATTGATACTTCCTCCGGATACTCCTGCTTCTCTCTGGGCCAAGCAGAACAAGTCTTTTTTTCACCTAGAGACAGTATGGTGGCACAATGAACAGAGAGTTGGGTCTGGAGTTAGGAAGATCTGAGTTCAAATTTTACCTCAGATTCTACCAGTTGTATGACACTGGGCAAGTTACTTAACTTCTATCTCCTTCAGTCTCTCTAAATATAAAATGGGGGTAATAATGGTACCTATCTCCCAGGGTTGTTATGAGGATCAAATCTTACTTACAAAGGGTTTAGCACAGTGCTTGACACATAGTAGGTTCTTAATAAATGTTTCTTCCTTCCATCCTTCCTTCCTTCCTTCCCTCCTTCCCTCCTTCCTTCCTTCCTCCCTCCCTCCCTCCCTCCCTGCTTCCTTCCTTCCTTCCTTCCTTCCTTCCTTCCTTCCTTCCTTTCTTCCTTCCATCTTTCCTTCTTTCTTTCTTTTGCACGACAGCCCTTGGAATACTTGAAAACAGCTATTAGTTTCTCCTTAAGTCTTATGTCTCTTAGGTGAAGGATTCTGCTTTATTCAACGAGTATTTGTATGGCATGGATTTATAGCCCTTCACAATTACAGAGTCCCAGACCTTGAGAGAGGGAAGGGACCTCAGTGACTATCTAGTTTGACTGCTACACAAATGAAGTTCCTCTATGACAAACCTGGCAAATGGCCATCCAACTTCTGCAAGCAGATCTCCCAAGGATGGGGACTGCATCACCTCTTCAGGTAACCCATTTTCCTTTTGCACAGTTTTAACGGTTATGTTTTTTTTCTTGATATCAAGCCTAAATTTGTAAGATCCACGCCTTGTTTCTGGTTCTGCCTTTGAGGGTCAAACAGAACAAGACTAATCCTTCTTCCATGTGATGGCTCTTAAAGTATTTCAAGTCCTGGTTGTCTGAATGGTCTCTGGCTTATCAATGCCCTTCCTAACTATGTAGCACCAAGAGCTGAACACAGTGCTCCATGGTCTGATCAGTCCAGGGTACAGCAGGGCAATCACCTCCCTTATCTTCATCCACTCTTAATGAAGATTAGGATTGCAAGGGTTTTTTGGCTGCCAAATCATATGGTTGGCTCATATCAACCCTCAGTCACTAAAACATCCAAATCTTTTTCAGAAGACCCGCTATCTAATCCTACCCCACCCCAATCTTGTACTTGTGAAGATTCTGTTTAATCTAAATATGCTTTTACATTTATCCCCAATGAGTTCCATCATATAAGATTAGGGCAATATTCTAGCCTGATAGAATTTTTTTGATTCCTGAGTCTGTTCCTCCTAACTTTGCATCTTTTATAAATTTGATAATTGTGCTATCTGTTCCTTTGTCCAGGTTACATGACCCCAAAAAGATCCCTGGGATACCCCATTGGAGTTCTTCCAAGTTTCCATCAAAACCACTAATGCTGACTCTTTGTGACCAATCATTCAACCGGCTCTGAACGTACTTATTTGCACATTTGGCTAAATTATCTTCATTCTATTAATAGGAATAGTATGAGAGTCTTTTTCAAATACTCTATTAAAATTGAGGCAAACTATACCTATAGCATTCCTTTGATATAACAGTAAGTGAAATTCATATTGTCATTACATGTTTAGAAATTCCTGTTGGCTAGAACCAAGAGAACATTGTACATGGTAACAGCAATATTATCTTAAGAACAACTTTGAACGGCTAAATCATTTTGCATATCATCATAAATACTCAGATCAACTACAAAGGACCTATGAAGGAGGATGCTATCCACAGCTAGAGAAAGAACTGATAAATAGAAGTATGGTGTTCCATATATATAAATATTTGTGTCTAATGGTAGCCTTCTCTAGTGTGAAGTGGGCAGGGAGGGAGAAGAGAAATGAAAAGTGCATGGTAGAGAGCAAAGAAAATTTAGAAGGACGCAAAGAAAAGCAGGGTAGCTTTAAAATGATGGATAGTATTTGTTATACAATTAAAAAAAAGTAAACAGTGTGACATGGAAATTCATGATTTTATATTAAATCCTCTTTTTATGTTTTGCTATGTATATAGAAACATCCTTTTTTATTTTTTTGGATTTAAGTTCAGAATGAATAAAATATATAAAAAAGAAATTCATATTGGGAGAAATATCTGCAACATTATTGGAATATATTTGTGAAACATATTCATAGAGGAAAACAGATGAGTGAGAGACAGGCCCTGTATTTGTGTCTACTGTCGCATCTATGTGTGGCACAGACTTCAGAGCATTATGGACTATCCTATATTATTGTTTTTTTTTGGAGGGCAGTTGGGGTTAAGTGACTTGCACAAGGTCACATGGCTAGTTTTTGTGTTAAGTGTCTGAGGTCGGATTTGAACTCAGGTCCTCCTAACTCCAGGGCTGGTGCTCTATTCACCATGTCACCTAGTTGCCCCTTACAGCTTGTGGTCTTAGAAAGCGTCCTTTGAGTAGTAAGGGAGAAAGTGATTTGCCCAGGGTCAGGGACTTGAACTCAAATCTTTCTGAGCAAGCTATCTGTTCATTGACCCGTATTTCCTCTCGCTGCCTCCCTCTCCCCACCCACTATCTAGTTTGGTGGTAGGAGGGGGTGGATGGGATGAGGTGGGGAGGGTCTTGGGTTTGGGCTTACTTTTAGCCTGGGAAATAAATGAAAGCTATTCCCCACTTCTAATTATTCTGGGTATAAATGGGAGGAAGATCTTTTGAAAAGCTGGCTTTAAGCCCCATTTGTTTCCCAGAACTAGAGGCTAAAGCTAAGCATCAAAGTTAAACCAAAAAAGCCCTCCTAAAGATAGTTTTAAAAATATGCATATATACTGTTTAGAGAAAAGCAAAAGAGGATTTCAAAAGTGATCATCACAGGAAAAAAAATTCATGTCATTTCATTCTAACAAAGGATGAGATTGAAATGTGCCTAGAAATATACTGAAGTTTTCCTAGAACAGGTGTTGTGTGGGTGGACAAGCATATACCGTCCTCATTTAAAGGGTAGGTAGCTTATAAGCTAGGCTCTGCTAAGACTATAGCAATTATTCCAGTACAAAATCATTCATAATTCCACATCTCAAAATGTCCCAGCCCCTTCCACTGTACCACTACACATGTATAAAGTGAACCATATCTCAAAAATAACAGGACATTAAGTTTAACCAAAAAGATACTGTCCAAGATAATTCATGTCATCCACTTACTGTCTGCAGATTCTATGTAAAATATGTGTTCACCTGCTACCCTCAAAGAAAGTTTAAAAAGCTCATCATAATCTACAGGGTGGATAATTCTCTCCTGGGTTCCAGTCTTCCCAGAAACCTGAGGCATGAGGGCTTTAAGGTTGAGAATTGAGACCTTTGAGCATAAGATTGTCTTAGTATGTGTTTGACTAAGTCTTTAACTACTTCGTGCTTCAGAGTCCTGTTTCTATGCTTTCAAATTGATTTGCTTCTTGTCTCAAGGACCAGAAGGGATTATAGGGTCAAAGATTTAAAGGAAATCTAGTTTAACCTACTCATTTTACAAATGAAATCCAGACCCAGTGATGAAATGCTTCACCTCTCCCAGATCATCTTTCCTGTGTCGTTTTCTTTTCTGTTATATCTTATTTTCATGCCACCTTGTGTGCTAAATTTTCTTGTCCTTTCAAATGTTTTCCCCCAGTACCAGGTTTTGGGCACTGCCCTGTGAATGGCAATACAGTTTCAATGACTTCACCAAAGAACAATTTATCATTCATGGCAGAAGTTTATGCAGAGGTCAATCTATTAGTTAAGTCTAGTTATTTTTAGTTAATTAATAGTTATATTAATAATAGTTATTTTAAGGCTGCTGAATATACTAAATGGGTCATTACCAAGCTGAAAGAAGTGAGAAGTTTTTACCCATGCTTCTAATCGATGGGAAGAACTACTTGAAGACAGTGGGTAAGAAATGCTGTTATCTTCCAATGCCTGATTATCAAAACTACAGTTAGAAATATAATCTAATTTTAATCAGCCTGCTTATTTGTGTGAGTCTAAATGACACATTAGAACCATGCTAATGAATGGCTCCTTATGACACCACTGTCGTATTTGTTGACTGCTTAAATATATTATGGACACCTAGCATGGCATGATGCATTGAGTATGAGATGTGTCAGGAGGACCTTGAGAAGGAAGGCCGGATTCTGCCTTTGACACAGTTATGTCATCATGGGCAATTCACTTAATCTTTCTGGGCCTCAGGAAACTCTTTCAACGTCAGATCATAAGGACTATAGCATTGGAACCAGAAGGAACCTTACAGATTATCAAGGCCAACCCTCTCATTTTTATGTATGGGGAAACTGAGGCAATGAGAAATTGAATGATTTGTCAAAGACCACACAAGTGGCAGAAGTGGAATTTGACCCCGGCTTCTTTGGCTCCAAATCCATTCTCCAGAAGCAGCCATGTGGCCCAGTAGATAGACTTGAATCTGGAGTAAGGAAGACCTGATTTCAAATCCAGTCTCAGATATTTACTGTCTTTATGACCTTGTTCAAGCCTCTTAACCTCTGTCTGCCATGGTTTCCTCAATTGTGAAATGCGAATAATAACAGCACCATGCATAGGGTTAATGTAAGGATCAAATGAGTTGCTATTTGTGAAGCCCAGTATCTGGTACATGGTAGGTGCTTCATAAATACTGCATTTTTCCTTCCTATAAAAGATGGAACTGGACGTGTCCAAAACCTGGGAAAATCGATCTGCGTGGGTGGAGGGAGTTCCCATGCCAATGACACCGCAAACCACTGATGAAAAATGGTGACATTCTGGTAGAATATATAATGCCTTAACCTGCGTTTTCACAATGACTCATCATTTTCATTATGGCTATAAAAAAGAAAAACAAAGACAAGAATAGGATACTTGCAGAGCAATCAGAGTTTAATCATCTTAATGAACATTGTACGAAGAGCCGCATTAAATTCTCCATTAGAAACATGACACCTCTCTCCCTGCCCTACTCTCCCTGGAGGAGGAATTTATGTCTTCACTGAAAATTGGGTAGAAAAAGCCAGCGTTTGTCCAATAAAATACCAGTTATGGGTACCCTAAGTCCCCTCTTCCACAGAAATATAGTCAATGACACAAATCTCATACTTCTCCTTCCTAAAATGGCAGTTCAGTAGGAAGACTAGAGTTCCTTACCTCATTAAGAAGGCCAGTTTTGTCTATACCATATAAAATGAAGTGACAAACTGGCAGTTTTTTGGTCTGACAAATGATCAGTGTATTCATCCAAATCAGACAATTCAAATCCCAAATCAAAATTACTTTTTTTACTTGAATCATCCAATTTGTCTCAAATTAACCACTCGATTGGCATTGTCAAATTAATATTTTGTACTGTGTAAGTTAGTGTAATGTAAAAATGATTATTATATGATTGACAAAGCCTCTGTGGGCTTCCTAGGTGACAGCTAGAGAAACAGAGATTAATAATAATTAGTTAATAATAATTAATCACAGGATTTCCAAGTAAGGGGGAAAGGCATTTTATTATAAAAATGTCCATGAAGGCTGAGGTCCTTTGTCATTATGGAGGTACAGGGGTACTGGGAGGTCCATACTGATTCTGGCATCAAAGAAGATTGGTTCATGATCTGCCCCTTCACTATTTGGGTGTTCTTGAGCAAGTCATTTGACCTCTAAAGTTCCTGCCTTTTTACTGTCTTGCAATTTTCTCCTTCCTTTCCTATTCTTTTTTCTCTCTAACCAGTTCTTTTTGGTCTATTGCTGAAAACGGGATGGCACAATGGAGAAAACTCTGGAGTTCAAACTCTGCCCTTGTCACTTATTACCCACGTAGGCAATTTCTCTGGGCCTCAGTTTCCTGAAAAGAGGGGACTGGACCCCTAAGGTCTTTTCCAGTTCTCAAGTTCTGATCCCATAAGTTTCACTTAACCATCCACTCATACAAGGTCAGTATCTGGAAATACCTCTTACAAACTTAACATTCTAGAGGCAATTAAAATGCCAGTCTGAAATGCTGGCTGCGATGTGACAGAGTAGATAGAGCTCTGTGCTTAGAATCAGGAAGACCTGAGTTCAAATATGAGTTCAGACACTTACTGTGTGACCCTGGACAAGTCACTGTTTACCTCAGTTTTCTCATCTGTAAAATGAGCTAGAGAAGGAAATGGCAAACCACTGCAGTATCTTTGCCAAAAAAAACCCCAAATGGGGTCATGAAGAATCAGACCAGAGTGAACAACAACAACAAAGTTGAAGTGCTAATCCTTCCTTTTATTTCTTCTGACATACACTGTCTGTGTGACCCTGGGGAAATCATTTAACCTCTCAGTGCCCTTGTCATTTTTCTAAAACTCTAAGTTGTAGAGAGAATATCTGTAATGAGAGGAAATTTCCTTATTAGGGGACTCCCTATATCAATGGAATTAAAGGTCTAGTCCAAAAAAAATAATAACAGACACACTAGATCAGTGGTTCTCAACCTCCCTAATGCTGTGACCCTTTAATACAGTTCCCCATGTTATGGTGACCCCCAACCATAAAATTGTTTTCATTGCTACTTCATAACTGTAATTTTGCTACTGTTATGAATAGTAATATAAATATCTGATATGCAGGATGTATTTTCATTGTTACAAATTGAACATAACCCACAGGTTGAGAACCTCTGCACTAGATTAAAAGTCATTCAGCAAATTTTTGTTAATTATCTATTGTGTGATAGGAGCAGGAAAACATAATTTTTATAAGAAATAGCTCCAGTCCTCATGGAGGTCATCTCAGAAGAAAGACACTAGAATTAATGGCAAAATCTTCTTACAGACGGAATTTTAGATGAAACTTGAAGACAGTGAAAGTCTATCCATAGAGCAACCTTTGAAAACCAATCTGGTGAAATTCATAAAGACTTGTGACTTCACCTCTCTGAACTTCAGGGTTGGACTAAATGTTTTATGAAATTCCCCCCCCCCTCCCAGATGTAGAGCTATGGTCTTATGAGCCTAGTTTGGCTACCTTGTCATGAATTGTTCTTGGTCATAACTGTTAAGCCATGTCCTAAGCCACAGACCAGGGTCCATTCTGCATTAGCAAAATTTAGACTCCCACAGATAGAATTATGAATTCTTTAAAACATCAAAGTAAGAACATAAGTGTAAAGAGTCTGCAGGGCTAAAGGGGAAACAAGCTACCCACTTCCTAACAAAACTTTTTTTTTAATTATTAGATAGATTTAATTATTTAATGTAATAATGTAATAATTAATTATTAGGTAGATTTAAAATGCAGAATGAGATGCACATTTTTTAATATCACCAAGGTGGGGATTTGTTTCTCTGGATTATATATATATTTGTTATGTCTTTTTATTCAACAGAGAGAGATAGGGACAATGGGATAGAGAGATGATAAATGTGTGTAAAAATAAACAGTGTAAAAGAATACACACACACACACATATATATGTATATATACATGTTACTGTATGCATACTTATGGAGTGTATGTTCTCCTAGAATAAGATGAAGAAGGAAAAGTAGAAGTGAAAATAAGTTATTAAGTGAATCAGTAAAAAGAATGAGAATTTGGATCTCAGAGTATATAATTTGCCATTTGTACTTTCAAACCAATAAACAAACACAAATCATCCTTGTTTCTTAAGAGCAGCTTACTTGTCAAATATTTAGAAAGGGTTAGAAATCACCCTAGCTTTATGAATGCATAAATCCAAGTGAAATGAAAACCACATGAAATAATTAACTTATGTTTGTTAATTGAAATTCATAGTGTCTTGCCAAAAAAAGTTTCAATCTTTTTCTATCTAATTTTTAAGAAAATAAAAGGAAGATTTTGTGGACCTAAGCAAACATCACTGCATTCCAATCTATTCTTGGGCAATTCTTGTCCCTGAGATCCTTGCCCTTTCTTCACACTAGAATGGTGGGGCCAGCATTTGTCCTTATGGTGTTATTCTTGCTTCTCTTTCATAGCTGTCATGCTTGTGCATTAGAGGGAATTCAGTTTCAAGCCCAGTGGATTTCCTCAGCACAGTTCGGTTACTCTGAATACTTCTCTGTTACATGAATTGGGCTAAATTACTTAGGTAATACCTAATCAATCACTCACTGCTCGCTAACTGAAATGACCACAGTTACCTCCCCCTCTCTATCTAGAGCTCCTGTTCAAGTAAATGATGTGATGAGAAAGGAGAGGAGAAATTAGTTCAGTAACTAAAAAGAGATCCCCTTTTATGGAGAAGGTATGTACCACTGTGAGCAGCCAGTACATTAGGCTTTAGAAAACCAATTGTAGTTTGCTTTGATGACCCTGGCCTTCTATGGAATTTGCCACTGCTTCTGCCACGGGGCATTAAGTAGGAGCATGACCCCTATCAAACATCAACCATTATAATGATTTTAGCAATTTTTCCTCTTGAATTGAAACCATTAAGGACATTTGCAAAGTAATATTCATACAAGAATAAGCATCCTCTAGCTGCAAAGGGATGAATAAGAAGACTGGAGCAAATTTATTATTTTTATGGGAATATAAAGTTTAATGGCAAGCTTGGAAGAACTCTAAATTGTATTTGAATCTCTTCCCTTCTAACTCCTTCCCCACTATTTCTAAATATGCTCATGTATTCCCTATCTTTAAATAACAACAAAAACAGTTACCATTTCCTTGATCCTGGCATCTCCTGAAGTTATTATTCTATCTTTCTTCTTAAACTTCTAGAAAAATTTAAAAAGTTTAGAAAAGACTAGGGAGTAGTCTATACTTTTTGTCTCTACTTCCTAATCCTTATTTAATTCTTAATCTTTCTGTAATCTAGCAACTGCTCTCCACCATCATATAGAACCTGTCCTTCCCAAGGTTGTCAATGACTTCTGAATCACCAAACCCAATGGTCTTTTTAATCTCCATCTTCCTTGTCACAGTTCTGGCATTTACTAGTTGTATAACTCAGGGTGAATCACTTCAGGACAATGAGTCTCAATTTTCTCACCTGTAAAATAGGTTTTATAAGATACCACCTACTCCGCCATGTTGGTATTTGATTAAATGAGCAAACATAGTAAACCTTAAGACACCATATAAACAGGAACTATTATTGCCTCATATCATATTCATCTGTGTGCAGGTCTTACTTCCACTTTTAGACTGTAAGCACCTTGAGGGCAGAGACAAGGTTGTTTTTTCTTGCCTGTGTCATTAATGCCTAGCACTGAGGTTTGCACATATTAAGTTCTTGGTAAGCACACATTGAAGTGAATCAATAGAAAGGCTGCAAATTTGTCCATCAGAACATATAATTCACCATTTGTACTTTTGAATGAATAAACAAACACAAATCATTCATGTTTCTGAAGAGTAGCTTACTTGCCAAATATTTAGAAAAGGCTAGAAATCACACTGTCTTTATGGATCCAGAAATCCACATGAAATAACCAATTAAAATTAACCGATGGTTTCTACCTAAGTGACATTCATAGTATTCTACCACCGCACCTCTCTCCACACACCCCCCCTCATCTCCCATGTCTCAAATTTCTTTGGAAAACGATTTGAAAAGCCTTCTATTTAGCTTTGGTACTTGTTTGTTCCCATTTTAATGAGTTCTTTCCTTCATATTGGAAAAACACTTTCATTTGTGCTGGTTTATAATGAGCTACCTTCAGTGAAAGTAATTGGGCACATAGCCTCTCATAGCCTCACAGGATAAGAACTTAAGCAGAGTTGAGGAGTCCTTTCCTTAAGTCTACCATTAGTCATTCATGGCCCAGAACGAATAGCAAGTGACTTATTTTATCTGGTGTGTGTGTGTGTGTGTGTGTGTGTGTGTGTGTGTGTGTGTGTGCATGCTCCCCCCCCTCCAGCCTCCACACACTTGCCAAAGTGATTTTCCAAAAGTTCTAAGTCTTACCATGCTTACTGTGGCACCCTTCTCCAATCCCCTTTGTTCAATAAACTCCAGTGCCTCCTAATTACCTGTTTGGCACTTTAAGCTCCTCACCACCTGGCTACTTCCAGTCTTCAGTGTTTTCTCACGGTATTGACTACAAGCAATCCAGTAGCCTACCTACTGTTCCTCACATATAACATTCCACCCCCGTTTCTGTCCCTCTTGCTGTCTGCTGTGCCCTCAATGCTCTCCCTCCTCAGACCTGCCTCTTGACATCACTAGTTTCTCTCAAGACTCAACTCAGTCCCCGAGGCTTCCCCTCTAAGTTTATGTTTTTTCTGCTCTCTACCCATAGCATATAGAGCCACCTTGTAGGGAGCTATTTATTGATGTATTGTCTGCACCATTACTATGTATGATCCTAGAAAACAGGCCAATTCTGGTGCTTTTGCCTGTCTTTATATTCCAAAGTATTTAGCTCAATGTCTGGCACATAATACACGTTTGTTGATTGAGTATGTTCTATATGTGTGTACATGTATGGAATATACATACATATATATGTGTGTGTGTGTGTACAAATATATGGATACTGGATATGTGTGTTTATGTATATACATACATATATATATATATATATATATGTATATGGGCATATGTGTGGGGGATATATATTTATACATGCATGTGTGGATGTATAGGTATATACCTGTATAGATGCATCTATATATACACACATATTTAAACTTAACTATATATTTATATATCCATACACATATATAAAATATACACAAACACACACATATACATATACACATATACACTTATAGATAGATACACTGATCTCTACTTATATCTATATCTCTATATACATATACACACATATACAAACACATCAGTATGTCTACCTAAAATCTCATATCTGGAGACATACATGCATCCAAATATAAGTATAGTCACACATATTCCTTGTAAAGGCTTTTGGTTTTATATTTGCATGGCAATACATCATAATATATTCTCATGTTTCCACAATGATTATATGTCCAGTTTCAATTTCCAGTATTTTAGGTGTCATCCAAAACTACTTACTTCTGTAGTTCTGGGTCAGATGAAACTTTCCTTACAACTCATTGGGGGTTTCATACACCAAAGGTTCTGGGCACAGCATTCAACGGCAGGAAAAGGTCTTGTCTAGAGGGATATTCTTTGGAATTATCCTTAGCATGCAGACCTCATGCCAACATTCTATGAAATCTGTGGTATAGGTCACAGAGAACAAAAGGAATTCCCATGCTTAGCTGGGCCCCAAATGCACAAGTTCTCCTTCCTTTCACTTTCTTCAGCTTGTTCAGCTGCAAGAATGAGTATGACTTTTGAGGATTCTACTTGTCAACCCAATTTAAAGTCCAGCAAAGGACTTTTTCCATGGCTCCATTGAAGACATTTATTAAGAAACTTTTTGGTGAAGGCAAATTCAATACAAGCATATGCTGGCACATGAGTTTTCTTTTGTTTTAATGCTGCATAAAGGTTAAATGCCAGCCTTATATTGAGTAAGTGAATGATGATAGCAAGTTGCCAAAATTGACAGTTGAGAGCATACATAATGAAATGGAAGAATGCATGTTTAATTTAAAGTACAGGCACTGGTAATTTCATTGACACAAACATGGATAAAGAAAATGTGGGTGCCAAAGTGCCTGTTCATATTTTATCTTTTAATTAAAAAACAGACCAGGACATTTAACTTTGCAAGACCAAGTATTTCTCTAAAGTTGAATGAGTCAGAGTTATTTTGGCCCCAGAGTTTTCTCGAGTAATCACAGAAATAATATTAGCAACATGAGCACAGTAGTAGCTGGAGGGAAAGTGCTCACCAATGGGAAGTAAATTAATTCTTCCGAGACAGTAAAGCGCCATTTGATAAGTTGTCTCTCCTTGGATTATACTTTGGAAACATAAGAGGACTTTTTTTCTCTAAAATTCTTTTGTTATTTAATCAAGATTTCTTTTAGAGAATCTTATACTTGCTATAATGTTTAATTTTTCTTTGGTATTCTGGTGATCACGACAATTCAGTAGCAAATGCATATATTTGCTACTGGTACTCTATAAAAAGACAGCTGAGTGACACAGTGGATAGAGTGCCAGGCCTAGGTTAAGAAAGACTCATCTTCCAGAGTTCAAATCTGGCCTCAGACACTTCCTAGTTGTGTGACCCTGGGCAAGTCACTTATCCCTGTTTGCCTCAGTTTTCTCATGAGATGGAGAAGAAACTGGCAAACCACTTCACTGTCTTTGCCAAGAAAACCCCAAATGGGGTCATAAAGAGTAAGACATGGGGATGGAGCCCAAGATGGTGGAGTAAAAGCAGTAACTTCCTTGAGCTCCCTCTCCAAC
>CM053596.1:186973467-187007695 GCA_028646575.1 Pseudocheirus occidentalis | reverse complement strand
AGATCCCTTTTTTGTTGTGTTTTACTCCTATATATATTTATTCTCAAAACTGGGTTATCCATAATAGGAATCTAGCTGCAAGAGAAAGTGTAAGGAATTGTGACTAGATAGTACAGATCTGTGATGCTTAGTAACCATTCCATCAGAACAATAAGTATAGAAATCAGAATTCGTCCTATCCAGTTTTGCCTCTTATTACTCCTTGGAGTACTCCTTGAAACATCCCTTAACTTAAGTTCCCCATCTTCTTTAACAACTCTCAAGTGGATCAGCTTGCTATTCATTGAAAATGTGGAGGCCATCTCACCTGAGCTTTTTAATACAGCCTAATCTTCACCCCCAACTTGTCACTATCAATTCAACAAACATTTATTAAACACCTACTATGTATGAGGCAGAATTGCATTTGGCAAGTTGTAGACTACTTTTAGTGATTTCCTACTTCTCCCTGAAATAGAGGTCCTTTTTAATATATATTTAATATTTATATTATAATAGTATGTTATATAGAATGTACAATATCATAATAATATATACAAATATAATATATTATTATAATAATTATTATATTTAATATATACACACACATGTATATTTTCTGGTGGTGTTATATACTTCGGGACACTTTAGTCTCTGAATAATTGAAAATGAGAATCAAGCAAAAGATACTGGCAACTCACAAGATCAGCCCCAAACACATGAGTGGGAAATTATGGCAAAAAAAAAAAATCAAGAATTTATTTCAGGAAATGCATAATAATAAAATATAGGCTGGTCATGTGGAGAAAGCAAGGAGTCATCACTGGCTAACCTATGCTTTCTATCAGTGTCCTTCAGTGGAAGGCACATTGGTGGCAAACTTATGGTGGGACAGCGATGAAAATGTCAGGATGGAGAAATATAGCATGGCAAATAATCTTTCTCAAAAAGGGAATACCAGTATCATTGAGATTATAGAACCATTTGAATATCTGAAAGTATGTGTAAGGCATTGTCCCTGACACTGGGGATACAGTTTTCTTGGTTTGTTTTCTTTTTTTTAATGACATAGTCCTTTATGTTCTACCAAAGTAGGGAGAAGATGGTATGGGAGTGAGTGATAATGCATGATTGAGTGCAATGAGGCCAAACAATCTAAACAAAATGCTTTTAAAAAATCTGAGGAAGTAAGAGAACTCTTTCAGTTAATAGGGATCAGGGAAGGCTACATATAAAATACAACATCTCAACTGATCTCTGAAGGAAGATAGGGTTTGTGAAAGGCAGAGAGGAGAAGAAAAAGCATCCAAGGCACAGGAATGACAAGCACAGGGGCAGGAGATGTCCTGCCAGCCATAGGGAATAATCTGGTTTGGGTATGTTTTGATTGTTCCAAAGTACTATACAAGGAAGGGAGATTTATCTAATAATCTCTGCAAGAAATAATTCAGAAAGGTTGGAAAAGTAGGTTGGAGTTAGATCTGGAAGGCTAATTTTGTTCAAGTAGCAATATATCCCCTGAAGTATTTTTTTTTTAATGTTGGCATGACATGGTTAGATCAATGATTTAGGAAGATTATTTTGGGAATTGTGTGAACGATGGATTGGGGGTGGGAGAAGGGAGGGGATATAGAGATTGAACATAGGAAGAATAATTTGGAGCACCAAATATAGATCAGGCAAGACATGATGAGTCCTGAACTATGATGATGGGTAATGTTAGTAGAGAGAAGGGATTGGATGAAAGAGATGTCCTGAAGGCAGAACTGATGAGATTTGGAAATTGGCAAGATATGAGAGGGGAAAGAAAGGGAAGCAATGCAGATAAAAGGATCATAGAATTAGAGCCAGGAAGACCTGAGATACCATCAAATTCAACCCCACCACTCCCACCCCTTCCCCAGATCACCATTTTCTTCCTTCAAGCCACATTCAATAAGCCTTCTTACTTTCCAATTCACTAAATACTTGTTGTACAGAATTGAATATTAATGGATATATGATCCCCCAAAGATCATTTTTTTGGTGGTAATGACAATGGTAATCTCAAATAAGGAGAGAAGACCTGATTTCTAGGTAACTATTTTCCTCTATCATCAAATACTGATTTTTTTCTCTTTTCTGTCAAAAAAGTTTGGAAAAAACTTCAAAATATTGTTATGATGGATGAAAGAGAGGAAAAGTAAAGAACATTAAGATCTAATACTTCATTGTCTTGACTGTTTTGTTTAACGGCTCTCTGATGTAATAAGAATTATAACTCACATTTAAATATACTTTCGGGTTTGTAGAGCACTTGACAAATATTAGCTCACTTAATCTAAAGTAATCAGGAAATTTTTTTAAATTCTCTTTTTATATCAATGAGGATAAAAATATCAATTATTTCAACAAAAAGGAAAAAAATACACAGTGTGTCTTGATTTTATTAAAAAATATATGGGCTAGAGACATGGGGCAGGCTAACTCCATTTTTATCTTTCTGATTATTTACCCATCAGATATTTTCCATACATGTATCAGAGGGTCATAGATCTTGAGTAGGACAGGATACCGGAAGTCATCTCTTCCAGTCCTCTCATTTTACAGATGAGGAAACTGAGACCCAGACATGTTGAGTGATTTGTCCAAAGTCACAAATGACAGTCAGAGGTGGAATGGGAACTGAAGGCATCTGACTCCATCACCACAGTACCATGCAGCCAGGTTTGTGCCACAAGCCTTTATTAGCCAAGGTACCTCATTCTGTGGATGCTCTTTGAACATGGACCAGAATGCGCAACCCTACCAGGCAGAGAGTTGGAAAGGGGCCAAATTAGCAGCTTTGGATCTTTTGTTTTGTTTTTCAGGTTGGATTCACATATAGTTGATTAAATTCCAATCTCATCTCATGTGATGAAAGCAGAGAAAATGAATTGTTATTGAATTAGGCAGGACACTGTTTCACTTAGTGAATGTAAATCTGGAGGCTGTCTGATGTGGCTATGCACTCTGCTGATTACAAATGGGAAACAGGTTGTCTTGCCTTTGCATTGGCAGGAGCCATCCCAAAGCACATTGGGAGATAATCTGTTTTGTTTAAACTCGTTTATTTGGTACTGCAAGGTTGAAAATACTGACTGTGCATATGACAGAAATATGAAAAAGTATAAATGACAATTTTCTTAGAAAGAATGCTCATTTTTTTTAAAAAAAAAAAGAGCAGAAAACTGAACAGAATGCTATCACCTTTCCTTCCCTGATTTGGAATTCAAATAATCCAAGTTCTAGAATTTTATATCACTGCAAAGCATGATTGCAGTATACCTTTTTAAAAATGGTTTGAGTGTCTCTAGAATTTTTGAACTCTCTAAATAGATGTTAATATCTAATATGTCGCTATCTCTGTAGAGAACTAAAAACCAAACATTTTGTTTGGAGTGGCAATTTGATCCTGGTCATCTGGAGTAGAACATATGGGCACAGGTGAATTTTCAATAGAGTCTTCTCCAGGCACTTTTGTGATATTTCTGGTAACCCAGCTTTAGAAATTTGGCAAGGTCATACAGGTGGTGACTAGTAGACCTGGGATTTGAATATGCTACTCTGAGACCAAATCTGGAGCTCTAGCTACAATACAGCTTCTTCTCATTAGACTTGCCTTTTATTCTAGGGAGTCAAACCTAGTTATCAAACTTTGGAATTGAAAAGGGCCTCGGAGGCCATTTCATCCAGTTCACACAGGAGTGCCCTCTACGACATAACTAACAAATAGTCATCAAATTTTTACTTGAACTACCCCAGAAAAGGGGTGAGGGAGTCTTCTGCAGCCTCCCATTCCACTTTAGCTCTAGCTATTTTTGCTTGATTTGAGCCCAACTTAAATTAAGTCTAAACTTTAATGCAGAAAAACCTTTGATCAAGGCAGTTATGGAAGCAAAAATAACACTTTGCTTTTGAGATTAGAATTTAAATATAAGGTTCACTGATACGACTTGTCAGTTTCCCCCCATTTTCCTATAAATATATATCTCATATTAATTAGTACTTAAAATAGAAGCAATTAGGTGATATAGTGAATGGAGCACTGTTTCTGAAGTCAGAAAGGACTAGGTTCAAATCTGGCCTCGGGCATTTATTGGCTATGTGGCCCTGGGCAAGTCACTTTACTGTTATTTGCTTTACTTTATAAATGTGTAAAAAGAGGATCACAGTAACCCCTACCTCCAGGGCCGTTGTAACAATCAAATGCTATTTGATCTAACAATATTTGTAAAGTGCTTCACAAACCTTAAATCGCTTTATAAATGCTAGCTGATTTGAATCTTTAGCCTTAAGATTCATGTTGCAACTAAACCTTAAATATCATGCAATATTTTTCATCAAGAAGTCTAGTCAATACATACGTAATCTTTGTATTTCTAAGTCTCCGGGTGTTTATTTATCTAACAACTAAAGATTGAATATGAACTAATAGATCCAGTAGCAAATTAATGAATTGTGTTTCAGATTACACTTTATTTCCCAAAAGTAATGGTTTGTTTGTTTGACTTTTAACCTGATTTCTTCCCTTAGCAGAAAAAAATCCTAACCTATAATTATTCTTTGGCATAAAATCAAAGATTTGTGCAATTTGAACATGCTTATGGAGATAAAACTTTTGTTTTCATTTAAGAGTGGTATTTAAGGAAAAAAGACTTTGTTAGACAAATTCCTCAAGAGAGAGAAATGGAAATCTAAGTACAATGCATGCATGTGCTAAGAATTCTTTGCTTCAGGCATTTGCTTCCTCAGAGACCCTTGTGTAGACCTGAAACCGGGGAAAGAATGGTACTATTAAGACAATAAACATTTTATAGGAAGCTGTCTGTGGGTTTCTACTGTCTTTTGCCAAATTTCTGTATAAAGTTTAAAGAAAAGAAAAAATTTTTCTAGAAGTCAAGAAATAATTTTTATTTGGCTGCTTGTGCAAGACCTTTTGGATGAAACAGGAACTTTTTAATGATAAGTTGAATATATTATTATTTAAATATTTTTAATTATTTATAGTCCCTTAGTGACATGATTCATTTTTTGTCTTTGTCAAAATTTATAATGAATTATTCTTTTAATTAAAGATTTTTCTTTGACATAAGGTTATGCTTATAATATTTATCTGATCTTCTGAAAAATGAAACCAATAAGATACTCCTTTTTCTGAATTGGTGATAGTACTATGATTCTTGTTTGAAAAGATGAAGTAAATTCTTCATGTTTTTTATAAGAAAAAGATGACCATTTTCTGAGCTCATGATTCATTTTCTCCCTACCATATACATTGTGAATCCCCATGAATTTTTCTTTTAGACTCTTTATTTCAATTTTAGAAAAGAATTGAAAGATATGCATAAGATAATGAAGAATGGAATGAACAGAACCAAGGACAATTTGTTCTAAAAACAACTTTGAATGACTAAGTCATTTTGATAATTAAGGACTCAAGTCAACTACAAAAGACCTATGAAGGAAGATGTTATCCATATCCAGAGAAAGAATTAATAAATAGAAGTATATATGATACTGTTTTCAAATATATACATATTTGTGCCTAATGGTAGCCTTCTCTGAGGTGGGGTGGGGAGGGGAGAAAAATAAAAATAAAAAGTACACAATAGAGAACAAAAGAAGACATAGAAGGAAGCACAGAAAAGCAGGGTAGCTTTGAAAATGATGTGCGGTATTTATTACATGTTTTTTAAAAAGTAAACTGTGAAGTAGAAGTTCATGATTTTTTTATATGGAATCCTCTTTTTATGTTGTACTGTATATATGGAAATGTTATATCTTTTTGTATTTAAGTTTAAAATGAGTAAAAATATGATTTTAAAGATTGTATACCTTTGAAAGGATTTAGAGATAGAAAGCTAAAAAATATATTTAAGCTCCAACTTAGGAAATAACATTGGTTATTTTTAGTGGGAATTATCTGCAGTCCAATATACAGTCACAGTTTAGAACTGGTTGGGACCCCAGAGGAGATCTAATCTAATCTGTTTAATTTTACAGATGAGGAAATGAAGCCCAGAGAAGGTAGTATGCAATGGAAGTTAGATTTGAACCCAGGATCTCTGATTTCAGAGACAACACACTTTTTACTCTATCATACTACACATGAAATATCTTTCTCTTTAATTAAATGTCAGAATTACTAGGGCGTTTAAATGAGAGGTCTGGTCAGAGATATGGTAGACAAGACAGATGAATATAACAGTAGATTTCACAGCCACAAAAATTTCACAAATACCATAATTATTTCTGGTACTGACACACAGCCTTTTATTTCCCACATCTTTATAAGGCGCTAAATGAAATTTCTTAGCTCCCCTGAGAGGTAGGTAATGAGATCCATTTTACAGATGAGAAGCTGAGACAATAAGAGGCATGTATTCCCAAATGCTATAGAAGTTGATCAACAGCAGAGCCAAGATCAGTATGCAGGAAACTCTGGCTCTGTGTTGTGTCCTTGGTCCTTCCATTGCCAATATATTGATTTAAAAGCATAGCTTGTGTTTCATCTTGTAGTGCTAACTGGGGCTTCAAATCATATTTTAATTTTGTGGGATACCTATACACCTAGTAGATGCTTAGGTTCCATGAAATCAGATCAAACACAGTAAGAGGAATTTAGAATCTGTTTGCAATAACCCTTAGATTATTAAATAATACAACCCATGTTAAAAACAAATAAAGGATAGTTTGATAAACCAAGATCAAGAAATAAGCATTAACATTAATGTAACAATGAAAATGACATGGACTACTGATTTCTGGTGGTGTACCCTAAAAAGAGACGTTGATAATTGTACACAATAAATAAGTGATCAAAAATAAATTGGATTTCAAACTTCACACACATCCATACGTTGATCCGAGTTTTCCACCTGTGTTCACCTAAAGTCCCTCTAGGAGGTAATAAACATGATATAATTTGACTTTATTACATTGAAGACATCTTTCTAGAGCACAAGATATGTTCTCTATTTGTTGCAAATAATTTACCAAGTTTGTCAAATAAACATCAAAAACAACAAAGGAAAAATAAATCATCTCATGTAGCAGTGGCATTAACCAAACAAGGAATATGTCCAAAGTGAAGGAGGAGAAGCAGATGGGGGCCCTTGGTGGGGGAGGTGCGGCAGAGGAACACAGATTTACAGTCCTTTCAGCTTGTGGCAATGGCATCCAGTGGGGTCAATACTCTAGTTACTATGTGAGTAGCCAATACATTAGTGAAACACTAATATAGATGACACACAGCGTTATCCAGTCTATTCTTGTGATTGGTGGCCCGATGTTACCTGTCACGGAGAGGATGGCACTGGAAGAGAGAGTGCCGCTAGTGTTTTGGGCCCGAGCAACATAGAGGCCTGCATCTGTCTCACACACCTTCTGAATGAACACTGTGTGCTTTGTCTCCTTGTGTAAAACCTTTAAGTGACCATCTGCTGTCAGTCTCTGGCCCTTCTTGTACCTGAAGCAGAGAGTCAGTTTGTCAAGTCAGAATCAGGTTTGTTTTATTTTAATCAACACAATTTTCCAATTTGTAACACCTTGTATAATACTACACACGACTTCTATGATAATTCCTTAATAATAGACCCAACTTTATGACTCCAAATCCCAACTCAGTTTTTAATCAATAAATATAGGTATCACCTAACTAGGGTTGGCTGCATTATCATGGTCAAACTACAAATTCCACATTAGAAAATGCTCTTTCAGAGGTTGTTATTATATAAATCACTAGTTGGTAATATCAGTTGACAATTTTATTCATTGATTAGTCATAGTAAATACAAAAATAAAATGCTTCTGCTAGTGTAGCTGTCTTGCCAAAAGTTGTGAATAAAGATAAATTTTGTGAGTAATTTCATGTTTTACACAGGAAAAGGGACTAACTCCTGTTAAAGGAGTTAGTGTTACATTCCATTAAGGAATTCCTCATTCTTCTATTAAGCAATGAAGTATTCCCTAATTTATGTATTTGAAAATTCAAATTGTTGCATATTGAGTTTTCACAAAGCGAACCCTGAAGAGCTATTTGATTCAGTTGTCGAGTTGTCAATCTGGAGTTTAAGCATTTTAAAACTTCATGATTCCTTCAAACCAATCCATTGTTGATTTAATGACCTCATTTTTAGATTTTAGTTGCAAAGATGATTTCCCCATCAGTGTTGAGACCTTTAGACATATATATTATTCAAACTAATAATTTTGTGGGGTTAATAAGTAAAAACTCAAACAACATTTTTGGGTTAAACTGATATTTAATAAAAGTGAAAATTAGATATAAATGTTTCCCCCATTCATCAAAATCAAATTCCTGGTTAATCAAGGACATAGATATATGTATTAAAAAAACCCCAAAAGATAATACTACTAATGTAGGTGCCACCCTTTGCTTTTAGTAGAACAGGCATTTTCTCACACATATTTTAGGGGACTGGTAACCATTCCCAGTCTCAAGTACCTTTGCACTAACACACTTAATATGTAGAAATCTTCCATTAAAATTCAGACTATGCTAACATTATAATAAGGAAATAGCATTCTACTTATGTTAGTTCATGGTTTATAAATAAATAAAAACATAAACAAAAACATGCTCTCTGCAAGCCTGCAGAATTATCATTGATTCTTTACCTTCAACCATTATGGAAGTCTGGTTGAAAACTAAAATTGTTCAAATATTCAAAAGTATCCTACCTTTTGAGAAAGTCATAACCTTTGTGACTGAGGACAGAAGGTACTATTGCAAGTAATAATAGGGTTTCAAAGACTAATACCTTGTGTTTTAATTTTCTTCACAAATTTTAAAAACGTTTAGAACTCCATACATATTGAAATCCTCTAGCAAAGGTGCCAAATTCAAATAGAAATAGATCCCTAAGGACAGCATATTAATTTAGAAAATTGCAAATTAACATTATTTATATTGTATAGCATTTTTATTTATTTAATTAAACATTCCCTGATTTTGTTTTAATCTGATTCTGGCTGTACTCCTGAGTTCTGTAGGTGCCTTTGGAACCATGAATTTGACACCTCTGCTCTCATGTACTGATTTCATCTTTATTTTTCACATTTTTAAAAATTCATCACTTGGATCAATTTTGAAACATTTTTATAATCCACCTTTCACATGGGAGAAACTATTTTAAAGGATATTAATAATATAGAAATAAAAAAACATAACAAAGGTTATGCAGCATGTATAATGTGTTGAACAGAAGGGAGAAAGAAGGGAAATGAAGAGAAATGGAGGAACAAAACCCCTTAAGTTTACACTTTTTTTCTCCTTAAATAGCAGAGGTTAAACCAAGGCTTTCCCATGTTTGTAGAACTAGACAGGTGTCACATTATGGGAGAGAATTAGTCAAAACATAACATTTAGAAGGATGGAATATTATGCTGGAAAAAAGGAGGGGGGAAATCTGCCTTTTAGTGCTTCCTGAATTATTATTTTATATGGTGAGATTTCCCTGCCCTACTCCCCTCTCTCAATAAACTTATTAGCAGTGCTGTTATCTGAAAGAGCGTGTTTGGAATCTGGTGTGAGTTTGTACCATGCAGAACTGTGCAGGAGAGGGATAATCATTCTAAACCTTCGTTAGTGCCCACAGAACTACTGTTTTCAGTGACTTATGATTCATTTTGATTCACTGTTTTTCATTATAAGCTACCCACCAGGTCAACGTAGGCTCTGGAAATCCTGTTACTTCAACTTCCAAAGTTACTGGAGAACCTTCCATGACTGTGACATTAGACAGGAGCCTGGAGAAGTTAGGTGCCTGACCAGCTAGGCTGACCAGGCTGTTCTTTCCTGATGTACTCTTAATCTCTTCTCGGGTGACCTGGGAGCTTCTGCTGGTGTCTGACTGAAACAGGAGACCTGGGAATGCATCAGGGTTAACATGCAGCCTATCCTGGGTTTTAGTAAAGTTATTATGATCATGCAATTGTTCTTGGGTTTCGAGCATGCTTTTGTGAACTTGATGGCGTTGTTGCAAACATGTTTCATGCACTTTACTCATCATGCTCTCTGGAGGTTTAGCATGGATTTTTCTGAAGGCGGTGCTCGTTTCCAGGAATTCCAGGGGAGTTAAAGGGGTATCAGCTTTGAACTTGGGGCAGTGTCCTGGTGAGAGAGGTAAAGGCCTCTCATCTGGACTTGACACTTCTTCCCTCCAGCAACTGGAAATAAAAGCGACAGGTGCTGAAGGACCAGGTTTGTTGGTCGCTCTTGGATCACCATTGTCCATCTTCATCTGTAGACTGTAGGAGCTGATGTGCAGGCTCTGAGGGTTTTGCATAGGCAGCTCCTCAAACTCCACTTCAGATTGCAAGAGGTTTGATTCGGGGCTCCCAGGAAGTGGAGGCAAGGAGATATCATCTGGGGAGGCACAATCCGATTCATCCCCAGAGGGCCCTTCTTCAGAGAGGAGCAGAGCCTGTGGGGAATCCACTTTGGCAGAAGATGATGCTTCCTGGAAAAACTGATCCTCCTCTGCTCTTCTGTGAACTGAAATAGCTGCCACTGGCTCTTGTTCCTTCAGGAAAAGAGAGACAAATAAAACCACAGATTTTTCATGAACCTTTTCCCCCACTTACAAACCAGCTAGAATAAAATTAAATTGCCAGAGAAAGAGCAGCTTGAGAAAGCTAAAAGCTTGAAGAAATGTTAAAGTCTCATTAGGAAAAGCCTTCATAATAAGTAATTTCTTTAACTGTTTAAACCCTCCTTCCATAGTTAAGGAAACATTAATTTGACCCAAAGTGATCAGGATCTTTTCAAGTGAAAGTATTCCACTTAATGGAAGAGAAGAAAGATATTTAGGCTGGGGATCAGTAGACTTGAGGACAGCTTAGGGAGTACTATGGATGGGGGTGGAAGGGGGGACCTGGAGTCAAGATGACTCATCTCCCTGAATTCATATCTGGCCTCAGACACTTACCAGCTATGTGACTCTAGACAAGTCACTTAACCCTCTTTGCCTCAGTTTCCTCATCTGTATAGTGGGCTGGAGAAGGAAATAGCAAACCACTGCAGTTTCTTTGCCAAGAAAACCACAAATGGGGTCATGAAGAGTTGGACACTACTCAGAATGACTGAACAAGTGTCCAACTCTTCGTGAACTCATTTTTAATCATGCTGCGAAAGAAAAAACAGACCAAAAGCAAAACACACACACAAAGTGAAAAGTAATATGTTTTTATCTGCATTAAGATTCTATCACTTCTTTCTCTGTATGTTAATAGCATTTTTCATTTTGAGCCCTTTGGAATTGTCTTCAATCACTGTATGACTGAGAATAGCTGAGTTATTCATGGCTGATCATCGTACAATGTTGTTGTTACTGTGTACAATGCTCTCCTGGTTCTGCTCATTTCACTTTGCTTCAGTTCATGTTAAGTCTTCAGGTTTTTCTGAAATCCACCTGCTCATCATTTTTAATAGCACAATAGTATTCCATTAAGTTCATATCCCACAACTTGTTCAATCATTCTGCAACTGATGAGCAACCTCTCAAACGTCCAATTCTTTGCCATCACAAAAAGAACTGCTATAAATATTTTTTGTACAAAAAGGTCCTTTTCCATAAAAAAAAATCTCTTTGGGAAATGGACCTAGTAGTGTTATTGCTGCTTCAAAGAGGGTATGCACAGTTTGATAGCCCTTTGGACATAGTTCCACATTGTTCTCCAGAACATCGGGACCAGTTTACAACTCCACCAATAGTGCATTAGTCTCATACCCTTCTTTAGCCTTCCTTTGCAAACATAACACATAATCAGGCATTTGCTTTTGTTTTACCATTTGTCTGTTAAGTATAAGAATGTTTCATGTCCTCAATTGTGTTCTAAATTTCTTCTGAGGAAGGGACCTTGCCTTCTAAATCTTGGCAATCCCGGGCATCTACTCAAACATGCACTTTAAATATACTTTTAAAATAAATGTTCAGCATGACAATCGAATAAAAACCAGAGCAATGTTTTGCCCTATACTACGGGAATTGTTTTCTTCCTTAAAGAAAAGGTGGGAATAGATTATATAAACCCAAGTATAAACAGAGAGAAAATACTTTCCATCCACTCATTTATTGTGTCCTCAAAGTCACAATGCAAATATGGTGTCCTTACTTTGCATTATACTGATAAAATAAACAATCTGTATTGGGAAGGTCCTTATCTAGTCCATGGCCTGTTGAGGATGGGAGTTACTTGGGCACTCTCCTGCTGGCTACCCACAAATGTGAGTGGAGAGGCTGCAATCAAGGTTCTGCTCTCTTTTATTAGAACCCTAAATAGTTTAAATGAGAAGCATGGCTAGAAGCACTGGGGGTCTGATGGACTCGATTTCTTTTCTTCTCTCAGGGACTTTGAGAAGCCTATGGAAGCTCCATCAATAATTAGTACAGTTTCCAGAAGCTGGGAACCCATTCTTTTCATCTGAGAATAAACCTGCTATACACAGATGTTCTCCTAGGCATAAAAGGGAAAGTCAAACTCATGTGGCCCAAGGGGAAAAGGCCTGGAAAATCACTTTTCTGAATCAGAACTTTCTAGAAGAGTTCCTGAGCACTGCCCCTCTAAAGTCTCAAGTTTCAGAGTTTAGAGATCTGGTTTTCTATCAAGAAAAGAGGCATTTTCTTAGTGCACTTTTCTTGGTGAAGGAGATCATGCATGTGACCTTTACATCTGGAGAAGCAAGGAAAAGGAATTGCAATATAGAGAAACAAGCAATCTAGACTTTGCACTCTGCTACTATGTGTTATTCAGTGTGGGTCCTATGGGAAGAAAGGAGGTTGCCTGTTTAACATGCCCATGGGCATTTCCTTTTGAGTGGAGTCCAAGCCCCAAGAATAGTCTATGAGGTGGATGTTTATATGAGGCTATGTGGGATTAAAGAGGGCCTCACTGGAATGCCAGGGTGTTGCCTATCTAGGAGTTTCAAATTCTGTTCCTTTCTGAGGAGAGGTCTCAGAACCAAGGGAAGATGCTGAGTGTAGAGTACTTTGGGACTATAGAAAAAGGAGAAACCATTGGAGAAGGAACCGAACTGCATGAATTGTATACAGACTGTTGTTAGCCCTTTATATATCTTCTGTGTTGCTCATACTCTCCCTTGACTCTTTTGCATTTTTTGTCTTCTGCATTTTTTTTTGTGCTGCACAATAAAGGCTGTTCTGTATTGAATGTATGTGTTATAACCTTGACAACCTGGGAGAAAATGTTTAATCACGTTTCTGGAGACTGAAATGTTACCAATACTCAAAGACTGTTCTGACATAAATTTTGGGTTGGGGCATAAACAATCCAAGAGATAAACTGATTTTTGGGTCATCTGCCAAGATGGAACCAGTCCATATAAGATGGGGCATCTGGATCATTAGATACATGTTAAATATACAGAATCTGGTTCTATCTAAAACAAAACTTCATCACTTCTTTTAGAAATCCCTCTTAAAATTCATTATTTGGATGTGCTGCTAATACTAAGAAGGTAGATTTGCAATGTGATTTCATAAACTATCCCCTTATCCTCTTCACCATAGGTTTTGTTGTTGCTGAGTCATTTCAGTCTTGTCTGATTCCTCGTGACCCCATTTGGGCTTTTCTTGGCAGAGATACTGGACTGGTTGGCTGTTTCCCTCTCCAGCTCATTTTACAGAGGAGGAACTGAGGCAAACAGGGCTGAGTGACTTATTAGGGGTCACACAGCTAGGGTCTGAGGCCTGATTTGAGCTCAGGAAGATGAGTCTTGCTGACTCCAGGCCCTGTACTCTACCCACTGTGTCACCTAGCCACTCTCCATAAATTTTAATTCACCCTAAAACCTCTATAATTTTTGAACTAGTGTAAATTTGTATTATTAGTAGTCACTCTTTGGAGGTATTTATCAAAGTTATATGACATTAATCTTATGGTCTTCCCTTTGATATTACCTCCAGTTAATTCTGTATATATTATTTGTACATAATTGTTTGCATGTTGTTTTCTGCATTAGACTATGAGTTCAGACTATGGGTTCACTGAAGCATCATGGACTAATTTTTACCATTTGGGGTTATTTGTTTGGTTGGCTTTTTTGCCTTTCCCAGAATTCAGCAGAGTGCTTATTTCAGAAGAGGCATATTTCAGAAATGACAAGTCTAATTTCTGAACAGCACATGTTGTAGCTTAGTTGTATCCAACTCCCTGTAATCCCATTTGGGCTTTTCTGGGCAAAGATGTTGGAGTGGCTTGCCATTTCCTTCTCCAACTTATTTTAAAGATGACAAAACTGAGGTAAGAAGCGTTAAATGACTTGGCCAGGGTCACATAGCTAATAAGTGTCTGAAGTCAGATTTTTAAGTCAGATCTTCCTGACTCCGGGCCCAGCACTCTGTCTACTACATCACCTAGCTGCCTCTTTCTAGCACACGCTAATTACGTAGTAAATGCTTGTTGACCACTGTTGAGCAAAGAATTATTGTTTTAAATCATTTAATGCATTTCCTGTTTTTCCTTAAAAGCTGCCCACCATACCACATTAACAGAGGTTCTTGAAACACCACCATAGAAGTAGCAATAGAAATCTTCAGATAACAGACTTCAGCAGGCCTGCCTCATTCTCATCTTTACTAAACCACTGAACTTTGTATTGCTTCTGTTTGCTCCCAGTCCCTGAACATTCAGATACATGTGGCTCTTCAAGGGACCTTTGTGAACACATATTATAGAATACTTCACCATTTTGTTCATTGTTCACCACAAAGAATCCTGGGAGAAAATCTATTTTCCCAAGGATCCACTTAACTGTCACTTTAAAATATGGTCAGAGTTTCTTCATGGGGTACTAAAGGAGGAAGAGGCGTATTTCAGAAATGACAAGTCTAATTTCTAAACAGATTCACTGCCCAGAATGCTCAGAATAAAATCATTATCTTGAAGGCAGTATCTAATAATGAAATACTCAGCCACAACCACTCCTCAAAGTATTCTCCAAAGCTAACTCAAAGATATCTAAAGGAAATGAATGAACCTCACTAGAATGCATACTCAGAGCTGAGCAGCAGTTGGACAGATGATGATTCAGCTATGTTTGAGTAATGACCAGAAGGGTTTAAAAGAAAACTTTTTGGATAAGTGAATGAATGCTCTCTAAAGTTCTAACAAACTTAGAGCTCTAACAACTGCTTTATTCTCACTGGCCTCACCAGAAGTGATTATGATACGATGAAAGAAGATTGTTCCTTTTGTAAGTAAAAAATATAAATCTGCATCTACATGGAAAATGTTAAATCAAGAGATGGATGTTCATTTGTTTTCAATCATGTCTGACTCTTTGTGACCCCATTTGGGGTTTTCTCAGAAAGCTACTGGAGTGGTTTGCCATTTCCTTCTCCAGCTCTTTTTACAGATGAGGAAAATGAAGTAAAAAAGCTTAAGTGACTTTCCCAAGGTCACATAGCTAGGAAATGTCTGAGACCAGATTTGAACTCAGGAAGATGAGTCTTCTTGACTCCAGTCCCAGCACTCTATGTTCTGGTCACTTTGCCACCTAGATGCTCTTAATTTGAATAACTCAGGCCAAAAAGCTGACTTTTTTGTTTTTTTGTGCGGGAAAGGCAAGGCAAGTGGGGTTAAGTGACTTGCCCAAGGTCACATAGCTAGTAAACATTAAGTGTCTGAGGCCGAATTTGAACTCTGGTCTTCCTGCCTCCAGGACCAGTGCTCTATTCACTGTGCCACCTAGCCACCCCAAAAAGGTGACTTTTGAAAAGTTTTAAGGTTGATTTATATATTACAGCTGTTCATAATGATCATAATAATAAAAGACTCATCAGCAGGTTGACCACAGAGTGAAGAAGATGTTGGCCAAAGCAATTCTCCAAGACCATCAGCTCAGCAATAGGGAGGCTGCAATATGGCTCAGTGGAGGAAATCACAAATCCTTGAAGTAATAAGAAGTTATGTCTACACAGCGCTTTACAAAGCCCTTTTCTTACAAATTACTCTTTGTAATCTAACATGGAGTTAGCCTAATCAAATGTGGGAAAGTTTAAAATGAGATGTGAGAACAGCTGGGCCAGGACACGTGCCAAAGGGAGCCATGTAGTTGTTGTTTGCCCTTCACTTTTGAAGGGGATCAATGACATCACAAGGAGATATTGACTTGTGTGTGAATTGGACTTAAATGAGACAACCTCACTCTCCCTACCAGAGTCATCAAAATCCAGTGGCAAGACAAGAGTCAAGATGACTAGTGATGGCCTGGGATGTAGTAGATAACCTTGACTTCTTTGATATCTGACCAAAGTGTAGGGTTAAATGTAACTAGAAAGATAGGGTGGAGGCATATTGTTTAGGGACTTAAGGAATTTCTTTATGTTGCTATGAGCAAAAAGGAACCTCTAAAAGTTTTAATATTATGGGAATAAAATAGATCTGAACTGATGCATTAGGAAGATTAATTTGACAGATGTTTGAAAGATGGATTAGAGAGGCAAGAGACTAGATGACTGATTGAATGTGTGGGGTGAGAGTAAAGGGACAATGAAAGATGAATTGCAGTTATTCTTTCACAGGGTCTCTCAAAGCCATTTCTTTCTTTTCATCCTTACTATACTGTCTAGTTCAGGCCTTCATTTTCCCCATAGCAGTATCACAATCAGCTTCTAACTGGTCTTCTTGCCACCCATTTCTTTTTCCAATCTATTCTGCACATCACTGTTGGGTTAATTTTCTCAAAACACTGCTTTCCATATTTATTTCACAGCTCAAAAACTTTAAATGACTACCCTTTGTTTACAGAATAAGGCGTATACAATCAGAATTTTCATAGAGTTATAGGAGGAAATCTTACCTTACTTTTTAGAAACAAAGAAACTAACTTTCATCAGCTAAATTCAATAACTGATATGATTTATTCTAAATGATTAACTTTGCATTCATCAAACAAGGAATATTGTTTAAATATTGTACATTAATAGGATTACCTGTTTCCTATCTATTTTTCACAGAAATTCAGAATTTCAGAGCTGAAAGGTACTTCAGAAGTAACTTAGCTTAACCCACACCTGCAAAAGAAGTCCCTCTCCAACATATATACCAACAAAGTAACTATAAATCTTTTGTTGTACATTTGAATACCTCCAAAGAGGAGAATCCAGTTGGTCCAGAGGCGGTCATTCTACTTTGACTTAACTTTTATTATAAGAAGTTTTTTTTCCCCTTACAGCCTTAAATTTACTTCTTTGTGATTTCTGTACATCACTCCTTGTTCTACCTTCTAGGGCCAGCCTTAACAAGTCTAAACCTTTGACAAAACAGCCATTTAAGTACTTCAAGAGAATTATCATGTCCCTTTATCCTTGTCCCTTTAAATCATCCTCACATGGCATGGACTCAAGGCCCTTCACCATGACAATTCTCCTTCTCAGGTCACTTTCTAGTGTACCAATATCTTCTCTAAAATATGGCACGCTAACTTGAGACTGTATTCCAGATGCGAGCCCACATGAGAAGAGTATAACAGGACTATAATACAGAGATGATCCCTCCTTAATATAATCCAAGATCACATTAACTTTCTTAGTTACCATATATGCTATTAACTCACATTGAGTTTCAGTTGCATTAAAATCCTCTGATCTTTTTCAGAGGAATTGAGAGCTAGCTACATGCACCATATCTTGATCTTATACTTGTGAAGTTAAGTTTTTGAACCTAAGATTAAGACTTTACATTTATTTATACATATTTGATTTCCTCTCATTCAGTAAGAAAAAGAGCTTTTCTTTAGGTGATAGTCTAAGGAAATGAACAAATACTTCTCAAGGGAAGATACCCAGACTGTGTATAGTCATATAAAAATGCTCTGAATCATTACTAATTGTAGAAATGCAAATTAAAGCTGTTTTGACATTCCATCTCATTTCCATAAGTTTGACAAAGTTGACCCAGAAAGGAAATGATAATTGCTGAAAGGGCTGTGGGAAACAGGCACATTAATGCACCATTGGTGGATCTGTGAATGATTACAATTATTCTAGAAAGAAATTTGAATTATATACAGAAAATTGCTGAACAGTACATTCCCTTTGAGCCAGTCATCCCACTGATAGACCTATAGCCAAAGGACAACAAAGAAAGAGGACAGGCAAAGCCCTTTATGTACAAAAAATATTTATAGCAGTTCTTTTTTTGGTGGCAAAAAATCTGGAAACTAAGGGGATACCTATTAAACCTACACAATCTATATGGTAATCTATGGTACAATCTATATGGTAACAAATATAAGACTATAAAAACAATTTTGGAAGCTATGAGAAGGAAGATCAATACACTGACAATTCCTACTGAGATTCTTTGTTTCTTTACAATCTGTCAAAGATCATTGTCAATGGAACAACATCTATCTGTTCTTTCAGAACTCAAAAATATTAGTCTATCTAGTCCATGATTCCAAAAGACTGCTGATGAAATGTGCTATTCATTATAGAGAGGTGATGGATTTAGGGGTACAGAATGAAACATGCATGTATATGTGTGCGTGTGTGTGTGTGTGTGTGTGTGTGTGGATTTGTATAGTCATTGAGGGAATTTGTTTTTCTTTGTTACAATTATTATTTATTATATAATATTAATAAATATTATCAAACAAATAAATATTAATATTAAAATAAATATTATTATAATATATAATTATATATTATATCTTACTTGTTATAATCACTTTGTTTTTCTTTTCATTTTTTTCAGGGTAGGCAAGAAAAAAATAGATTACTTTTATTTTTTAAATAAAGGGAGTATGTGACAGATATGAAATATTTTATATACTTTTAGATTAGGTCACTCTATTATTAGTTTTGCTTAACTGTTTTACTTTCTCATAAGAGATCTCTTACTAAGTGAGAATAATCTGTAAAAGCTTGTAACATAAAAACTAGGTACTGCAATACAACTTTAAAAAAATTTAAAAAGATCTTGTTTAAGAAAGAAAATCTTTTTGAATCTTTCATGTGGTGCTAATAAATCTTCTACCAATTCTACTTCGAGTCATCTAACATTTGATCGATATTTTATATGCTTTTCCCTCCAAGTCATTGATATATCTTAGCACACAGTCAAGCACAGATCCCTGTAGAACTCCTTCCAAATTAAAATCAAGTGATTTTAATCGCTAATTTTAGGGTCTTTCATTTCATCAATTGTGAATCCACCTAATTGTACTATTTTTTGCTACACACAAAACTACATCTTTTCCAAAGAATAGCCCAAGAAACTTTAAAAAATACCGTTGCTAAAATCTAAGCAAATACTATCTAGAGCATTCCTCTGATTTAGTATCTAGGAACCATGTCAAAAAAGGATCTAGTACTGGTTTGACATGACTTGCTCTTGATGAGGCCATCTTGGACCTTTAGGATCACCATTTTCTTTTCTAAATGTTTACTAACCATCTCTTGAATACAATGTTCTAGAATTTTGCCAAGAATCAAAATAAATTTCACCACCTTATATTTTCCAGAATGTATTTTCTTCCCTTCCTCCCCTCCCATCTTTTTAAATGGGGGCATTTGCTTTTTTCAATTTCTACTGAGATTCTTTGTTTCTTCACAATTTTTCTAAGATCATTGACAATGGAGCGACATCTACCTGTTCTTTCAGAACTCAAAAATGTTAGTCCGTCTAGTCCTTGGAAAGGTACTGGTGTGATCTCTTTACTTGATTACCGATTCCTCATTAACTTTATTTCACAGAAATGTTGAAATTATTATTGGCGTGTTTATCAATATAAATTCTAATGGGAGTTGATTTCATGGAAGTAGTCTACAAAAAGTTCAAATTAACATACACATAAATATGCAATCTAATACATTATGAATAACACAGAATGGAGGTGCTCCATTTGGTAGAGAATAAACCAGGACATACACCTGTGCCTAATGGTCTTTTCATATCTGAACAGGTTCTTCATGAGGCATTTCATAAAGATATTTCATTTCAAATTGGTTCATTTATTCTCCTGTACTGGAGGAAGGATTTACCAACAAAATGATTCTTTACAGTCATGTAGACAGATAGGCTATTTAGCTGTGGGGGCTATTATGAGACTCCTTACCTAATCAGTTAACTGAACAGGGGCTTCCATAATAGCAGTACCAAATAAGTAGAAAGCCACCCATGTGGTATATCTTAATTAAGTCATACCACAGGTATGACCCTATCTCTCCCACACAAAAGCCAATTAAAGTCAATTCTTGACATTCAGGGCAAAAAGTATTTATGTCACCTGGGAAAGCAGCATATTTCTAGTTTCATCTTTGAGATCAGCCAATACTCATCAATTAGGCAGAAACTCTCTAAAGAAACTTGACCCAAGTAAGTTGGAATGAGGAGTAGAAAGAGAAAGATGTGGAGCAGTGGAGGTTTGGATGAGATACATGAAACATCTGGGGCAACCAGAGAGTAATTTGAGGTCATTAGGCACCTTGTCAGTAAAAAAAGGAAAATGAAAGGGGAGGGAGAATAAGTACATTTATTTAGTGCCTACTAAGTGCCAAACATTGCGCTAAGCACTTTATGAATATTGTCTCATTTGACCCTTACAACAACCCTAGAAGGAAAATGCTATTATTATCCCCATTTTTTGGTTGAGGAAATTAAAGCCAACAGAGGATAAGTGACTTGCCCAGTGTTATATAATTTGTCTGAGGCTGGATTTTCAACTTGGGTCTTCCTGACTCCACTCCCGGCACTCTATCTACCATGCCACCAAGATGCCTCCAAGGAAGTTGAGAGGAAGATGCTGAAAGGGAGCAGAACACAAATTTCACAAATTTGCTGTGATGGACCTGTTCTTCCAAGAATCTTTCTTCTGATCCTGAGGTCACCTCTAGTATGCTCAAGTTGAAAGGAGGAAACTCAAGGTTATTGGAATTTCTAATAGATGGACTCTTCCTTTCAAACAAATTCCTTATGGTTTTAAGTGAAGGCAAACCTTAAGAGAGCAGGTGGCATCTGAAGGGATACCTCAAATTGTTTTGTAGTACACTGAGATCACTAGTATCCTCCATCACCTGTGTCACCCCACCCAAAGAGACACTCTTACCCTGTCTCATGACAAATGTTACTGTCCCTAGAGTTACTGACTGTTACTACCCCAGAGACTTAGGGGTAACCCATTGAACTATTTCTCCCAAACCTTTCAGCTTCATTTTTAAAGTCATTGTAAACATGATAAAATGGGAAGGGGAAAATGTCTTTTATTTTTTTAATATCAGCAAAATACTTGTTTCATTTAGAGACAGAAAGTTGGGTGAAGAAAGAAAAGAAAAGAGAAGAGAAGAAAAGAAAAGAAAAGAAGGCAAATTTGAGAGTCAGGAGACTTGGATTCCTAACTCACTTCTGACATTAAACAGTGCAAAAGTATACTGAACCCCCTCTATTTCCTCTTTAGGCTACCTCCACATTACAATATAATATCAGGATAACGTCTTGTTCCAATGACTTTGTTCTAATCTGAATGAGGAATGCTTGCCAGTCTTCCTTGAGCTATACATTTCCCAACAACATCCTTCACTGAAACATCATTTTAACCAAAGACCTGCTCACTTTCTGAGAGAAAATTGGATAAAAAAATTAACTCTAAGCTCATAGAAAATGCACTAGAGTGGTAACCACGGGATAGAAATGCCTTAATTTAATGAAGGCCATGCCCTATCTTCTTTATACATCAAGTACATACATAGTTGTTTGCATGTTGTCTCCCCAGTTAGAATATGAACTCTTTAAGGATATGTTTTGTTTTTGTCTTTCTTTGACTCCCCAGCACTTAACACAGGGTCTGGCATGTCATAAGCTCTTAATAAATGCTTTTTGACTTGACTTAATTGAATTGAATCATTTAGGAAAATCATTCTCCAGAATTCTGGGACATTTTCAACAACTATAGTTAGGTTTGAAGAAGGCAAATTGTTCAGTGAACTTTTACCTGAACTCTGAACTCTATTGGATCATTATGGAATTTGCCTTTGTTCTTGAACCCTATAAATTGTAGCTTAGAAATGTCTTGGGCAGAGAAACTTTCAAAGGCCTAGGGAAACTCCTCTTTGGATTTCTCTCTCTAGATAAGAGATGTTTAGAATAAGAATAATTAATAAATAGCATCTCTGTCAGACCCCACAAAAATGCATGGTACTGATTTTTTTTTTATTCCACTACTGCCCTATGGCCTTAGGCAAGTGAAAACCTTCCAGTACCATAGTTTTCTAATTTGTTTTTCCTTGTCTTAGAATAATGAATGACATTAAACATTTTATCTTCAGCTTAAAAACTTACCTGGGGACAATAAATTTTAATTCCTAGTAGCAAGATTACCATTTCATTTACCATATTACCCAATTCTATTGCCTGCATTCTCTGGTAGGGAGATTGAGAGGAATCATATGATCTTGGTGGGAAAGTCACGATAGGAATTCTTACAATAGCTTTGGGGATTTATTCCCTGTGAACCAAACATCTTTGCTAAGAAGATCAGCACCGTCTAGATACAACATAGTTGATTATACTGGTTCTTTGATAAGCTTCTACCTGATGCTGCTTATTCCCTGGCCAAACAATGCTTGGTGGGGAGCTTTGTATTGGAGTTATATTGCAAATGATTGTGACAATAAGAGATGGAAAGACATAATTGAGCTATTTAAAGGTGAAGTTTATTGCTGCTGCTCTTTCATTTTGCTGTCTGTCTGATTTAGTGTCTTGTACCAATTGCATCAGAGCTTATATGTGAAATGGTGTCAAGCAGAGCTCTTGACGGCTGCAATTGTGCCCATCACTTTTACACTGAACCACTGATGATCTGTCTATCAGTGCCACGGAGCTGCTGGGAAGTACTTGAACTATTGGACAAAGTTCCTTTGAGATTAGAGGAGAACTTGGTTGTTTTCACTGAACGGAAAAGTTCTTCTTTTATGAAAAAATCTAAAGTAAGGTGATTATTTAGTAATGGTGGAAATGAATGTCTTTATGTTAGTGGGTAGTTTATACATCATGAATGATGTACAATTACTAACCGGAAAATTAAGAAACAATTCATTTCTTATTTTTTCTTCTTATTATTTCTTTATTATTCTTATTTCTTTGCTTCTGTATTAGTAAACATATATCTTATAAAATGGTCTTGTAACATTTGGTATGTTAATTAAGAAGGTATTCTAAATTTAACATTTTTAGGGTTTTTTGCTTGTTTTGCCCATACTTCTAATTTCGTTGATAAAAAGAGCTCCAGGTGAGGAAACTCCCTCTATTAATGCAGGTTGGCACTTACTCTACAACTTTTAGCCTTAGAGACTTGCCTGGGAACTAAGAAGCTAAATGACTCCCCTGCCCCATACAGCTTGTATGTGTCAGACTGGGCTTGAACACAGGTCTTCCCAGCTCCAATACCAGCTCTATCCATTATGCCATGGTAATGGTATATTATTTACCATAATTTCATAATAAAATTAGTATTATTTTCTGTTATTTAGATCACATAATAGCAACAGGAGGTATCCTTTCTGTTCTCTGTAATAAGGCTAAGTGAATATAGACCTGGCATGATGCCATTAGCCTTATAGGCTCATAACCATGCTAGGTAATGTCACCAAATGGGGGCGGAGGAAGGTCCTTGGAGGACATTCCTAGAAACGCTGTGAATTTTAACAGAGGACAAATTTTTTTTTCTCTAATTGTAAAAGCGACTTCTAATGGTAACAAATGGGAATCTTTTGGAGCTTCCAGACCCTAAGAAGGCTGCTGGTAATGAAAGATAGCCTGACATAAGGTGGTTGGGGGCTAGAGTGCCTGTGACCTCCTTGTTTCACACTCACTAGAAAGGAAGCCTGAAAGGAGGCAGCTCTTTCTACCCACAAGCACAGGGCTAAATATAGCAGAGTAGTTTAGAACGGGATATCGTCACTGACTCTCTGCTTTGTTTTTTATAAAAAGTGGCAGATTTGCTTTTTATTAGCTCTTGCATGTTTAAATTAAACCTTCCTTATATGAAGGAAGTAGGAAGGAAGGAAATAGCATACTTTCTTAATTAATGTACCAAATATTACAAGACTGTTTATGGGATATATGTTTACTAACACAAAAGCAAAGAAATGAGAAATAATAAAGAAATAAAAATGAGAAATAATAATAAAGAAATAAAAATGAGAAATGAATTATTTCTTAACCTCTGGGTTAGTAACTGTACATCATTCATGATGTATAATGATTTATAGGAAGGAATCTCTGAGGCCAGCTGGTCCAGCCTTCTTGTTTTACAAATGAGAAACCAAGGCCCATATAGGGTATGTGACTTGGCTAAGGTCATACAGTCACAAGCATCATAAGCAAGATTTCCCATTCAATCCTCTGACTCTGAAGTCACTGCCTTTCCCATTCTGCCAGTTACCTCTTTATATAAACTGAATGGACTGGGGGTGGGGAATACATAGAATAACAATGCTTTAAGGTTTGTAGTTATTATTTGGTAGTTTCAGTAGTGCCAGACTCTTTGTGACCCCATCTGAAGTTTTCTTGGCAAAGATACTAGAGTGGTTTGCCATTTCCTTCTCCAGCCGATTTTACAGATTAGGAAGCCGAGACAAACAGGGTTAAGTGACTTGCCCAGGGTCACATGGCTAGTAAATGTCTGGAACCAGAATCAAACTCAGGTCTTGCTGACTCTAGGCGTAATGCTCTATCCACTATGTCATATAGCTACAAAGAACTTCATAAATATTATTTCACTTTTATCCTCTCAACTGCTCATGGGGGTTAGGCATTATTATTACCCCCATATTACAGATAAAGAAACTGAGGCAGAGAGAAGTTAAGTGACCCGTGCCTAAGGCTAAATTTGAACTCAAGTCTTCTTAACTCCATATTCAGCACTACCTAGCTGTCTTTATAACAAATGAGAAAAGAAAGGTCAGTTTCTGAAGATTACATTTGTCTTCTGGTAACAGGAGCCTCTAAGAGAAGAACATTATTATTATTAAACATTATTACTAGTAAAGAATTATTAAAGAGCACAATTTTGTTCATTAGATTTCATAAGGCTCTCTGACATGTAGAGTAAAAATAACAGTGAAAGATTAGGGAGAGAACACAAGGGGAAAGAGAAAAAAGTTGGGGTGGAAAAAGCAAGAAGGGAGAAAAGTAGAGGGAGAGGGTTGTCGAAGAAGTGACCTCAGACACCTTTCCTACCTTTGACTAATATTTCAGCCTCCTCGTTTAACAGTAAGTTTCTGAAAATAAAGTCTCTGAGAAGAGAGAAATGGAGATTGTAAGAGAAAAGGAGAATGGAAGAAAAGGCTGGGGAAAGAAAAGAATAAGATATATTTGTATTGAGAAAGTTGCTCAAGCAACAATACACATATGGCAATGGATAATGAGTTCATTGGGGGAAAAAAGACAACAAGCCATTAACAGCTCTGTTTCCCTAACTTTTGTCTTTAACTCATCCATAATTTCCTTGTTGATTCTCTACTTGTATGTTGCTGGTTTTTTCGGTAATGAGTTGCAAAATTCATTAAAATTATGCAAAGCTGTATTTCTCTTTAAACATCTCTTTTATACAAAGTGGTTGTTAAAGAAAGCTTAGGCCAAGAAAAGATATCTGTCTCTTCCACAGTTGAACAAATACTCATTTTTAAATGATTCATGTTATTTTTCGGTCTTTTTAGCAGTAAAATATGCTGCACAGGACTGTTGCACACCTATGAATTTTACAAATAAAATTAAATTAAATTAATTAAATCTAACTTTCATTAAATCAGTATCATGTGCAAAATGTTATGCTAGGTGATGGGGATACAAAAAAAGAATGGTCCCTGTCCTCATGCAGCTTCTGTGCTATTATACAAAAGTAAACAAATACACAGCTTATGAAAAAGAATGAAAAGCAATTTCAAAAAATATAAATACAAAAAATCATGAAAATAATAAAAAGTAATTTCAAGAAGAGTGTTCTAATAATTAAAGATGCTAAGAAAGGGGAGCTGGGAAAGGGTTCATATAGGAAGTAGTATCTAAGCTGTTGTTCTTTGTCCTTCATTCTCAAAGAGGACCATGACATCAGGAAGGTGATGTCATGACTCGCAAGTGAATTGGATTTAAGTGAGGCAGGGCTGTGAAAAGCCACCAGCTTTACTTTCTCCTCCAAAGCCATCTGGGTCCAGTGGCAATACTGATTTGACGGAAGTTAGAGATTCTATAAAGAATAAGTGAGTAATTCCTCACTTTTCTCCAGTATTCCTATGAGAGGGAGGCATTTTTAATAAAGGTTGATAGTTCAAAGACTCTTTGGGGGGGAAAATTATCTCAGAAGATTTCTTTGAAGAGCAGAAGCATTGCAAATGAAAACTACTCAGAGAAACTGAGGTGTTGGAGGTGGGATGGGGGTGTATTCCCCATTTAACTGAAGCAGAAAAAAATAGGAAGACGGGTGCCAAAAGCAAAGTGAGTGGGAGACATTTAAAAAGAGAAAAGAGATATCATTAAGTCCAGTGTAGAATATTGCTGAAGAGAGTGGGCTGCCAATGGCAGAAGCACTTTAGCAATTTGCTAATGATTTGTTGTAGCTCCATGGGGCTCTGAAACAGTTATGGAGAGAGGAGCGGGGCAAAAGTTTGAGGGAAGATAGGAGATCCTATCTTTCTATAAAGATAGTCCAGTCATATAAAGAAGATAAAGAAGTCCAGTCATTGTCACAGAATCAGTAAGAAGCCAGCTCTAGGTCTTATGACCTACTGATGGAGAGAGTTTGAACTAGAAGAACTTTAGAGGTCATTTGTTCGGGGGGAGTAAAGCTACTTGCTTGAAATCAAGAGCCTAGAGCTCTTACATTATTCTCTCCCCTCTTCTGAACTGCTGTAGAATTTATTTTCTGTGTTCTGCATTTAGATATTTATTCACATATTAGATTATATCATGATTTTAATATTCCAGATACATACATCTTGCCTCAATTATATTGTAAGCTCTTTGCAAGTAATAACTAACATGACAAATGGTGCTATGGATAACATGAGAGGTGATGTATAGAATATTTCACCTACCTCAAGGAGTTTAAAATCTAGTTGAAGAGACACAAAGATATGAAACAGATGATTAAGTTCTAGAAATGTTTGACGGTCTGCAATGGTAAGGGAATGTGAAGAAAGATCTTCCCTGCCCCTTACTGGGCCTCACTTGTATCCCAACAAGAGAAGCTTGCTTAGGGGACGCTTGTTTTTCAGGAAGGCCCACACCTTTGTTACTTTGTAATTAGGGTCATGAAGGTTGTAATCTTCATATACATATATATATATATATACACCTTTGATGTAAGGTTTTACTTTGGGGTTCATTTATAGGAAGAATTGTGTGATTTGGCCAGATGAGACTCTGGGCAACTGTTGAACCCCCTGGTTTTGAAAACCCAGATGTTGGTGCTTCTCTCTCTGATAACTAACACTGTATGTATTGTAGTGATCAGACAGCTGGAAGCCTTGTCTGTCGGTCTGTTGAATTGTGTTATTTTCTCTGTATTTTTTGTCTGCTCAAATTTGTGTTTGTAGTTTCTGAGGTTCAGGGTGCTTTTCCCCCTGAATTAAGTGAATTACACACACACACACACACACAAATATGTTTGATTAAAGTAAGATCATTAACCCTTTTTGAGTTTCTTTCCTTAGAAAAGTAGGTCAAAGAACCTTTTCTAGCAGCCACCCTGGGTGTGCTAGGGTGCTTTCTGTTACAAGGTCTCAGAAGGAGGAAGGAAACAAATATTTATTCAGTGCCCTCTATTTGCCAGGCACTATGGTAAGTATTGCACAAATATTATTTCATTGCAGTCTTCACAACAGCCTGTGGGGTGGGGGAAAGGGCATAGGTACTTTCAGTATTACCATTTTCCCAACTGAGGAAATTGAAACAAACAGGTTAAGTGACTTGCCCAGAGTTCCACAGGTAGAAAATGTCTGAGGCTGGATTTGAACTCAGATCTACCTGATATTAAGCCTAATGTTCTATCCATTGTACCACCTCTTTCAGAGAAGGAAGAGTCCTGTAGGGATCAGAGAAGGTAAGAAAGCTTTCATGTAGCAAATAAAACTTCACCTTGATGTTGTGGATAGATAGGAAGTAGAGAAGGGATATAAGCGGGTGGAGGTGGGGGAGGTCATTGTGAACAAAGCCTTAGGAACAGAAAAAGCGCAGCTTCTATGGTAGGCAATCATCTGATTGGGATTGGAATGTGCTATGGAACAGCGAGAGAGAAATATGGGTTGGCAGAGTAAAGCCGAATTATAAGATCCTTCAGAAACTTTTCATGAAAGAATGAATTTTTCATTTTCAGTCAGTTGCATTAGTTTCATCTAGATTAGCAGTTCTCAACATGTGGGTCATGACCTCTTTGGGAGATGAATGACCCTTTCACAGGGGTCACAGGGGTCACCTAAGACCATCAGAAAACACATATTTCCTATGGTCTTGGGAACTGAGACATGGCTCCTCTATCTGTCTCCAGGCAGGTCCGCCCACATGCAAATCTGCCCAGATAGGAATATTAAAGAGTCATGGCATTAGAAAGGTTGAGAATCACTGATCTGGATACTGTCAAATATACTTTCTTTTTATATTGCCCATGATGACTTTTATTCCATTAAGAATGGTAATGTTTGACTTGAAAGTTCCCGAAAATCCAATGGATTATAAATGTAATGAAGATGTGCTTTATCTCTGGGCCCTCAATATAAAGAAAATCCATATCTATCATCTAGTAATGTGTAAATATATATAACCTAATGACTATTAGCAGTTGCTTTAGTTTTCACAGTAAGCATTTATTCTACTTCAAATGGCACCAGAAAAATATAATCTGAACAACCACTACAATTTCACTTAGACTTCATTCTCAGTAATGTTTTTTCCCCTCTGCAATGATGGAAAAGAAACAGAATTAATTATAGGAGACACCCAGATAATGATGTTGGAAAGCTGTGAAACAAATGTGCCTGTTCTGTCTCTTGAGAATTTTCATTAACACATCTTTGTACCAGACATTTGATCAACACATTTTTATTAAAAATGACTTGAAAAGACATATTCTGTCAAGAAGAAGTTACCTCCAGCTTCTGTTCAAGTTCCGTTAGTGAGCCACACAATTCAGTAACAGATTCTAGAACCTCTTGGTGTTTTGTTATTATTTTCTCAGCATACTTCTGCCCTTCTTCCAGACCTGGTAAAGGATAGGGAGGAGGGAAACTATTTAAAGGTAAATCTTTCAGAGAAAAAGTTCAAAATTCCCATCGTATCATTAGAATGTTAGGGAGGTGATAGCCAGCCAGCTATCCTGGCAAAGCACCTGTGAAACTACCTAGTTCAACAGGATGCCCTGCTCTTCAACCTCAGTATTCCATCTTCTTTCTCCTTGTCTTTGTATGGACTGTTTTTCACATCTAGAATCTTCTTTTTCCTCATTTCAGCCTCTGGAAATCCCCCATCTCCATCCAAGGCTCTAATTATGGACCACCTCAGGCATTTTCTAGATCCCTGAGTTCTATAAATCCTCACCTTACTCAGAACCCTAAATTTTGTTGTTCTTCAGTCTTGTCTGACTCTTTGTAATTCCATTTGAGGTATAATTTTACTTGTTTCCTAAATGTATATTTTTGCTATTGAGAATGTGATAAGAGGATGTGGGAGAGAAACCTTTGGATGCTGGATTACAACACATTCCTGGCTCTTTTTGGTCGCCCTTGTTTTTATTTTATGTTACTTGTGTTCTTGTTTTATTTTCTATCCCTCTGGAGAACCTAGAAAAACCAGAGGTTTAATGTAATAACAAGGAATTGTATGTATATTGACTGAAGGACGTTGTGAGTCACCATGGTTACCCATTCCTAGATACTTGATCATGTTCCAAAGGGAAAACATCCCCTTGGCAGAAACTGTGTCATTACATTTAGCATTCTGTGGCCACCTGGTGCTGTACCCACCCAAGTTGGATTTGCTTGGTGAGTGAATACTGTCCTTGGTCTCATAGGAATGATACCAGAGATTTCATAGAACATACTCATCAGGTTTTCTATCATCACTCTATCCAAGTCCAGCTGAGAGACTCTCAGATAAAGGAATTGTTTAAAGGGGCTTTAGCAAGGCAAGATTTCTCAGTCTGAGAGGTAGGATGTATTTCCTGCTCAAGAGGAAGAAAGATGAGATTATATATTTGCCAAATGATAAGTGAGTAAGGGAATACAGGACAGGTATGGGAACTGGACCTGAGATTTCACTGGCAGTGGGAATTCTCAGATGAGGAAATTCTATCAATGCTGGTTTTCACCTTCTCTGCAACTTATAGGGTTAGGGAATGTGATGTATGAAAAGTCCAAGAGACAATTTCCAGGTCATTACCAATTATTAATTACAGGTCTTTTGACAAGACCCTTACTAAGAGTTACCGATATCAAATTTAGTGACTTGCTCAGGGTCGCGCTATGGTATGGTGGTACTTGAATCCAGATCTTTATGGTTTCACAGGCAATTTTCTACAAAATGACACCATATTCTTCAGGGGGTACAATGGACAATATGATAACCTCTATTTCCATTTCCTCAATTAGGAAAATGGTAATACTAATTATTTAAATCCTAGCTCCTAATAGGGTTGGGTTAAGGAAAAGAGGCAAGGAGAATGCCTTTTTCTTATTTCCTCTACAATGAACTCAAAACATTTCACAGAGATTCAAGAACAATTTTCCTTAACTCTCTGTGTACTTAAAGGGTAAAGGGGTATTTTTGTTTATTTTTTCATGGCTTTATTCTTTAAGATTTCTCAATTTCCTAGCTTCTGTTATTTTTTTCTGCCCAAAGTTATTATTTTATTCTGGTTGTGTTGTTCTAGAGATGAACAATGGAATGGGGTGAAGAGAAGGCAACAGGGAAGAACAGACTACAGAAAGGAGTAGGTTAAAGCTAATGTTTTCCAGCTTATTTTTGCAGGATTCCCTCTCTGATCCACCCCTATTTAGTTTTGCTGGATTTGGGACTCCTCTTGGGTCGTGGAGCAGGTCAGTGTGGTGAGGAGACCCGAGGGCTTGAAGCATGCACATTTTCCATAGGATCAGACTCTGTACAGATTTGTTCAACAGCACATCACCAGAGGCCTTAAAAGAGTTCTCACCATATAAGTGTTTAGCCAGGGCAGTGATCTCCTGAATCCTCTCTTCTTGCTGAGGCACTGTAGGCATGATAAACTTATTGAACTGCTTATGAAGAATGTCGATAGCCTCCTTTGTCGTGCACTCCGTGGAATATTTCCCAACTCTAACAACCGTAGCACTGGCTTCTTCACACCAAAATTGACACTAAGTTAATGGGAAAGAGCAAAAAGATTGAAAAGGGGCCATCTGTGTAAAGTTCATGATGGTAGTCACTGAAGGGTCTATTTTTCACTTCCAAGAATTCCCTTGCTCATTTGGGAGTATTTTCTAAATCATTATAAAACAGATGGCAGAAAGTGATCTCACTGTTTTGTATTTGGATAACAAAGAGACAAAGGCTTATACAAATATAGGGTCTGATTTGGCTGTTTTTCTTCCTTAGATTTTTCTGAATTTTCTCTATAATACCTTGAGAGAGAAGTCCTTTCTGCTAAAAAAAATAAAAGGAAACTTTACTTGCAATTAACATTTAGCACTTTAAAAAAAGTCCCAAAGATTTTTTTTAAAGAACCAACTAGAACCCAATGTATTGTGTGTTACACGTATACTCTACTGTCAATATAACATTTTAATGTGTCCAAATAAAACCACTTGTAGGGATAATATTTAACCCATGAACAGAAGGGAGTTTATTTAGGGAGGAGTATTTTGACCTATCATTCAGAAAAGATACCAGTCATATTTCCAGAGCCTAGAGGAGAATTGAAACTGTTTTATCACTAAAAATAAATAACAATGATGAAAGGAATGTGTTTGACACAGGACAGAAGCCCTCTTGCAGGGTGAGAGATAAGGAAAACCCAACCCTGTTAGGAGCTAGGCTTTAAATAAATGTCACATAGCAGCAACAAAATTGTCAACTTGGTTCACATATAGAAGAATGATTAGCCTTAATGCAATGTCTAAGTGATGAATTTAACTATATTAAAGGCAACAAATGCACACACTATGCATTAGTCATAATAAATCTACCATATAGTGCACAATGCTTTCCTAGTATAAAGTTTCCTAGGTATGTAATATGAAAACATTTATTGATAATTTATTTTATGCACACACATACAAACACATATATGTGTGTGTGTATGTAGGTGTGCATCCATGTATGCTGTCATGAGAGAGTGGGATTGAAGTCAGGTAGATCTGGGCTCACATCTCCCCTCCAACACTTACCGGTTAAGTGACCTTGTGTAAGTCACATAGCAGAAAATTATAAACAGGATCCTCTATCCAGGCTTCTTAAACCGACAAAAATCACAGAGCAATTTCCTGTTCTCATATAGAGTAACCTAAATCTCATCACCATTGCTAAACACAAAAATATTCCCAGTATAATTCTTCCTACCAATACACACATTAATAAATATCTGAATCCTTTCAAAGTTTGAGAAATATATACAAATATCTATTTTTTTTTACCAAATTCCAAGGTGATTATACATATCTATCAACCTATTTGCAAACTCTTACATTTCTTCTATGCCTAAAAATTTAATTAATGAAATAGAGAATTACTTGCTTTGAGGTAAGCCTCCCTATCCACTCAAATGTTATGAACAACTTTAGGTCAATTAGACCAAGTCCTCTCATTATTCTTTCTCTACTCTGAGCTGTAAAACCTTGTTCAGGCTTGGTTTAGTACCTCTTCCATCAACTCCTGAAGATGCTCAGTCAGATCCAAATTCTTCTTGTAATCTTCCACAACTCTGCCAAATTCATCTACTTGTTTCTTCAACTCTTTTATTGATTCCAGGAGTATTGTTATTTTATTGTTTGGGTAATTTAATAAAGAATCAGATATTTTGTTCTCAAAATTTTCCATTTTTTTCTTTAGGGTCTGAGAAAAAGAAAAATCAATATTATATTTATAGTTATGATAATGTAAGAAAAATTATTTCTATCATAATGAGAGAGGCATTCCTAAGAACAATGACCTAGAAAAAAATGAAGAGATTCTTTACTATTGTCTTTTAAAAATCCTAGTGATCACAAGTACATTTTTTTTAAGATTACTTTTTCTTTCAGATTAGCCAGAGGTTTTTTTTATTGTTGTTTTCTTTTTAAAGCATTAGAATCATGGTGAAGTCCAAGGACATTAAAAAATAATAGGAGTTACTGAAACCCTGTCCTTGTCAGCTTCCTACAATGCACAAAGCCAATAGTTAACCAGGATTTTAGAACTGAAAAGTGAAAAGCAACAGAGATTATTATATAGTCCATGAGGTTTAATACATACCTGCATTTTTTCAGCATAAATATCCACTTGTTGAATTTGGTTTTTGAGAGCTTTCAAATTGCGAGCCTTTTCTGTTTTCTTGGAATAGTTAAATTTCAAATTGTTAAATTTCTTTTTAATATCTTTGAATGATTCTCTATGCTGCAATTGGAGAAAGAGAAAGTATGTTTTAAATGACATTAATATCTTAATTTTTGATTCATTATTTCAATACATGATCAATCTTATGTACTTTGACATTTTTAGAGCACTGTTCAATAGAAAATATGTCTGCTCAAATGAATTTATGTGTATGTACGCTTAAGTGTGTGTAGATGTTTGCACATATTTTTGTAGATGTATGCATGCATTGTACATTATATGTGCATATATATGCTTGTGCATGTTTATATGTACACATGCATGCACACAAAAAATTATATATAGTGTGTGTATATTTATATGTGGGCATATATGTATTTATACACATATATTAATATGTCAGCCAACTACACTTCCCAGGCAAAATTCAGATTGCTGCCTGCTTTGTGTGGGTATAATTCATAATGGTTTTTACAATTTTGAATATCATTACAAACTATTATTTTAAAAATACTAAATATTAAATTAAAACATTAATTCAATGGCCATTAAATATTATTTTAATCCATGAAAATCATTTTTAGTTTGCCAGGCTGTTTTGTGCTAGACCTGCAATTTCATTAGTAGTAAGGAAACTTCCTCTATCAATGGAGATAAGCTATTTTCTGAAACTTACAGGCCTAGA
>CM053596.1:186914907-186972967 GCA_028646575.1 Pseudocheirus occidentalis | reverse complement strand
TGCTGCTTCTCAGCTGTTCTTGCTGCTACAGCCGCCTCCCACTGCTTCCTTGCCCTGGGAGCAGTTTGGCCGGACCCGCTCTTCTCCTCCCGAGTTAGCAAAATCCACTGACCTTGCTCTTAGCCTTTTTTTCTTCTGGCCTGATAAATGTGGTAACTGTGCCTCCAGTGCAGCCGATCTGCTCTCCTATAGACGCGGCTCCCCACCCGATGCTCTGGGGCCTGAGCCAGCCAGGGTTTCGGTGGTGGCACCCAGACTGCTGCGAAGAGCCCCGCCTGCTGAGCTGCCTGTAGCAACAGATGTGCTTTCTGTCTTGTGGAGAGTTTTGGAGCTTGAAAATCTGTTTAGCAACCCATTTTATGAGTTTTTTAGCGTGTTTGTGCGGGAGCTGCAGTGCTTTGCTGCTTCTACACCATCATCTTGGCTCCGCCCCCGATGCTGTCATTTCTGACACAGTTTACAAAGCACTTCACATATTCTGTCTCTTTGAGTTTTACAATAGGACTGTGAACTAGCTCGTGGAAATTTTATATCAGTGGAAAACTCGGACTGTTTGTTCAAGTGATCCCATTCTATCTCACCTCCTCCAACACACCCCTCTTCTGTCATCACTACCCTTGCACTTATGTTCAGTCTCTTCCTCTATGCTGACTCCTTTCCTACTGTCTACAAACATGCCCATGTCTCTTCTATCCTGAAAAAACCCTTCACTTGATCTTTTCAGCCGTGCTATTGTCCTATATCCTTCTGTCCTTTGTAGCTAAACTCCTCAAAAGGTTGTCTGCAACAGGTGCCTCCATTTTCTCTCCTCTTACTCTCTTCTTAAACCCCTTATAGTCTATTTTCTGATCATCACACAGAAATTAGTCTCTCCAAAGTTACTCATGACCTCTTAAATGCCAAATCCAATGGTCCTTTCTCAACCCTCATTTTCCTAAACCTTTCTACACTCTTTGACACTGCTGACTGATCACTCTTTCCTTGAAACTCTCTTCTCTCTAGGTTTTGGGGATACCATTCTCTCCTGGCCTTCCTCCTACCCATGTGACCCCTCATTCTCTGTTCCCTTTGCTGTATCCTTCTCTACATCATGCTTTCTAACCATAGATGTCCCTTGGGGTTCTGTCCTGGGCCCTATTCTATTTTCCTTCTACTGCACTTGATATTCTCATCAGTTGCCATGGATTTAATTACTATCTTTATGCTGATGATTCTCAAATCTACCTATCCTGCCCCAGTCTCTCTGCTGACCTCCAATTTTGTACCTCCCACTGCAGACATCTTGAACTGGATGTCCAGTAGGAGTCTTAAACTCAATATGTTCACAGAAGAACTTATTATCTTTCCCTTAAACCACCCCCTACTTTCTCTATTATTGAAGAGGGCGATGCCCTTCTCCCAGGCCCTCAAGCTAGCAGTCTAGGAATCATCCTGAGTTCTTCACTGCCTCTCATCCCCTATATCCAAGCTGTTGCCAAGTCCTATTGATTTTGCTTTTGCAATAGCTCTCAAATACACCCCTTTCTCTTTTCTTACATTGCCATAATTCTCATGTAGGCCCTTACCATCTCACACCTGGACTATGGCATTAGCCTCCTGGAGAGCCTGCTTGTCACAAAACTCTCCCCACTCCAATCTATTCTTCATTCAGTCACTAAAGTGATTTTCCTAAAATGCAGGTACAGTTATGTCATGTGCTGCTTCTACTCTACTCAGTAAACTTCATTAGCTTCCTATTGCCTCCAAAAGCAAGTACCAAATGCTCTGTGTGTCATTCAAAGTCCTTTATAATCTACCCAACCCTCCTACCTTTCCCATCTTCTTACACCTTACTTCCATCCAGTGACACTGGCCTCCTGGCCAACAATAAATTCTATCTCTTGGCTCCAATTATTCTCTTGGGCTCTCCCCTATGTTTAGATCACTCTCTCTCCTCCACTCTGCTGATTTCCCTGGCTCCCTGTAAGTTCCACCTTCTTTAGGAAGCCTTCTCTACCGCCTCTAACCCATTACCTTCCTTTTCTTAATTATTTCCTATTTATCTTGTATATATCTTTTTCTGTATATATTTGTGTGGATATTGCCTCTTCCATTAGACTGTAAGCTTCTTGAAGACAGCGGGTGTCTTTTGGTCCATACCTTAACACAATGCCTGACACATAGCAGGTACTTAAATGTTTATTGATTGATTGATTTATACATAGCTAGTAACTATAGACAGGTAGGATTTTAATCTAGTTTATAAGTAGCAGAAGGAAATAAAAACCTATGTCATCTGCTTTCACAGCTCCTTTGACTATAATATACTCACAAATGAATTATAAGGTCCTATAAAGAACTGATGGCTAGGTCCTGTTCAGTATGAATAATGAATCTTATGAAGTGGCCACAAAATTTTTGAATTTGCACTCCGTATTTCCAATGAACTGAACCTAATAACAATATTTTGCAGAATTATAACTTTGAAAAGTACAAATTTAGGGTAGCTAGGTGGAGCAGTGAATAGATCATTGGCCCTGGAATGTGGAAGACCTGAGTTCAAATCTGGCCTCAGATACTTGACACTTACTAACTGTGTGACCTTGGGCTAGTCTCTTAACCCCAATTGCTCTCCCTTCCCCCCCTAAAAAAAACAAACCAACAAAAAGAGTGCAAATTTGAATACATGTGACCATTTCCCAAACTAATCAGGACCTATCTGTACTCTAAGTCCTTCCATTTCTTGCTATTCTATCATTCTTATATTCAATGGTTTGAATATGGGGTATAGAAAAAATATTAATGGTGATTTAAGTTTTATTATCTTAATCATCTACTAACAGTTTTTGGATATCCTATATATATACATGTACCCTAACTTAGTCCGATTCTTTCCTTATTTTTCAACTCAGATCAGCTCTCACAGCCACTATGTGCAAAATTCTCATAAGTCACCCAGATATATCCGTGTAAAGATTGTAAATGGAGAACTGAAAATGAGACATAAGTGGCAGAGAGGAGGAATAGAACAAATGGGGACTTGCAGATTCTTGCTCTAAATGGTTTAACCAATTATATTCTTCATATATTTTCTAGAAGAGATCAGCCATTTGTAGATCATTGAACACAAAGTCTAAGAGAAATCACCATTGCATCCAAGGAAAGCAAAATCCACTTATGACAAATAAGAATACCTGACCATGGAATGAAGAGCTGACTTTTTGATGCCACATTTAATTGACCCATTCTAATATAAACTATGTCAGTCTGACAAATATTTCCCAGAATTTAAGAACCTACTAAAAATATTGCCAACATAGGAAGCACTGGAAACCCCCTACTTTTTATGTTCCCCACCACGCCCTAAAGTAGTGAGAAACCCAACAATAAGCAATACTTGTTTTAAATTCTTATAAAGGCATTTATCTGAAAGGCTTGGCCATATTATAGCTGATAATTCGATTCAATAAATATTTATTGAGTGTCTATTCCATGACACTGTGAAATGTGAGCTGTTAATAGAAGCTGGGATAACTTGTAAACTATCTCTTAATGACAGCAAACAAATGATTTCAGAAGGAATGAAGATTGCACTCATGCCCAGTTATTAGTGTCATAATAACACCCTGGTTGCCCTACAAAGCATTTTATCAGAGTGATTATTTAAGATTCAACTATATTATGGGAACAAACATCTCAAGGGGTCAACTCAGTCAAAATATCTTTTGGATTTATCTTTAACACTTGCAGAAATCATTGGCAAAGTGCCAGCTGATTTGAATAATTGGAACAATATCAGCATTGCCTCTGCTATAATCATGTAAGAGTTTGAATTCTTGTCTAGATTTACCTATGAATGATTAATAGTATTTATGATGTTAATATACTATATATTATAAGATTATTAAGCACAAATTTTATGTAATGAGTAAATCAAGGAGATGGAGACATATTAAACATCTCCATTTATAAAATATAACATTTAAGTAGTATACATTGTATAGAGAAAAAAACATATATGATCCAAAAGTATAAAGGGTACTTCTTGAAGTAAGGGCATATAGTTGATTGTTGGTTGGAAAATTATTAAATTAAAAAGTGTATTATTGTTCAATTAACATGTTTACCAAGAAATCAATTAAGTTTTACAAATCTATGTCATCTAGGAATTAGGAAGACATGTGAGTTTGATGGGGAATAAATTTAATTATTGGATCAAAATATCATGGTCTATATTCATGTATAATTGTGGCAGGTGCCTTCATGGTCCCAAAGGGCATAATTGACTTAGACTCATCTGCAGCTTCAGGCATACCATCTATCATGCTTGAGAAAACAGAGAATACCCATGATATGTCCTTGGATCATTTGCATTATTCCAAAAGATCATTTAGCTTGATCTGACTTTTTTCCCCCCTGGATGGATTAACCTCTTTGTTAAACCTCTTTTGAACCCAAAAAATTAGCAATAAAACTTTGGTCAAATGTAAAGGTTGGGACTCTGTGTGGTGTTCAATTTGCTATATCTATTCCTTCATATTAAAAAAATTAATATCTCTTTGAAGTCAGGTTTATAAAGAATAAGTCTTAGATCTAATCCTTAAATTTCATATTATAAAACTTGAAAAGTCAAGTTCAGATACAGAAATACTGCTAAAAGATGAGCAAGAGTTTATTTCTGTTTATTGCAGCTTATACCCTTCTGCCAAAGATGATTTATAAGGCCGGAGAATCTCTTCATGGCAACGTGGGTATGTTGAAATGGGATCGGCTCATTTCTGACACATGAGATCTCTTGTCTAACATTTGCAGCTGCTAATACTTTTCCCTTTGGGCCTCACTGGAGAACCAATTCAAACTTAAGGCCATGTGCTTTTACTACCACCATTCTAAATGGAAGTTATAAACACAACAAGATCCTGGGGATGACTTTGTATCTAGAGCAATAGAAAGATCTCTTAGCCACTCCCAAAGTTCTCACTTACTACTTCAACTTAAAGAACCTAGCAAATCCTTTCATCCCTGGTTTATTCTGCCCTCCTAACCCCACCCCCAAACCAGGCTTCTGTTCTCTCCTCTGACAGAACTAGGTATCACTTTTGTTCATCCGCGGTGTCATGATTCATGCAGCTGTTTCTAATTTTAGTCAGCCTGTCAAACGTGCAGAATGGTCAGAGATGTCTAAAGCCAACTGCTAACCTTGAGAGTATCAGAAGAGGCAACTGATAGAAGCATAGGTTGATGTAAGAGTTACCATATATTGCATTTACGAAAATAATTATTTTGGGGAAACCAGGAGGACTTGGATTTCTAAGTGTTTGACTTTTCTGTCCTTTCCCCTGCCCCTTTTGGGGCTGTGCTTCTGACATAAGCAAGTTAGTTGACATAAGCAAGCACTTCACAGAAAAAAATTTGGGCCAGGCTACATGTGGAAAAAGCAACTGAAAGAACCCATTACTTCATTGGTAGAGGTAAATTCCCCTTTCACAGAGCATAGGATTACAGATCTGTAACTGGAAAGGACCTCAGAAGCCACGTCTGATTCTCTCATTTTACAAATGAGGAAATTATAGCTAAGAAAAGTTAAAACGATATGTCTGTGATGACACGGGTACTGAGTATGTGAGGTGAGATCTGATCCCTAGCCCAGTGCTTTCTCTGCTGCCCCACATACAGGTGCATACAGATCTTAACCTCCTATAACTTAGCAGACAGTCTTCACGAGAGGTTGCGGATGCAGTAAAAGCTCTTCATCTTATGAGGAGGGGCAATATAGCATAGCGTAGTGAACACGAAGAACTGAACTAGGAATTAGGAAAACCCGGGTTCAACTTATGTTTCTGATGATTATTGAATATTACGCATGTCAGTCATGTCTGACCCTTCATGACCATATTTGGGGTTTTCATGGCAAAGATACTGGAATAGTTTGCCGTTTCCTTCTCTATCTCATTTTACATTTGAAGAAACCAAAGGTAAACAGGGTTAAATAACTTGCCCAAGGTCACACAGCTAGTAAGTGTCTGAGACTGATTTGAATTCAGGTCTTTCTGACTCTAGGCCTAGCTCTCTATCCACTGAGTTACTTAGTTACCTTCTTACTAGATGTATGACTGCATATAAATATGGTCCTCTCTGTGTGCCTCAGTTTCCTCATCTGTAAAATGGGTGGAATGATACCTATAATACCCACCCCACTAGATTTTCTCAAGTGTAGATGCGAAAATATGTAAAGAACATTGGAAAAATGAAAGTACCGCATAAATGTCAGTTATTATTATGTCTTTCCAAATTTAATTGTTTTAGTCATAGAACTACAGATGTATAATTCATCTCTAGACCGAAGTTTGAGAACTTATTGATAGACCCTGTCAGAGTTAACACTGTTAGAATAAGCCTTCAAGGAACCAAGGTCATTGCCATCCTACCATGAAGAATCAGTAGGATTGTCATGGAAGAAATATATTTCATGAGCAGATGACTAGGGAAAAAATGACAGTTATTACTTTGAAATTGTAACTCTTCTCAAAATCAGTCAGAGTCAAGTATTAGGCTCGGAGTCTGCTGAAAACAAGTAGACTGAGATAGAAACAGTGAACAAAGATTCAAGGGAAGTTTGCATTTCTTAGGTTTGTCTGACCTGGCTACCAGTGAATTCACCTGGTATGTGAATCCCGGCACTCGTAGGCAGTGCAGGCTCCTATCTATTTGTATAGGTGACAGACGATATGTTTCAGTAGAGAAAATGCATCAAAATAGTTGTGCTTTACTGTTCCTGGGTACCACTGTGAAATCTCTATAATTTCAATGCCTCAGACCTCTTCCCCTTTTATAAGGTCTTTATTTCTTTCAAATATTTTCTTATCTTTGTCTTTCTGCAAAAGGCTTCTCTCCATTAGCCCACTATTGTCTATATTTAATTAAGAAAAGCTTTCTGATAAAATTACTCATGCTAGGACTAGGGGTTAAGGGAGTGTGTGTATTCCGTTCGGTTTAGAACTGGAAGGGACCCTTAGACACCGGTGAGTCTACCCTTCTCACGGGGCTCAGGTGAACATAAATTGTAATTGCTTCTGTTTTGGCCAGAAACACTGAGGGTCTTCCCCTCCCAGATCCATTGTTTTTTTGGTTAGGTAAAAGAGGCCATTCCTTAGGTTATTTCTTACTTAACTTTAATCACTGAATGGGCACTGCCTCAGTCAAAGTAAGAACTCGACTTTAGTTTAAAATAGCCAAGGAATCCCACTGCATCCCGGGCCTTCTCCAGTCATTCTGATCTATATCTTGCCACTGGACCTGGATGGCCCTGTAAGAGAGAGTGAGGCTGGTGACTTTGCACAGCCCTCCTCACTTAAATCCAATTCACTTAGAAGTCATGGCATCACCTTCCTGATGTCCTGGTCCTCTTCCAGAACAAAGGACAACTGCAGCAGCAACAATGCTAGCACCTACTTCCTTAGGGTTGTTGTAAGGATCAAATGATTTTAACATATGTAAAGCATTTTTCAAACCTAAAGTGCTTTTCAAAAGTTAGATAGTATTAGGATTCTTTTAAACTTATTAATAATACAATATTGTTTGAAACACCCCAATTCCAGGTCTGGTACCTTATTAACCACCCGCTTTGGCTATTCTAAGTATGCTCTTCTAAGTATGAGCGTTTTAAAAGAGGTGTTTGAGAAAAAGGTAGTGCTGCCCAAAGTTCAGGTATCAGAGAAGGAGAAATCTTGGGGCCTTTAGGAGCTTTTTCTTCCTTCCAGCCCCCTTCCTATTCCTTTCTTCCTATATCAGCTCTTTGTCCAGAAGCCTACCTTTCCCAACCCCCAAATTACAGACCACTGAGCTCCTCATTACGGCATGTCTGGAGTAAGGGACAGTTCTCCTGTATCAGTCATTCTAAAGGGGACTATTTGGATAGAAAAGACAGTAGTTTCTTTTTTTATATCTTGGGGCAACAATTTATCACAATTATTCAAACATTTTAGGCACTGAAAATGTCTTTTGTGTTGATTAGGATTCACCTTAATTGGAGGGGTCAAAAAACTAAAGCTAGTTTCGTTAAAACTATGTCCATCTGGATCTTTTAGAGAATAATTCTGACTAGTCATATTTTCTGAATAAGCTAAATTCTTTTCCCATTAAGCATCTAAAACAGTTTGCATTTTACTCATTTTCTTTAGATTTCTTTAGAAAAATCTTTTAAAAATATATCACCTGGGGCTGCTAGGTGGCCCAGTGAATAGAGCACTGGACCTGGAGTCAGGAGGACCTGAGTTCAAATTTGACCTCAGACACTTAGCACTTACTAGCTGTGTGACCTTGGGCAAGTCACTTAACCCAAATTGCTCTGCCCTCCCCCCTAAAATATATATATATATATATAATCACCTACTTCCCTGGGTTATTAATCAGAATATGCTGTCAATTATTTAACCTTTTCTTAATGATTAGCGTCATCAAGATGTATACTCATCATTGGACTGGGCTCATTTGTCCCTTCACGAAATGATGCCAGGAAACTGTTCATTTTCAGCTCTTATAGGATTTTTTCTCTACTAACATGCTATGCCAACGCCTGAGAATGACTTTGAAATAATTCTGTAATCTCACGAGCTGTGCAAAGCTTAGACAGGCCCTACCCAGCTGGAAATGTTTTGAGTACAGGATGAACAATGACTGTCTTGTCATCTGAAGAACTGCATAGTTGATGGATTTCTCCCCCTCTGGCCTCAGAAAAACATATAATACTTATAATAGCATTTATGCAATACCTTAAGGACTGCAAAGCACTTTATAAATATTATTTTGTCCTCACAACAACTTGGGGGCAGGGTTCCTATTATGATCTTCATTTTACAGATTTGAGGAAATGGAGACAAACAGGTTAAGAGACTTAGCCAGGGACATATGAGTAATAAGAGTCAAAGGCTGGATTTGAGAGTTTGCAAGAAGAAATCCAGTTTGTTTGAATTGTGTATACAATAATTACAAATAGGCCCTGAGTGAATGGCCTGAGAGACTCCCCTATATATAAATTTCATGCATAGCACATAGGCATAGGTGCTGTGGTTTTCATTTTGGGCTGCTTAGAGGACTTTTAGAAATGTATTTATTCCCTGGTCCTCATCCATGTTCCAGATAGAAGAGCTTCTGATGGGTAAAGTAGTATTATTGTTATTATTATTTTGGAACAATCTGTAAGTTAGATGATATGCATCTAAAAGTAATCATCCAGAATAGTTATTTTGAAAGTATATGTCATTGATCCTTCCATTCTCTATCAGAGACATATTAACAGTGTTTGAACTATGGACAATTCCATTAGCGTCATGCAAATGTAAAGGTGACTTTTGAGTGGGCATGATAAAAACAGCCTTGGAATCAACTGATCATGCTAAATATAGAAATCTAACAAAAAAGTGACCAAATTAGAATAAGCTCTCAGAAAGGGCACTGAGCAGGGAAGACTGGGTTCTAGTTCTGGCTTTGACCTTGGGTAACTTTGGGTAAGTTCCCGGCCTGGGTCTGTTTCCTCATCTTTAACACAAAGAGGTGGTAGGAGTTGCTCTCTAAAATCCCTTTCAGTCTCACTGATCCATGATTTTATTACTTGTTTCATATGGTACAAGCAACTAATAACCTGTGCCTTTGATGTGGCAGCCAGGTGGTACAGTGGATAGAGAACTGGGTCTGGAGTCAGGAAGACCTGAGTTCAGTTCTGCCTCAGACAGGGAACAGCTGTGAGACCCTGGGCAAGTCACTAAACTCTGTTGGCCTGTCTCCTCATCTATAAAATAAACTGGGGAAGAACATGGCAAACTGTTTAAGTATCTTTGCCTAGAAAACGCCAAAGGGGGTCACAAAGAGTCGACTGAATGACTGAACGTCTTGTCAATTGGTACAGATTGTCACACACACACACACACACACACACACAAATCTACAATGGTGTTCAAAGTCTATGCATAAATATACATTCTATATATTCCAGGGTAAAATGAAAAATGAAAAAATATTAAACCCACCCTATCTCTCAACCTTAAGACAGTGTTGCATAATGTTTGAGGTATAGACAAAGGTGATAATAATTTTGTAAGTCATGCTATACAGCTGAGGTTAAAAAGTCCACCTTTTTTACATTAAATCAGATAAAGGGAGTTGCTTATTAGTTTGTTGTTGTTTTGCCTATAAAAGGCATCATAGTTTCACAAATACACTATTTTTCAACACCTTGAACAATTTTCTCTCCCCAAACCCAATGTGGTCTCCTTTGTGGTTGGGATTGAGTCATTTCAGTCATGTCTGATTCTTCGTGACTCCATTTGGGGTTTTCTTGGCAAAGATTCTAGAGTGGGCTGTCATTTCTTTCTCCAGTTCATTTTACAGTCGAGGAACTGAGGCAAACAGGGTTAAGGGACTTGGCCAGGGTCACATAGCTAATAAGTGTTTGAGGCAGGATTTAAACTCAGGTCTGCCTGACTCCAGGGCTGGCACTCTATCCACTGAATCTCCTGGGCATTTCCCTTTAGCATAGTTTAAATCAATTCTAATTAAAATTGATGTTGGCATAGTCTGACCAGTCTGGTTTCTGAAATAACTGACTACACCATGCTATGGACTGACAACAGGTAGAATATGGAAATGTATTGAGATGATTGATTTATATCTTAAAGAAACAGAGACCATGAGGACAAGGTCCAACTGAATTCCACTTTCCAGACTGATGGTGAGAGAAGAATATCCTGAGGACTATGATTAGCCTAATGACAAGTATGTTGGTGGTCAATTACCGTTCCTGTAAACATCCTTTGAGAACGGCTTTCAACACCTTGGCAGCCAAGCAATGTATAACACATATCCTTTCTATTAAGTTGTGTAGCTGACTTAACAAAATTGTAGGCTGCTGGGTAAGGAACCCAACATTATTGTTTTATGTAGTACCCTGTCCTTTGTAAATAATAATAAAAATTAGTTCAATAAAAATTTGTATTTTACTTAGTGTTTCAAGTGGCCCAGATGTAACAGTAATAATAAAGTCTGTATGGCAAACATTACCATTTATTGTATTGTGGAATTCAGCTGCTTCTTGCTATTTTGAGTTCCATACCAGAAAACAAACAAGTACTCATTATTTAGACTAAGGAGTATTGGAAATACACCTTACAATTATTTTTCCATTAAGCCTGAATTTGGTTGAAAAGCCTAGGGAGCTGATGCTGTTTTGCACAGCAGCTACATATGTTTATGGTGAGGATCGAATCTAGCCTAATTTATTGCATTTTTTTACTCAGGTTTTCTCTTTCAGTTAATAATATAACACCATAGCCCATAGGGACAATGTTCTCCAGTTTCACTCTGGCCTCTCCCTCTTCTGTACATTCGAGCAGGCTGCATACATGGCTTTGCCTTGAATTTGCTCCTTTATCGCCGCTCGTTGAAATTATCTGTCGATAGCCATGATCTCAGATGCCATTTCTCTCTGAAACCTTTCTTGATCCACCTCTTCCCTCTACCTCCCGCCCCAGGCGAAAATGATCTCTACTACGTGCAATTTTCCTAATGCATTTTGTCCTTAATTCTTCCTGCTATACATCTTACTTATTTGTGCATTATTGTCTCCCACATCCAATCAGGTTGTTCCCTGAAGGCAGATACTGTGTTGCTATGGTTCTTCATCTTTGTATACTTGGCATCTAACAGGCTCGTACTGGGTTTTGTTGGTTCAGATCACCTCTGATCTCACTGGTTCAAAAAGTGTCAAATAGCATACAAGTTTCATCTAAGTTCAGAATTCACTTCACCAATGCATGTCAGAAATTGCCCTATATTCGTGAGTTAAGGAATTATCTGGGCACTGACAGGTTGGGAGTTCCATAGGGTCCCTCAGCCTTGTATGTCTTCAAGGTGAGCTTTAAAGACAGATTTTCCTGATTCTGAAGTTGGCTTCTATCAGTAAATACTTAAATGAATAATTATCCACCATAGGCTCTTAGGTCATCTTTGGGTCTGACTTTACTTGTACTCTGTCCCCTGCCTGAATTGTCTTTCTGTTATTAGACCTTCTTAAAAGCCAAAATAATGTCACTTCCTACAAAAAGGCTTCCTCAACTAACTTGACTTGGAGAGCCATTTCCCTTATTCTAACTTCCCTCAAAACTTGCATATCAATTCATAATTATATAGTACTTTACACAGCTTTTTCTTCTACCAATAGCCCTGTGGGCTAAATAATAATAAATTTTTATATGAGAAAGTTGCAGCTTACCAAGATAAAATAACCTCATATCTAAGACCTCATATCTAGTAAATAGTAAAGATGATATTTGAAAACCCTGAGTCTTATGAAATCAGGTCTTCTGTCCACAATATCCTGCTTTCTCCCCAAGTACAGTCTATACTATAGAAATATGAACTTGCTTAAAAGTTGTCTTACAGGGGTCAGAGGGCTTAGAATATGATATTCCAGAGATCAGAGTAGTTAGGATTGAAACCAAGAATCACCTACCCAACAAAACACTTCAGGGGAAAATAGACATTCAACGAAATAGTGGACTTTCAAGCATTCTTGATGAAAAGATCAGAACTGAACAGAAAATTTGACTTTCAGATACAAGAATCAAGAGAAGCATGAAAAAGTAAACAGGAGAAATCATAACAGACTTATTAAAGTTGAACTGTTTACATTCCTATATGGAAAGATGATATTTGTACCTCATGAGACTTTTCTCAGTATTAGGGTAACTGAAGTGAATATATATATATATATATACACATATATACATATATATGTGTATATATACATATATAATTTACATATATATAGAGAGAGGGCACAGGGTGAGTTGAATATGAAGGGATGATATCTAAAAAATAAAATGAAGGGGTGAGAGGAATATATTGGGAGAAGGATAAAGGGAGAGTAAATTATCTCACATAAAAGAGGTAAGAAAAATTATTACAATGGAGGGAAAGAGGGGTGAGGTGAAAGGGAATGAGTCGACTTTACTCTTATTGGATTTGGCTTTAGGAGAGAATTACACACTCAATTGGGTATCTTACCCTATAGGAAAGTAGGGGGGAAGGGAATAAGGTGGGAGAGGATGATAGAAGGGTGGGCAGATTGGGTGAGGGAGTAATCAGAAGCAAACATTTTTGAAAAGGGACAGCGTCAAAAGAGAAAATAGAATAAGTGGCGGGCAAGATAGGATGGAGGGAAATATAGTTAGTCTTTCGCAATATGACTATCATGGAAATGTTTTGCATAACTACACACATATAACCTATATTGAATTGCATGTCTTCTCAATGTGGGTGAATGGGGAGGGATGAAGGGAGAGAATATAGAACTCAAAGTTTTTAAAAGCAGATGTCAAAAAAATTGTTTTTGCATGCAACTGGGTAATAAGATATACAGGCAATGTGGTATAGAAATCAATCTTGCCCTACAAGAAATTAAAAGGGGAAGGGGATAATGTGGTAGGGTGATAGAAGGGAGGGGAGACTTAGGGAAGTGGTAATCAGAATGCACTCCATCTTGGGGTGGTGATTTGGGAGAAAGATAGGGAGAAAATTTGGAACTCAAAATCTTGTGGAAATGAATATTGAAAACTAAAAATAAATAAATTCTGATTAAAATGGAAAAAAGAAAAGCTGTCTTAAAATTATATTTGTTTTACATGTATATGTTTTGATTCTCCAAATGTTATTAGAGTTCCAGGACTACATCCTGTACACATCCTTTTTAACTGCAGAGCACCTTGTAGGGCACACAGAACAGGGGCTTACTAGATGCATAGTTCATTAATAAGCTATTCATAGGAGAGTGGGAAGAGCACTTCTTTGATTCTTAGGAGATGTGGGCTGAAATTGTAGCTTCCCCATTTACTAGCTTTGTGACTTTGTAGCTGCCATGTGACATCTTTAAGCATTAATTTCTTTATTTAGTTAATAAGGTTATAGGACAAGATGATATCTAAGGTTTCTTGCATCTCGAAAATTCTAAGCTTCCATGATAATTTTACCTCCAATTAAACTGAGCTATGCTAGGGCTGCTGTTCCATTAGCAAATGAAGTGACAAAGAAGAGTAAATTTGTAAATTAACTGCTGAATGACAGAAAAACAACAATGCTCAATATACCTGCTATTCACCCAAGATCACAGGGCTCTGAGTACAAACAAAAGAATTCTATATCCCAGCCTACCCTGGTTATATCATTCAGTGCTAGAGATAACACTGAGATTGATATGATCAGCAGCCCCGCACCCCTTTTCTGTCTCTAGTCTAGGAACACAGGACAACTCTACAATCAGACCAGCGATGGACTATTCTTTGGTAGAAGGCTGATCATCCCTGATATCATATCCCTGGCTAGTCCAGAGACACTTCTGTTATTCCTGGAAGCTACCTTTGTAGCTCTGTTCCCCCTGGCTTCTGGAAAGACTGTCCACCCAGAGGTGATAGCCCTGTAAATAAAAGCAGTGAATCTGGGAGCCCCATCAGCCAGACCCAGCTCCACAAATCACACAACTTGGCTAGTCTCCCCATAGTACAAAGACTGGGCTAAGGGCAGCTGGGAGTGGTCCTACCTATGGCATCAGTAAATTGAGAAATGCCCCGCTTGCCCATCTCTAAAGGATTAGGAATGACCACTTTTGTACAATAAAGACAATGATAAAGACGGAATGAGTCACAGAATCATAGAATTTGAAAGTCAGAAGGGATTCAGCAGACATATAATGTGGCCCTGAGTACAGGCAAGTGATTTTGTTCTGGGACAAGGGATCATAAGGCCGTATTAGAAAAAAAAATGACAAAAAGTGTTTTCCCAGCTGCTCTAGTCAAGATGTATGAGACTGTAGTCCTGTTTTAGAAATGAGCTGGAGTCCCTGGGTGTTTTTTTTTAACAAAGTATTGCAAGTTCTTACTAAGAAAGAAAATGTTAGCTGCGGACTATAACTTGGGGGCACCCAGAAGACCCAATTATTACATCTCTGGATGGCAAAGGGACTATATCTAATAACTCACACTATGATAGACTAGCAGACTTGTCTCAGTCCCAAAGCTATGTCTCCTGGGTCACAAAAAAAGGATAGCAAAGCTCTACAATCATTTGCACAGGGCTGAAATAAAAATAGTTGTCAGATCTCTGTTCCTGTTTCCCTCCTGTTGTTCTGGATCTAGAAGGGAAGGGGCCACATTCTCTCTCTCATGCCTTGTTCAAGTCATGATCATTTTATAGAACATGCACCTGCCTGAAATCTAAAACCACAGGGCTAATTATGCTGTGGGTAATAGTAAGTGGGTATTCCCTGCATTTTGGAACTAGGCCACTGCCAAGTGACTGATTTTCTTTACTATATTACTATGAGATGACAATTTCTGATAATATTTTTGGAGCTAGAATTAATAGGATAAACATAAGTGGTATGGATTAGAGCAGGGCTTTCTTATTTCCTACAGGGATGGAAAGGAACAAAACTCAGAAGTACTTAGTCTGGTTGCCCACCTGGGTATAGGCATATGCCCTACATGCTAATTTGTGCCACTGTCCTATTGTACCCAGGAAACCATATGATGCTGATAGGTTCAAGTAAGAGGGGGAACGAAGGGTTGGAATCCAGCTCATATTCCTATGGGTGATAGAAAACTGTGTGCTATTTAAGGTCTTAAGTGACCTTGGCTAAGTTGAGTAGCCTTTCTGGAATTTACTTTCCTTTTCATAGAGAAGGGTCTAGATAAACTAAAACACAGAACCATAGATTTAAAGCTAAAAGGGGGCCTCTAGCTCAAATCCTGTGATTGTGTGTGTGTGTGAGAGAGACAGACAGACAGACAGACAGAAACAGAGAGACAGAAAGAGAGACTGAGACAGAAAGAGAAACAGAGAGGAGAGAGTGAGATGGACAGAGACAAAGCGAAAGACAGAAACAGAGGAAACAGACACAGAGAGGAGAGAGAAAGAGAAAGAAAGGAGACAGACATACAGAGGGACAGAGAAAAAACAGAGGAGATAAACAGACAGGCAGAGAGAGAAAGAGAGAAAGAGAGAGAGAGAGAGAGAGAGAGAGAGAGAGAGAGAGAGAGATGGGGGAAGGGCAAGGAAAGGGGATAGAGATTCTTTTGTTGCCTATTTTACTGTGATACATTTGTTTTGCTAAGGGAAAAAAAGCACTCAGTTTCGGTAAGATCACACATTTGACTTTGTTGATCATAGGAATGAAGATTTAAGGAACCTTAGAAGCCATCTATTCCATTATTATTTTACAGATGAGGAAATGAAGGGTTAGAGAAGATAAGAGTTGCCCAAAGTCACACAGACAGTAAATGGCATGCTTTCCACTGCCTTTTGTTACTCAGTGTCTTTCCAAAGAATACTGGTCAATTTACCTAAAATTATATAGTCTCTATATTTAACTTCACTGATTTCCATATCCAGCTGCATTGCTGATGACATAGGTTCCTAGAATTTGGAGTTAGCAAAGACATTAGAGGGATAAGTTCAACACCTCCCTTCCAGGGAGCCATTTTTAAAAGAAATCTATACACTAGTTAGAAGCCTTTTCAGAATTGGTGCCCAACGCTACAGCCAAAGATTCTGTTCCATTCTCAAGAGAGATCTGACAAAACCACTGTTTCCTCTACATTGTTACCTCTACATGAGAAGACATTCACATCATCCAAGCTTGAAAGAAGCCCAGATTCCCCAAACCCAGAGGCTACTACTGCTCAATGGATAAAAATCCGTTGGTAAGAAGTATCCACCTGCTGGTACACTGAGCATAGAGGAGGAATAAATAAATACCAAGCAGTAGCCAGTGTTAGTGCATAGCCTAGTTTTTGGTCATTTATAGCTTCTTTCCACCAGACCTCATTTATCTCTTCTTTGGTAGAGCAGTACTGTAAAATGTGGGTCAACTCCTCCTCATGCTTAGCGGCTTTGGATTGCCAGGCCATACTGTCAGCTTGGAGTATTTCGAGCTGCTGCTGGAGAGTCTTTGCAGAAATATTGAAGCAGGCCTATAAATGAGAGAGAGGGAGGGAGAGAGAGAGAGAAGGAGAGAAAGAGAGGGAGAGAGAGGGAGAGAGAAGGGGGAAGGGAGGGAGAAAAGGGGTGGAGAGAGAGGGGAGGAGAAGAAAAAGATCAAACAGTAATGAGAAGAGTTTACTGTCACACTTTGAAATATGGTATTTCTAAATGACACCATTGTTGTTGTTTTTAAATAAAATGACTTCTGATTTGCCCTAACTGTAGCTTATTAAAATACAATTGTTTCAGAGAGAAGCCACCATCCAATACTGAAAATGCTAACAATTACATTCCCAGCCCTGAAGCTCTATGTTCAGACCATTTGTTCATCAGATCCGACCATCCCAGAGACACCACTCATTAAAGGGTCTAATCTATCCTTCAAAAAGCATAAAATATGCATTAGAAAACTTGGTTCTTACACTATCATTTTCTTGTCATCTCCAACTTAACCTTAGGTTTGTTATGCACGTCTCCACAATCTTTGCTCAGAAGCTTCAAGGCTAAATTACAGATGCAGATTTGAGAACAATTTACATTACTTGTACAAAGTAAGAGTCCTGCACCTTTTTCTCCCTTCTGCTAAAATCTCTTAAAAAATAAGTTTTTCCAAGAGGATAAGCTTTCTCTAGAAATGGCTCTTCTTAGAGCAGGGTTTGAACCTACCAACAGGAATAGCAGTTTTTCTGTCAATATCTTTTGGGTTTTCTTTGGGGGTGAGGAAGAGAAGGGAGGGGGTACCACTTTAAACACACTGTACCCACGTAGCCCAATGATAGCTTTAAAGTAACTGTCAACCAAGAATCCATGTTGACTCCACTAATGCTATAATGGAATGTGGCCTTTTTTCACATCAAGAATTCTAAGAAAGGAAGAAAGATTTTTTTTTTTATTAATTAGGGGCTAGTATCTTATTCATTAGAATTTTGAGTTAGTTTTCCTCCTGCCAGCTCTTCTGTTGCAATTTTTAGAACATTATTAAACAGATCAGATATCACAGAGGAAGGGATTAGTTTTCCAGCTTTGTGCCTGAATTCTAATCCTGCCTTTGCTACTAACTAGATTCATTCTGCTAGGAAGCCACTTTCTCTCTCTAGGTCTCAGTTTCCTCATCCATCAAATAAAGGTATTCAACTCCATGTTTTAATCTAAGAAACTTTCTCTAATGTTTGATGATTCCAGAACCTAAACATTTCATTTTCTGATTTTTATCTTTGTAGATTGCCTCTTTTGCCACAGGGTAAAATGGGGAGGGGGAGAAGAAATAATTCTACCAATAACTATAGTTTATAATGTAGTATTGTGTTACAATAGGTTTTTAGCTATCAGGGGCACCACTTCATGTTGTAGACCAACTCACAGTTACAATTAAGTAAAACTGGTATCTCTCAAATTGCTTACAGGTTGCTGCACTGCTGAAATGATGTCCATTCCCAAGGAAAGGGCCAGTTTATAGAGATATTCTATATGAGCCTGCTTCTCTTGAGAACCAGAGAGGAGAACTTTAACATTGAAGGTGTCATCCCATTCAAGAATTGGCTCAAGAAACTCCACTTCTGATTTGGTGAGACTTTCCAGCTGAAATGCAGAGGATTAACAGTAACACAGACAAGGCTCACAACCTTTTACCTTTAATTTAACCAGTGAATTAAAATTCTACCAATCACTTCCCTAGTTACCAGTGTCATCACTACAATTAATTAATTAATTGTTTATTAATAACTTGTTACTATGTGATTGTTATTACATCTAATAATACCATATTAATAATAACTATTAAGTGCTTAAATGACATTAGAGGAAGAAGTGAATGCTGTATTCTGGGGTGGTTGGAAAAAATTCAATTTAGACTTTGATATTCAGAGAAGAGGATAAAAGGGAAAAGAACACTCTGAGGATGTGTGTGTGTGTGTGTTTCAATACATGTATATGTGTGTGTATATGGAAAGGCACAGAAATGGAAATGTGAATGACATGGCAAAGGACAGACATCAGTCCAGTATGACAAAAGTGAGGGGTTCCTGAGAGCAATATATAAGTGTGTTCTAGGGACTCTTTCCTTAGGGCAATGTCAAAGTGTGTTCTAGGAATCCTTTCGGTCCCTGAGACACTTTTGGGGACATGCAAAGTCAAAACTATTTTCAAAATAATATTAAGATCTTTTAATATCTAATATGGTAAATATCAACGCATATATCTTACATAAAACTCTTTGGAGAGGGTCCTCAATAATTTTTGAGAATATAAAGAAGTTCCATGGCCAAAAAAATTTGAGAATCACTTCATTAAGGGAAAGTCTTAATGAAGGAGAAATTCTAGAGAGGACTTTGAGGACAGATTATAAAAGGCCTCAGATGTTAGCTTGATAGTTTAAATTTTCCTCTGTAGGTGAGTCATTAAAAGCATTTTGGGGGTAAAATTATTTTTTGTTTATTTTCAGAAAAATAAAATCTGAGAGATAAGTGTTATAATTCTTACGTCTTTCTTGACTTGATGGAATCTGACTGCCTTGGAGAGTATATTTTCATAATCTTTAAGTCTCTCCTTCTGTTTCTGGTGAAGTTGAGTGAGCTCCTTCACCTGTTGCATCTTCTCCTTGACAGGGGCTCCTTTGAGGGTTAACACTTCAAACACTTTCAGAATGTAGCAGACCTCAGTATCCAGTTGCTAGAAAATGAGAAAAGCAATAAAATAAATCCAGTTTTGAAAAGCCTCTTATTTTATACTTAATCATGTAAGTACCGTAATAAGGCATATCTGTCCCTAAAATTAAATGAACTAAAGATTTTTCTAAGGACAGATCAAAAAACGTTACAATGGGTAAAAGTACCACTTGTCATACTATAGTAATAGATAAAGTTTGTTATGATGCACAGGAAGATGGGGGAGAAGGAGGTAACTCTAGCTGCTTTGAGATCACACTACTTATTTTAGGAATGGACAAAAAGTCTTCATAACATGACAATCACATGCTAGCTAACTGCAGCCAAGAGATTTTATTCAATAACAAATAAAATAACATAATCATGCTTAACATTGAATACAGATAAATGCCAGATAGTGAAACAAAAAATTAAACAAATATGGGAAATTATTTGCCACATACAAGTATGGCAGAAACATTATGAGAATGACTCAGTAGCTGAGAAAAAATTTTGAACTGTTACTTAAAAGGCATAGACACTGGTATTCATAAATAGCACACAATACCCAGAAACCAAAAAGTGTTCTCCCATTATAGTTAGCACTGGTCAGATCAAATACTAAGAAGAATGACCTCGGGTATGGAATTTGAAGAGAATTTGAAAGAACAACCTCTCCAAAAAGTTTACCAGCCTTAGAACAGGTGGTCAAATGTTGAAAAAACTCTAGATCTTCAAAAGTCAGACAATAAGGAAAGATCTGATTAATAATAAACTTTGAATCTTAATCAAAAATATTTATCAAGCCCCTATTATGTGCATTGCCCTGTGGAGGTTTATAGCAAATAGCATTATAAAATCTTTAGGTTGGGTGAAACTCAGAAGCCATCTAGTCCAGGGGTGGGAAACCTGCAGCCTTGAGACCACATGTAGCATTCTATGTCATTGGATGTGGCCTTTTGACTGAGTCCAAGTTTTACAGAACAAATCCTTTTATTAAGGGTATTTGGACCACATGTGGCCTCAAAACTGTAGGTTCCCTACCCATGTACCAATCAATGCCTGAACAAGAATCTCACTACAAAATACACAATACTTAACAAGCCTTTGTTTGGAGTTCTCTAAGAGAGGGAATACACTGTCTCCCAAGGGAGTCCATTGTACTTTTCGATAGTATTTGGAGAAAGCTAGAGTTAGGCTTGGAAGGAATAGTGACAATTAGGTAAGTTAAGAAAAAGGTGGAGGGTGTTCCATGGAGGAAAAGAGACAGACAACAGTCCCTTATAATGATGTTTTCCCTTAAATTGGACTGAAATCTACCTCTAGGAAACTTCCACCCATTGCTACTAATTTTCCCCCTTGGGTCTCACAGAAAGAAACTAATTCCCATCCACCTAATAGTCCTTCAGATACTTAAGATCACTATCAAGTCTTCTCTAGACTGTCTCCTTCCTTCATATGGCATAACCTCAAGACAATCAACTCAACTTCCTTTCCCTGGAAGTTCTCTAGCTTGTCAACAAGATTCCGAAAACGTGATATGATGTTTATAATCCCAGTGGGATAAGAAATTTAACATATATAAAAACTTATATAGTATAAATTTCAAATATATGGTGTATACAATTAATATTTAGGATAAGACATCACTGATAAACTGGAATAGTCCAAGGAGATTTTCAGGAACATGTGAGATTTTTTTTACTTGGCCTTAAAGAGTGGATATTATGTGAAAAGATGAAAGGGCCTGGAATTTCAGGTAGGGTAATCAATATGAACAAAGGTTCAGAAACAGAAATGAGAGCAAGGCCTGATAGGGATGCAGCGAACAGATTAAGTTGGCAAGAGAAGAAGGTAATGCTGAGAAATAAAGCTGGACCTATTCTAAGCCAGTGAAATTTTTCCTATAATAAAATGAGAAAAAAACTGAAATTTTTTTAACAGATGAAAGGATTATTAGATTAATCTGGCTAAAATTAATCTGATGGTTTGTGAAGAGTGCACTGGAGCATGGAGAGATGAGAGGCAAGGAGAAAAAACATTTAGCTATTGCAATAGATTGGCATGGGGTCACAAAAGGGTATAGTGAAGGCAATGGGAATAGAGAAGAAGGAATAGATGTGAAAAATGATGTGAAAATAGAATTGAAAGTGGGGGGAGAGGTGCAGAGGAGATGATAGGGAGAAGGCAAAATGTTCTCAAAAGTGTTGAGTCTGAGTGACTGGGAGACAGGGTATCATTAACCAAAACAAGGAAACTGGGGGAAAGGGAATCAGTTTATGGAAGAAGATGAGGTCAGTTTTAGACAAATTGAGTTTGAGATGAAGATATTATTTGGCTCTAGGCAGAAATGTTCAGCTAGACAATATTATTGAAACAGCTAGATGGCTCTGTTGATGGAGTGCTGGAAACAAGAAGATCTGAGCTCAAATCTGACCTCAGATGCTTACTAGTTGTGTGACCCTGGGCAAGTCACTTAACTTTTGTTTGCTTTAATCTACTGGGGAAAGAAATGTCAAACCACTCTAGTATCTTTGGCAAGAAAACTCCCTATTGACAGCATGGTCCACAAGGTCATGAAGAGTCGGACACAACGGAATAACAGCAGCAACAGCAGCAGGAAGAAGGAGGAGGAGGTGGTGGAGGAGGAGGAGGACGAGGACGAGGAGGAGGAGGAGGAGGAGGAGGAGGAGAAGAAGAAGAAGAAGAAGAAGAAGAAGAAGAAGAAGAAGAAGAAGAAGAAGAAGAAGAAGAAGAAGAAGAAGAAGAAGAAGAAATGTACAGAAGGCAATTGAAGATAAAACTCAACAGGAAAGTCTGAGCCCAAGATATAGATTTGAGAATCATCAGAATAGAAGTTAGTGTTAAGGTTTTAACAATGGACCATTTGTCTAAGAAAGAGAACAGAGAAAGTAAAGATAAAATGCAGTTTGGAGATGTGAAATTTCCATATAAAAACTATTCTCCAGTGTCTTAAAAATGAAATAAGATGCTCTGGGCTTATATTATTGCTTAAGCAATTTATTTTGGCTTCAAAGAAGTTCTCTATTATGATTAGTTACTGAACAAAATGATAATATTTTCTAGGAGGACTCCATAAAGAGAAAGATAACCATGATGGGGAGTGGTTGAAAATCATATTATATGAAGATAACCTGAAGAAACCAAGGATGTTTAGCCTGGCAGGCAGTACACAGGACAGAGGATGGAATGAAAACTGACTCCAGGCATTTGAAAGACTATCCTGTGGAGGAGGGATTTGTTCAGTCTGGCTCCAGAAAAGCAAAGAGTGGATGCTAATTGTAGGCAGATTATGACTTACAGTACATTGGGCTACCTCTTTCTTCCCATTCACTGCAGGTCTTTGAGAGGAGACTGAATGATCACATCAGGGTATAATAATGGAGATTCCTGTTCAGGGAAGAGGTTAAACTACATAACCCCTGAAGTCCCTCACATTCCCAAGATACTGTGGTTCTATGAAAGAAGACCAAGAAACACAAACAAATCTATGAAGTGACCTCTATCCCAACAAACCAGTGAATCTCAGAAGTCAATTATTATATGATAGCGACAAAAAGACGGGATTTGGATTTTAGGCTAGTGTTTTAATTTCGCAACAGAGAGATGTCAAATTAAGAAGACAACATATATTGTCAATAGAATGCCCTGGTTACCCTTTTGACTCCTGTGCCAAGCTGAGAAGGGGCTCAGAGGGAGAGAAGGATTGCAACCCATTCCATCTGGCCAGCAGCCATGAACATGACAGTCTTTATATCACCCACCCCTTCTGTACCTTTGCCATTTAAGGCAAAGGGATAAAGGAGAATTATCCACAAATAACCATGGATGGTAGCAGGGAACTGGGACTGCAGGAGTAAATCACAGGTTGGTACAAGAATGAGTTGGTTGGCAGAGGCCTTGCAATGGACTAAAGTATGGACTGCCTACCAGTGGTAGGCAAACTTCCCCCCCCCCCTTCTATCCCCCCTTTGGAGTTTCAGTCTGGAAAAGCAATGTCAATTATTTTCCTAGAAAAATAATTTAGAAGAAATATGCATTTGCATATGTTACTGACATTCTTTCAATTTAAATGAAAATAACTCTCAAAAAGCATATAAACAGTTTCTTGTAGACAGAAAGTGTCATGTATATGCCCAAGTATACAAACACATGCAGTCACCTCCAGCTGTACAGAAAATAACCAATTGAGAAAATGTGTTTTTAAAGAGAACTTTAGCACTTTAATAGGGAGAAATTTTCTCTCTTTTTTTAAAGAGAGTAATTTGCCAGGCTATTGAAATAAATTATGTAAATTGCAACTGAATGCTTTTCCATTTTCATGCTGCTCAACATCATCCATCAATCTATTTCCTCACCTGAAACTGAGGTTTCATCTGGTTATTTTTTTTTTGTAGATCTAAGAGAGTCTGAAGGCTGCCTCCAAGGTCAAGGGCAGACACCGGGGTCAACACTTCCTGAACAAGTTTCAAGTTCTGAGTTGTCTGAAATAAATATCAAATGGTGCTTAGTATGTTTTCTTGAGCAAAGAAACCCCAAATATTTCACTGTCATTGTAGAGATGTGGTAGACCTCTCTATTTTATTAACTCTCTCTGTTACCATGGAGGTTCTATATCATGGAGGCATTCCATGGTAGAGTATTCACAATGAATTTTTAAAAATTTTTTTTTTATTTTTTGCTTTTAGGAGGGCAGTTGGGAGTTAAGTGACTTGCCCAAGGTCACACGGCTAGTTTTTGTGTTAAGTGTCTGAGGTCAGATTTGAACTCAGGTCCTCCTGACTACAGGGCTGGTGCTCTATTCACTGCACCACCTAGCCGCCCCTCAATGAATTTATTTTTAAACCACAAAGGACCAAATTTTCCCCTTCTAATAGAAGGCTCTTACCTTTTTCAGTTGTTCCTTAAAGGCTGCCCACTGTTGTTTAATGGACTTGATTTGGTTCACCTGAAGCTGCCGTGCAATCCAGAGATTCTTGAGCTCCTCCCTTTCAACATTATGATTTTCTATCATGTTCTCCGTAACATGTATAACATTTTTCACCTTTAATATAATTTCCTCGTTTGCCTGTTAATTTAATGAAGAATATTACTATCCTTTTCTCAAAGTATAAAACATCTTTACAGAGAATACATAATTTTAAAGGGCAGAAAAATTTGGGCTAGTGAAAACAAACTGTATGATTTTTCATAATTAACTAAGCTCAAGAGTTTTCTATTTTAGAGGCAGAGATGATCTACCAGAAATTAGTCTGTGTTCTTATGATCTTTAAGACTGAGAGTTCACAGTTTCTTCAAAACCTTTGCTTATTTCTTTACTTTCAAAAAATGATGGAACCAAATACATGACCCAGAAAGTTAATGGCCAAGAATTTTGAAATGTATTATATTGAATGGCTATGTCATTGATACAAATATAGTCACTGGAACATATTGGAAATGGAATATCACTTGATGGGGTGAAATGAATTTTTGGAACCTCCATGTATTTGAAACTAAAAGAAATATTCTTGTTAATTCAAGGATCTGTGATTTAATTTGCTTGTGTTCTCCCCCAATGATATAAGGTAGAATTCCTCTCTGGTGGAGTACAGGGTCTTCAGGTTCTACTATTGACAAAATTCATCACATTTTGTGGCCAACCTGATGATGTACCTTTCCAAAATTAGCTAGGCAAGGTATAATATGGAAGATACAGTCTATTAATGGTCTGTACTCCTGCTCATTCTAGTTTAAAGGAATTTACAGAACTTGGGGGTCTTCTTTAAGAACTAGAGTTATCTCTAAGACTTTAGTGGAAGATTAAGAACATTCTGGAAAGGTAAACAATTTAGTGTGGTGTGTGTACATGTGTATATAATGTGTCATTATTCTGAATTTCATCAATCAGTGATGACTCTTAAGTGGCAGTTAACACACTTTCAATATTTTTAGGGGAAGTCAATTGTTTATATTTTGTATATATTATCCGAAGAAGAGCTAAACAAAGGGAGGAAAAATAAGGATTTTGTTTGACAAAATCCATTCAGTTAAATTTAATTTAGTAAGTATTTTAAGTGTCTTTTTGCAGAGTTCCTCCCCCATGAGGGGAGTACATTCCTTCTTCACTTCTGCATTATAGACTTCCCCTGTGCCTTTGACAAACAGCTTAAGAACTATCTTCCAGATGAAGACTTTTCTGATACCTTTATATAGGTGGTAAAATATATAGACTTCTGAATCTGGAGGCAGAAAGACCTAAGCAAGACCCTGGGTAAGTTACCCTGTTCACCTCAATTTCTCATTTGTAAAATGAGTTGGAAAAGGAAAAGGCAAACCACTCCAGTATCTTTGCCAAGAAATCTCCAAAAGGGATCACAAAGAGTCGAGTTTGACTGAAGCAACTGAGCAACAACAAAGAGTGACCCTGGGTAAGTCATTTGTCTGTGTGCCTAAAAGTTTTCTCTGCTGTAAAATGGGGATAATAACAGCACACCTACTGTATGTGATATAAGCGACAGGTCATCTGCCTATGATAAGTCTGATTATACAATACCCACCTATAGTGATTCATGTGAGGACATAGTATATCACTTAGAACAGAGGTTCTCAACCTGTGGGTAGCGACCCCTTTGGGGGTGGAATGACCCTTTCACAGGGGTCACCTAAGACCATCTGAAAACACATATTTCTGATGGTCTTAGGAACTGAGACAGGGCTCCTCTATCCATCTCCAGGCAGGTCCACACACGTGCAGATATGCCCAAATAGAAGTATTAAAGGGCTGCGGCATTAGGAAGATTAAGAACCACTAAAGAAGAATGCAGGGAACATTGCTAAGGATTATGAAGACCTGGCTAAAAGAAACCTGAAGACTTTAGGGAAACAAGTGGTGTGTTCATCACTACTACCAATTAAAAGTAGTAGAAAAAAGATATGGAGAATGAACAGCTAGTTCGATTATGTCTGAAAATAGCATTTAGACTTCAGAAGAACAGCTTAAAATATAGAAATGATCAGCTTGACTAGTAAGGGAGTCCATAAAAAGCATAGTTGCAAATCTAATCAAAAAGGGCTTTAAATTGCTGGGGGAGATGAGAGAAGAATAAAACTGCCCCAAATGAGCTGACAGTTTTGGTAACAGTAAGTCAATAAATTTTTATTAGATGCTCATGATGTGCCAGGCACTCTGCTAAGCATGGGGGATTCAAAGAAGAGGAAAAAGACAGTGTCTGCCTTCAAGGCACTGACAACCTAGTGGAGAAGACAACATGCAAACCAATATGTACAAAAAATAACTATATATAGCATAAATAGGAAATAATTAAAAGAAAGAAAACATTAGAATTAAGAAGGGTTGGAAAAGCCTTCCTGTATAAGATAGGATTTTAGTTAGGACTTGAAGAAAGCCAGGAAAACCAGTAGGCAGAGACGAGGAAGGAGAGAATCCCCAGTATGAGGGATTCTCTGGCATGAGCTGGAGCTGGGAGAGATGGACTGTCTTCTGAGAGCAACAGCTAACAGGACAATGTCATTGGACATGGGGAGGTGTAACGTATAAGACTGGAAATGTGGAGAGAGAAAATATCAGGCAAAACACAGAAGGAAGCATAATATTTACATAGAAGGCAGTTAAAGATATGGCCTCATATGTTCATATGCAAATACACAAAATACAGATAATAAACAGAGTAAATTATAGAATCTAAAGCACAGAAGAAAATTTGACCTCATAGCTACTGCTGGAATTTGGTAGGATGGGACTGATGATAAATTTGGCAATAGAAGAATATACTTTATTTAAAAGGATTACTGTCTAAATACAAGAACCTGAAAGAATAAACAGGTTGGAGAACATTTGGGTAAGGATCAGTGGCAGTAAAATGAGGAATGGTACTGTTGAACAATGCTATATAAATTACTTGGGGAAGCAATAATTGATATAATTTATATCTATACTGGGTTGAGAACAAGCTGGTTTCTCTATCTTCAGTTAATTCTTTCTCAGTTGATTATAGGATTTCTAGCCCTACATCTATTTTGTTTATCTCTTGTGTGTGTTTCTAATTACCTTTTATATACCTTTTTAATATCCTATTTTAATATTCTCTTTAAAAGGATATTACCCAAAGAAACATGAAAAGTTGTTTCTCCTAAAAAGGACACTTCAATGACTATTAAAGGTATTATAGGGGATGTTGTTATGAGAAATTGGGTATTTCAAGGGTCATTCTAGCCAATAATAAAAGCGTTGATCTCATTGAAGTATCAAATGTGACTGCAAACAAAAATAATTTTCCAAGCTATTTTTGTAAAACAGACCAATCAGTTCACAGAAAATAAAGACCTTCAGATGAACTTGGCAGGTGAAAACATTGCTACTTATTTCTCTTCAGTGTGGCATAGGCTTCTTGAAGTTGGAATAACAGGGAGAAGACTAGTAAATAAAAAGATGTTAACTATTGCTTCATAAACAAATGTTTATCATGGACAGGACAATACAAAGACATGATTATTGAAGACTGGAAAAAAGAAAAATTTGGGGGCGGCTAGGTGGCGCAGTGAATAGAACACCAGCCCTGGAGTCAGGAGGACCTGAGTTTAAATCTGGGCACAGACACTTGATACAAAAACTAGCTGTGTGACTTTGGGCAAGTCACTTAACCCCAATTGCCCTCCAAAAAGCAAAAATAAATAAATAAATAAATATAAAAAGATAATTTTTACCAACAAAATATACTTTTGCATTCCATGCTATATATCAAAACTGTTCTTAGAAGTCCAGTCTGATAATTACAGAAATTCCCAAATGGAGATGTGATACTGCAATGTGCCATGCCACATATTATGAAAGATTAGAGATATTCTTCAATTACTTAAAAACTCACCTAATTGAAATTCCACTGAAAATCAATGGTTATTATCATTGCCTAACAAATTTGTGTTGATTGCTACTTATAAGAGACTTCAATTATCTAGGCATCTAGTGATACTCTTTCTTAGCCATAAAAAGAAAAAACTGATAAATTTGCAATGAATTAACAAGCATTTTAAAAAATCTATGTTAATTTCACTCATCAGATGGTAAAGGAATTAATGAAGGAAGCTGCTATTCTCAACCTGACTCATAGGGCCCAGAAAGATCTGTAGCTATTGGATGCTAAGGAAAGGAAAATATGGTATTTGATTTGTTTTTAGCTACGTAGGGGAAAGAAAAGAATTAAAGAAAGCATAGAATTGCTGCTTTGGGTAGGTGGGATGATGATAACAGGTGACTATGAGAAAGCTGTTCTCTTGTTCTTAATTTACTCTTCCAAGGAGAATGACCTTTAGATTGGGAAGGATGGAGTAGAAATTCAAGATAAATGAGATGACCAATTTGCATAGGCCACCATGAGTTTAAATCACCAGGCCCAGAAAAATTATATCTCAGAGAACTGAAAGAGCTGGCAGCTATGATTATTGAGCTCCAACTAATGGTCTTCAAAGATAGAAAGAGATAGGCTGCAGGACTCAAGAAGGGCAAATGTCCCAATTTAAAAAAAAAGATAGGATGTAAAGTCTGTAAACTATAGGCCAATGAGACTGATTTCTATTCTTAATAATATTCTAAATACCGTATTAAGGAAATGCATTGATAAAGGGAAGCAATGATCACTAAAAACCAGTATTCCTTCTTCAAAAACAGGTCATGTGAGACTAACCTCATCTCTCTCTCTGTCTCTCTCTTTCCATCTCTGTCTCTCTTCTTCTCTCTCTCTCTCTCTCTCTCTCTCTCTCTCTCTCTCTCTCTCTCTCCCTCTCTCTCCCTCTCTGTCTTTCTCTGTCTCTTTTCCTCTCCAGCAGCTGGCAAATCTCTTATGCTTTAGTTGCGTATAAATTTGGGAGATGCACTATATGGCAGAATAAGATTTGGGATTAGTTGATTAACTACATCCTTTTAAAGAGAAGTCACTAATTGTTTGAAGTTGGGGTTGTTGTAGAAGTGATTATTGACTGGATTACATGGCCTCTGAGGTCAATTGCACAAGATAGGGTATGTGAAGGGCATTAGGTTAGGTTAATGACAGAGTGTGAAGGACCTCAAATGCAAGGCTAAGGAGATTTTATTTTAACTAAAAGGCAACAGAGAACACGTGGTCATATATTTAGAGCTGGAAGGGACCTCTGTGGTCAATGCAGTCAACTCTCTCTCAATCTACAGAAGCCAAAACTGAAGCATACTATAGGAAGGTAATTTTGGCATTTAAAAATATATAGATTAGAAAAGGATGAGACTGGACATTTAGAAGGTCATTAGAATAATCTAGGGAAGAAACGGTAACTGCCTGTAGTAGGTTAGTGACTGTTGGAGTGGAGAGAGAGATATTGTAGGTTCATAAGTAGTCAATCAACTACACCCCAAATGTATAGATTAATGAACTAATGTCAAAATGCCACAATTTTCAGCCTTTGGCATTATCTTTAGTGATCTGAATGGACATATAGAATAAATGGTTATTAGGGAACACTGATTAGAAGATAATGCAACAGAATCAAGATGTGAAATAATTGTGACAGCTTGGAATTCTGGGCCAACAACGATAAGAAAAAAATTTAATATGAATAAATTCAAAGTTCTTCATTTAGAATAAAAATCTCAGGTTCACAAATATAGGAAGGAAGAATTACTTGACAGTAATTCCTGTGAAAAACATTTAAGAGTCTTAGCTGATTATAAACTAATATAAGCTAATGCTGTGTTGTAGCTCCTTTAAAAAAAGAATTAAAAAGCTAACAAAATCTTGGGGAAATTAGATTCAGAATCAAGAATGCTTAAATGCTTTTCATGTCATGGAACTCTTTGGCAATATGATGAAGGCTATGAACCTTTTCTCAGAACGATGTTTTCAAATAACTGAAAGAATGCTAAGTTTCTATCAGAATTTAGTGAAAATAGTGGTGGCTAGGTGGTGCAGCAAATAGAGCACAGGCCCTGGAGTCAGGAGGACCTGAGTTCAAATCCAGCCTCAGACACTTAACACAAAAAAATTACCTGTGTGGCCTTGGACAAGTCACTTAACCCCAATTGCCCTACCTTATGCCCTCCAAAAAGCAAAAAAAAGAATTTACTGAAAATATCTTGTCATTTTTTTTCCCATCCAAGTTCACTGATCCCTTGGGGAACCATGGACCCCAGGTTAAGAATTCCTACTTTAGATAGGGAGAAATAATTGACCCACTTCATGTTGGTGAGAATACATATGGAATATTGTATTTAATTCCATATGCTCCCTTTTTGAGGGAAACTGATGAATCAGAGAGGGACTGGAAGAGGTAGATCAGGAGAAAAAGGCTCTAAAAATGTTCTCATGTAAGGAATTGTTAAAGAAACAAGGAATATCAATGTCTCTCCTTAGTTATTTGTACTCTCAGATAATCATGTAAATACTTGTCTCTTTAGACAACATATCCTCCAATAATTCCTTTCATGTAGAGACTTGTTTTGGTTGGGGTCTAACCATCCAAACAGAAAAAAAAAGTTATCTTAAGAATATATGTGTGTATATGCGTGTATGTATATGTGTGTTCATATTGAACTTTTTCTTATTGTTTTTAGCCCAGAATTCCAGGTAGTCAAGACTATTTTTAATCTTGAAAAAAATATACATATATGCATGCATGTGCATATATACATTTATACACACACACACATATATTTCGGACTATCTGGACAACCTACAGTTCATTCCTCAGTGTAGTTCTCTGTATATGTTTGGATGATGTAATTGGTCAATAAGTTCAGCCCAGAATTGAGCTGGAGCAGACCAGTAATGGATTGTCTCTGGGAAATTGCAAAGTTCCTTTAATAACCTGAAATTTCTTCCTGAAACAGAGGTCCATTTTCCTAATATCAGTATTCTAGTAGTGCTGTTATTATGGTTACAAGTCACAGAATACCACAGCTTTTACAAAAATTATATGTTACTGCCCAAGAAGGAATGGAGTAGCACAAAGAGGACTGGAGCATGCTTCTCCAATTACATGCAAGGAATTATAGAAGTGTCAAGAGACCTAAGGTAAAGATGTCATCAAAGGTCAAGGACATGTATGAGTGAAAAATAAAACAAAACAATCATGTGGGTAGAGGAAGAGATAATCAATGGATAGACCTTGTGCCCCACGGGTATAAATAAACATAAAACATGTCTGTGGAAATTCAGGGAAGAAAATGAACAAGAGTGTATAGGCACAGATGTGTTGTGATCTCCATCAAGGGGGACAATGCTCATAGGATTGCCGGGAGGATCAAATAAATTATAATAATGATGAATTCAAATAGCAGGTACTGTCTAAATATAGTAGATGTTACATAGTGTGTGTATATGGCTATGTATTTGTGTGCATAAACATATCTAGTAGATGGCGATATAAATGCTGACTATGATGCTGATGATGGATGAAGATAGCACAGATCATTTGAGTATTCTGAGGAACTAGCAGAAGGCCTTTCATCAAGTAGGAGCTTTTAAACAAATGATTATTGAGTGCTTGTTTGACTTGATAAAGAAAATACTAAGAGAAAAATCTGGGAATACTTCAGAGACTTTGGAGAAATTGAATCTATTGGACTTCCAATGGATACAAAGAGAAAGAAAAGAATACTTGTATTCAGCACTTTTAAAGAAAAAGTGTTAAGATTTTTAAAAAGGGAGATTCCATAACATCAGTGAGAATAAAGGCAAGATTAAGATAGCCTAAACAAAAGAAGTCTCCCAGGAGCAGTACAGCACTGGGGGGTAGCCAAGGGGTTGGAAGCAATGAGAAATAGGAATCAGGAAGAGAGGAGGAGGTAGCCATAGTGGTGCCGGCAGAGGCATTGGAGGGCTTCTTAACCTCTTAGCTTCCCCAGCTTCCTTCAAATCCCAGCAAAATTCCCATCTTCCACAGGATGCCTTTCCTGTTCCCCTTTAATTCTCCATTGATTATTTTAATTTCTTTTGTATAAGCTAATTGTACATAGTCATCTGCATGTTGTCTCTCCATCTACATCATGAACATCTTAAGAATAAGTACATTTTTTGTCTATCTCTGGATCCCCAGTGATTAGCATAGTGCCTAACACATAGTAGGGGCTTGAAAAATGTTTATTGAATAAGGGGAAACAGAATCATAGTCTTCAAATATTTAAAGGACTATACTTTTTATTTCAAATATTTTTCAGTAAAAGATTGTACTGAAGGTAGACATTCTTTGTAACTCAAGAGAGCAGAAACTTGACTCAGGGGTGGAAATTATAGAAAAGCAGATTTTTGTTGAACATAATAAAAAAAATTTTTAAACATCTAGACCTTTCTGCCTAAGAGAGTGTGTGGCATATTAAATGCTTAAATACTGAATAAATATTAAATGCTTAAATACTGAAGAAATGGGCAACCTTTTGAGATAGTGAACTTCCAGTCTCTGGAAATATTCAAACAAGATTTAGGTTATCTTCTGTCAGGAATGCTATAGAAAGAGTTCTTTTATCTGGTGGAAGGTGAGACTAAATGACCTTTAAGGTTATTGCTAACTCCAAGATTCCATAAGTCTCCAATATTTCATACGTGTCCTTTCCTATTTAGATAAATTAATACATCAGAAGCTGCTACAAGATAACTCACCACATTATAGAATTTGGTATAATGTAACTTAATCTTAGGCTTTATCCTAGGGGTTTAACTAGAGGAAGTACTACAGGAAGTTCCTTAGATTATAATTTCAACAATACCATGTAGATGGAATTTGATCAAAACTCTGAAACAATACTAACATTTATTTTTATTCATGCTTTAAAAGAAAGATTTCCTGATTGCTTCCCTACCATGTTTTCTCTCCTCAAACACTATTTCTGACTCCTTTCCACCAGGAGCCTGGATGTGCCTTTGTATCCTAATACTGACAGGTGACCTTCTGTAGGGTCTAGGACTTCATAATGCTTCTTAGTCACCTCCCTGCCATGCCCCCTGCAGGTTCCCTTCTTCCCTTTTCAATACTGCCTTATATGTTATCCTTCCCCACAGGATGCCTTGCTGTCTTTTACTTGTATTCCCAGAACTTGGAATAATGCATAACACCCAGTAAATGCTTAATAAATATTTTATCTAGCTAGATATTTGGTAATAGTGATGATGATGAGAAGGAGGAGGAGGAGGAGGATGTTTTGAATTCACGTATCACCTTTCTGGCTAAGACCTCTAAAGCACAGAATGTAAAGGAACAGAGTCTGTATGAAAACTGACCTCCAGGGATGCTTCAGAGAGCTAGGGTGGAAAAGTATTTGAGCATGTTCTCACATCCAACACTGATTTAACAATGAGGGACTTTCCTTACTGTTAATGATTCTAATGATTAATCCTTGCAGAAAGTGTGACTCACATAATGCATTCTCACCATATTTATTAAATTAAGAAATTCAAGCCCCAGGTCTTGAGTTGAAAAACTCTCCTTCAAAAACAATTGCCACTGGCTATTGGGAGACTCCACACAAGACAGGAATTGAGTTTCTCCTTTTTCCTGTTGAGTCACTTCAGTTTTGAAAAACTCCTTTAGGCTCCTAGTCAGCTCCTCTACCTGAAAAAGAAGGATTTTTTAAAAAATCAAGGCACTGAAACTTCTTATAAAAAGGAAAAAAATCCTTCAAATTCAAACACATCTATATAAGAAAAACTAATCAACATGACACATTTTAGGATTGCATCTTTCTCAAAAATATTTGTATCATTATTGAATATGTCACATAACTGCAGTGGCTCAGGAACCTATTTAGGCAGCTGGCAAACGGGACTGCTTGTGGGGTCCAGATGGAGGTGACAAGTTTATTACTAGTAAGACCTTCTGAGCACAGCCAAAAAAGGATTTTTTTAGTGATTTTTTTAAACTGTCAGCAATTTGGTCAATTCCTGTCACAGATCATCTTAATATCACAAAGAAGTGTGACATAATTTAGAGTGAGGCAGAAATACAAAAGTAGGAAAGCCATAGCTAGAGGGGGAAAATGAATGTTAAGTAAAAGAACATTACTTTGGAATCCCACGACTGGTTTGTAATAAATGTTAAGGCAATAAAAAAGGAGTGAAAATAAATCTTAATTTTCTGTATTGCTTTGCATAGTAACCAATACTCCATGTAAATGGTACTGAATTCTTGGAGATCACTTTATTTTGCCAGAGGCTGACACCAACTGTGCCATAAGAAACATACATTAACACTGAGTTTTGTGCTGAACCTACAGTCAAAAGACTTTAATACAAAAATGCCAATTAATAGTAGGCAAAACATTACAGCTAATAGGACAAGATGCAGTGAATTGGTCAGAACCAATGGGGTTATTCTAAGGTGAGAAAACATTCCAGGAGATTCAAGAGCATCAGATATAGGGGTCCTTCTGGACCCATGTATTTTTTTTTAAAGCAGAGCTATTGATTTAAGTTGTTTTTACGTTGCCCAGATTTCCCTGTATCCCTTTATGCTTCTCTGTATTCATCATATTTATTCATCATTTCTTATAGCACAATAATATTCTGTTATATTCATGTGCTACAATTTGTTTAGTGATTTCCCATCCAATGGGCATTTATTTTGTTTCCAGTTCTTTTCCACCAAAATACACTTCTCTAAATATTTTGTTGTATATACAAGCTTTCTTTTTATGAATGACTTCCTTTTGGTAGTGGAATCTCTGGGACAAAGCACCTGGGCATTTCAGTCACTTTATTTGCCTTATTCTAAGTTGTTTTTCAGAATAGTTTTACCAATTCCACTCATAATGCATAGCAAACCTATCTCTCTATGGAATCCTTTCAATATTGACTACTTCCATCTTTTGTCAGATTTGCCAATCTGCTTGGTAATAGATGAAACTTCAAGGTTCTTTAGATTAGTATTTTTTATTTACAAATGGAATGGAGTTTTCTTTCATATAATTGTTAATAGTCGGCAATTTTTCTTTGACCACTTATCTGTTGGGTAATGGCTTTTGGGACATCTCTGTTAGTTGTATATATGTCTTATTTACTAAACTCTTTGATAATAAATTTTTCTCAGTCAACCATCCCCCTAAATGATTTAATTTTGTTTAATTTCTAAAGCTTTTAGAAATTTTATCTCTTGTAATTGCCTTTTTCCCTTGTTTGGTTAAGAATTTATCTCCTACCCACACATATATCACCTGTTTATTCATTATTTATGATATGAGTGAAAGGAGGGAGGGAAGGGAAATAAACAAGCATTTATTAAAGCTTACTATGTGCTAGATATTGTGCTAAGTAATTTACAATTATTTTCCTATTTGAAAATCAAGGTCTGATGGACCCATGGTTGTAATGATCACTAGGTCTGATGTGAAAGAGCATATTATAAAGGTTTTAAGACTCCTCCAGAGTCCTACAGATTATCTTTGGGAGTCCAAGTCATGAGATTGCCCTTCTTGCCTTATAGTGAGTTTTTTGGTACTTTAGAAATTAAACCTCCATTAAATGGAATCTTCCTTACATCAAATTCTATATATTTACATCAAATTCTGTCAAATCTCTAGACTACATAGTAACCTTAGCATCAACAATAATCATCCCAAGTGCTTATTACATGTAGAATACTGTTAGGCACATAAGGATACAAGGATGCAGAAGGCAAAATCCATCCTTTAAGGAATCTGCATTCAGGATGGGAAGTTAAATCATAAATATACATGAAAAAGAAAAAATACAAAGCAGCATATGCTATTCACTAAAAAGGCATTAAGTTCCATGGTATGGAATAACGGGTGAAGTGCTGAGCTTACAGTCAAGAAAACCTGGGTTTGTCTCCTCCAGCTTACTGACTGTGTGACCTTGGGCAAGTCACTGAACCTCTCTTGGAGCCTTAGTAGGTATGACAGATAAGTATTAATCCCTTTTTTACAGCCGAAGTAGGAGAGGTTAAGAAGATATAATCACCTACGATGGTAAATATAAAAGGAATATATCCCTCAACTGATTCCATGTCTCTCTTTCTTTCTACCATACCATGCTTTATTTAAAATAATTATTTGTAGAATCTTATTTCAAAGGGTCCCAATTCTTTATTTTGTTGTGTCACTGTGGCTATAAGGAATATCTGTGTGCTGAGGCACTGAGCTATTGTCATTGGTATTTGGACCTTGAACACTCATGCTGACAAAATCACAGTTCATTTAAACATACACATATATAATCAAAGAATTTATACAGATTAGAGTAGATTGCCTATTTAAAAATAAAAATAACTTATCCCCTTTAGTTTCTTTTGTTATTTGGTGAATATATACCTTAAAGCCTCCGATATAAACTATTCCCTGCTTATATAACGGTGTACATACATGCTCAAGGGGAAGGATTTCCATTAGGGTATAGAGAGCTATAACTGTTCACAGGGAGAACATATATGAGGTAGAAAGGGAGATTTTTAGCCACCACTGAGAAGTACCTTACCTTCTCTGCTGACTTTAAAAATGCCACATGAGTTTGGAGGACTTGCACCCTGGAAGTGATGTTTCTGACAAGCATACCCAGTTCTTCCTTTATTAGTGCAGCTTTAGTATACAGGGATGCCTCTTCAGCAGGCTCAAATGTGTCTTCTTCTTCCACAATTTTCACAGCTGCTTCTAATTCATGTGATGTCTCCTGTGAAGGCATAATTACAAGCATGTAGGCCTAGACTGACAATAGGATTCAGGAAAATACACATTTCAATGGCTTTTGAATGTGCCTGCACAGATACTACACATTTAGGCACTGATTTTATATCCAGAATCTTCTCCGTGAAAGGTAAAACTTTTAAAAAAATAGTCATAATTTGTGGTTCCTATTCACCCCCCTTCCCTTTTTTATTAATATCATTGCCAGCCTATGTAAAATAAAACAGTAGTATTATGATTTTTTAAACAATTGTTTGATTTTTTCTAATTTCTTTCCAAGAATTGTTCTTTCATTTTAGAATTGACTCAATTAGTCTCCCTTACTTCTGGGATCATTATCCGAAATTGGAACTAGACTGAGGCAGAAGGATTTTAAACAACTGTATGATGAAAATGGTACATTTCAATCCATAGGGCTAATATAGCTTAAAACATTTAGTCAATTTCAGAGACTTGCTGACAAGAGTGAGCTATATTTACTCCTGACACTCATCAGTGAGTGAAATGTATGTCTGGCATGTGAAATCTACCAAATGACAGGTTTGATAAATAGATACTGTTGCTATCAGGAATCTCGTGTTTCCTCTGGAAAGAGCATAGTAGCCAAAAATGGATTCTAACCATAAGAAATAAAGTTTTTTCTTAGCAGTCAAAAGCTTTACTCTCATTTCCCACAAGGAATAGCTTTGATTATTTAATATTCTTCCCTAGTACTCACTGGAAGAAAGGTAATTTTCATTATAAGAGTCACTTCATAATGGCACTTTGTAAGAAACAGAGACTACTCCCTCCTACCCTCCCTTCCTCTCTACCACTTCTTAAAGAGGCACAAGTCTCTAAAAGCACATACCTAAAACAAAAGCACATTTCACAGAAAAATCTTACATCTTTTAAACTACTTTACAAAAACTCATGAAAGGTGAAAATGCTTTAAATCACTATGAATTCTCTGTAGTCTTAACAGTGTTCTAAATTGTAATATAGCATTCCAATACCACCTCCAGTTGAATCCTTCAGTTGGAAATCGAAGCTATCTATAGTCATGTGAAAAAATGCTCTTACTATTGATTAGAGAAACACAATTTAAAACAGCTCTGAGATACCACTCCACAGACCTATCAGATTGACTAATATGGCAAAAAATGATAAATGTTGGAGGAGATATAGAAAAATTGGGACAGTAATGCACTGTTGGTGGAGTTGTGAACTTATCAAACCACTGTGGAGAGCCATTTGGAACTATGCCCAAATCTGTGCATACCCTTTGACCTGGGGTCAAATATCACTACTAGGTTTGTATCTCAAAGAGATTTCCCCCCTCCAGAAAAAAGGGAAAAGGACCTATACTATATATACAAAAATATTTAAAATAGCTTTTTAAAAATTTAAATATTTTGAATAAATAAATACATTTAAGAATACTTAAAATATGTACAAAAATAGCTCTTTTGCAGTGGCAAAGAATTGGAAATTGAGGGAATGCCCATCAATTGGGGAATGGCCGAACAAGTTGAAATATGATTGGATAGCATACTATTGTGATATAAGAAATGACTAGCAGGATGGTTTCAGAAAAACCTAGGAAGACTTACATGAACTGATATAAAAATGAAGTGAGCAGAACGAGGACAAGAGTTAACACAGTAACAGTAATATTGTCCAGTGATCAACTGTGAATGACTCAGCTATTCTCAGCAATACCGATCTAAGACAATTATGAAGAACTTAGGATGAAAAATGCTATCCACCTCCTGAGAAAGAGCTGATGGAATCTGAATGCAGATAGAAGCATACTTTTTTCAATTCTCTTTTCTTTTTCATTTTTGTCTATGTTTTCTTTTGTAACATGGCTAATATAGAAATGTGTTTTGTATGTCTGCACATGTATAATCTATATCAAACTGCTTGCCTTCCGAAAGAAGATGTGAAGGAGGAAGGGAGAAATTTTGAATCTCAGAATTTTTTAAAATGAATGTTAAAATTATTTTATATGTAATTAGAAAAAAATATATAAGAATCCTTCAGTTCCCTGAAGAACAGCCATGTGACATTGCATTCTGCTTATACGTAGGGAGACACAATTCCTGACTGACTGAGACATTTGAACCTATGATGACATGAGTGTGAAGAGACTGCAGATTAGATTTGAGCAAGAAAGCCAGAAATGTTGCCTTTGATTCCCAATGCTTACATTCCTAGAGACTGATAAGAGCAGACTTCCCCATTGAGACTGTTCTCCCCTTTATTGATTTGATCTTGTTTTTGAGTAGAGGAGCTAATTTATTCCTCTGTATTCAACTCTCTGTACTAATCTGTATAACTTCTGATTTTTGCTGTATGGTTTGCTCCGATAAATATGACAGATATGCATGTGCATGTGCATGTGTGTGTGAGAGAGAGATCCGTGTTTGAAGAGAGGCACCTAATCTAGATATTGTTATAACTATAGTACAATATTTCTACTTTCCCCTTTAGAATGATGAGGGAAGGTAGCTTTTATTCTGAATTCTCTAAAAGAGCATCATACTTCTAGACTACAAATATCTGAAGTGTAAAGTATCGATGTATTACCCTATCGATCCATTACCCTTCTTAGAAATAAGATAGCAAAGGAGTTAACATCCAGTTATAGCTGTCCTGGATCTTAAATGTTTCCGCCCCAGCCCCCTGCTAGGCTATTGGTGATAAATCCAAGGCTCTCATCCCACCCTCCACAGTGGTAGAGATAGCAGTCTTCCTGGAGATCTCAGCCATTATAAATATATAAATATATTCATGTAGTTTGGGCCACCCTATTGACCAGAGCTTAAACTACTATACAATTCGATCTATTTTATGTATGTATTACAATGGTTATTCAGGTATGTGTTTCTAATCGCCGTGAGAACAGTAATTATTTTGTTTTTCACCTTTGTATCTCTAGGACCTAGCAGAATGCTTTATGGTTTTTTTTCTTTCTTTTGGTCTAGACCAGCAATTCTCAGTTTTTTAAAGTCAGAACTCCTTTACACCCTTAAAAATTATTGAGGATTCTTCAAAGACCTTCTGTTTGTATGGTTTGTTGATAAATATATCAATATTCACCATATTCGAAATTGATTATTTTGACCTCATGGACTCCACACTTGGAAAGCTACTGGCCCAGACCTCTAATGATAATAATGCAGAAAGTTCCCAGTGAGAAAACTCCCTCAAGCACTGAAAAAGTATTCTGCAACTTCAGGTCTTAGTGAGAGTTCCTGGGGCATTTAGAGAGTTCCCCAGACTTTAAGGGACTTGCTCAGGGTCTTAAATGCAGTTTGCTTCAGAAGTAAGATTTTAACCTAGGTCTTCCTACCTCTGAGATTTTCCATTCATGCACAAAGTCATGGTGCTTTACATTCAGGCATTTAATAAATGTTTATTGAATTGAAAAGAAGGTATGTATTAGTATACTCATAATATAATCCAAAGTACTATGTAGGGTTTCCTAACTTGTCTATGAACTTTAAAAAATATTTTTAAAATTATATTTCAATATAATTGGTATCCTTTGTCATTTTTATTTTTAAAAATTATTTTATTTTTAATTTATGTAATAAAACAAGCATTTCCATAACATAGTATAATGAAAAAGATGATAGCACATAAAATTGCAAATCTATTGCATATAATTTGCTATTGCTTTTAAATATATAATAAAGTTATCATGTAAATTTCCTTGTTTCCCTTTTTTTCTTCCCTCCTTCCTGCTTACCCTAGAGATGGCTACCATTAGACATAAATATGCATATATGTGTAAAATCATTCTATATATACTTCTATTTATTAGTTCTTTCTCTGGTACAGATAGTATCTTCCTTCAAATATCTTTTGTAGTTAATTTGAGTATTTATAATAATAAAAATGACTTACTCCTTCAAAGATATTTTTAAAACAATTTTGCTGCTACTGTATACAATGTTTTCTTGGTTCTGCTCATTTTGCTCTTCATTATTACATGAAAATCTATCCATGTTTTTCTAAGATCATTGAGTTCATAATTTCTTACATCACAGTATTCTATCACAATAATATATCACAACTTGTTCAGCCATTCCTCAATTCACAAGCATCCCCACAATTTCCAGTTCTCTGACACCACAAAGAACTGCTATAAATGTTTTAGAACATAAAGGTTCTTTTCTTTTCTTCCCTAATCATCTTTGGAAATAGACCTAGTAGTGGTATTGCTGGGTCAAAGGGTACAGATAATTTAAAAACTCTTTGGGCATAATTCCGGATTGCTCTCCAAAATGGTTGCATCACTTTGCAACTCCACCAACATTGAATTAGTGTTCCAATTTTTTTCCACATCCTCTCCAACATTTGTTGCTTCCCCTTTAATCATTTTGGTCAATCTGGCAGATGTGAAATGATATCTCAAGGTTGTTTAAATTTACATTAGTGATTTAGAGCATTTTTACATGACTATAAATTGTTCTGATTTCTTCATCCAAAAACTGCCTGTTAATATTCTTTGACCATTTATCAATTGGGGAATGACTCTCATTCTTATAGATTAAACAAAGTTCTTGATATATTTGAGATATGAGACCTTTATCTGAGAAACTGTTTATAAAAATTTCCCTCCAATTTTCTGCTTTCCTTCTGATCTTGGCTACATTTGTTTTATTTGTACAAAAGCTTTTTAATTTAATGTAATCAAAATTATCCATTTTATACCACACTGTGATCTTTATGTCTTTTTATTCATAAATTTCTCACTTCTCCATAAGTCTGATAAAAAAACATGTTCCAGTTCTTCAGATTTTCTTGTAATATCTCTCTTTATGCTAGGTCATGCAACTATTTTGACCTTATCTTGCCAAATGGTGTAAGGTATTGCTCCATGCCAAATTTCTGCCATATGGCTTTCCAGTGTTCCCATTTTTTTTTTTACCAAATAATGAATTTTTATCCCCAAGTCTTAAGTCTCAACACTTGTCAAATACAAGATTACTATATTTATTTGCTGCTGTAAATTGTATGTTTACTCTATTCCCTTGATCTATCTTTCTATTTCTTAGCCAGTACCAGAGAGTTTTGATAATCATTTCTTTATATTATAGTTAATTCTGGTACTAGTAAACCTCCTTTATATTTTTATTAGTAATATTAGTAATTAGTAATATTCTTGTCTTTTTGTTCTTCCAAATGAATTCAATAAAAATAGTTTCTTGGTAATTTAATTGGGATGGCATTGAATATATAAATTAATTTAGGTAAAATTCTGATTTTTATTATATTGCCTCTGCCTACCCATTAACAATATTTCTCCAATTATTTAAATCTTATTTTATTTGTATAAAAAAGGGCTTTTTTATAATTTTGTTTACATAGTTCCTGGGTTTGTTTTGGCAGATTTACTCCCAGGTATTTTATACTGTCTAGAGTTATTTTAAATGGGGTATTTCTTATTATCTCTTCTTGCAGGATTTTGTTTGTGATATAGAGGAATGCTAATGACTTATATGGATCTACTTTATATCCTGTTGCTTTGCTAAAATTATTAATCATTTCAACTAACTTTTTAGTTTAGTCTTTGAGATTTTCCAAGTAGATCATCATATTGTTTTGTGACCCACAGCTTAAGAAGTGCTGAAGGGGTCAAGAGTGGAAAAAGTTTAAGAAGCCCTGATCTACAAAAAGAGAAAGTTTTATTATATCATTCCTTATTCTGATTCCTGCTATTTCTTTTTCTTCTCTTATTGCTAATGCTAGGATTTCCAAAACAACATTGGATAATATTGATGATAATGAGTATTCTTGTTTCACCCCTGATGTTACTGAGAAGGCTTCTAGTTTATCCCCATTACAAATAATGGTTGCTGATAATTTTAGATAAACACTTTCTTATCAATTTGAGGAAAAAATAATTTATGCCTATACTTTCAAGTTGTTTTAATAGAAATGAGTGTTGTATTTTATCAAAAACATTTTTCTTTATCTATTGATATAATCATAAGATTATTTTTACCATTTTTATTTTTAATATGAAGGATTGGTTTTATTTCTTTCTTTTTAAAAAAATCAAATTAACCAACAGTTTATCTGTTTTATTGTTTTTTTATAATGAAAACTCCTAGTTTTATTTATTAATTCAATAGTTTTATTATATTATATATGGTTAATCTCATCTTTAATTTTTCAGGATTTAAGATTTAGTGTTTAATTGGGGATTTTTAGGGTTTTTTTCTAGATTTTTAATTGTATACCCTATCCACTGGTCTGCTCTTTCTCTGTCTTGTTGATGCAAGCATTCAGAGATATAAATTTTCCTCTGATCACTGCTTTTTCTGTAACCTGTAGGTTTTGATATATTGTCTCATTATTGTCATTCTCTTTAATGATATCATTGATTGTTTCCATGATTTATTCTTTAAAACCCATTCATTCTTTAAGATTAGGTTTTTTAATCTCCAAGCAGTTTTTAATCTAAGTTTCCATGCCTCCTTATTAAATATCATTTTATTGCATTATGATCTGAAAAGGTTACTTTTAATATTTCTGCTTATCTGCTTTTAACAAAAAAAACATTATGTCCTAATATATGGTCAATCTTTGTAAACTTATCATGAATCGCTGAGAAGAAGGTGTATTTATTCCTTCCTATTTCCATCCAAATCTCTTCTTTTGTAATTATATATATACATATATATATGTGTGTGTGTGTGTGTGTGTGTGTGTGTGTGTGTATTCATTTAAATAATTATTCTGATATGGGGTCCATAAGCTTTACTAGAATGTTAAAGGTGTCCATGACACAAAAATAGGCTAAAAATCCATGTTCTCAAGGTTGCTCATATGTATATATTTATTTATTTGTTTGTTTGTTTGTTTATTTCATGTCACATAAACATACATATGTATATATATGGAACCCAATTCTCTCATCAGTGTGCTTGTCAAGGAGAATGGGGGAGTAAGTCTCTGCTGGAAAGAGGCTTGTATGTAAAGGGGACTAGCCATGACCTGGCATATTCTTTGTTTCTTTGTGAAAGATGTTAAAACCTTAAGGGCACAATTTCAGCTTCAAAATGGGGCAATGACTATTCTAGGGAAGGAACATGAATACCAGGTCCTCTAAAAAAAATGTTATCTTTTGTAGGCCATAATAGGTTACCTACTAGCTGCCTCTTGGCTTCCTACTGGAGTAGTAATTTTCTTTGTAACCCTTTACAATAGATAATTACAAATGGGACTGAAAGATGGCCCTCCCAGACCCCACCCCCACCCCAAAAGGGTATCATTATCAAAATATCATTAACACCTGCCCATTAAGAAAGGGAAGGGAAGAATCACTAAAGTACCTGAGCAAAGGATGAAAATTCTGAGTTCCATAATAAGCTCAAACATTCAGAGATACCAACATAAATTTTAAGATAGTTACAGTGATACTAATTTATAAATGCAACTACTAAGAACTGAAATTAAGGTTTATAGATATCCTTTACCCTTTGTACATATTCTATAACCACAGCAAAGCTTATTAAAATGTCACTTACCTTAGCTTGACTATCTAATTCCAGGTATTTGCTCAAAATTCTCTCTGAATCTGAAAGACAGGAGCCAAGATCCATACTATTTGAAAGTATTGGACTGATTTTCTGAACTGACATTGTTGCCTTTAGAAATAAAAGACAAATTATCTTAGAAACTTAACTGTAGAGATAAATATGTATATTTAGTAAATGAAAATCATAGAATAAAAAATACATAATTATATACTGAATCTTAAAAGCCCTGTTCTTGAAGTAGTAGGGATGGTTTTGTGCTGGTCCATCCATATTCTTCTCACCTATTTCCCATTGAGACCAAGAGCATATATTTTGGAGACAGTGACTGGAATTAAGATTAGAGTTTATGGGAAGCTAAGTGGCACAGTGGATAGAGCACTGGGCTCAGAATCAGGAAAACTCATCTTCATAAGTTCAAATCTGGCCTCAGACACTTAACAGTTGTATGACCCTGGGCAAGACACTTAAACCTGTTTGCCTCACTTTCCTCATCTGTGAAATGAGCTGGAGAAGGAACTGGCAAACCATTCCAGTATCTTTGCCAATAAAACCCCAAATGGGATCATGGACAGTCAGACATTACTGAGAACAACTATGGACCATGGGAAAGTGGGAAAGCTAACTGGCACATGTGGGAATCAACACCATGACAATGGTGTCATTATTTATACAATAATTAACTGACAAAGACATACACTACACAAACCCTTTGAAAAAACAATATAGTCGAAGGCTTCATGCCCAATAGGGTTTGAATTAATGAGTGTGAACATGTGTCCTTAGAATATTATGAGACTGAAAACGCAGTCCAAACGCCCTGGCATCCAATCAAAGTGACATGATTTAGTGACTTGTCCATTGTCACACAGGTAGTAAATATCAGAGGTCAATTTACACCCAAATCCTCTGACTCTAGACCTCTGATGCTTTCCATTGTGCAGATCTGCCTCCAGTCTAGAAAATCATCATTTATCAATTGCTAATTACAATCTTGTCAAAATAATCAGTATATTACAAAATTGAAACGTGAACCACAACTGCCATATAATCTATGATACCTAACGGCACTAAGGCCAACCAGCACCCAAGTTCTCGACCTTTCCACTCATTCTCCTCATAAAAACTTACTTGTTCCACAATCTATTTGGAGGAGAGGCGGTAATAATGACTTAATTAACAAATCAACTTATGTATATGTTATCTCTCCTCATTAATATATATTTCTGGAGGGCAATATTTTTTCTCCATATTACTTAGCAATACTTTAGGTATAATAAATTTTCAAAAACATTTGTTGGACAGATGAATGATTCAATGAACAAATGAATATAAATATTGTTGCTGTTGAGCCATTTCACTCATGTCCAACTCTTTGTGACCTTATTTGGGGTTTTCTTAGCAAAGATACCGGAAAGGTTTGTCATTTCCTTCTCCAGCTCGTTTTACAAATAAGGAATCGAGGCAAACAGAGCTCAGTGACATGCCCAGAGTCATGCAGCTTATAAGTATGTCTGGGGCCAGATTTGAACTCATGAAGATGAGTCTTCCTGATTCTGAGGCTAGTGTTCTATCCGCTGTGCCACCTACCGGCCCAGTGAATAGAATACTTTGCGCAATTTGAAACACGATAAGAAAACAGCTTGGTGCGGTATGCTATTATACTGTTACATTATAAAATTATACTATTACATTATACATACTATACTTATATATAACTATAGTATTGTTGTAACATACTGTTAGTTCACTAATATGAAGTAGGTGATGATTCAGTGAATCTATGATTAAATCTAAGTTATCTTAGAAGGTCTTCTATTGTGTTCCTGTTCTGATCTTTCATTGTAGCATGGAGGTGTCCCTGGGATCCTAATAGCTATGACAATGTGGCACAATCTCTCATAGGTCCAATGATGCTATCAATGGAGGTATAATAGCTCTCCTTTCCCAAATCAGCTGCAACCAAAAAAAAAACAAACTTTGGGAAAGTGGCCTATGGATGTGATAAGCCATGTGTCCGAGCAAAGGAAGCAGCTTTCTGTTGTTATGGGTTATATCTTGAGGATCTCATATAAAAGGGGCAACGCCATCATTCACCACTAGATTGTGACTTTCAGAATGAAGTTCTGTTGTTCTCTCCAGTTTTAGAAAGAAGGGTGATGATCAGACTACAGGACTAACAAGGAGAAAAATAATCCCATGTGGTCTGACTGGAACAGAAGTAGTGGGAAGGGCTGAAGATCTAGATATTCTGAGCTCTTTCTGTGTGTCTCTGTGTCTCTTTGTCTCTCCCTGCTGCCTTCCCTATAGGTACCAGTCCTTCACTTGGTCTCCTTTCCTGGTAGGCAAAATAGCTAGCATTCAAAAATGCAGAGGTAGAGGTAGCAATGTTTCCAAGAGGGCATATGGAAAGAGTTATTTAATCTGCTACCATGCCTCCTGACCTGAACTTGACAATACTGTATCCCTAGGGATGTGGTCCTGCTCCTGACACTATATTCTGAATCTCCCAATGGCTCAAGACATCATATTAAGAACTAGAATCATAGAATTTTAAAGGAGGAAGAAATATTAAAGATCTCTTAGTCCAACCTCTTCAATTTACAAAGGAAGAGGCCAACGTTCAGAGAATGAAGTAATTTGCCTTGGGTGATGCAACAATTTAGTGGGCAGTTGTTGCTGTCCAGTCATTCAGCTGTATCTGACTCTTCGGGACCCGTGGATCATAGCATGCTAGTACTGCTCATTGGGTTTTCTTGGGAAGGATACTGGGGTGGTTTCCCATGTTCTTCTCCCATGGATTAAGGCAAACAGAGGTTTAGGAACTGGCCTAAGGTCACACAACTAGTAAATGTCTAAGTCTAGATTTGAACTCAAGTCTGAGTGGGCAAACTGGGGCTCTGACTCAGGTCTCTTGACTCTTCATCCAGAGTTTCTTCCACTATTCCACAGTGGTTCTACATCATCTGGATAAATAGCAAAGGATACAACCCAGGAAGCAGCATGTTTCATCCATCCTTATGGTTGCAGAAATGAAGTCCGGGCTTCTCCACAGGCATACCCTTTCCAGAGAAACCTGTTCAGTCTCTCTATATAAGCCTAGATTCTGAGAGCCATTGTATCAAATAGGGACAACTCTGAAATACTACTTGTTTTGCCATTTGGGACTTAGCCTGGACAGCAAGGCTCCTTGGTGTAAATACCACACTGTTGAGGTTACTGAGTTTTCAACATATTTGTTATCTATTGTCAAGTGGTAGATTCTACAGTTGAAAGGAAAATGGTTGGTTTCAGGAGAGATGGAAAGGAGTCTCTCTTATGCTATTTAGTCAAGAGAGTGTCCTGGTCATTCTTCTGATGTTAAGTGGTGATGGAGTTAGGGCAGCGCTGATTTGGTGAATTGGTGAATGAACACTTTGGAATCTGAGCACCTGAGTTTCAAATCCTTCCTCTGATGCTCACTACCTGTATGACTTTGGACAGGTCACTTAACTTCTCTGGGCCTCAGTTTCCTCCTCTGTAAAATGTGATGGTGGACTTCATGGCTTATGAAGGATGAGAACCTAAAGCATGCAGCTAATTTCACTAAAATAATTCTAAATGTAAACACAAAGAGCATATGCTTTGCATTAACCTACTAAGTAGCACCTGTGGTGGAGTAGAAAGCTTGGCTACCTAAACATCACAAGACCTGACTTCTTCGTTTTTTCCTTTTTGGAGGGGGGGCAAGGTCACACAGCTAGTAAATGTCAAGTGCCTGCTGTCAGATTTGAACTCAGGTCCTCCTGACTCCAGGGCTGGTGCTCCATTGACCTCTCCACCCAGCTATCCAATTGACTTCTGGTTCTGCTGCTTGCTAGCTGCATAATCATGGACACTCACTCCATCTCCCTAAGTCTCAACTTCCTCATCTGCAAGACTGACCTAATAAAAATGCCTACCTCATAGGCTTTGTTAGAAGACACCTGAGGATGCAACTTCTTTTTCCTACCATTCTGCCAATCCAACAGTTAGGTGACGCAGTGGCTAGAGTGCTGGCTCTGGAATCAGGAGGACCTGAGTTCAAATCCACCCTCAGATATTTATGAGCCATGTGACCCTGGGAAAATCACTTAACCCTGTCTACCTCAGTTTCCTCATCTGTAAAATGTGCTGGAGAAGGAAATGGCAAATCACACGTATCTTTGCCCAGAAAACCCCAAATGGGGTCACAAAGAGTCAGACACAACTAACCCACACAAAAGGAAGTACTGATTCTAGGAACTAACACGAACCTTCAGGATGGTGTAACAGGGTTGCTATTTATTGCTGGTGCTGCTTCTGAGAGAGGGAGGGGGCACTTAGATGTGTGCCTTGGGAGAAAAAGGATACAATGCTGGTTTACAGGTGTAATTATTGCCTGTTCTTGACTTACAGGTCTTGCAGAGAAAGCAAAGTAGAACATAACAGGAGACTACCTGGTGTGAGATGAATTTACTCTTAATTAAGGGGAATTTTTGATGAAATAGCACCCCTCTTTCCAAGCATTTACTGTAGCTGACACACAGCCTGGTAGCACTGAATTAAGCACACCTAAAGCTACCTTTGGTGAAGCAATTAATGCAATTGATTCCAAACCATTAATTTAGGAAGGAAGCATTTTATGATACTACCTTCCTTAGGTATCCCTCCATTGAGGCAGTTAATTGCTGTTTCTTAAGAGCAAGTTCCTTATGAGCAGAACACTGCTGGCTTAGCTGATCCACTCTTCTCCGAATGCATCCCATCATTTCATGAATGCCAGCCATCTGAGAGCTAGATGGGAACAAACCAGCTGTTAGTTCATTTCTGCCTTGATGGAGGCATTCAGCTGACAGTAAGCAGTGGAAAAACAGATCCACTGTCTCAGGTTAGATTGGATTGAGTTAAAGCTTCAAGTTTTAAGTTTCCAACCTGGCAGGAGAAAAAAAAACCAACCAACCATGAAAGTAGCAAAATGTTGTTCAGATAGAAAAAGACCAACCAAAGAGTCTATGTGTGACTGTTATAAGCTTCCAAAAATGCAGAGTGAATTATCTAATCTGCTACAAGGACTTATCTTCTTTTTAAGAGGTTATCTTGCTATATTTCAAAAAACTTCAAGATATTTATGGTGTGAGGACCCACACAGTAAGGGAAATAGCCATGGAAAGGTTTCATATATGAAATGGTCTCTGAAAAAGTAATGACTATATCAATCAACAAAACATTTCCTTTTCTAATAATGTACAATGTTTAAGTAAACATGAGCTTGCCAATTGTCAGTAATAACAGTACTCAAGGCTATCTTCACTGGATGACAAACAAGCAATCACCAACAATTAGGTACAATTATGTACAGTGAAATCCTGAATTAACAAATTCCTGCACAGTTAGTTAACCTGGGAGTTATAGAGTGAGAGGGTCTTAAAAAATGAATCTCAGATTGTGCTTTCCCCCCCCCCCCAATGTTTGCAGTTATCTTAATAGGCTTCCTAACCAGTCCCGGTTGCTTCCGAATAGGAATGCAAAGTGATCATATGAATATTACTGTATTTATGTAATTCACTGTTTGGAACTTTTCAGATGAATACAATTTATTTTTGTAATCTTGGATTTTATTTCACCACATACTCTTGTGTTTTGAGAACACAGTCTAGGCTACTATTTTAACATTTCTAGACTTAAAAAAAAAGACTTTAATCAGCCAATTCTTTCAAACACTAATAAAGAGTAAGATTACAACTCCTGAATTTGATCATTCCAAGATTTAAAGAAAAAATCTTGCCAAGAGTTACAGATTTTTATTGCTTTTACTTCTAATAATTAATTTATGCCTCTGTAAAAAATGAATTTAATCAGTAATAAAATGAGGGCAGGCACTGATAGGAATGGAAATCAGGGCTCTGAAATAGACAAAGAACCATCAGTCATTTGAGAATTTCCCCCCAGGATTATGAAAAGTGGCTGGAACATAAATGTTTTCTATAATGCAGCTGATGTTCTAACTAGTGGAATTAAAAAGGAGAAGGGGGCTAATAATAAATATTATTCCTGAGACATAATACCCTACAGGGTTGATTCAGAAGCAAAGAGTATTGTGGGGTAAAAAATGAAATGTTCTTAAAAGACGACTCAGTTTAAGGGAGATAACTTCCCACAGCAATAGTTAGTGGCAGCACCAGTCATTGTATTTACCATAAACTCTTAAAGTATTTTTTTTCAGCATCTTATTGATCATTGAGTCTATCTTCTCAATGGAGGAATCTTTCCTAGAAAATCCCTAACAAATAGTCATCTAGCCTATGGTGGAGATGGGGAACTCATTACCTCATGTCCATTCCATTTCTAGACAGCTTTAGGTTTTAAAAAGTTATTTTGTAGGTTTAGGCAAAGAAATCTGCCTCCCTGTAACTTATATGCATTCATCCAAACTCAGACTTCTGGAGAAATAGAGCAAATCCACTCTCTCTTTTCTCTCTTCTCATGGACGGCTCTCCATGCTACATAGCTTTCTTTTTTTCTCAATCATGCCATGGTTTCTAGAATGACTATCATCTTGATTGACCTTTTCCAAATATACTATACTTTGCCAATCAACCATTACAATTTTGATTAGATTTTAAAGATTTGTAGGCTGAAAATCTGTTGGGCTTGACTCAGAAACAATCTTCCATCATCTATCTCTTCCTCTGTTCCTCTACTCAGGTCAATGTTCTCTATACTCCTCTCCTCCTTTGTAGTCTGAGTAAAAGAGGTGACCCTCTCTCCTCGACAAAGTTAACTTCTCCACCTCTACCCTCGATCCCATGTCCTGATCGTGTGGTAACAATCATGTCCTCTTTCTCTTTTGTATTCCATCTTGCCTCTCTACTGGGTTCTTCCCAAGGAGGTGAGGCTCAAATGAGTCAATGGAAACCTTAAAGTGCTCTATAATTATCATTCTGATTGTTACTATTGTTAGCCTATATAGTCACAAAGCTTCTAGTCTGGTGATGAGTTCACTACCTGAGCCTTGTACTGCACTCCTACTAAGCTCAAGCAGTATTTATTAAACAATATAAGGAGTATGTTAGTAAATATTTAACACTCAGGATCTCATGGGGGGGAAATGTATGCACACACACTTTTAAGTTTGATCTGTCTTATTAATACTTTCTTAAGTCTAAAGACAATCAACAGAAAAATAAATCAGGCCCTAATTTGTAGGGATGAATACTACACTAAAATTTTGATCGGTGGCTCCAGTACACTCCTGGACCATCTTCAAAGCCCACAAATAAACATGTTTAAGTTTTTTCTATACTTGGAAAATCAATTTTTAAAATTTTAAAACTTACCTTGAGCCTGGGGGAATTTGAATTTCAATTAAATCCCATCAGTCTATGAAAGGATTACCATCACTAACACAATTAATAATAAGAAAGGAGGGTGGCTAGGTGGCACAGTGAATAGAGCACCGATCCTGGAGTCAGGACCTGAGTTCAACTCTGATCTCAGACACGTAACACAAAAAAAACTAGCCGTGTGACCTTGGGCAAGTTACTTAACCCCAAATGCCCTGCCCTCCCCCCTCAAAAAAAGACGAAAAAAAAAAAGAAGAAAGGAAACAAATATTTGTTAAGCATCTACTCTGTGCCAGGAATAGCACTTTACAAATACAACCTCATTTGATCCTCACAACAACCCTGGGAGGTACGTCCAGTTATTATTTCCATTTTATGGTTGAGGAAACTGAGGCAGAGAGTGGTTAAGTGACTTGCCTGGTGTCGCATGGTTAGTAATTACCTAAGGCTCAGTTTTTACTCAGGTCTTCTGACTCCCAGATCTAGCTCCTTATCCACTGTACTACCTAATTGTTGTGTTTATTCAGTGCATATTATATGCTATGTACTGGGGTTAAGTGCTGTGGATCCAAAAAAGAGACAAAAACAGGATTCTGCTTTAAAAAAAGAGTCCATATTCTACTGTGGGCAAAAACATGCAAATCATTATGTACATGACGCAGAAATGGGAGGCAATTTCACAGGAAAGGCACTAATAGGGGCAGGGGGAGGGAAGAGCCTCTTACAGAAGGTGGGATTGAAGCTGCCTTGACAGAAGCACAGGAAATTAAAAGGCAGAGGTTAGAAAGTGCTATTTTTGAGGAACATCAAGAAGGTCAACGTTGCTGGGTCACAGAGTATGTGAAAGGTAGAAAAATAAAAGAAGACTGGAAAGGAAGAGACCAGGGCATAAAGGACTCCAAGTGCTAAACTGAGGACATTATTTTTTATCCTGCAGGGGCTGTTGGAGTTTATTGATCAGAGAGGGACAAGGTCTAACCTATGCTTTAGGGGTGGGGAGCCTGCGGCCATGAGGCTACACGTGGCCCCTTAGATCCTCAGATGCGGCCCTTTGGCTGAATCCAAGCTTCATAGAACAAATCCTTTTATTAAGGGGATTTATTCTGCAAAGTGTGGATTCGGTCAAAGGGCTGCACTTGAGGACCTAGGTCACATGTGAGCTTGAGGAGGAGAGAGAGAGAAAGAGAGAAAGAGAGGGGGGGAGGGGAGAGAAGGGGGAGAGGAGGAAACAGGAGAAAGGAGGAGAGAGAAAGGAGAGGGAGAGGGAGGGAGAGAGAGAGAAGGAGAGAGAGGGAGAGAGAGAGGGAGAGAGAGAGAGAAGGAGAGAGAGGGAGAGAGAGAGAAAGAAAGAGAGAGAGAGAGAGAGAGAGAGAGAGAGAGAGAGAGAGAGAGAGAGAGAGTCAGGAAAGAGAGAAGATACAGGACTGGCTCGTGGGGATGATAGGATTGAGTGTTGTTTTTTTTTTAAGACGAAGGGAACATGGAAGTGTTTGTAGGTAGCAAGGATGAAGCTAATTAGAGAAAGAATAAATATAGGACTGAATTGATTAAGCATGTTCTTTTGACTCAGATTATCTCTTTGAGGCCACTGCCTGCAATTGAGGACATTTGCACAAGCTTTGCAAAATGATGGAGTATTTTCTCTACCAAAAAAAGAAGTGTGTATTTGTGCACATGTGTACACATGCCTGCATAGGTAGAAAGTAGTCACCCTTCTCCTGAACATATTTGGACTATGAATAACACACAAATTGATGTTCAAACCTACCTTCCCATGGTTTGAAATAAAGAATAACTTGATTTGGTCAAGAAGTTATCGTGTCATTCTCTGACGGTAACTGGAATATGAGTGAATTGTGTCTAGTAAATTAGAAGATTAATTCCATGAACCACACAGAAATCATGTCTTCCCCTCCCCCACCTCCACTTTTTAGCTATGCTTGGTATGTGATAGAATCAGAAATAGGAAAATGAGAAGGTGAAAATAGGTCCAGGGCCGCAGTGAAAAAGGGCTACCTTCAAACCTACCCTATGGCACTTGGGTCGAGGTCTAAAATATCCCTCATTTCCCTATTACTTTTTCGCTAGTGTGCATGCTACCTGTCTTTAATTGACTCCACCAAATTATACCTTTTTGTCATTTGTATGATAGTAGGTCCCCTGGAGGGAAAAATGGAGGAACAGAGATTGCTCCGTCTCTCACAGTCCCTGCAATTAGCCTAATTAGATCAGCAGAGTGCACAAACACCATTAGAGGTCTCTCATATACCATTTGAGAGAGACTTCCAACATCTATTTCCAGCATATATCAGTGTATATGTAAGATATACTTGTGGACATTCAGGTTGCAGACAGACTATTTAGATAGCGAGGATAGATGGTCACCTTTGGCTCTTGGCAAGGGAGAGCTGAGCCAAGGGAAGGTATGTTTCCTATGCAGTGAAGGGCATGATGAATGATTTCTGTTTATTTCTGAAGTTTCTGGTGACTTTTTCACTCTTCCTCTCAGACACCCATGAACTTCAAACTGTGGGGAGTCAATCAATCATCAGCTAGGAATACCGTAAGGGGACATTTCCCCACCTTATTATTCTTTGCAGGGATCAGGGGAGAGAGAAGGGAAGATAATGGATTAAAAATGTTTTCCAAAGAACAGATTTTACTGGCTTTAGCCTAAAACATAGACTTACATTTCCAATAAGCATGCTGGTTTCCCTATCTGGATCTGTCACAAATCGGGACTGAGGAGGGGGGTGTGAGGAAAATCTAATGATAATGTCTTCTAAGGCATCATCCTAAAAAATAGTAAGTTCCTTTCAAATGTTTCATAAATTACTATTGGCAGCCCATCTGGAATAGGAGCTGTACCAGATGGTAGGCACTTGACAACTTACTCCATCTCATCAGAAAGCATCAGCTGATCCCATTTTTCTTCTCTGTCTTATGGCCAAGTTTCATTTTAGAAATGGAGAAAACATTTTCCCTAGCCCATGGTTTGTTGTTGTCTCTCCCAGTGACCCAGATATTAGTGCTTAATATAGGCAGCAGATCTTCTGAGACTTCTCCATCATTTCCTTCTATCATAGGAAAAAGGTCATTTCTTCTCCTACCCACTGAACACCTTCTTCCCCTCCACAGAGCTAAAGTACTTTAAACACATGGGCTTTTTCCTTCTGTATTATTTGTTGAACTTGGAGTTCTAAGTAGTCTAAGTAGAGTCATAGATAAAGGGACCCAAGAGACCATCTAATCCAAGTCTCTCGTTATATAGATGAGGAATGTGAAGTCCAAAGAAGGTAAATGACTTACCCAAAGTCTCCTATGTAATTGACAATATGGATGGAATTTGAGCTTAGGCCCTCCAGCACCAGAACCAATGCTCTTTCCCTGTTAAATTTTGACCCAGCCACCTATTATCTTGTTGCACAATGGGAAGACTGATGAATTTGGGGCCAGAGTAATTGAGTCCAAATCCCATTTATCATATATCACCAATGTGACTTGGGACAAATCATGTAACTCCTCTGGGCTTCAGTTTCTTCATTGTAAAATGAGAGGATAAGACAATTTTGTTTCTGAGATCCCTTCCAGCTCTAAAAGTATAATTGTATGACACTACTTTAACCGTACTTATTTTGGGAAAGTCGCCAAATGTCTCTCTTCTCATCTTCTACAACTATAAAATGAAGAGGTTGGACTAGGTGATTTCTAAGGGTTATTTCTGTTCTTAATCTTGTGATCCTTTATCCTGATTCACAGGCCTTTCCTTCAAAATTGTTGTATTCATCCTTAGTTCTCTAAGAGGACCAGCAACATCCTGAGGTTGATGTCTTGCACATGAATTGTATTTAAGTGAGGCAGAGCTGTGCAAAAGTCAGTGTCATTCTCTATGCTGCAGTCATCAAAATCCAGTGGCAAGACAAAATTAAGATGACTGAAGATGGCCGGGGATGCCATGGATGATGTTAGCCTTTCCAAGTTAAGATCTTTTCCTGGTCCTGGTTTGTCTGAGGCAATGCCCTTTCTCTATCACATTGGGGATTGTTCTACTTTCTTCCTCTTAATCTTCTACCAGTGAACATGATAATCTAGGTAGTATGAAAATAGCTTTGAATAGGTTAGAGTTAAATGTCAATTCAGTTAATAAACATTTATCAAGTACTTACTATATGCCAAGCAATGTGCTAAGCCCTGGGAATAAACACACACACACACACACACACACACACACACACACACAGAGTCAATGACCTGAAGGAGCTTGCGATCTAACAAAGGAAGAGAAAACACAAAAGTAACCTGAAAATGGGAGTAGAGGTTGGGGTTGGGGGAATTACAGGACACAGACATGTTGAAGTCAGTCAGAAAAGTCCCAAGCAGGGTAGGCATGTGAGAAACAAGATGTATGAACTGAGATCACTCCTTAAATGGAAGTTTGGAGCTTATGGCCCCCCATCCTCCAATCAGAGAAGCAGAGGGCAGCGATGAGGCAGAGCACCAAAGCTGATAAAATTACAGGATTTTACAGGTAATCACAGTGGTGAGCTTCCAGGGGCATGATGGAGAAGTCAGTCAGAGAAGGTTGTAAGAGTTACCCACCTCTCAGTCGCCTGGCATGATAGTTAAGGATTTCTAATGCACTAAACTCTGATACACAACTTTGTCTCTATAATGAATTTTGACTTTTCCAAAATAAGGTTTTTCCCTCCTTTAAAAATAAAGTTAAGCTAATTATTTATGTCCTGGTTTGCTATGACCAAAGAATTCATCCTTTTGTTGCCAGTCTATTGGTGATAAGTCTCTCCAGATTTAACTGTCTTGGCCCTCGGGCAGTGGATTGTCTATTGCCCGTACTGAACTTAAAGTCTTTCCAGTTTGCTAGAACCTATGAGAAATTATGCTCTGCTGCTGTAGCCTTTAGGAAACCATGCTCAAGGGCACACCACAGTGGAATGGGACTTCTAGGAAGACACATTGGATATAAATAGGCTGCAGTATATTACCAATCAAGAATTGTATACATATAAAGGCATCATCAAGGGGAAGCATGACTGGGAAAGGAGCCTGACACTGAGAAGTGGAGATGACATATAGGTAGTCCAAGTATCTAATAACATATCTGGTATCTGGTATTAATGAAATACAGGGTGACCCCAAAATGTGTGTGCAATTTGGGGTTTTAATAGCTTAAAAACTAACACTAAATTTCTGGGATTCCCTGTATTTAAAGAGAGAGTAGAAGACCTTTAGAGTATTGGACATCTTGGATACAGAACGTTCTTAGAAGGACATGAATAAAATAAATAACATATAAATAATATAATATATAAATAAAATAAATAAAATAGAATAAAACAGTACAAGAAGCCATGAGTATGGGCTGAGATCCACATAGATGGGAGAAGGGCCTAAGTTGATCCAATGGATCTCATGAAGTTTGGAATATGATAAAGCTACTTACTCCCTTTATGACCTTGACTCAGTTTGCTCATCTTTAACATGTAGGGATGGGTATAAATGATCTCTAAGGTTCCATACAACTCAGAATCTTAAAAGCTGTCAAGAATTCTTAGCAAACAAAATTCACTTCATTTCTGAGGGCCTTTCAGCTCTCATACTCTATGACTGTATGAAAATCTATACTGCTTAAGCGGAGATAAACAGTTCCAATATGTCGCCAATCTTTTGAGGTCTGCATGAACTATAGGAACAGAAGCCAATGATGCTAGTTCACATTCTGGGACTTCAGGAAAGATGGGAGAATGAGAGGTTCTAAATAAGGCTGTTTTCTTCTGGTATTTCTCTCTCTCTCTCTCTCTCTCTCTCTCTCTCTCTCTCTTTCTCTCTGTCTCTCTCTCT
>CM053596.1:186874158-186914407 GCA_028646575.1 Pseudocheirus occidentalis | reverse complement strand
GAAGATGTCCTGTATAATCACACCTATACATCCTGTATTGAATTGGTTGTCCTTCCAGTAGGGGTGGGTGACAAGGGAAGAATCGAAAGAATCTAGAATTTAAAGCTCTGCAATACCTGCAACTAGGAATTAAGACATACAGGGGCTGGGGTAGGGAGACACCCCCTGCTCTACCAGAAAGTTAGAGAACAGACCAGGGGAGGGCCTCTATAGTGGGGTCGCTGTTTGGGGGTTGGGGTAAGGGAAAGATGGGGAGAAAATTTGTAATTTAAAAATTTCGTGAAAATAAATGATGTAAACAAGAAACAAATAAAATTTATTACATAAAAAATAAAAACAACCACAAAAAGTAATATCATTTATTACATTTTCATGTCAACTAAAAGGCTCACCCCCAACAAAGTATCTTATTTGCATTTTTGGAAATCCTATAGGATTCAGTGAAAGATGAAACAACAAAAATTCATGTTCCATGACTCTGATTATTCATATCAAATGAAGTATTAAATAAATGAAGCTAAAGATTTTGTATTGTCAAGGAGAAGGTCTAGCATGGAGCCCAAATGGAAGATTCCCCATGTAGCTGGTGAAGTCCACATGATGTAGACTATTGGCATATGATAATATTTTGATTTCAACAAGTCCTAGAGCTCCACAGAACCTAGTAGGCTACACAATTACCCACAAGTTTGATCAAATTATGCACATCATTAAAAACTATGAGAATAATGAATGTCTCAGCCCAGGCTATATTTTTCAGGATGGAAAGTTCATAATATAAAAGATAGTGTATGTATTTATGTATGTATATATGTATATATATATGTATACAACTTGGAAATAAACTGTAAATGAATACTGAATTGAGTACAGAACTGAACAGGAAGAGGAAAGTGTGTTGGATTATATTTGGGAAATTGTGGAGTACTTTTAATGATTGCAAGCTTCTCCCTGAAATACTTTTTAACTTAATATTAGTGTGTAATGGTCCTGCTAAATATGTTTCTATATGTAATCATCAGCATCTTTGTGTTTGTAAGTATCGAAGCTACATTGTAGGAAATTGATTTACTTAACAACCTCAGTTAGACCATAAGCTAGGTGAGGTTTGGCATTTCTTATCTTTTCCCTCTCTGTATTTCCCCTTTTGCCCAAGTCACCAGCTATCTGATGAACCACCATAGTATGGCCAGTGATAGAATATTGTCCTGAAAAATGCAACTAGAGAATCTTTGATAGACACTGTTGCCACATCATCTTTTCTGGCAGTCACGTTGCCAAGGTCGCCAATATGACTATCTTCCTCATTTGGTCCACCATGATTTTTGGACCAATTCAAAGTTTTGACTGAAATCACCTCCCTTAGCTTTCTCTCTCCTGTGATTGGAGGGCCAGACTATGGAATACTAAAGCCCTCCCTCCCAAAACCCTCCTTCACAAAGGGCAGAAACTGGACTTTTTGGCTTATTCTTCTCGGCATCTGCTTTGGATTACATACCATGGAGCATTACGTCCCTGTCTTCTCCTACCTCCTTTTGTGTATTGTCTTCCCCCATGGACTGTAAGCTCCTTGAAGGCAGGGACAGTATTTTTATTAATTACATACCCAATGCCCTGGCACATAGAAAGAATTTAATAAATGTTTATTGAATTGGATTGAAACAAAGGACCACATGTTTGATACCTGGTGATGCAATATGACTGCAAAACAAGAAGACCACACTCTAAAGAATTAAAGAACAATGGAGAGATGCATGATGGGCATTAGCAGGCTACACCATATTACTAACGAAGAATTATTTAGTAAAAAGCAGTATAAAATATATTATTGGAGAAATATACCACCAGGAAGGGCTATGTATTGCTGATATTGTGAGTTATGGGCAAGTGTTGATAGCCCCAGAATATTAGATAGTGGTCCCCAGTGGGATATTTAGGAAGAACCTGAGGAAGAGTTGTACAGAATGAGAAGGCATAAATAGATTATGACTTTCACTTTGGGAAGGAGGAGCTACATCTTTTCAGTTCCAGATGCATTCAAGTATCATGCTATTAATTCACAATTAATTGACAGTTCACCAAAACCTCAAACTAGATAGTGAAGTAGATAGAGTACCAGGAGAATCTGAGTTCAAATATAGCCTCAGAAACCTACTAGCTGTATGACCCTAAATAAGTCACTTTATCCGGTTTGCTTCAGTCTGCTCATCCGTAAAATGAGCTGGAGAGAGAAATAGCAAACTATTCCAGTATCTTTACCAAAAAAACCCCAAATGGGGTCATGAAGAGTCAGACACAACTGAAAACAACTAAAAAAAAAAACCTCAAGATTTTTTCAGATGAACTATCTAGTCATACTTCCCCCATGTTGCATTTATGAAGTTGATTTTGCAAACTCATCCTTATTTTATTTTATTTTATTTTCGTCTTACTAAATACAACTCCATCTTCTAGACTTTCAAAGATATTTTTTGGATCCTGACTTCCATCTTATGTGTTAGCTTTCCCTCCATCCAGACTGCATAAATTTGATGAGCATGGCATCTGTGACTTTATCAGAACCAATGATAATGACATTAAATAGCCCGTGGCCAAATATGGATCCCTTGAGTACTCTACTAGAGAGACCTCTTATCTAGGTGATATTGAAATATTAATGGCTCAGTTATTGAACCTTAATAGAACTAAGTCTTTGGGTCTGGCCATTCAATCTATCCAAATAGATTCTGAGGTCCTTGAGGTGAGGCATCAAAAACCCTTAATTGTACCCATTATATAAGTCATCACTCCTACAACATTAATGTAAATCAGCACTCATTTCTATCACCAATTTTCCACGACCCAATAGGCTTGTAGGGTAGGCCTCCTGCTTGGTGCTGAGGCAATGTTTAACCTATTTTCAGGCTCAGGGCTTTAGGCTGATAGGTAGAATGGGCCTGAAGTGAGGATTGAAGTAATGTTGAAGTTCTGATCTATGGTAAAGCATTATCTACTTAGGAACTTCAATATTATTCTCTACTTGATCATAATTATATCATATTGCAAGAATATTTCAGAATGATTTAGTGTGACTCAATGCACCAAAACAGAATTACATGCCTTCTGAATGACATGAAATAGATTAAAATTATGTAAAACTGGCAGTTTATTTCGACAGGAAAACAGGAAAGGCAGAGAAACATGCAACTGACAAATATTTATTTTCTAAAAGGCTATGCAAATTTAAAAGACATCATATTAATATATTTGATTTAAAGCAGAGATTCTTAACTTTTTCTGTGTCTATAGACCCCTCTGGCAATCTGATAAAGCCTACAAACTTTTCAAAATAGTGTTTCTTTTTTTAAAAAAAATTCTTAAAGGAAATGCCTAAAGTCAATGAGAAGTCGATGAAAATAAAGTTGTACATTTTTCCCCCATCCAAGTTCATGGAACTCCTGAAACATATCCGTGGATCGTTTTGTTATCTATGTATACTGGGTTAAGGACCCCTGATTTAAAGAAATGGAAATTATTTTCTTTTGTTACTAGCTTTCATCAATAGTCCCCTCCTACAAGAGGCCCTTCTTGATTTCCCCAATCAATAGTACACTCCCAATTGCTCTGTATTTATTTTATATAATACTTTTTATTTACTAATATGTATATATGTATATCATTTCCCTCTTATAGGATAACAAATTCTTCAAAGTTAGGGAATGTTTCATTTTTGTCATTGTAGCCCCAGTACCTAGCATTGTGCCTAAAGGCACAAAGTAGGTGCTTACTAAATGTTTATTAATCAATTAAACCATTAATAAATGATTATTAATAAATGCCATTATTATAATCAATGCTATAATATTACAGTTAATAAATTGAGTGTTATTAAATTATTATTAAATATCATGAAAGGGAGGGTAATAAATAAGAATTTATTATATATATACATATATATATAATATATTTATATAATAAGAATTTCCATTGCTCAATGATAAGTCATGGTACATTTCTGAGATCCTCTTCGCATACTTAGAGGGAACTATGTGGCACACCAGATAGAATGCTAGACCAGGAGTCAGGAAGACCTGAGTTCTAATCTGGCCACACGTACTTGCTGACTGTGCAATCTTGGGCAAGTCAATTAACTTCTGTTTGTCTCAGTTTTCTTATTTATAAAACAGAGAGAATAACAGCACTTACCTTCAAGGGTTCTTGTGAAGACAAAATGAAATATTTATAAAGTGTTTTGCAAATTGTAAAGCACTGAGGCAGCTAGGTAGCACAGTGAATACAGCACCAGCCCTAGAGTCAGAAGGACCTGAGTTCAAATCCGACCTCAGACACTTGACACAAAAACTAGCTGTGTGACTTTGGGCAAGTCACCTGCCCCCAATTGCCCTCCCCAAAAAAGCAAAAAAAAACAAAACAAAACCCTGTAAAGCATTATATAAATACTAGCTGTTATTACTGTTATTATTATTGTGCTTAAAGAAACTTTTAAAAATTATATTATTTTGGAAAGTGGTTCATCCATTCCTACCTCAAAGATTACTTTCTACATCTCTTTAGTGAAACATTTCAGCTTTGTTTGACTTCATGTTATTTTATCACTTAGGGTGACCATAAGACATTTGACATTTTGCTTTTTGAGATGGATATGCAAAGGATTTTGCACACAGCCTTTGCCAAACCCAAAAGAAAGTGCGTAGGGAATAGTGTTACATTTTGAGAAGGCGTTGATTAACCATTTGGTCACAAGGAGGGGAACAGCATTAACACAGGAGTGTGAAAGAAAGGAATAGGGTTACACGGGAGGAGGACTGAATCATGACAGTAGTGAGAGTACAAAGGCCGCCTGACAAATATTCGGATTCCTTGAGCTACCACTTTAATTTGAATGTCCTTGGATGAGGCACAAAGGCCAAGTTCCCCCTTTCTGTGTAGCCTTCACAGTAAACTTAGGAGTGCCAGCCGATTGTCAGGCTATCTATCCCCTGGAGGTCATGACATTGGGATAGGATAAATCAGCCAGGCTGAGGATTTGTGAAGAATTTTCTAATCCCTATTAGACTTCTGGGCAAAAGCATCCAGGAGTCAAGCACCTTTAGTATTTCAAACTGCAGCATTTCTATAGAACTACAACTAGATCCTGATTAGGGCAAATAAAGAATCCTTTGACGAGGTCACATTATTAAAATTCTTACTGCATATTTCCATTGGGCTGATACCAGTTACAACATTTTATGTAATTATAACTTCAAATAGCATAAATTAGTTTATGCTATTTGAAGTTATAATTATGTAAAAGATGTTGTTTAGTCATGTCCGGTGCTTTGGGATTCCATTTGGAGTTTCCTTAGCAAGGATATTGAAGTAGTTTGCTATTTCTTCCTCCAGCTCCTTTTTCCTATGAGGAACTGAGGCAAACATGGTTAAGTGACTTGTCCCAGGTCACACAGCTAGTAAGTGAGTGAGGCTGGGTTTGAAATCAAGTTTTCCTGACTCTCTATCCACTGCACCACCTAGCAGCCCTGTAATATTGGGTAGAATATGGCAATCTAACTTATTTTATGAGCATACAAAATGCTTAAGATATTCTTGTTATTAAATAAATCATCATATAATCACTTATAAACACAACTTTACAAGTTGCAAATAATTATTATTCTCATTTTGCAGAGGAAGAAACATTGGAACTAGAAAGATCACTTGTTGCCCATAATTAACCATCAGTACAACCTACTCGTTAGTTCCCTGTATTGAATGTAATCTACTACACAAAATAATCTCTAGTCCTTGAAATGCACAAAGTCCCAATCATCAAAATGGCATCCTCAGGAATATTACCTCAAACTCATGGAAATGGTTTTGACCCTTAAAAAGGTGGGAAACAACTTCCCTTTTAATATCTTTGAAGAGCCATATTAGCATCCAAAATGTTCCAGGGACAAAAATCTTTCAACAGTATGACACTTTAATAGGCTATCCTGTATTATAAAGGCTGAGCAATCATCACACCATGTATTGTATTTTATGTAGAACTGAAAGTTCTTTTTCCTTCGTGCTCCAGATTCTCAGCTTATCACTTAACTTCTCTTATAATTCCAACTTGGAATCATTTCCTTGTTTGGCCAGATTTCATACCTATGATGATGAGTCAAGTAGTTGTTATTAACCACTGGTGTTTGTTGGCTAGCTTGGTAACTTAACTCCCATGTATGTATAACATTATATTTATGGAAATGTTCCAAGTATGAAATGACATACAAGTGAACTTTTGTAACACAATCCATTTGGAAGCTGAAACTTGCTCATATTTATGTTGCTAAATTATATGTGTGTACAAAAACATATGTATAAATATATATTTAAACTACAAAAAAGTGGTAGTAGAATTATTATTATTATTATTATTATTATTATTCCCGTTTTTCAGATTAGGCCTTTGAAATCCAGAGAGGAAATGTCATTTGCCCAGTGTCAGGGGGAAATAGTACCCAGACCTGTCTCAAAAATCAACATTATTGGACTGTGCTATGCAGCCTAAGGCATATATGTCCATTGACAAGAGGGAATTAAACCACACACAGTCAAAGCATAGCATTAAAGGCTATATCACAAGCTTTGGGTTTCGATTCAGTTTCTAATGCATTTCTATTGAATTTCTAATGAATTTCTATTTCTAGTCTAGCCTCTGAATCAAGATGTATACCTTGGCAAGTTACCATTTTACTCTGCTTTTAGCTTCTTTTGCAAAAATTAAAGTAACAGTCCAGATTCGCGAAGTACTTTAAAATCCCAAGGTAACTAAAAATAAAAAAACAGAAAATGATGCACTGTTTGGTAATGAGAGTGGGGCAGGGAATGGCAGCTTCCAGGAAGAACCAAATCCAGCTTACTAAGCATTAATGTATGCTTCCTGAAATCTCCTTCTATCTCGTTCTTTGTTTTCTCTCTTAAGACCAGGTCAGCATTCAGTTTCCTTCCATACTGCAGCCAAAAGCAAGTCACTGAAGGCCCTTTATAGGAGCAAATAAAAGTAAAGGAGGCCATAAAGATGAGAAAGGGCAAGGGAGATAATAAGAGAGGGACTGCCTGGTCAAACAAATTTGCCCTTTTATACTCCAACATGAATTTCCAAACCTGAAAACACCCTAAAAACACAGAGACTATGGGGATTAGAACTTGACTTCCAAACTAAACTTTGAGTCTTAAAAAAAATTAACCATTTGTTGTTTAGGGCAATGATGAAGCTGCCAGAAAGGGAGAATAAGATCCTCTTTAGCATCTGATTGGCTCACCATAGTGAATATGATGCGATTAGCCCTATACTGGAGACCAGCCTTTCACCAGAAACTTTAGCAGGCAACTAGGTGGTGCCAAGTACATTGAGTGCCTACCCTGGAGTCAGGAAGATTCATCTTCCTGAGTTCAAATCCAGCCTCAGACACTTAGTTCTGTGACCTAGACAACCTGTTTGCCTCAGTCTGCTTATCTGTAAAATGATCTGGAGAAGAGAATGGTAAACCACTCCATTATCTTTGCCAAGAAAGCCCCAAATGAGATCAGGAAGAGTCAGGCACAACTGAACAGTAAGCGGTGCTGGACCTGGAATCAGAAAAACTTGAGATCAAATCCTAACTTGAATACTTGCCTCTGGCTGACTCAGTTTCCTCATCTGTATAATGGGGATGATGGTAACTACCTTTGTTTTGTTGGTAGGGAAAAGTGATATAACATGTATAGAGTACTTTTTAAACCTTAAAGCACTAAAAAAAAAGTGTTAGCTCTTATCATACTGGATGTGAGTCTGTTTTAGTTTTCATTCAGGTTATATTTGACACCAGTCAGAGTTTCTAAATTGAAGTCATTACATAGAATATCCTAAATGCAGGTTTATAGAGCTTGCCAGTGAAGTGAGAGCTTTTACTGTAGGATTGTTATGAGAATCCCTATAAGGTTAAATTTTGAGTTTTGCAAACAAGATAGCTTGTAAACAGGACAATGAAGAAATAAGGTACAGTAGAGAAGCAAAGTTGACCAAAAGAATTCTGGTAAGAGAGACCATTCACAAAGAAATCTGTAAGTTTCCTTTTTAAATAGCATTTTAAAAAGTATCATAGGATCATAGATTTAAAACTAGAAGGTACATACATAACAGATGGAAACAAGTACAAGCAACTGATAATTAAAATAGAGGCACATAAAGATTGTTGTCTGGAGTGCTGATGCTCAGAAGGAGCTAAGGTTGTTAATGAATCAAAAAAAATGTTAGAGAGAGAGAAAGAGGGAGAGAGAGAGAAAGAGGAAAAGAGAGAAAGAGAGGGAGAGACAGAAAGAGAAAGAGAGAAGGGGGGAGAGAGGAAGGGAGATTTTTTTAAACCAATTGTCAGAATAAGAAGAAAATTAAACAAGAAATATTCAAAGAAAATATTCAAGGTGAAAAACATAGCAGTGGGGTGGCTAGGTGGGGCAATGAGTAGAGCACCAGCCCTGGAGTCAGGAGGACCTGAGTTAAAATCTGACCTCAGACACTTAACACTTATTAGCAATGCGGCATTGGACAAGTCACTTAATCCCAATTACCCTGCCTTCCCCACTCCAAAGAGCAAAAAAAAAAAAAAAAAAATAGCAGAGAGAAGGTAGAACTACTAAACTCATATTTGGTTTCTGTTTTATCTATCAAAGAAAAAAATCTTTGAAATAGGAAGGAAAATAAGAAATTAGCAGGGAATTGAAATACAAGAAAGTCAATTGCAAGAGAACAAGGTTTTTAAGAGTTCTGATGTCCAGAAACTTCCAGAAGTTCTGGTGTGCCAGGATCTTGAACACAAGCAATGGGTATTCTATGCTCCAGAGGTCTATGAAAGTTCTAAAAAGAAGAAAGGTTACATTCCAACTTCGAAAAATTAAAAAAAGCTAAAACCTTTTTAATTATAAGTCAATGAACTTGACTTTAAATCCACAGTGTGGAATTCTGGAGTTGCATTAATAGAAACATAGTTTCTAGAAAAGGGGTTGTGATAATTCCCAGTACAGGACACTGTCTCATGCTTGGCTCAGACCATGTCTAGATCATTATATTTAGTTGGAGCACATTCTAGAAAGGATTTTGGAAAAATTGGAGCATAACCAGAAGACGGTTGTCAGGTTAGTGAGAGGTCAAGGGATCATGTGAGGATTAAGGACCTCTTACTATGCCATTTACTAACTGTGACCTTGGAGAGAGAGAGGACACTTTCTGGGAAAATAAATGATGGGGGAAGAGGGACATGGCTCCCCCGGGGTTTGTGACATTGTGGAACAGAAAGTAGTTCCAGAGGCACGTCAAGCCAGGAGCAACATGGAGGCAACAACAGGCAGGTAAGCAATGAATAGCAAGCTGAAACTACTGTAATGAAAAAAGATTGATATTGTTTTTATATCACTTTCATTTTCAAATCTATCCCTCCTCTTCTGCCATGCACAATCCTGCCTGTCTAGGTACATACAATTTATTAAATACAGTGTCCCAAAAGTCTTTGTGCTATGTTTAAGTTTTAAATGGCACTAAGACTTTTGGGACACCCCGTATGTGCCCTCTCCACTAACAGATTATAAATCCATGAGGACCGCAGCATCACTTTTAAGCCATCTCATATAAGAAAGTTTTTAAGTAGAAGGAGTGGGTGAGAGTGAAGGCAGCGGCAGGAAAATTAAGGTTATGTACATTGAAGGTCCCAATCTTCTCATTACAGCTAGAGATAGACTTTGCCCATGGCTTCCCTGTTGGAGTAGTAAGTCTTAGAGGAGTTAGTTTGCAATATAACTGTATTTGACAATAGAGTTATTGGTGTGGAGGGGGACGCAATTATAATCTGTCTGGAATTTTTTGCCGAGATTTTTTGTTGCTTTGCTATGCATTGCTGCCTTGAAAAAAAATGTTTCATTGTTTCACTATTGTTCTTTTATTGGATTTGTTAGCATGGAGAACAATTAAATGCTTAGACCAAAGTAAATTCTAGAAATAACCTCTTTTATAACTTGATTTGTACAGAGCAATTGAACATAGAGAATTCCATAATTTGAAGGCAAGTCTGAGAAGGTCCATGCAAAATCCTGCCTGGTTGCACTAGTAGGTACATGTCATTGTTTCAATACAGAGTATCCCAAATGTCTTTGTGCTAAATAATGTTAAAGTTTTAAACTGCCCTAAGACTTTTGGGATACCCTGCCTGTGCTCTATCCACTAATAGATTACAAATTCCATGAGGACCACAGCATATTTGAACTTTATCTCTCTTCTATTATCCAACATAATGTATAGTAAACACTTAACAAACTTGCTAGATTGAATTATTTTTTATAATTTCTTCACATATATATATAATTTCTTCTATAACCTTCTTCCTACCTTCTTATAATTTCTTTATATTATAAACATTTATAATTTCCCTTACACTGGTGCAGGGGTAGGGAACCTGGGGCCTTGAGGTCACATGTGGACTTCTAGGTCCTCAAGTGTGGCCCTTTGACTGAATCCAAACTTTGGCCTCAAGGCCACAGGTTCCCCACCCCTTGACTGGTGGAATTAGACCTTCTTTTCCTCCAGATCTTTTTTATACTTGAATGTATCCTTGGTGACCCACCTTGGTGAATAGTAAGAGATAACTTCAGTCCCATGAACCTTTATTCCTCTCCTTCTACCTCTCTCCAAAATCACTCTAAACATACACTATGGACATATTGACTGGACTTCATGAGAAAATTCTGCTACAGATCAATATATAGAAAGAATATAAAGAAAAGTCACTAAAATGCATAAAGCATAGGAAGGAATGTAAAGAAAGAATCTAAGTGGGGATCATACCAACATGGTATAGTGGAAAAACATTTAGATTTGGAGCCAAAGATTCTGGATTCAAATTTGGATTCTGCTCTGTTCTACCTGTATAGCTTTGAACAATTACTTCTTCCTTGTCCAATGAGAGCCTAGACTATCTCTAAGGTCTCTTCCAACTCTAAATCTATAATGTGAAGAATTAACCAGGCTGCTCTATTTACATGACTTCTGCCCTCTCTCAGAGAATCTTCATGAGACAACTTTAGCATTGACCACAGCCTGCAGGTTCCCAGGCTGGCTTCCAGCCTAGATGAGATGTACTGTTCCCAGAAATGGGGCTGACCTAACTTAGATAGAATCCTTTAAGCCATATCATTATGCAGCAAAACATCCGAAATGTACAAAATCATACCAGATTACTTTTTTTTTTTAACAGGTTCAAGGAAGCTGTAAAAAAGCCTGTCATATTGAGGAAGAAGCAGGCTTGACTCACCTGCAGGAATCTCCTTGGCTGATTAAGGTTTGTCCCTTTTGCAAGGCATCCCCCGTGCAGTCTTTAATTTCTCGATGTAATTCCTCATGCCTCGCTGCCAAGACAGGCAGGCTTAAACCCTCAGATTTAAGAAGCTTAAGGCAAGCCTCAACTCTTCCAAGTATATCAAATGCCTGCCAGAGAAAACATACTTTCAGTTTCAGCATTGCTAGTTTAAAATCTACATACACTATGTACATAAAACCAGAAAAAATCTAAGTTGATAAATTTATTAGTTTGATCCCAACCAAACATAATAATGTCACCTTGAAAAGAAGTATTATAGCTTTCAAAGAAGCATCCAGAAACCTCAGAGAAAATGGCCTTAGATCTGGATTGCAAGGATGAATCTCTAAGCCATGGAATTCACTGCTTTTGTATACCTAAAGCTATAGTGACACAAGGCAAAAAATGCACAGATTAACAGAAATGGACCAGGGTGGAAAGGCCACCATGAGTACTTTTGCACCTTTTAGATGGTGCACATAAAATGCATCAGTGAGTAAGGAATTTATTTTTATTGGTAGCAACCAAGCAACTCTGTACTGAATAGTACCCTTGTGGCCTGAAAAGAGTTAATGGAGCTTTCCAAACCTGAAATTTATCTCACTAAGATTTATAAAAGGAAACTGTCAGAATTATTCCATTTTGAACCTAAAACAAAGTAGGGGAAAATTCACTTCAGTGAATAACACATTAATTTTGTGGTACGTATTCAGGCACTGAAGAATGTTTCAGGTTTCACCCTTGCTTTCGAGTTTTCTACAAATTACTTCCCAGTGAAACCCAGGTGATACTTTCTATAAATAACTTACTTTAATGTTACATATTTCTTAATGCATGAATGAAAGTTCAGGCCAAATCCCTTCCTAATGACATACTCCCAGTTTTTCTCAATTCCTTGAACAAAATTATTTTTTTTACTCTAGTCTGTAAACACAGTTCTTAAAATAAAGATACTTGAGTAAAGTTAATAAGCATGTAATAAAACTTATTATGTGCCAGGCACTATGCTCACTTCTAGAGATACAAAAACAACAACAACAAGAGACAATCTTGCCCTCAAGAAGTTTACATTCTAATGGGAGAGGCAATTAGTAAGCTACAGGTTAAATATAAGACACATCCAGAATAAATGCAAGGGGAAGGAATTAGTAGCTGCATGTGTAGGCAGCAAGTGACTTGAACTTAGCCTTGAAGGATGACAGGGAAACTAGAAGGCACAGAGGTGAGGGCATAGAACATGTGAGGCATGGGGGACGGTCAAGGCAAAGACAATGAGAAAGGAGATAAGAGTTTCTTACTGAAGGAACTTAGGAAGTGGGTCAGTGTTGCTAGAATAGAATATATGGAAGAGAAAAGGGAGTAAGAAGACTGGAAATGCAGGAAGGGTTAGGTTATGAAGAGTTCTAATTGCCTGGAGGGAATAAGAAGAGCTTAATACACTTCAATGAAGTGTCAGAGGTTTCTAAACTTAATAAAAATTATCTTTAGCTTCTGAGTGGAGGAGTGGATTAGGGTAGAAAGACACTTCATGTAAGGAAACCAGTTAGAAGTCTAGTATCCAGGAGAGAGGGGATGAGGTTGTATGAATGAAGTGAAGGGAATGTATGGGAAATATATTGTAAAGATAGAAATAGCAAGATTTGAAAATAGATTGATGTGTAAGGTGACAGAAGCTGAGGATGATGGTGAGGTTGTGAAACTGGGTGACTGGAAGGAAAGGAGCACCCTAGACAGTAATAGGAATGTTTAGAAGAGGGGAGGGTTTTGGTAGAAAGATAATTAGTTCTACTTTGGGCATGTCAAGTTTGAGATGCCTAAGGGACATCCAAATTCAAGATTTTTAAAGGGCACTATGGAACAGGAGTTGTGGAGGAGGTGTAAGGTTGGACATGTAGATCTAGGAATCTTCTGCCTAGGGATGCTAATCGAACCCATAGGAGCTGAAGAGATTGCCAAGTGAGAGAGTATTGCAGGAGAGAAAAAAAGAGGCCAGATAGAGCCTTGAGTGACACACAGGTTTAGTAAGTTGACCTGGATGAAGAACCAGCAAAGATGATAGAGATGGGGTTAGTTATATAGGAGTAGAACCTAGTGAGGAGAGAGTATCCAGAAGGAGGTGATTGACAGTGGTAAGTGCACAGAGAAATCAAGGAGAATCAGGATAGATAAAAAGCTGTCCACTTTGGCAATTAAGAGATTACTCATAACTTTGGGAAGGGAAGTTTCAGTTGAATCATAGTGGCAGAAGCCAGATTGCAAAAAAGGTTTAAAAGAGAGTGAGAGAAAAGAAAATGGACCAAGTGTAGTTTGAATGAGAAAGGGAGGAAAGATATGGGACTATAACTAGAAGGGATGTTAGAAACAAGTGAGGGTTTTTTAATTTTTTTTTAAGGCCAGGGGAGTCAGGGATATGTATGTAAGCACTAAGGAAGGAGACAGTCCCTGCTTTGAGGAAACAAAATGTACATAATTTCATGGAATCTGTATTTCAGAATTAGAAAGGAACTATGAAATCATCTAGCCACATTCAATTCACTGCAACATATGTCAGCCATTTGCTAGGTGTTAGGGTTGCAAAGAAAAAAAAAACTCTAAACTTTTTCCAGCTTTCTTACAAATGAAACAAGACCCAGAATGATGTCTTCCAAATGTCTCGAGTTTCTTAAAACAGTTCTATGACCTGCCTAAAACCTAGAGGTGTGCTGGTAGATGTTTAGTAACAAACTTAGGGAGCAGGGAGAGGGAAGCAAGTACCCAAGACAGGCTTAAGTTTAATAGGCATTACTGGCATTTTCTCCATCATTTTCTTAAATATAGACAATCATCAAAACAATACATCAAACTCTAATTGATAGATTTGTTGATTTCCAGGCTATACATGCTTGCACTAAAAACTTAACAATTGGCTCTTGGAGCCAATTGGAGCTAGGTCCAGCACACACCTGCTAAAACTCACAGACCATGATTAGCAGATTCTCTTGGATTTCAATCCAAGTTTCCTTTTACTTCATTCCATTAACTTTTCTTTTAGAACTCCCAGGTCAGTAAAAGAATTTTTGATTTTCAAAATCTTTCTCACCATGGTGTCTCATACCAGTATGTATGACCTTTCTGTTTCTGCACCAATTCTATGTATCTCTGTAATGGGAATGGGAATATGAAGATCTTCCCTTCCCCTTAATAAACCTAAGGGGATTTGAAGGCCTTCCCAGCTTTGAAGATATACTCTGCCCCCTAATAGGCTGGATGTAATCACATGGATCCTGTGGTGGGAGCAGTTTGTTGAAGGGTGAAGCAGAGCCCACAGGAAGCTGGGAGTTGGAGCAGTTAGAGACTGGAGGAAGGAGAGAACATACCCCAGGGAGACAGTTAGGTTTGTGAGTAAATGTTGCTTTGTGGGAAGGCTAAAGGATGCTGTGGCTCTCTGTGCCATTGTGGTTTATTAACTTCTTTGCAACTATGACGGCATTGGCTTACTGGTTTGGGGATTCAGTTTTCTAATGTCTAAGTAAATGTTTTGCTTCTATCTTCTATATGGAGAGTCTGTTATTGAGAACTATGTGATTGAAAATTATGTGACTGAAACCATATTTACAACGGCCGTCAATGCTGTGAATATTGCATTGGTGATACAATCTCATTTAAGTTTTCTTCTCTAGCCCCCTTCTTTCAGAACATTCTCTGAAATAACAAACATTTCCACACACAAAAATACATCCCCCTCAACCCACACAACAAAAAATTCATAGTGAATCAGGAATGATTAAGAACAACTAAGAAATAACTTTATTTTAAATGGTTAGTTGAAAGGAGGTTATCTACTACCTTGAAGGTATAGAACTGACTTTCCAAGACAGAATGATAGGGTCAGAACAAAAGCCTTATGACAAGGAGTCTTCATCTTTTTCTTTTTTTTTTTTTGGCTGCTGAAACTGATGGGGTGCTTGGGTGCCTGTGCTTGAACCACAGTTTGTAAAATCACATCACTTTGCAAAATCACATTTCTCCCTGCCTCAATTCTCCCTGGCCCCAAAACACCGCCTCAGCAGATTCTCCCTAGCTCAAGGGCAGCACGCCCTAACAAAGTACTCATCTCTCTTCCTGTTACAGTGGCTAGTTGCGCCTATGGAATTTAGTAGTTTGACCCAACTGTGTAGTGGCTGAAGCAGCTGTGTATGGGTGTACATCTATCACATATATCATAGACTCAGTCGTGCGTATGCTCCTTAGCTCATTATACACATCCTGGATCCCTCGTTAGCTTGGGACATACGTATACTCCCAACCTCCATCTTGTCAAACAGGACATGGATGGGTAACCAACGGGGCACTTCTCAGTGAGGGCTGACCGCTAGTTCACTTAGTGACGTTTCAATCTTAAGAACACACCTCCATGCAGCTCCTCTTTGGGCTATTTCCCAGTGAATTATGGGCAATATGCCTGTGCAGTAGATGTAGAATTGCATGTCCCTTTAAGCACTGACCACTCCTTAACTCCTCCCTAATCTAACCCTTACTCACTTAGTTAGCATAATTGGCACAGGTTATACTATGGATTATTCTATAAAAATATACCTATGACTCCTTTAAGGTTGCAGGTTCCCTAAGACCTCCTGCCCACTGTATAGAATAACCATAAATTTTTACCAACTTGACTCATATTGCTTGAGCAGGTGAATTCATTCCAAACTGCCCACCCAGGGACTCTGGTCATTGGGAACTCTGAAACACCTATCATCCCTCGTCAAAACCTATGACCCCTTTCTTATAAACAATATTTTTAAAGGCATAAAATAAAATTATATAGAAATACAAAAGACACCAAAGGTTAATGAAAAGATGTAATTTTCCCATCCAAGTTCGTGGACCTGCTGGAAACTAGCCACCCATCCTTTGGAAGTCTTTCCATCCAACAACTGTCCATCCCAGCTTGACTTGACTTGACTCTTGACTTATGAGAATGCAATAGTATTAATGGTTTTCCTTCAACAAGTTGTTTTTGTAGATGAAAAAAGGGTACAAGCAGGAAAGGGTTAAAAAATGTACCTTACCAAGCAGTTAACAAGCATTTAGTAAGCACCCATTATATACCAAGTACTCTGTTAGACCAAGGATACAAAGTCAAAAAGTAAATAGTCCCTTCTACCAGGGAAGACAATGTGTATATATACAACTATGTACAAAATAAATGTCAGATAAACATAATGTAATTTGATGAGTAGAGGCACCAGTGGTGGAAGGGCCAGGAAAGGTCATACTGGAAGGTGACACTTGAGCTGAGTTTTTAAGGAAAATCTTAATTCTAAGAGGTGGAAGTAAAGAAGGAATATATTCCAGCAAACAGGCAGAGCCTATGCAAAAAGCACAGAGTAAAAAGATAGAATGTCCTGAGGGACAGAAAGAAGACCAGTTTGACTGGAAGAGGTCATGAAGGGGAGTAATATATACCAAGGATAGAAAGGTTAGTTGGATCTTATGATTTATAAGATTTTTTTGGAGGACAAAGGGTGAAGAAAGGAGCTTGCAAAAAAGCCTGTATAATCCAAAAACTAGATTTTAAAACATCTGAATATTTGAAACTTCGAATTTGTTTCTACTTTTCCCAAATGGTCAAGCATTTTAAATATATTTCTATAAAACATAAGAAGACTTATGCCCACTCAAAAATTAATGCATTATTATACTTTTATAAATTATAGAATAAAACCCAATATTTCAACAGATAAACAATTATTGAGTGAATACTCAGCTATTTCTGGGCTAGGTTTTTCAAAGGTTATGAAGATGAATAAGACTATCTTTACTTTCAAGGAGCTTATTTCCCCAATATCACAAAACAGAAACAGATTTTCTTGACTCCAGAAACTAGATTTTCCTGACTCCAAGTCTAAGCTTCCACCCACTTGTGCTAGAAGTGGTACCATAAATGCTACAGTGGACAATCCAGAGCCTAAAGGCTAAGAGGGAAAAAGATACTGTCCTCAAAACACATTTAATTTCCCTTGGGTAAAATCAGCCCACAAGAAGGATCCGTAAGTGGGGAAAGAGTCTCAGAAACTTTCTTATAAAGCCACTGAACAGTTCTTATAGACTTTTTGCCCAAGGGGCCCACATATAGTGAGCCCTTTTTCCACCTAGAGAAAGCAAAGTTAAATTAAGTGGCCCATAGTCTGGTTTCACAGGTGCCCTGGCTCACATCAGCCCTGTTAATGGTATAAGTGTATGTGTAGAGGGATGGGGAAGGGAATTCTCTCAAACTTTCCTAAGTCTACAAAAGTCCTGGAATTCAACAACCACAGCATCAGTAAGAGACAGAATCAGACACAAGGGGACAAGTTTTAAAAGGACAGAAAGCCTGGGTTCCCGTCCTACCTATTTCATTTCTCAAACACACCTTCTTTATTTCCCTACTTGAACTGATTAAAAATGTTGCTTCCTAAATCACCACATTTGTAAATAGTAACAGCCGCAACATCGCCTTTCTTTCCAGGCTGTCCACTAAATTTCCTTTGCCTTCTGCATCATATTTCATGTCTTTCACAAATTAGTTCAGATACAAGTGTCTGACACGCTGCCACTTAGTCTAGTGGAAGGTAAGCTCCTATGGGGCAGTGATTTTTTCATTTCTATCCAGTGTCCTTAGTACCTAGCCAGGTTCCTACATACAATAGGAGCTTAAAAAATGTTTGTTGTCACTCAATCATATCTCACAATTCACTTGAATTACATTCCATTTCTCTCCTTACATGACAATTGGCCTCATCCTCTAAAACACTTCCTAAATCACTAACTTTTTATTAAAATATTAGCTGAAATGAACTGAGCAAAGATTTGTTGAAGCATTCAAGCACAACATAGAGAGATGCCCAGAGGAACAAAAAATACTGTTCTTTCCCACTAATCCTTACCAAATATAGGACTGAGCCCTTACCATATTCATAAGGAACCTGATATGCTAGATTAAGTTGGGAAGGAATCTTTCTCATATACACACAAGGAATGGCTTAGGTTATTTACAGCAATAAGAGTATTGAGTTCCACACTTAAATGTGCATGGGGATTTAGGTCTTTTTCTGTCCCTTGTGCCCAAAGGCCATGGTTTGTAGGTCATATCAAATCCTTTCACTAGATTGTAGATTGTAGGCACAAAGAGAGATATAAAAATCTCCCCCTCCCAAATTCCCACCCTGAGTTGGATTCTAGAACCTCCTAACTATTCCAGATATTTTTTTATTATTCTGATCCATTGGCCTGAAATGCAGAAGGAACAAAATCAGTTGCTTTTAGAAGCAAAGGAGGGGTTTGGCTTTCCTTCTGTACAAAACTAATAAAGATCTTTCCTTCTTTTCCTTGTTAAGTAACAGACCTAGGACAGGCTGTACCAAATTATAACTACAGATGGTATCTATACACAAGCACATTGATTTCTTTAAAGAACTTCAAAGGGATTCATTATTTGAGTAAGAAATGGAGTCCAGCATAGCTATGGTGCCATGTAGCATCTCTGAGAGTAGAATTTGATGTGTTTATCAACTGGGTTTGATTCTTGATGAGGAGAATTAGTGTGTGCACCCCCCCCCACACACACATGTACATACATGCACATCTCTAGAACTCTGGGCATTCTCTTTTATGAACTTAGAAGTTAGAACAAGAGTTCTTACCCTTTGACAGTCTGTGAAGCCAGTGGACTTCTTTATGGAATGATTAAAATGAATAAAATAAAGTATAGGAGTAGCTAGGTGGCACAGTGAATAGAGCATGGGCCTTGGAGTCAGGAGGACCTGAGTTCAAATGTGACCTCAGACACTTAACACTTACTAGCTGTGTGACCTTGGGCAAGTCACTTAACTCTGATTGCCCTGTGTTCCCCCCTCCAAAAAGAAAAATAAATAAATAAAGTATATAGGATTCTAAAAGTAAGCAATTGTAATGAAATAAAGTTATCAAAATATTTTTAATAAGAGTTTATGGAACCCTGGTTAAGGACTCTGAGTTAGGGGAATCCTTCTGTCGAGAACTTTAGGGGCCTCTTGCACTAACTAGTCCCATTCCTGGCCAGCTCACCCTCTGGCCAGAGGCCTGACCTCTGCTGAAGACTCAGGTTTCTTCCGGCTCCACTTTCACGACAACGGAAAGCCTGAGCTCACTCTCAAACAGCCATCTGAGATGACCCTTCTCTGACAGCTCACCATCTAAGTGGCTGGCTGCCTCCCTGCTCACAGATCCCAAAGCCCCATGAAACCCAAGGAGGTCACTTAGACAGGAAACCTAATTCTCTGATTAAGGATATGGATTTTTAAGTATTTGTTACCTCCTGCTTCCTGGTGCCCCAGGTAGCAGCCTGCCCCACCTCCCCACGAGGGAAATCAGCAGGTGTTAAAGACCACAGCACCCAACCAAACTGTTCTATTTGTCAAATTCAAAGGTCTGGAATGAATGTCCAACTGCCTGACATTTTAAAAACGGATTTTTTTTTCAGTGCTAATTACATTCAAGACCCTCAATTAGATAAGATACTTGGAGTAAATAAAGATGCATAATGTTTTGAAAGTGCTCTCTGGGCACTTTTTAAAATTCTTAGAGCACAGAGCGCTGGGCCTGGAGTAAAGAAGACCTAAATTAAAATTTGTGACTTAGACACTTATTAGCTGTGTGACCCTGGGAAATTCACTTAACCTCTGTTTGCCTCAATTTCCTCATTTGTAAAGCAGAAAAATAACAGCAGCTACTTCACAGGGTTGTTGTGAGCATCAAATCATTATCAAGTAAAATAACATTTGTAAAGCACACAGTAGTAGTAAGTAGTAGTAAAGTAAAGCACACAGTAGGCACTATATAAATGTTAGCTATAAAAATGCTAAAAATGTTTTAGAATACAATAATTTCACAATAATGATATATAAGAAAATAAAACAATAATAATATAATATTTTCATGATATAATATATATAATATTCATACATGTTATAATAAATATAAACAATAAAATTGTTATAAAACAATATGCTCCTATTATTTATATTAATTAATAGTAACAATATAGTATATAACATTATTAAATTTTCAGTTCTAAATTCTCTCCCTCCACTCATTGAAGCGATAATTATAAAATCCATTACAAATATGCAAATCATGAAAAACAAAATTCCACATGAGCCACAAAGGAGGCATTTTAACATAATAATAAATATTGCAGAATTGCCTTTTCACAGGGATCTCTATTGTCTCTCTTTATGACATGGATATTCTACAAGGAGAGAGTATCTTGTTTCTTTGAAGATTACAGCAATAGTCTATATAGAAGTTTTACTCTGATACCCAGTTATGCGTTGGAGGTGTTTGTGGGTTTCATAGGTTATACCAACAGAATCAATGCTCTAACGAATGGCAAAGAGTTTCCAGTACAGGTCCAGCATTTCTTGGCCATTTCTAGGTGCATGGTGCACCCCAGTTAGGATATCATCTATACTCTGGTCCCACTAGAAAATTGGACTCCTACCTAAAACCTCTCCTGGGTTTTGAGAGCCCAGCCTTGGTTTCATTTTTGCTTTGTTCTGGGCCTTTGCAATACTCTCCAGGGATCTTTAATCTGCCACTGCCCCTGTATCCCCACTCCTCCCTTCTACCTTCCCTTTAAGCGTTGTCTTCCCTCATGAGAACATAGGCTTCTTGAGGACAGGGACTTTCTAATATGCATTTATTGGTATCACCAGTACTTAGCATAGTGATTGGCACAGAGTAGGAGTTTAATAAAGGATCTATCAATTTGTCTGATCAGTCTTAGTACAGAGATGTTCCTCACTAGAAGTCTGGTCACAAAGCAATCAACTGGGAGTTCTGGTTGACCCATTTGAGGGACAAAAACTACAAAATGCCTCTCAATATTTCATGGTGGTAGAGTGGAGATAAAAAGAGATAAAGATCACTAGGATTCAAACAGTTCTTAGATTATATATTAACATTAATTTAAGTGCTAGTGATCTTATATAAAGATATCTAGGTGGTATAGTAGATAGAACATTGACCCGGAAGTCAGGAGGACCTAAGCTAAAATCCAACCTCAGATATGTGTTAGCTGTGTGACCCTGGGCAAGTCACATTGCTCTGTTTGCCTCAGTTTCCTCCTCTATAAAATGAGTTAGAAAAGGAAATGGCAAATCTACTCCAGTATCTTTGCCAAATAAATCCCAAAAGGATCACAGAGAATTGGGCATGACTGAAAACAACCACGCAACAAAACAATAACAAAAATATTTGGCCGCCAAGTAAGAAATAGTGATCTTGTATATGATTTTTGTCTAACAACCAATGAGGTTGACATAACACATTCATATTAACATTTTTCTATAAGTTAATCCAGAAAATTTAAGTAGTTACATTTCAATGGAAGGGCAACTCAAAGACTTTCCTCAAAAAAAAAATAAGAGAAATAAGTAAAATGGCTTTATCATGCATCCAAAGGCAATAAGGAATGTCATTTCATATAATACTTGGTCATATTCCTTGCATAATTTGTGTTAAACATATACAAACAAGCTACCATGAAGGTACATATAGTAAATGCACCAACATGCTTTGCAAAGGATGAAGAAATGGAAAAATTCTCCAAATTTTACAAGATCCTCCAAACTAAGTCAAAATACATCTTAATCCTTGGTGATATAAATATAAAGGTGAAATAGGCAGGGAGGCAGGAAGGCAGGCAGACAGACAGACAGACAAACATTGTTCAAAATCAAAGGATGAAAGAGGATAACTACTTCAACTCTTAAGGAGAATTCTCACATATATTTTCTTCAAGAAGAGAATCAGAAGGTACTAAATGCCTCAGACACTGAACGACAGCATCAAAAAAGAGAAACAGTCCATACTTGAACCGAAAGGAAATCACCAATCACATGCATAAGCAGATGTTTTATAACAAGCCTCTATGTGTCTTCAGATCAATAGAGACACCACGTTAGAAAGAAAAGTCTGATTAGACATTGTGTGCTCCAACACAAGCTGTTTAAATAAACAACTTCAAAAGAAGGGAAATGGACAAAGTAAAAACATTGAATATCACCATTTCATGGAGTAGTTAGATCAATGTAGGAAATTTTTAGCAGCCCCCAAAATTGATTCAAATGGCAAACATTTAATCTTTTTACCAAATAGAGAAATAAGATACTCAAGAGAGATTATAAATTTATTTTTAAAACAATGCATAATGACAGGTTGGTCACTGAGTCTAGAGGCCTGATGATGAGGCCTGAGATCCACCTCCTGACAGAAAGGTGATAAACAAAAGGAACAGAATGAGACATTTTTTAAAAATGTAGTCAATTTATGGTCATTTCTTTGCTTGGTATGCATTTTCAATCAATTATGCATTTTGTTGTCTTTTTCCTTTCATTGAAAGGTACAGTAGGGAGAGAAAAAACAGATTTTTGGTCATTTAAAAAAATAAAAAATAAAAATGCAAAGGAGAATTCAACTTAATTCAACAGGTACTGTGGCAAAAGATTCTGATTCAAATTAATCTGACATTTAAAACCTTGTGACCTTTGGCAAGGTCACATAACCTTGCAAGAATTTACTTTTTTTCATCTGCAAAATGAAGGATTGGATTAGATAATTCTAGACCCGGAAGGAACCTCAGAAGCTATGATCCTGTGAACAAGAAGTCATATTGCCTCATAAAATGGTAAAAAAAAATCAATTTGGAAAAAAAAAATGAGCCTTTAGAAAAGTTGACATGAGATCCACCTATTCAAAGTCACTCCTAAAGCATTTATAGATGAAACCCAAAGGAGGAATACAAACATACAAAAAGGGAAAGAGATCTGCCAACATTTCTATGCCAATCTATTGTTACCAATGACAATCATAAAACAAAACCAAAGGAAACAGCAAGGATTTGGAGCCAGAGGCTGTAGGTTTGAATGACCTCTGCCACCTCCTATCTATGTGACATCTAACCTTTGTGAGCTTCAGTTTTGTATGTATAAAATGAGAAGTTTGGTTTAGATCTCCTAGGAGGTCCATTCCAACTCTAAATCTCAGATACTGTAGCTTACGAATCCAATCCAGGAACTGGTAAAAGCACTGAAAATGAAATGCAGGCCAATATATGTGGAAGAAATCCAAGCAGTACCTAACCTTTTAAATTTCAATTTCAATTTAATTAATTAATTAATTAATCTAATTAAATTTAAATTTCAAATGCTCTCAGAAATTGAGTCTCAAGTTACCCCAGAGGGAGGAACTCCAAAATAGTGCAGAGAAAAATCATAGATAGCGTTTTTTACCAAAAAAATAAGAGGCAATTGAGATGTCCATGACTATCATTTATATATATATATATATATGCTTCCTAATTCCATTAAAGTATGAGAATTATCTGCACACACATTGAAGATTCCTTCATAAAAATATGAAAAAGGAACAGGTAAGCTTTTGCCAATAATTTTCTGTCGCAGACTACATCTTTACAGCAAGGCAATTAACTGGAAATCTTATCCCCATCTTAAAATGGGTTTGACTTGGTGAACCAAAGCAGCCTTCATAACATTCCTCAGACAGTGTCTCCCATATATACATTTAAAATAACTCTATTCATATCTCTAAGAGAGATACGAATACAAATATCATTTTGTTCAAATGGGGAGATACACGCTCTCCAAAGGAAAAGGTTGAAGAAGTAACTACCTATTGAAAAATTAGTATAAATTCAGGGCAGTAGCATGATAATTAAAATTGTAGATGGATAAATTAGACCAGCTAAGAAGGATTAACACATATATAGTTTATCATTCCTAGGGCTGTCATATGGAATTGGGGTTAGACTTTTTTCTGCCTGGCCTCTCAGGAAAGAACCAAGAAAAAATGTTTGCAGTTGCAGAGGCAGATTTTTGGTTCCATCTAAGGAAAGATTCCCTTAAATAATCAGAACTGTTCAAAGAGCCAAAGAAATAGTAATGTTCCCTATCACTAGAAATCTTCAAAACAGTTAGATGACTATTTCAAATGCTTATTGTAGAGGGAATTGGACTGGAGACAGAGCGAACTAGATGGCCTCTCAGTTTTTTTTTCCATTTCTGAAAGTCTGTAATAATAATTTGTTAGAATAAATAAGACTTCATCCCTTGATTATAATTAGTATGTTAAAGCATTGGCTGAACCTTTGGTCCTCATGAGAAATGCAATATACAAGTCCTTTTATGTATAATTTATAATTTTGAATTAGAAAGTTTAACTATATTTAACATATATTTGTTGTAGTTCAAAGGATTCTGGCTCCTTAAAGGAAGATTGGAGTGGTGAGTTATTTTGTTCTAAGAGTATGCCATGGTTAAGGGAAAACAGCTGAGATGGAATATCACCCTGCGACTCTGCTGCAAAAAGGCAAATGGAACAAGAGAAAGATAGGTTGTCTCTGGTGCAGAGAAAAGTTAGGGCAGATAACTGGTGCGATAGATAGAGCACAGGGCCTAGAATCAGAAAGACTCATCTTTCTGAGTTCAAATCCAACCTCAGTTACTAGCTGTGTGACCCTGGGTGAGTCACTTAACCCTGTTTGTCTCAGTTTTCTCATCTGAAAAATGAACTGGACAAGGAAATGGCAAACCTCTCCTGTATCTTTGCCAAGAAAATTCAAATGAGGTCCCAAAGAGTTGGACATGACTCAACAACTGTGTTATTTTAGAAAGGTCATAAATGAAAGACTGTTTTAGAAGGGTGGGTGATTGCTCCAGAAGGAAATGGCAAAGAAGTGTAAAAATTAATTTTTGAAAATCCAGAAAGAGCCTAATGCAACAGAGCTAAAACAATAATAAAACATGATTGTTATGGAGTCTTCTGAGGTTTGCAAAACACAAGATGTGCATTATATAATTTGATTTTTTCAACAACCCTGACAGATAAGCACTACAGTCATGTTATTTTCTATTTACAGATGCAGAAACTAAGCCTCAGAGAGATTAAGTGATTAGTCACTTGTCAAAGATAGGATTTGAACCCAGGTCTTTTGGGCTCTAAAATTAGCACTTTTTTTTAAACTACATTACATACTCTCCTACTACATTATTAGGCCTTCAAGATTAAACATATCTTACTAAGCAGCAAATTAACATCAGTTAGATATTTAAACACTGGAATTTTGTCTGCTTTAAAACTGAGACCAAAGCAAAATTATCTCAGTCATGTTAAAAAGAGACATAATATTTAAAAATCATTTTCTTTTTTTCTGTTTGATAGTGTTGTCAATTAATATTAAACAAAAGAAATAAACCAAGTATTTTGTTGAATATATGCATCTCTTTTGTACAACTATTGGTATATTTTTTTCTAGGTTTCTAAATTTTTCAATCCTCTTTTTGTCTAGTCTGAAACCACTGTCTGCCAGAACTAGAGGAAGGTGTATCAATAGATGGAAAAGTGTTCTAATTTTACTGTGAAATAAAAAATTCCATCCTGTTTCTATTTTCTTTTCTTTATGGATTATTATTTTTTTTTACAGTGACATCTGTAAAACAGCAGTTTGGTCCTTTTAGGTACTCTAAAATTCTGCTAGATTCCCCAAACCACAAGTACCACAAATCACAAGGTGAAATCAATGAAAGGTAAGTTTGAAACATTTTTTGAAAGTTTCAAAAGTTTGGGGACATGCCCTTGAAACATGAACAGAAATGTCATGAGACCCATGGAAATCCCCATCATTGTACACCAGCCAGTACTCACTGAGTGTCCCATTCTTGTTGATTTTCATGATTCTACCTCTCTCAGCTTCTGCTAACTATGGGCAACCCCAAGGGTTGAATGTCATCTTGTAATCCACCCTCTTCTCTTCACATTTTCTCTCCCTCAGTAAATTCTTCTGCCAATGGTTTGATGAACACTTATTCTGCTGGTAACTCCAATATACTCCCTCCAGCCCTGTTCTTTCAATTCCTCTTTCCTCATGTATTTGCAGGTGTCTTTTGGGCATGTTTCATATTTATTTATTTTATACTTCTTCTACAATTCAGCACAAACATATGGCCTATATTCAGTGCTAGGCAGATACACTATAAGTTAACAGATGGAATATGTTCAGATGTAGTGGGCAAAAGATTGATAGGGAACTGAAAAAGCAATGACATTAATTATAAAACCCTTTAATTTAGTAAAAGAATAACAATTTGAATGTTCTTGAAGCAGCATGAGATAGTAGAAAGGGTGCTGGATTTGGATTCAGAAGACATAGTTTTGAATCCCATGGCCAACTGTGTGACCTTAGACAAGTCATTTTACCACTCTGGGCTTCTGGTTCCCCATCTGGAAAACGAAAGAATTGGACCAGTTGGTCTCTAATGTCATTTCCAGTTTTAAATCTCTGGCGATGATGACTATCCTTGCTTTTCAACCAAATCACATTTTTAAAATAAAGTTCTTTTTTTAAACCCTGAAACAAAATTTCTTTCTTTGCATTGGAGCAAGTAACTTTTGTTGACCTGTTGATGGGCTGAGCATGTTAAAATGAATTGTTTCCCCTATTGAAGGCCTGATAAATACATTGCATACATATCTCCCAAGTTCCCACTCCAATGTTGTCATGGCCCCAAGTTTAGCCCCATGCCGTGACAAGGCATCAAAGTAGGCTGACAGGTACGCAAGTCATACAGATCCTCTTAATATCAACTAAGGTGGAAAAGCTTTAACTATGTCCTTAGTGACTATCATCTGAGGAAAACTGTATTTCAGAAAGTTTCATTACTGAAGAGCTGACTTTTAAAATAGTCATAGCTAACATTTATATAATGATTTACAAAAATTATCCCATTCAAATCTCACAATAACCTTGAGACATAGACACTTGATATATTATGATTCTCACTTAACAAATGAGGAAACTGAGTGACACAGAGGCTAAATATCAGTTTTTGTTGTTAAGTCCTTTCAGTCATTTCCAGTTCTATGTGACCTCACTTGAGGTTTTCTTGGCAAAGATACTGTGGTAGTTTACCATTTCCTTCTCCATGTCATTTGACAGATGAGGAAACTGAGGTAAACAAGATTAAGTGACTTGCCTAGGGTCACACAGATAGTGTCCAAGACCAGATTTGAACTTTGGTCTGCCTGACTCCAGGCCCCACATGGTACCCACTGTGCCACCCAGCTGCCCAAAAATGTCAGTAGAAGTGTCAAAGAAAGTATTTTTCTGATGACAAGCATCAAAGAAATGATTCAAACCTAAGTCTATATTGACTCTAGGATGACAGATCTTTCCACTATACTGCCATGCTTTAATAGTAACTCAAGAAGATGGTAACAGACTTGTAGACAAGAAAGTTGTTTTAGTAGCTGTGAGATAGATTGGAGGAAATAAAGATTAGAGACAGGGAATTCAATAAGGGGGATATTATGGTCCAGGTAAGAAGTTACAAGAAACTCAATTAAAGTAGTAGCATGGCATTGTGATTGGAGAGCCTTGGAAAGACGTAAAAGATATTAAGAATGTACAAACAACAAGTCTTGAAAACGGATGGAATGTAGGGCTTGGAGGAGTGGAATAAGTCAAAGATGATTCCAATATTTTAAGTGTGAGTCACTGGGAAGATGGTGGGGTTATGGAATAAACAAAAGAAAAAGGATGAAGAAGAAATGTTAAGTTTATTTGGGATGTGATAAGTTTCAGATGCTAGTGAAGGTATCCAGGAAGAAATACACAACAGGCAAGTCAAAGCACAATACATGAACTCAAGAAGAGACTAGTTCTGGGTATAAAGACTTGGAATGATCCATGCAAAAGCAATAAATAAAACCATAAGAATGGTTTCCTTTCTTTCCTCTCACTCTCTCAAAGATTTAATGGATGTAAGACTACTATAGGAAAAGATACGAAGAGAAAAGAAGAGAACAGAGATTTATGTCAAAGAAGAAGATGAAGATCCATAGAAGGAGACCAAAAGATACTCATGAAGAGGCATCATAAGGAAGCTAAGGGACAAGAAAAAATAGAGAGGGAGGAGCTGGTCAACAATATGAGGTTTCGCAGAGGTATCAAAGAGTATCTAGAACAGAGAAGAGGCCGTTCAATCTGTTACTTAAAAGGTCATTGGTGACATTAGCGGGAGTAGTAGCAATGGAGTGGTGGGAATGGGAATGAGCTTGCAAGCATTTGAGGAGTAAGTCTGTCATGGTGGGGAACAGGTAATAAATGTAGAGTATTACTTCTCAAAGTTTATATGTGAAAAATAGAAATATAGGACAATTAGCTTGAGAACATAGGAGGGACAAGGGAAGTGTGCCATGTGTTTGTTTTAAGAGTCAAGAAGACTAGAGTGTGCTTGTAGACTGTAGGGAAGGAGTAGAGAGTAAGTGACTGATGATGAAAAAGAGAAAGAGGGGGTACAGTCCCTAAGGGAAAAGAAGGGGATAGAATCAAGGTCACAAATAGCCATGACACAGAGAAAAGGGACACTTCATCTTCAGAGACTTCAGCAAAGGATGAAAATATAGGTTAGGACTTCAAGAGAAGCTTCAAGAGAAGCTTCAAGGGGTGTGTGTGTGTGTGTGTGTGTGTGTGTGTGTGTGTGTGTGTGTGTGGTGGGGGTGGGGGTGGGGGCGTATTTTGCTAGTGACAAATGGAAGGATTTTGTACATTTAAGAGAACATAATAAAACCTCTTCTGTATAGATGTCTTTTCTTTCCCCTTCTACTAACAGACAGAGAACATGGTTTGGTTTTGTTTTTTGTATCCTTCATAATGCTGTGCTCCTAAAAGGCATTCAGTAAGTATTTATTGAATTTGGTAAATGAGTGATTTTTGTTTGGAACCATGGCATTTCCTTAGGTACTGTTAATTCATATCCAAATAAATATCATTTAAAGAGAATATTACCATTTCAAAAGGGTCATTTCATTTTCAACAATGAAAACAGAAACAGTGGTTTCTTTAAGTTTTATGAGCTGTTCTGGCTTTGTGATCAACCATGGCTCTCTGGCTGATAACCAAGAACCTAAGCAGGTCCCTAAGGTTAGGGGAGCCCCATTCTCTGGAGCTTAGTATTCCTTAAGGAGGGCATGTGCCTAGAAACTGAATGTATAGGTCTTGAATCACTGACTGAATCAAGAATATTTTACTGTGTCAGGTGCACTTCGAGTTTGTCATATAAACCTTGATTCCTTCTGTTCTTAAAGTCCATCTCTCCACTTGACCATTAAATTGTGAACTCCTCGAAGGAAGGGATTGTTTTTGTCTTTCTTTGTATCCCCAACTCTGTATCCCTGCACATTACTTGGCACATAGTAGGAGCTTAATATATACTTGTCAATTTATTTTAGTGACACATTGTATAATAACTAATATAGCTCAATAATAATAACTGTGCTGAGAGACTGATTCTACATCAATTTGCAGATTAGATATAACCAGTAACAAATGCTCCATAACTAAAGACAGACTTTGTCTTAAACGAATTGAACAGAATCAGCCTAGCTCCCTTGTTCATGTACCATGAAAAGTCTGCCACCTGCATATTTTTCAAGTACCGTAGTCATTGAAAAAATATATTTTATTCTGCCTTCTAAAATACTGGTCTGAATGAATATTTCTTGAAATAAATAATGCCAAGTTAAAATCATTAAGAATGAAAATTTATGGGGGGGGCAGAGCCAAGATGGCGGCATAGAAGCAGCAAAGGACCACAGCTCCCACACAAACATGCTAAAAAACTCATAAAATGGGACTCTAAAACAGATTTTCAAGCTCCCAAACTCTCCACAAGACAGAAAGCGCATCTATTGCTACAGGCAGCGCAGCAGGCGGGGCTCTTCGCAGAAATCTGGGAGCCCTGGCAGAAACCCCGGCCGGCTCAGGCCCTGGGGCATCAGGTGGGGAACCACAGCTAGAGGAGAGCAGATTGGCTGCACTGGAGGCAGACTTACCACATTTATCAGGCCAGAAGACAAAATGGCTAAGAGAAAGGTCAGTGGATATAACCAAGAAAATAAATTAAAATTAAAAGAAAAAAAAGTTAAAAAAAAGAATGAAAATTTGTGTATGCCAAGATAATTTCAATGATACTGTATTTTCATATCACACTTATATTGCCATAACTCTTGCACAAACCCTGGGGGTTAGAACGATGATTCTATGAAACTACTGTTATAGCAGTTCATTTGGTTTTTTAGCTTATACCTCCAATATTAAGAACTGATTCATTTTTACTTTCCTTGTGTGGAGAAGGGTTGATAAGCTTCTGCCTACGTTGCTAATAGATGCATGAAAAATATTTCAGTAATTATCCATGAAAAGAAAAGGAAGCAACTATAGTTCATGAGTGGCTTTCATCACATACGGTTATAACAAATCTTAAACTACCCATTTTATGTAACCAGTGCCCAGAAAAGTAAAAGAATTCATAACATAATTAGTCTTCTTGAAAGGTTAATTTTTAGATTTGTAGACTTTGCTGCATGATATAAAATGATGTAGGGTCACAGAAGAGCATTTCCATATACTTGACAACATGAGCTAATATGTAAAATGAAAAAAAAACATTGTTTTGATTTTTAAACTAAAAAATACATCATTTTCACTTTTGTTACAATTGTTAGTCCTACAACTAATATTTCTGGAGGGAAAAAATAGAGTTGTTACTTCTTTTCTCTTCTGTTCTGCACCAACATGAAGAATCATAATTTCATTTAATTAAGTTATTCTCTCTTCATTTCATCTAGCTTCTGAAGACAGTTCTCCCTCTCATTTATACCCATTTCATTAAACAGACAACTGTTTACAGACTTCTCCTTTGTTCTAATATATGTCTGACATCAGAGACAAGCCTTACCCTCCCACCCTTAGAATCTCAGTTGTCCTAGATAACTTCTCAGCAAAAAGTTAAAAAGACCTCTTTATTTCTCTATAAACTGTTCTATTTGTTGCGCTGCTTCAGTACCATTGGCTTTTATCTGGGAAAACTCAAATACTATACTCTAGCCTAAAATAATGGGTATCTAATAACTGTGCTGAGAGTCTGATTTTACATCAATTTGCAAATTAGATATAACCAGTAACAAATGCTCCATAACTAAAAACAGACTTTGTCTTAAATGAATTGAACAGAATCAGCCTAGCTCCGTTGTTCATGTACCATGAAAACAGTCTGCCACCTGCATATTTTTCAAGTACCATAGTCATTGAAAAAATATATTTTATTCTGCCTTCTAAAAAAAATATATATATATATACATACACATATATAACACATACACACATATGTGTGCATATATATATGTGTATATATATATATATGTTAAATATGAGAGTCAGTGCAATGGATACTTAGCCAACCATAGGAGATCTATATTTTCAAATTTAACATAACTATATATAGCTAAATTCTGAGTGTTTTGTCCTTACTATAGGCCTATATTCTCAACGTTTCTCCTCTTAGCCACTCCGAAATTAAACTCCTTTGGGATCATTTCCCAAATGAACCCAGTAGAATTAGTCCATGGAAAAACTGCCAATGTTAATATGTCACATGTCATAATGGCTCCACCTGGTGCTCCATATGTAAACTACCATATTGTTCAACCAGGACCATTTGGAGGATTTGCTTGTGTGCAAACATTAAGCTAACTGGATGATTAGTTTTGGCTTTAGAAATGAACAACTTCTGGTAATATTGAAAGGTAAAGAGATTTATGTTTGGACCCATAGGAAAAATAATGTTCAGCAAGGACAGATAAAATTAAATTATGTTATATTCAGTTTTGCAAAATTGAATAAATTAACATTTTTATCCCTAAAGTACAGAAGTAAGGAATTCTAAATATTGCTCTGAATGATTTATCTAGTGATTTCAATTTATGAATACATTTGTGTGTCATAATTGGTTTCTTAAAATAGTGGTAACCCTTATGTCTGAGTTGACACATATATGTAGAAAAAAAGGGAAAAGAAAAGAATGAAGAAGGGATATAGGAAAAGAGAAGATTGACAACAATGGAAGATAGAGAAGGCTTAAGCACAATCTTATAAAACACACACACGAACAGAGTAAATAATAAAGTTTAGACTCAAAATTTATTTTGCTATGGCATAATCTATCATCTACAATGGGCATCATACCAAATGTCTCCTATGAGGGCTCTGTGCCCATGAAGATCTTCCCATCATTTCTCCAGGGCGTGAGAAGTATATATGGGGACTAAGGACTACAGCAACAGGATAGGGGGGCTGATGTAAGGGCCATATGCCTTTTCAAAGGATTGCTGAGGGACTCAGATTTTCAATTTGCATAATTCACATGTAAGTCACAAGTCACATTTTCATCTTTAGATAGAATGATGGAATTTACCATAAAATTGACATCTAATTTTGGTTACTTCTCACTATACCAACATAGTATATAGGTAAGCAGTGATAGTAATAGGTAATGATCATAGAATCATAAATGCACAGTTTGAAGATATTTTAGGGGTCAGTCATTAGTCCAATTTCTTCAGTTTACAGATTTGGAAAAATCAACAACTTTAAGTTAAAGAATTTGACTACAGTTTCAAACCCAATATTCCATTTCTTTTGGCTCCATATTCAGTGGTATTTCTATTATATGTATTAAATATTTACTTTAAAAAGTCTTAGCTTGAGGCAGCTAGGTGGCACAGTGAATAGATCACTGGCCCTGGAGTCAGGAGGACCTAAGTTCAAATCTGGCTTCAGGGGACGGCTAGGTGGCGCAGTGAATAGAGCACCGGCCCTGGAGTCAGGAGTACCTGAGTTCAAATCCGGCCTCAGACACTTAACACAAAAAACTAGCCGTGTGACCTTGGGCAAGTTACTTAACCCCAACTGCCCTCCAAAAAGAAAAAAAAAATCTGGCTTCAGACATTTGACACATTTACTAGCTGTGTGACCTTGGGCAAGTCACTTAACCCCAAATTGCCTTGCCTTTTCCCCTCCCAAAAAAAAGTCTTATCTCCTACTGACCTTAATGGTTTTTTGTATGTATGTATGTACGTGTGTATGACTTTTCATTTATAGTGACCCTTCCATAGATCTGATTTTGGAAATTACGTCTTTGATGCTAGAAAGGACAGAGAGAATTTGTATCTGTATATCACTTTGATGCAAATAGAGAATCTTACCATATGGATATGTCCCATATAGCATAATTATAACTTGAATCGTTAGGATGCCATTGTAGCAAAATGATAAACAAAATTCTCTGATGGAAGTTAAGATCTTGATTCACATCATAAGTCTGAGTAAGAAGCTCCTTCTATTCTTTGGTTCTCTCATCAAAAAAAAATGTTTTTTCATCAAAAACTACCTATCCCTTGGCAAGTTTGAAAAAGAATGATTAAGAGATTTCTAGGCATTATTACTATATTCCTTAATGTAATTATTTATGCACTAAGGTATTAATTACCAAGGTCCAAATGAAATAAAGAATGAACAAAAACTTTCCTTTTCTTTAGGCAAAGGAAAGTATAAAGAGGATTAGTAATTGGAGTACCTTTGATGAGCAACAATAAGTTCTATTCCTTGTCCCTTTGGAAAGAGCTTTAGTTGAAAGTGATGTCATTTTGTTGTATGAAGTAGACATCAAAAATGAATAGTATCTTTCTAAAAAAAAAAAAGATTCCTAAACATAAGTTCTATCATTCAGGTTCTATCCATAAGTCTTTCTATTTAAGAGCTCACAGAAATCTTCCATATTGGGAAAAATTCTACTTTGTGTTCACTGGGAAACAGTATTCATAGTATTATAATTGTTATTGTAATTTATGCATCGTGGATAGCTAGCTCTTGTGATCTTTTTACTCAGTTCTTTTGCCATGAATATTATATATATATATATATATATTTTCCTTCTAACACCAAAGGAATCTAATGCACAGGAGAGATTTATAAATAGAGTTTGAAAGCATATCTTCACCCCTCAAATATTGAGGAAATTAAAAGAATTGAGTTCTTAAATAAACAATTTGGTACGTGCAAGGTAAACACATTTATATTAATATTCAGTATTAGCCATCGGTAATAATTTGCCTTACATGCATTAACTAGAGGATTACTAAAGGAATGGAAAAAGAAATAAATTCTAGCAACTTGCTACTTTACTTTCCATTGACATATGGAGAGCTCTAGATTTCAACACAAGAACTGGAAGGAGCTCATACTTAAGACTTCCCTCTTCTATATTTCAAGGGACAGGCTCATGACACAAAGGTAAAACTCATGTATTTGTTTGCAGTTTCAAAGAAGTTTTCCCCTAGGAGAGAGGCAAAAAGGCCCTACATTTTATTCTTTATGCTTCCCAAGGATAGCATAACTTTGTTCAACCAAGTTACATCCAGGAACCTTTAGTATTCCTTTTACTATGCAATTAAAAATAAGAAAGAGCTGGAAACAAAGAACCATTCGCTGGAAATTGTAAAGGAAGTATGTCACTATTGTTAACTGGTTTCTGAAACCTAGTTCCCTTTCTCTAGACTAAATGTGGTAGTATTTCCTTGTAATTACTAAAATATTCAAATAAAAAAACCTAGTTTGTTCCCAAACAGAAAAGGTTCTACACTGTAACTGACAAACACTGTATGAGGCAAATTTTAAAAAGCAAAGCTCTTTCTTGTTAGTGATCTGGACTTTCTTGCTTTTTAAAAGAAACTTATAAACACAGTAGGAGTATGTTGTAAAAGTCAACTTGTTGTTCTTAGGGCCCATGGAACTTCTCAGCTTGGATAATAATGTTTAGATAGCCTATCCCCTTGGTATAATCTAGTCTTTTAAATCATTCTTTTGAGCAACAAATGATTTCTTATAATTATTGATTTTGACTTACACTAACCTTGTTAACACTGTTAAAAAAATCATTGGCCTCTTGTAATAGGGTCTTCCTTTTCTCCATGAGTTGGGCAAACTCTTCCTGAAGCTGGTTCAACTTCTGGTTTGAAAGCTGGAGGTGTTCTTTCTCCACATAGTCTTCTGTCAGCAGAATCCTAAGAGCTTTGCTCTTCAGTGTGTCAACAGCTGAATTCCATTCCTAAAAGAGACAACTTTCATTTAGTCAGTTCTACACAGCCTGCACTTAATTAGCTCTACTAAGGTTTGCAAAAAACACACCATATAGAAGGTATTGACGTTATTTGTCAATCAACTACAGTGTCTGGCATAATATCCAAGGATTCAATAATGTATTATTGTCTGATGGCATATGCCATATGCCACATCTATCAAACCCTACCTTTCCATCGAAAGGAGGGAGTCATGGTATAACATCAGTTCTCTGGGACTGAAATTTGTCTTTACAAATGGAGTGTAGCTGTCTCTGTGTCTTGTTTCCTTTTTCATTATTATAATATTAAGAAACAGGAAAGAAAAAAGAGAAAGAAAGGAGAACGAGAAAGGAATCAGAACTAGGAGGTTTAGCTGGGTGAAGCTACTGAAGAAACCAGTAGCTTATACTTGCTTTCCTTTGACCACATCCACCTTCCCACATATACAAAATACATTTTTATTCATTTGCAAATTGTATCACAGCCAAATCCCCTTTTTCATTTAAGGAAAAAAGGAAACAGATATGAATCTTTTTCTCCAAAACCTGTTTCATTGCCAATATAGGAAAATGTTGAAAAATAAGGAAAACATCACATGGCAAGTTGTTGTTGCTTCAGTGTCTGCCAGAATTTTAAACTGAAAATTAAGGTTTGTTATTCACCTCAAAATTAATAGCTATTATTGTGCAGCATTCCCTCCCTCCTGGCCTTAAAAATCACCTTTCAGTGCTTTCACTCTTAATGAAATATAAACATTCTAGAGAAGAAAAGAGGCAGTTTTTTATTTTCCATCATATTTGGATGCAAAACAAAAAATAAGAAAAAAAGGAAAAAGGATAATACTTGGAGTATACCGAAGATTTCAACATTCAGTCTATTTGAAGGAAAATCCAAGTTGCTCTCAAAAGCAGAAATGTCAGATCTAGTATAATACAACTGTGATTACCTATAAGACAATGGCTCTGGATAGTGGGGTTTTGGTGGGGCAGGGATAGTAAGAAGCACTTTATTCCAAGCAAGATTAAGGGATAGGCACAGTTCATTGGTCAACGGACTAAAAATTAAGTCCCAAATTCAGTTTGTTTTTATCATAGCTTCTTTCACATTGCTTTTGTTTTCTCAGAAGCAACAGAATTTCATTACAATACTAAGCATACAAAGTCTGCCACTGTCATTCATTCATTGTACAAGTATCCAACACTGTGCTAGTGCTGAAAATACAAATACTCCTTTACATACATATATATAAGCATATACACACATGTGTGCAAATATCTACATACATACATAAATGCATAAATATATTATAGACTATGAATTAAATGTCCAATATTACTATTTTTAAAAGCCACCAAAGTTCTAATTTGATGCTCATTTAATCAAGGCATGAAGGCCATTGGAAATAAATCTTTATTAGTGGAGGAAGAGTAGGAGGAGAAGAAAGGAGAGGAAGGAGAAAAAGAAAGGAAGGAGAAAAAGAAAGGCAGGAAGGAAGGCAGGAAGGAAGGAAGGAAGGAAGGAAGGAAGGAAGGAAGGAAGGAAGGAAGGGAGGGAGGGAGGGGAAGAGGAGAAAGAAAGATGGAAGAGGTGAAGGAAGAGGGAGAAGAGAAGAGGAAAAGGAAGGAAGGCGGAAGAAAAAGGAAGACTTTTTTTTTTTTTACTCTCTTTAGGTTATGAGTCTAGCAGTGGTATTTCTGGGTAAAAGAGTATGTATACATAGTTTAGTAACTTTAGAGGCACAATTCCCGATCACCTTCCAGAATGGTTAGACTAATTCACGGATTGCTCAATAAGGTACCAATGTGCCTGTATCCTGTAGCCCTTCTTACATTTGTCACTTTTCCTTTTTAATCACATTGCAACTTGATAGCTGTGAGGTGGATCACAATTTTCATTTCTTTAATTATTAGTGATTTGGAGCAATTTTTCACATGACTATACAGAACTTTAATTTCTTTCCTTAAGAAGCCTGTTCATGGGGAATGACTCTTATTCTTATACATTTGGATCAGTATATACATATATATACATACACACATATATACATATACATGTACATATACATATATAATCTTAGAAATCAGAAATTTATCAGAGAATATTTCTACAAAGAAGCCCACTTCCACTTAACTGTTTCCCTTCTAACATCAGCTCCATTTGAACTTATTTGTGCAAAAACTATGATTTTTCTGTATTTCCCTACAACCTATTCTATTGTATTTTTTCCTGTCTTTGCTTCTCATTTCTTCTTTAGATATAGAAAGAGGGTTATGGAACAGGGATGTGCTCAGTACTAATGCTCTATACTTGACACAAAAAACTTCCACTGCCCTGCCTCTCACCAATCCTAGGTGTTCAATCTTTTTTTTTCTTCCTCCCTCCCTCCTCTCATTTTCTTCCTTTCTCTCTTCCTTCCTTCCTTCCATTCCCCCATTTCATGATCCTCCATATGAATTTAAGGTTTAATTTCCTTGAAACTAAAACTGCCTTAGATCTACTCTCCCTTTAAGTCCCATTCCCTTTCTCCTTACTTCCTCCTGTTAACCTGTTGAGTTGATTTCTATACCAAACTGTGAGAGTTCTACCCTCCTTAGACCAATTCCAGTGAAAGTGAGCTCCAAATGATGTCCAGTTCCACCCTCTTCTCCCTTTCCTCCTCTTCTTTTAGGTGGCAACTAGGTGGTACAGTAAAGTCAGGAAGACCAGAGTTTAAATCTGGTTCAGATGTTTATTGGCTGCATGGGGTGGGGTGGGGTGAGGGGGAAATAATAGTAATTACCTCACAGAGCTGTTGTAAGGATCAAATGAGAAAATATTTGTAAAGTGCACAGCACAGTGCCTGGTATGTGGTAGGTACTATATAAATGCTTATTCCTTTCCCGTTTAAGAGCATTAAAATATTACAAAAATCAATTCCTGTCCCTCCATCTTATTTAATTGCCTCTATGAAGCCTCATGACATTATGGTTCTTAGAGAATACTTCTGTCATTACCCATCCCCTATGGAATACAAATACTTCATCTTAATAAAGTCTTTTTCTCATGATAATAAATAGGAAATTTAAGAAATAATAAATTTCTCATTTATATTTAATTTTTTTTTGTTTCCTTACTTCTGTGTTTCATAGCTTCTATTTCACTTCAGTCATTTCCTTAGGGAAATCTGGAAATATTCTATTTCATTGAGGTCCATTTTTCCCCTATAAAATTATAATCAGTTTTGTTGGGTAGGTTATTCTTGTTTGTAAATTTTTGCCTTTTGAAGGATTGTATTTCATGCTTTCTGTTCTTTTATGAAGAAGCCATAAAATCTTATGTGATTTTGACCATAGTTCTTTGGTACTTAAACTCTTCCTTTCTGGATTCTTGTGGTGATGGGTTTTTTTTTTATTACCTAGAAGTTCTAAATTTTAACTGTAATATCCCTGGGAGATTTTCTTTTGAGGTTCCTTTCAACAGTTATCCAGGGGAGTTATTTGTAGTTTCTACTTTGTCCTCTTTTCAAAGAGATCTGGAAAGTTTTCTTTCATGATTTCTTAAAATATAATATCTAGGCTCTTTTTAAAAAATTATGATTTTCAATTAATCAGTGATTCTTAAATTATTTCTCCTTGATATGTTTTTCTAGTCTGTTGACTTTGATATGAGATACTTTACATTTTCTTTTTTTCAAGCTTTTTCAACCATTTCATATTTCTTGTTGTCATGGAGTCATTAAGTTCTGTTTCATCTATTCTAATTATCAGTGAATCTGTTGTTTAGGTAAGAATTTGTACTTCTTCTAAGTCTCTTCTCTCTAGCTTCTATTTTGTAAATTCTTTCCTCTATCCCTCTCATTTCATTTCCAAAATCAATTTCACCCACTTTTAACTTTTTTAACTCTTACATGATATCTTCTAGGAATTCTAATTGGTATTTTTTTTTATCGTAGATGTCCTGGAGTTATAGTCCTCTTCTGGGTTTATATCTCACTCATGGTTGTTTGCTTACTCACTCTTGCAACAGATTGTTCTAAGCAACCCTGCTTTGTTGACCTGATTGAAAGTGCTGGGGGCTAAGTCTATAACCCTTGTGGAAGATCCTGATCTGTGCTATTGGCCTGGTCCTGGATCTGACTCTGTGGTCAGCTCTAGGCCTTCCCATGTTGATGTCCTATCCCCCCTAAGAGACTTCATGCTGCTGGTTGAGTCAAAGTTAAGTTAAAAATAAGTTACACCCTAGAGACTGATGTCTCGCTGATCTCCTAGCTCAGTGCTCTGGTTCCAAACCAATCTCCTATTCCATAGTTACTCTCCTCTTTACTTGTCTGTAGATTAAAATTGTAATCTTAGGGCTCAGTCTCACCCCAGACTCCGCCATGTTTGGGGTTGTTGAGCCAAGCTGCCGCTGCCTCGGCCTCGGGTGCCCTTCAGGGCCTCGGCGCTGTTGCCCCAGACCCAGACCTTGTTGCCGGCGGCCCCTGCCGCACTCCAGCAGGCCCGGGACTATGCGGCCATGACATCCCCGGCCCCCAAGATTGGGGCAGCCAGCGGGCATATCGTGGCGGTCATTGGGGCCGTGGTGGATGTGCAGTTCGATGAGGGGCTCCCTCCCATCCTCAATGCCCTCGAAGTGCAGGACAGGGAAACGAGGCTGGTTCTGGAGGTGGCCCAACATCTGGGTGAGAGCACAGTCCACACCACTGCTATGGATGGTACTGAAGGCTTGGTCCGAGGGCAGAAGGTCCTGGATTCTGGTGCCCCAATCAAAATCGCAGTGGGACCTGAGACTCTAGGAAGAATCATGAATGTGATTGGCGAGCCTGTTGATGAAAGGGGTCCAATCAAAACCAAATAGTTTGCTGCAATTCATGCTGAGGCTCCTGAATT
>CM053596.1:186753406-186873658 GCA_028646575.1 Pseudocheirus occidentalis | reverse complement strand
ACCTGTGCTCATAGGAGAGTTTGGGAGGGAGCGATGAGGCTATGGTTGGTGGGACCAGATGAGGAAACAAGGTTGTGTGAGCTGGCAAAGGACAGAGAAGCAAGAAGTGCAGGGATGAAGGTGGGGGTATGCTGGTAAATGTTTAATAATGGTTTCCAGCCAACAAAAACAAAGCACACACACACATACACACACACACGCACACACTTTTGAGCTTTTGTTGCTGTTCAATCATATTAGACTCTTTGTGACCCAATTTAAGGTTTTCTTGGCAAAGATATGCCACCTAGAGGCCCTCTTTTAAGTTTAATCTGTAGTATTAACACTTTCTTAAATCTGCACAATCAACAAAACAGTAAATCAAGTCCAGTTTTGTAGTGTTTGGAATTTTTGAGGTATAAATGCTCACATTGAAAATTTGACAATGTCCTCTCCCACACTAGTTAGATCTGACTCCAGCAAATGCCCAGGATAGAATTCTCTAGACTTGCTTCACCTTGAGTAACACCAGTGCCCTGACAAAAAAGACCTGGTTACCCCTCCTCAGTTCTGGCCCTACTGGCGAAAGACAAAGATAGGTCAAAACCAGTAGCACAACCTAGTGGGAGGGTGGGGGGTAGCAAGAAGCAATTTCCTGGGCTTAGGAATTAAAGGTTCAAGACTAGTTGAGCAGCAAAGTGTCAAATTCAACCAAAAAAAAAAAAACAAACCACTGTTCTATTTTGATGATTTGACATTCTACTGGCATATGTAAGTTCTTAGGGCCAGGCCACCATGATCAGTTTCCATTATCCTGTTTCTCCTGAATTCCTGTCAACTGGAAGGTGCTCACCAGTTGCGAAACCCTCAATGACTTTTATAGCAATTGGGCATTAATTTCATCAGTGGACAAGGTACTATATATACCAATTATGCCAACTAGAAAGATTCTCTACCCCAGAATGTCTCAAAATGATGTTCTATATAGTATGACAGAAGAGGGTTTCTTTGGGTAAATGCCAATGCTAGAACCATTTCCTCTTCTAAGATATTAAATATAAAATTACACATATAGCAAACATTTATTACAATAATGTTTATATAAAATACAATTAATTTGTGCCATTTTTGTCATATACTGGAAAGAGTGCTTACTCTGGATTAGTAAGACATGAGTTGAAATCCTGCCTCTGATCTTTATGCCCTGTGTGACCTTGGGAAAGCCATTTCACCTCTTATAACTTCACTTTCTTCATCTGTAAAAAGAGGAAATTGAATTGGCTGGCCTTTAAAGTCCTTTCCAGTTCTCATTCTAGGAAACCCAAATTTCTTTGGCCTCTGGCATGCTAGGAAAGGCAAAGAAAATCAGTGTTATCTTGGGCAGCACAAGGGCAGGTACAGCTTCCAGATATGAAGAGGTATTGGTCCCTATGTTAGTCTGCCACCATTAGATCCCATCTAGAATATCATGTTCATTTATGGACACCACATTGCGGAAAGGCATGTCGATCAAGCAGGAGAGTGTCAGGAAGAGAGCAAGTAGGATGATGAAGGCCCTCTCATTCATGCCATATGAATGTGTTGAGGGGACAGAGGAAGGTTAGCTTAGAGAAGAAAAGACTCTGGGTAGAACATGACAGCTGTCTTTAAGCGCTGGAGGAGCTGTCATGGAGGAGAGGGATTAGGTTTATTCTGCTTTACTCAAAGGTCAGAACCAGAAGCAAGTGGGTGCACGTCGCAAGGAAATAAATTTAGGCTTGACATCAGAAAAAAAAAATCTTCCTAACAATCAGAGCTGTCCAAAAATGGAAAGAATCCTCTCAGGAACTGGGAGATTCCCCACACTGGTCTCCAGGCATGTCCACTCATTGGGTATGATAGATGAGTCTTTCATTTTAGCTGTAGGTTGAACTACAAGGCTGCTGGGAATCCTTTCAAACTCTGAAACTCTGAGGTTCTTTGATTTAGTATTACCTTCTGTATGAGATTCATTGATAGACAGTGCGTCCCAACATTTATGGGTAGTTTGCACTTAGAGTTTTGTGACAACCTGTATCTCCAGCCCCAAAGTATCCCAAGATCAAATTAATTTAAAAAATGGTTCTGTATATTATACTCCCTCTTGTTTCAATTTAAAAAATTGATTTTAACATTTTGATAAGTATAAAATAATGGACTATCAGAGCAGAAAGGAACCTTAGAAATAATAAATGTAAATGTATTGTTATTCATATTTTATGGAAGACAAAATGAGTGTCAGGAGGCTTAAACGACTTTCCTTTCAAAGCCTTACACACAGCAAGTGACAGAGCCAAGAATCACAGTCCCTTCAGTGGCTTTCAGATTCTAACATCTCATACTCTTCTTCACATCACGATATTTCCTTGTAGAGGCAGAGTTCATGCGTTTAAAACTAGAAAAGACTTCAGAGAGTATATAGTCTAAATCCTTCATTTTACAAATAAGAAAATTAAGGCCTGGGGAAGTTAAGTCCAGGTCATATCAGTTGTTCCTCTAAAAACTAGAATCTGAACTCAGGTCTTTGTTCTAAATTAAAATCCAATGCTTGCTTTTTTTTCTGGTTGCAAAAAATTTGAAATTGAAGCCATATCCATCAGTTGGTGAATGGTCAAACAAGATGTGGCATATAATTGTGCTAGAATGCTATTGTGCTTTAAGAAGTGATGGTTTCTTAAAGGATGGTTTTCATAAAAACATGGACTTTTATAAACTGATGAGAAATGAAGTGAGAACATTGTACATAGTAACAGCAATATTGTACAATGATCAGCTGTGAATGACAGCTATTCTCAGCAATACAAAGATCCAAGATGTTTCCAAAGGACTTAGGATGAAAAATGCCTCCAGAGGGAAGAAAACTGATGGAGTCTGAATGTATATCAAAAAAATTTTGTTTTTGTTGTTGTATTTCTCATTGTTTTTTTTTTTTTGCAACATGGCTAATGTGGGGATATGTTTGACATGAATACACACGTATACGCTATAGCAGTGGTTCTCAACCTTCCTAATGCCGTGACCCTTTATTACAGTTCCTCATGTTGCAGTGATCCCCAACCATAAAATTATTTTCGTTGCTACTTCACAACTGTCATTTTGCTGCTGTTACGAATCGTACTGTAAATGTCTGATGCGCAGGATGCATTTTCCTTGTTACACGCTGAACATAACCCACAGGCTGAGGACCGCTTGTGTTCTGCAAACAGTTCACCTTTTCAAGGAGGGTAAGGGGAGGGAGAGAGAGATCTTAGAACTTAACATTTTTTTAAATGTTAAAATTTTTACATTTAATTAAAAAATAATAAGTCCAATGTTCTCTATATCCCATTGCCTTCTACATTCTGTTGTTTTGGCTAGATAGAACATTTTATAAAACTAGCAAGGCCTTTAGCAATTATCTAGTTTATTAACAACTCTGCCACTTCTTGTCTGTGAGGCCTTGGACAATGAATTAATTTCTCTGAAAGTTAATACCCCAAAAGGGCATGTTCCATGATCCCATATATGATACCTAATGACTTCTAATCTTATTCCCACGTTACTAGAAAACACGCCATTTTTTTTTACAAGCATGATGGTCAATTAATCAATAAGCCTTAACTATCAATTTATTCTTCAAAACATTTTTAAATGGGCTGTCACTTGAGGAACAACCTAAAATAGAATCATCCCAAAATATTTTTAGTTTCACTTTTCACCTTTTATTTTACTTTTTTGAAATGTATCCAAATTTACAACTAATAATTTTAATTTTTCTCCTGAACTGTGTATGTGAATGGAAATGACAGTCTCCAAACTTTGAAGATACATAGTATGAAAATATCTTTACTTTTAGAATAAAATTTGTAAAATAGAAATATGGAAGTCCTCTTCTAAATAAAGTGATTTTATCAATAGATACCTTTACTTTGGTTCAGATAACAAATGCTTGAATAAATACAGGAAATAATTTGTCGTTAAGATTACTTCAGGCAGTGCACTGTGTGGTGCAATAGATTACAAATCTGTTGAATGCTGTTAGAGTTCATTGTCATGTAAAACAATCATAGTATATGAAATGATCAAGAAATGGAATTGTCTGATACATAGCCATCCTCTCCCACAATATTTGGGAGATAGATGTGTTTCACTTACATTTGAAAAAGCATGACCATTTCACTAAAAAAAAAAAAAAAGACCATTTCCATTAACAAAGAGATGACTATCTTCCCCCTGCCTACATGGTGCATTATAAAGCTCTCAAGTGATGTATTATAAAGATGGTTTGGTATGGTCTTTTGTATTTGAAATATCTCTTCCTTGAAATTAAATTTGGCTACCAAAATCATAACTATATAATTCCCTCACTTCTTCCCATTAGTTACAGCAAACTCCTGAGATTACAAAGGCAGCATTTTATGTGTCTGAAGAAATGCCTTTGAATGATTAAAATATAAGACTCAGTTGCTGATAAAGGAACAGGTCACACATATTTGTAAATATTACTGTCAGTATCTGACAAAATCGCAATCATTTTACTCCACTGACTAAACATCAGGAGTTCCCATTTCCCTGCTTACTCTTATCTGTGAAAAGTCTGCTAAAAAGCCGGCAGATTATTAAGAAGATTCCAAAAATTTCCCCAAGACCCAAGTGTATTCTGTAGTCAACACAAATGAGCTATTTACACAACCGAAAAAATTAAAGGATTGTGACAATATGATTCAACCATACGGATGAAATTAGCTTACTTTTTTGCTTTGATTGACAGATGCATTTGGTTGCTTCTATGGGGGGAGGGGGTAGAGAGTTGGGGAGAAGAGGTGGTGAGGAACGGAGGGGAATGAGGAAGAGAATGGTCTAGACCGGACTGACAGCGACAAAGCCATTAGCCTTGATTCTTTCTTTTCTAGTTATCTAACAAATTCTTCTCTTATCACATCTTCTTTCCAGCCCCCAAGTCTAAAGACTTGAGCAGTTGCCTAACCAAATACTCTACCATAATCCACACTAGGGTAATCCTGAAAAGGAAAAAATAGTCCTCTTTTTCCTCTGTAAAGTCCACTTGTAGGGTGCTAAATTTAGCGCCGCCAATCAGAGGAACAGGTGGTATGTGGCTATACCAAATGGATCCTTCTCCCGTGATGCTTTCCTTCGGGAGCCAATGAGGGGTGGCAGCATCTCAGTGATGTGGAGCTGTCAGCAAATCTGGGGAGTATATAAAGGCAAAGAACCATGTTAACACTCTTGAACAGTCGTGCACTCCCAGCCTCGCCTCGGGTGTAGGGATTGCATAAAGCAAAACTACACTGTTTCGACTGTGTAGTTTTGTTTTTAGGTTTAGAGGCTCAACGATTCATGTCTGGGATTGTCTAAAAAACCAACTCTGGATAAGGACGTCGTTTCAGAAGGAAAACTGGGCTTAGCCCACTCTTTTTAGGCACTCTTGAGAAATCAGGTCAGTGGCATTTTTTTGTTTGATAGTCACTTATCTCTTTTGGGGTCTTTATTTCATGGGATATACTATATAGGCAATTTCAAAAGTGTGTGTGTGTGTGTTATGTGAGTAATTTGTTCATGGGGTACCATGTGCACCACTTAAATCTTGTTTCCTTGAATTTTCAATTGCGTGTGAAAAGTGTTCCTGGGCAACGTGTAGTGCTTTAACATGTCAGCACACTCGACCAATTTTAGGTTCTTAAATGGATTTCTTATTTTTAGAATGGAACTAGAGAATGGAATCGGGCATTAGAAATGTGTCCTCCAGCTACAGACTCCTTTATGTCTGCCCAAAGTGCTCAAGGTTATGTTGCTCAGTGATAAACTGACACACCAAGAATAGCTCTGATAAAATACATGTGGTATCAGCTAAGCACTGATGACTTTTTAAGGGAATCAACTGCTAAGGTATCAATTGCAGAGCAGTGACAGAACACTTGTCTGCTGTCAATCAGCTGGGGAGGTTATTTTGGGAGTGTGACATTTTGGATGCATACCTTTTAACCCTAATTATTCAAAAGGCTAACAAGATTACATTTTCAATCAACAAAACTTGCTTACACAATAAGGTCTGAACTTTTAGGTGAGTAGAAAAAAAACAGACCAAGTTAATTGGCACATATTTGAGAATTTTGAATAAATCAAGCCCCTGTTTCCTTAAAATATTCAGAAATAGGATTCATTCTTAAGTGATAAATGCAAATATGTAATTTGTGAGAGCTGTTGTTTGGCAAAGAAACACAAATATTCTTTTAAAGGTCACTTTTCTTCTAAATGCTCCTTACAGCTATCATCAACTTGTGTTTAAATTAGCTGATAATGCATGCATGCTAAAACAATGTAAAACAGATCCATGTAAAAGGCAAAGGCTATTAAGAATGAAGTGAAACATTTGGAAACACAGTCAAGCTCAAATAGTTTGTAGTCATGAAGAGTACATTAAAATAATGTGCTTTTGTTAGAAGTTGTCCTGTTTATGAAGTGCAAACTTCTTCATCTATCATCTGAATTTTCCAACCAAGAACATGCTTTTCCAAGAGGATGCTTATTCCACTTAGAAGTCACAATTAAAGTACAGAATTTTCCTGTGAATTTTTCCTGCTTTGTAATTTTAATAAACAGAGACACCCATGACAAAGCAGTGATGAAGTAATTGTCGATCGAGAATCTCCCATTTCATCTTTGAACGAGGAGATTCAGGTTGCAGAATTAAGTGTTTATGCACTGGAAACTTCCATGTAAGTTGGAACTGGAAGACAGAGTGCCAACTTCCCCTGTGCAAATGAACTCTGCTCCATTCTTCACATTCATTTCTGTGATGGGGAACGTTTTATATTATGAAAACATGACAGGCAAGAAAAATAACCTTCAGTTATACAGTCAGGTGCCAATGATAGTTTTTTGACCCCCAACATAGTATTTATTCAGTCTGTTTGGCATATGGGCATCCACAGGACAAAAAGGTAAACAAAACAAAACAAGAAAGCAACATAGTAGAAGGGGGAAATACTGGATCTCAAGTTATGGGAACTACCTTCAACTTTCACCTCTCCCATTTAACTCCCTGTGTGACCTTGGGCAAGTTAAGCTTGGTCTGGAGCTTGGCCCACTTAACAGAGCCTGTCCTTAAGTTTTGAACATGAGCCTTTGTGCCTTGCTATAAATCAGGGCTTGATTTATGATTTTGTGGATGATGTAGGTTTAAGAAAGTGATAGAGCAAATATTAATAGAGCAAATTAAGTCTAAAAATGGGTCATATGTACATTTTTGGAAAACCAGTTGTTAACCATTTACCAGCACACTCTCGTCTTTGGACTGTTTTCCCGTCTGGAAAACAATGGCATTAGAACAGGTGGTCTCTGGGGCCTTTTCCTGATTTAGGTTTATGGTTCTGTCATTCTAAGTGTTAGTCTTGGATTCAGGAAGATTCGAGTTCAAATCCTGCCTCCATAACTTACTGCGTGACCAGAGTCATGTGGCCACAGGCAAGTCACTTATCCTGCTTGAGTGTCGTTCACCTCTTCATAAGCTGTCCTTGAGAATCTTTCAATTTGTCTTCTTCAAATAAGTCCATTATCCACCAGGACACATAGTTTTCCAAGAAAAAAAAATGATAAACTGGAAATTCTTCTTTTCAAAAATGTTGGGGATTTTTTTAAGTAGAATTTTAAAACTGGCATATTAATTCTAAATCTTCCTATGACATCCACAGTCAGGCTATTACCACTTTATTATATTGGCAAAATAAAGAACTGGGGCATTTGAATAATTCAGGCCCTCTCCTGAAGGCCTCTTTGCCCCAGAGGGGCTGCATGACCTCACTGTGGAGTTGTTGAAAGCTTATTGGACTTGCAAGAAGGAGACAGAGATCCTATCACAATCTTGCTACTTATTTAAGCTGGGTCTGACTTAAGGAAAGCCATTTATTTAATTTTCTTAAGGCCTTAGTTTCCTCATCTGTGAAATGGGAATAATAACACCTAACACCAAAGAAGTTCCAGTGATCCTATGAAAGGATGTATACTTTATTACAACATACTTTATAAATTTAAAATCTATGCATGTAAGTTTTTATTTTCAAGATATTTCACTTACTAAGAAACAGCACTGTTTATACAGAGAACCAGTCTCCAGGTCAGAAAGATATGAGTTCGGATCTCACTTCTGATATACACTGACTGCATGACACAGTGTCCCCCTCCCCTCCAGAACTCTATTTAAGAAGATAAATTGCACAACAGGTGCAAGCCTGAGTTGGGAAAGGGCGTTTCCTCATTGGCAGTTCCCTAGAGGAATGAAATCATGAGCCCAGATCAAATTTAAAAACGAAAGAAATCAAGCAAAACTTGAGCCAATAATCCATGGTAATTGGCTCAACTTTTGATTAATTTAACCCATTTAGAGACAATGAATAAGAAAGAAATATTTGGGGATTTTTGTAATATTTTTTAAAATTTGTAAAATTTCATAATATTTGAAATATTTGCATGTTAAAGAAAATCCAAATTCTTCAAATACTGAGGTTTCACAGAATTGCTCTTTCATTTAAACCTTGACATTATTTTTTTTCATTAATACTTTTTATCATATGAGTCCTCCTACTTTCCATTTCCCTACAACCCTACAAATTTAGTCTATCCATTTTGGTTAAGGACTTTTCCAGCAACTTAGACATAATTGAGATTTTCTATTTCTTTGGCTGCTCTATTTTGCATATGGAAATGTTGCTCCTCTATCATTTTTCCTGTATTTTCATTAAATTCAGAATTAAAATTTTTTTTGAAAATATTTTCCATCTTCTACCAGTAGGGCACGCTCCTGGGTCTTCTCTGGCATACTCAGTTTGGCTCTCTCCCTAGGAGCATTATTTAGTCTAGACTTCCTAGTGGACTTCTTTTTTTTAATGTTTGACACACATTATCTTAATTTATTTTTTTATTGTCATTTTTTGCTTTTTGGAGGGTAATTGGGGTTAAGTGACTTGCCCAAAGTCACACGGCTAGTTTTTTTGTGTTAAGTGTCTGAGGCCGCATTTGAACTCAGGTCCTCCTGACTCCAGGGCCGGTGCTCTATTCACTGCACTACCTAGCCACCCTGGACTTCTTATTAGACTAATTCCAATTCACCAATGATTGCAAAAATGACTAAGCCAAAGGATTATCAGGTTAGAGTAGGAATTTTTAAGGTTGTGTGTGTGTGTGCGTGTGTGTGTGTGTGTGTGTGTGTGTGTGTGTGTGGACACCTGAAGCACTGCGGTGAAACTACAGAGCCCTTCTCAGAACAACGTTTTGAGCTACATAAAACATAGGATTACAGAGAAAACCAAATCCTATTGGAATACAGCTATCAAAACATAAAAGAAGAATAAAGACCAGGTCATTGAGCCAAGTGACTGACTTTGATTTAAAGGAGCGGGTGTCTTCCTTCCTAGGTCAGGAATTCTAATTCTGTTTCTTCTCTCTTCCAGAGTGCCTGAAAAAGATGGCGACTCAAGCCCCTACGTTCACACAGCCATTACAAAGTGTTGTGGCACTGGAGGGTAGTGCCGCAACCTTTGAGGCTCATATTAGTGGTAAGAGAACAAATCATTTTTTAACTTCTTTTTCCTTTCTAGAATCTGTGATGAGTTAACGTTGCTGTTAGATACAGAGTCAAGTCTAAATGCTCCTTTGATTTGCCTCATTTGTCCAACTTTGTGGAGGGTTCATTTTGAGGGTATAACCAATCATACCGTGCTGACAAAAATATGACACACTAATGTCATTAAAATGTTTTATTCATATTTGGAATTCCATAAAGCATGACAATTAGCATAAACTTAAGACAATGTCAGAATTCAGCAGATGAACGGGGCTAAATCTGGTCCTTCTATAGTTGTGCTCAGCAGCCTAGACAGACTAAAAGGCCCTAAGTCCTTAGTTTGCATTAACTTCTGACTTGCTGTGTGGCCACTTAACACTCTCTGTGCCTTAATTTACCCAGCTGGAAAATGGATGTGCACGTGGACTTTCTTCAGAAGATGTGTCATCAAAAAAAATGTGTCAAAGATCAACTTAAAAATTATTTTATTGATTCAATTTTTAATTGAGGCAATTTTCCTTATTAAAATAAAGCCATAGAAAGTATTTTAAAAGTGTGTCAAGAAATACTATATCCGTTTTCATATGGCTCAGCTACTACTTTGTCTTATGCTGAAAAGGTCTCATTAATTTACTTAAGAGGAAAGAAGTTGGGACTGATAAGATACAATGATTTTTTTGTTGTTGTTTGGGTACATATGACAATTTAATTGAAAAATTAGCAACATCATTGCAGTGATTTTAATGAGAAAATATGGGGAAAATCTGAAACACAAAAGTACACACATCTGTTTTGAATTGGATCACGAAATATATTAATCATTTACTGAAGGAGAGAAATCATTTATTAAAGGAAGTTTTTTTCTTTCATAATGAAGCTATAGATTTGCAGACATTAATTATTAACATAAAAATGCAGTTTCTTTGAACCCCAAACTGAAATACGGTTATGTTGTTCTTCAGTCATGAATTTACTTTTACCTCATGATATAAAATGAAGACAGCACAGCTCTCTTCCTCCCTGCATGATGTGATTAGTATAAATTTGCTCTTGTTATATTTAACAAGTACCTGCCTATTTCTAAGTTTCCAAAAATACAGATAAAAGAATCATAGAATTATAATCTTTGGAGCTGGAAGGGACCTTGGAAAAAATATTGTCAAAATTCCAAGAGAATCCATTAGTTTAATAAACCAGGTTGTGATTAGGCCAAACTATTTTTGTTGTTCAGCTATGCCCAACTCTTTGTGACCTCAGTTGGGGATTTCTTGGCAAATGTACTGGAGTGGTTTGCCAGTTCCTTCTCCAGCTCATTTTATAAATGAGGAACTGAGGTAAACAGGGTAAGTGACTTGCCTACGGTCACATAGTTAGTAAATGTCTGAGGCTGGAGTTGAACTCGGATTTTCTTGACTCCAGGTCAGGCACTCTATCCATTGTGCCACCTTACCACCCACAGGCCAAACCCTTCAGTTAGTCTTCAGACTTGTCACTTTAACACTCTTGATGGTCCAAATTCCAAGTGTCTTTACTCTGCCCTTTGCTGTCTGAAACTTCTCCCAGTGAGATATCTCTATATACTTTACACCATCCCATCTCTCTCCCTCATACAAATTGACGATGCTCTGGTGTAAGCTAGCTATCCAATAAACTAATAACAGTAGTGAAATAAATAACAAGGTGTTACATATCTCAGGAAAAATATTTGCTTCTATCTACATGTACAGTCATCTTTGGTAATAAATGGTATTCTTATACCAAACAAATGTATATTACACAAATAATATTGATTTTTATATTATCAAATTTATCCATTTTCATATAGTAAAATTGTATCTCTAACATCTAACAATTGGGTGTTTTAGAAATATACTTAACCTAAATAACAGAGCTGTCGGGTCCAAAATTAAGAGTTATTTTTCCAGATTTCATAAGAAAACCTTAAAATTCAGGGTAGTTAATTCTGTTGGCTAGAGTGATAGGTTGTCATGACAATATTTAATTTTTCACTACGAAGAAATGATTGGCACGCATTTGGAGAGAGGAACTGGTACCTTTGAGATGGCAGTGTTGATAAAGATCCTTTGGTTGAGATACAGAATTATGGTTTTATTCTGTCTTTTGGTCCCTGCCCTTGTGAATATACTTAGCTTCCATCATAGAGGATTGGGATGATTAAAATATGTGAGTCTAAATGAAAAAAATCTTTCAATGTACTATTTTCAGAATAGTGTGGTGGACTGTTGGACTGAAATCAGAAGAGCTGGCTTCTAATCCTACCTCTCCCATAAATTAAATTGGGCCTTTGGACAAGATACTTAAACCGAGTTTCAGTATTCCTATATATAAATTCACATAATCCAAATATACATATAAGATTATTTATATACACGTATATTTATCTGTAAAATAAAAGAAAGCATATATGTGAAGCACTTGGAAGTTCTCAGAAAACAAATATCTCATTTCAAAGTATAGGTTCTATTTTTGCTTCAAGGCTAGTACTTTAACATATTTATAATACACCTGAGAAAGAATCAAGAGACTGGCACTGGCATATTCTTGAATAATGGCATTTGGAAGCTAATTTTGAGCCAGCGGAGACATTGCAGAAATGCTGGTGGGCAGCATTTTTCCATTCTAGGATACCACATTTTTGACTTAGTAAAAGTTTCAGAAAGCTCTTATTTATTGTAGTATACAGTCTTGTAAAAAATGTGGCAATACTTCTCTGAATGATCCATGCTTTTCCAATATTTCAAAATCATTTAATCAATGTTGTATGCTACCAGACTATCATGAATTCTCTGATAAACTCTTATGGATTAATTGGGAAGCATGCCGTATTTTTAATTCAGTGCAAATATGTTTTATTCCTTTTTCATTTTTCACTGTTATCATTTATGATGAAGACAAAAAGTAAGATTTATTTTTTTTTGTTCTCTACCAGTTTTTTGTACCAACCTTAAACATAATTGGCTAATACGTTATTCCACAGTACACAAATGCCACATAATTATTCTTCATTTTCTTTTGTATCTCTACATAGGGACCAATCTCATTCTCCTCATGCATGATAAACTCCTGCTGACTTCCAAATAGTACATTTATTTGTCTTTCAAAGCTCTATAACTTCTGAATTGAGCAGAGCACATATGGCTTCATTGGGAATTTTACTTGCCTGTGGAGTGATGGAATCTGATTTTTAGGTAGCTTTTTGTTCTCTCGCAGTACATGCCAAGAAGTTCTTAGAAAAACATCACTAAAGACGTTCATTACCCATGAATAGGGAAAAAGAAGCCTAGCTGTCAACAATGAAAGACTTGCTTTCGTAAAGACAACAAAATAAAATTTTATTTGGCTACCTTTGCCTCCCAAGTTACAGGTAGAATAATCTGTTGCATGTCAAATGGATGACAGTATTTCTCCACCATGGTATGGTAGAAAGAGTGCTATAGTTGGAGTCAGAGAATATGGGTTCATATCCCTCTACCCCTGTGACCTTGAACAAGTCACTTCCCCTCTAAGGGACTCTTCTCTCTCATTTTACAGATAAGTCTCTAAAACTATGATCATCTGAGAGCTAAAATTCATATACAGTTACCATTTTGAACACATATAAGCTAGAGCCTGTAATGAACTTGAATCTTACACATCATTGCTATCATGTGCTATTATGTCTAGTTCTTAGCTCCACAATTTATTCAGGATTTTAGAAACTCTAGACAGGCTACAAGGATGATTATTAAACCGGGAAGTAAGGAATCTCTTATTTAGGACCCATGTACCATCTCAAATGCCTCCCATCCAGATCAGGCCACCATTGAGGAAGAGTGGAGAAAGAGTCAGGATGGAGTAACTATCTGCTCAGCTGCTCTTGAGTAAGGTTTTCACCGGGAAGATTGAAAGGGTTGGTTTGAAGGGACTTCCCACAATGCCTTATTCATGGTTGTCTGTTCACACACCAGCAAAGATTATATTCTGAAATAAAAAATTTGTTTGGGGATGAGTCTCCACTTTAGACTTGCCTTCTGTTCTCTTCTCCTCATTAGTATGAATGACCCTGGACAAATGTTTAGGAGATTTCAATTCAAGGCCTGAGTTATCACAAATTAGTCATCTCAGCATAGGCAAGGTATTTCCTAATTTTTGGCCTCAGTTTCCTCATATGTAAAATAAGAAGATTGGAATAGATTATTGCCAAAGTCTCTTCCTCTCCCAACTTCCAATTACTCTCAAATAGTCTTTGAATTTTACCTTCCTCATCTGTAAAATGGAGTTTTAATGACTTTAATACCTGCCTCGCCCACAAAGAAATCAAAGACAATGATACATATAAAGTACTTTGTTAACTATAAGGCACCACATAATAACAGCTAGAGTTTGTAGAGCACTTTAAGGTCTATAAAGAACTTTGCTATATTATCTGATTCAATCTTTACAATAACCCGGGGAGGTAGGGGTTATTCTTGTCCCCATTTTACAGATAGGGAAATAGAGGCAGAGTCACACAATTAGGAAGTATCTGAGATTGGTTTTGAACTCCAGTCTTCTGGGCTGCAGGCCCAGCGCTCCATCTGCTGCACCCCCTAAGTATCCTAATGTCATAGAGACTGCGGTGACAGCATGGTTTCACCTCCACCGAGGAATAAGCAAGAGGAAATGGCCTCCTCGTGAAATATGGGAGGGAGGATTAGTTTATATGTAAGAGCACTTGTCCTCATAAGGTTGTTAAATTATAAAAGGACCTATGAAGGGTAGATGTAGAATTATTGCAGCTGATCAGTCAGCAAGCACCTATTACATGGTATCACGAGCCAGGCACTGTGCTAGCTGGTAGAAATAGAGAAGCAAAAATGAAATTGTTCCTGCCCTTGGGGAACATGAGGGGGAAAATATATATGAGAAATATATGTATGAAAAAAATATAAAAACCAAGTTATTTTTAGGGGAGAGGCATTAGCATAACAAAAAAGGCTTTAGGTAGAGTGTCTAAGTTGAGCAGAATTTTGAAGAAGGGAAAGGATTCTAAGAGGAAGAGGAGAGGAAGTGATACTAGGCAATGCAAAGATCTGTAGATGAGAAATCTCGATGTCCCATGTCCTGCATGAAGAACACCAAGAAGACTAGTCTTCCTATCTGCCGGGCTTTTCATCTTACCAACCAGGGGACGGTCTCGGAGAAAGCAAGGATGTGGCTTTTAGCCTGTCACTTACAACTCTGCACAGAGGAAGAACTCATTAAATATTTGTTGAACTAAATTAAATTAAACTTCAGTGATGTTCCACAGAATATTCCAGTAAAGAATATTGAAATAGTGTATTTTAATTTAATTATCCAGATAATTATCATCCCTATCAATATACAAAAAAAACCATATCACCATAAATAGTGTCTGTAAGAACTATAGACTCCTAATATTTTGATGTACTGGAGGATTTCAGATGCCTCTTCCCACAATGCAATATGAGTTCTTCATTTTATTTCTTTACTTATTTTGAAGTGTAGTAGAAAGAGAAACCAAGGAATAGTGGATGATAATCCAAATTTTCTAGTAATTCTCTGGCCTTGGATAAATCACTTTAGCACCTAGACCTCAGTTTTCTCATCTGCAGAATGCAAGTTCTTTTTAGTACTAAAATTCTATGAATCTGTGGTTTTACTTGTGGACACAGTTTTAAGGAAATATACAGCACCATAAATTTTCTATTGTATTTAAAAATGAAAGCAGAGTGATGGCTTGTAAAAGCATATGGAGTCGGGAGATGGAATACAAAGTTTGTAGTTATGAATGAGTCAGGATAAGAAGGGCAGTTCATAAAGAGGAGTAGTAGGAAAAACAGCTGGAAGGATGGGTGAGCACCAGATTATGGAGGCCTTTATATACTAAGCTAAGGAAATTTGTATTTTGAGCAGAAGAGTGGCATGGTAAGGTTTATACCTTAGGAAGATAATTTTGAGAGTTACAGGATGGATGGACTTAAGATAGGAAAGAATAGAAACAGAAAGAGCAGCCAGAAGACTGTTGTATGTACAAATATATTTTGCATGACTTCATCTGTATAAAAGGAATTATATTTCTTGCTTTCTCAATGGGTCGGGGAGATGTAGAGGGACAGAGAAATTTTGGAACTGACAATAAAAGTTTACAAAAGAAGACTCATAGCAATCTAGGCCAGAGGTCATAAAGGCTTGAAAAAGCTGGTGATTGTATAAATGGAAAGAATGGGCCAGATGTAAGAGATGTTTTAGACACAGCACTTATAAGACTCGGTCACTGATTGGATGGGGTGAGAGGGTGTTTGAGGGAAGAGTGCAAGGCAACTCGAAGATTATGGACTCAGGTCATACCTTGCACAGAAATAGGGAGGTTTGGAAGCCAGGTAGGTTTAGAAAAAAAAAAAAGAGCGTGAGTTCTTGTTCTTGGAGATTTCCAGAGAAGGTGAGTTCCTTGTCATAATTTCTTTAAATTATTGGATATCACTTGCTCTCTTGGAGCACGTATCTGTATTTTTCTCCATCTACATCCTATTGTACTCATGTCTCTCCCCTTTATTCTGTGCTCAGTGAGGTTTGGGAAAAGCCCATTAGCATTTTTAACGTAACCATTTCAGGTGCCAGTGTTAAAAATCAGAATGGAGGGGGGGAAAAAAAAACACCTTCAAGGAATAGGTGATCCAGTTTTCAAGAAAGGAATAGTTTACTTAAAAGCATTCCTACAAATAAGTCATGGTGTCAATCTAGTCAGTTCCTCTTACATCTCTCTATTGGCACCTATACCCAGGCTGTTCAGATAGATAAAGTGTTTATTAAGCATTTATTATCTTCTAGGAATTCTGTGATGAAGACACTAATAGGAAAAGCAAGACAGTTCCTACCCTCAAGGAATTTGCATTTTAACAGAGAGAAAATAATGAATAAAAGGGAGGTGGGAAGCTGGAAATGGGGGAAGGGAATCCCCTCTGGTAGCATGGCAAGAGGGGTGGAACCCAGAAAGCTAAGGCCAAAGCTGGCCTCTCAAAGTCCAAGGCACACTCTGGTGGAGAGAGAATGGAGGTGATGGTTTCAGTGTAGTTGAATGCAGATGGCAGAACTGGAAATGTCCAGAATGCCCAGTGTAGTTCAGGGACAAAGACCAAAGTTCTTGACGAAAACTTAGAACTGTTTCTTACAAGTGAGTAGATTAGATTCTTGTGGCCACCCTGTAGTTATTCTTAAAATTCAAATTTTCCATGAATTTAAACAATTATTGTCTATGCTTTTCATTTTATGTTAAAGAAAAAAAAGGTTTCTCTTTGTGAATTCACTCATTAATTCACTGGTTTTTCACTTTATGAATTTCTGGCCTGATTTTAAGCATTTCTGTAAATCTGTAGGAGAAAATGCACTGCACTGGCCTGGGGGTCAGGAAATGTGGATTCTATTTCTAGGCTGCCATTAGCTTCTTAGTTAATGTTCTTAGTGACCTCGGAGCAAGTCACTTAACCTCAAGACCTCTTGGTCCTCATTTATAAAAACTGAGAGGGGGGAGGTGTTGTATTAGAGAAGCTTTTAAATTGTATGCTACTAGTATTTACATTTTCCTCTTCCCAGAAAAAAAAAATAGTTCATTTCTCTTAATGGACCCCAAACCATGGGTTACTGTTTATAATATTTTCTTATGATGTTCTGTGATTTAGCCTTTTTTCCTGCTGTCATTGTGTCTCCAGCACCATGAATTGCCTTACATACTGTGAGCCTCTGGCAGTGGCTAATAATGAGCCAGAAACCTGGCTTTTTTAGACAAGACTTTGAAGCCATTGGAAGCCACTGAGTAAGACAGGAAATGACAAAAGGCCTTTCAGTGTTTTCCCAAAATATTCATGCTGAACTGTCCTTCTGGGTCTTCTCTCCTCTCCAGGTTTTCCAGTTCCTGAGGTGAGCTGGTTTAGGGATGGCCAGGTTCTTTCCGCTGAGTCAATGCCCGGCGTGCAGATCTCTTTTAGCGATGGCCGCGCTAAATTGACGATCCCCGCTGTGACAAAAGGCAACAGTGGAAGATATTCCCTGCGAGCCACCAACGGATCTGGACAAGCGACTAGTACTGCTGAACTCCTCGTTACAGGTAGGGAGAAGTCCTGGACCCCAGCCTTTGTCACAGCCTTCCCCTCGTTCTCATCAGAGAGCTCCATGGGCAAGGTCCTGGGTCAAATGCAAGTCGTGATACAGAGTAGGGAAAATGCATAAATTCAGAAAATGACACAATAGCCAGTTTGGGTAGGTTAAATCAATTTGTTTGGGGCAAATTATAATGCATAGGCGTAGCATAATTGAGCTTCCAACCAAGAAAACCGAGGTTAAAGTCCCACCTGTGACTCATCACTATGAAGTGCTTACTATGGGCTAGGCTCTAAGGGCACAAATACCAAGACCCAGCCCTTGAAGAATTTGAATTTAAAGAAATGGAGGAATGTATATTGTCTGGGTGATCCTGAGAGGTCCTTAGTACTCTACACAGTTCTCAAGGGAGTTTTCCTTACCTGGCAATTCCCTCTACCAATGGAATCACAAGTGCTATCCATATTCCCATAACACAAAAGCTCCTGGCCTTGGAGATGGACACTTTATCTTGTGGCTACTCCATGTGTATTTGCAGATAATGTAGGTGCATCTTGACTCCTGAACCTAAATTATTAAATATACGTGGTACAGTGTAAAAAATGTGATTCAATTCATTTTTTTTTATCAGCCATGGGAAGAAGATAGACTTTTATAAAGCATTCACACATTTTTCACCTTTTTTTTGGTACTTATTAGGAATTATAACTTTGCAAAAGTGAATATGCACCATACAGATCTGAGCTATCACTAAATCTCATACTATTCATGCAGGGTGTCCCAAAAGTCTCGGTGTAGCTTCAAGCTATTAAAACTTATGAAAATTACATTAAGCTTTTAATGTAAGTGTATCCACATTTGTACACACACTTACATATAGGGTATCCCAAAAGTCATAGTGCAGCTTCAAGCTGCTAACTCTTGTTAAAGTTATATTAAGCTTTATACATATATGCATATATACGTATAAGTAGATTTGTATGCAAACATCTATGCAAGGTGTCCCAAAAGCCTCCATGCAGCTTTAAGTTATTAAAATACCTATTAAAATAGCTTAAAGCTCCACAGAGATTTTTGGGACACCTTGCATATATATGTGTGTGTATGTATATATATAATGAGTAAGAAATAGAAATTTTAAAATGTTGTGACCCAGAGATAATCATTTATTTATATATATACACACATACATATACATACATATATATGTGTATGTGTACATATTCAATATATATGTATATACGTGTGTATGTACGTATACGTATTCAGTATATGTGTGTATGTATACATATTCAATATATATGTATATGTGTGCGTGTGTACATATGTGTGTATACATATATAAATAAATGACTCTATATCTCTGGGTAACAACATTTTAAAATTTCTATTTCTGACTCATTACTAAGTCAATAAACATTTCTTAAATGCCTTCTATATTCCAGGTATTCTGCTAAGTGTTAGGAATAAAAAAGACCATTTCCTGCCATCAACGAGCTCATTATCTAGTGGTTATTATTTATTGCTTTCAAAACAAAATGAAACACCCTTAATTTTTTTTTTGGCCAAACTTTATCTATGACTATGTGTTACCTAACGCAAAAAAAATCCCTGATGCCCTTTATGTTTTTAATATAGAAGAGATAAATTTAACTGACAAAGTTCTAACCAGATATTTGCTTTAAATCAGTGTATTTGACATGGTAGTTCCCTTATTGCTTGTGAATATTAGTGATGACTTTACAAGAAGGGTGTGAAAAGAGCAGACAACAATAAGTCTTTGACTTCTGTTCAGTTTATTGGAGGAACACATTGTTATCTTGTCTGTTCTATTGATTCTATAGAAATAGAATATAACAGTAATATATAGAATATAACAATAAAAATTCATATATTCTTCAAATACTCAATTACATTTCCCAGAATATATCTTCTTGCCATAATGGAAAGAACTTCAGTTAACAAGGTATAAACCTGAATAAATGTTCCATTTTACAGCACAAAAGTCTTTCAAGAAAGTTGTTTTACCACCCAATGAATAGACAACCATCCGCAAAATCAGAAAAGTTGTCAGTTCCTCCTTTTTCTTTCAAGCCATTTCAGTATTTACCATATCTGCCCTCAGAATAATTGTACAATATTTTAATTTCATTTAATATGACTAGCTGAAAAACGCCCTTTCTAGTACTCATTTAAGGCAGCTAGGTCTGGCCCTGGAGTCAGGAAGACTCCTCTTTGTGAGTTCAAATCTGATCTCAGACACTTACTGTGTAATTCTGGACAAAGCACTTAGCCCTGTTTGCCTCAGTTTCCTGATCTGTAAAATGAACTGGAGAAGGAAATGGCAAACAACTCCAGTATTTTTGTCAAGAAGAGCCCAAACAGAGTCATGAAAAGTGAAAAAGACTGAATAACAGCAACAGTGCACAATTAACAACAAAAAAATGACAGTTTGGACTGAGTTTAAAAACAGGTAAACGTTTGCATTATTTGAAGAGATGTAGAATAATCAAGTGTAAGATGCCACAGATAGGCATACTTTTACACTGAATCTAATTTAAAAGCAATATTTAATAAAACAAAAGTAAGGAGAAGCAATGTCATAGAGGATTGGTCTCAATATCTTACCTCTGGACACTTATTGGCTGGATGACTCTGGCCAAGTCACTTATCCTCTTCCAGCTCTAGGCAACTCTAAGATTATACATTGAAGAGATGGACTGATCTTGTACTGGTAAAGTGAGATTCCTCACCTGGGAGTTATCTAAACCAGTGAAATTGCAGGTAGAGTTCCGGGCCCTAAAACACAGGCATGTCCAAAACATCCACGTCAAACTGATATTTTTTCCCCAAAGATATCTTATGATATGTGGAAAACACTTTTTAAAGTAACTTAAAACAGATCAAGTTGCATGTAAATGTTCATACATGCATTAGAAATGAGTATGGAAAAGTAGGTTCCAGAAAACTCCATGCCAAGAAATATAAAATCAATGAAACAATATTGAATGGTCCAGACCAGGAAACCCCAGAGATTCCTGTGCTTCCTGGAACAGTCCTTCTTGTCATGTACTATGTACATTCAGTTCAAGGGCACCATGAAGGATGCTCAAATCAGCAATTCATCTGCAAGTCTGGAGAGAGAGAGGTTTTAAACCATCAAGATACTAATGGTTAACAATAATAATGGCTAACATTTATTGAGCACTTATTACCTATGCTCCAGGGACTGTGCTAAGCACATTACAGATATTTTCTCATTTGATCCTCATAAGAACTCTGAGAGGTAGTTACTATTTTGATCCCCATTTTACAGATGAGGAAATTGAGGCAAACAGAGGTTTAGTGACTTGCCCAGGCCAGTAAGCATTTGAGATTTAAGTTTAAGTCTTCCTGTCACTCTATCCATTACACCACCTGGCTGGATGACTCAGCCAGCCTCTAGCTGGCTGCTTCTGCAGTTAGGATCTTGGGGCACCACTCTTGAGAATGGGTAGGACTGATTTCAATTTCCCTTCTTTCCCTCCCTTGTCCCAATTGTAGCAGAAACAGCGCCCCCCAATTTCGTACAAAGACTACAGAGCATGACCGTGAGACAAGGAAGCCAAGTCCGCCTGGATGTTAGAGTGACTGGAATCCCTACACCTGTGGTGAAGTTCTATCGGGACGGAGCAGAAATCCAAAGCTCCTTTGATTTTCAGATTTCACAAGAAGGCAACCTCTACAGCTTATTAATTGCAGAAGCTTATCCTGAAGACTCTGGAACCTATTCAGTAAATGCTACAAATAGTGTAGGAAGAGCTACTTCAACTGCAGAATTACTGGTTCAAGGTAACAAATTTGACATCCCAGTACCTGGACTCTCTGTGACTTTCTCTTTATATCTCCATATTCATGTGTTCTCCATGTTACTGGTCACGATTAGCAATAAGAATGAATAGGAAGAGGGGCAAGGAATAAGATTCAGTTGCTTAAGAAGACTCAAAACCAATGATAATAGTTGGTAGAGGGTGATTTAGAGATCCTGTTAGATACAACAATGCTGTAGACTGATAAAGTGAGGACAGAAGAGGTCCTTGTCTCAGAGGAAATCTATGAAATCACCACTAGGTAGACATTCTAACCTCCAAAGGAAAGACCCTTGGATGTAGGTGTGCCAGAATTGGCAGCTGTGGACGTCATTTGGGAGTGGGAGAATTTGGCGCCAATACAAATGAAAAGAAATTCAGAGGCAGCCATTTGAATTTTCAAGCCAACATCATCTTGTTTAGACAACTGATGGACTTATTTTAGAGTCTGGGCTGTTTTTAATAGCTCTTTGTGCAGTCTTGTATAACAAATATGTTTTTGGTTTACCGACCTAATTAATATTTATGTGAAATACAAGCCTTTCCACATTTTTCAGCTATTTAAAGGACCAGAGAATTAGATTGAGTTTGCTTGTAGCCAGTGTTTATGTACTTCCTGAAATAGGCTGGGCTGTTGTTCATCCTTCTCAACGTTTGTCTTCTCCTTTCTACAGGCGAAGATGTAATACCCGCTAAAAAGACAAAAACAATTGTTTCGACTGCTCAGATTTCCCAAACAAGACAAACTCGAATTGAAAAGGTACTTTGCCTCCACCCTCTTGCTGGTTCTCCAGTGATTCAACTCGCTATTCTCATCGGTGGTTTTTCTAATCTCCTCCTCCTTATTATCACTGTAATCTTTTACAGAAAATTGAAGCCCACTTTGATGCCAGATCAATTGCGTCTGTTGAAATGGTTATAGATGGTGCCACCGGACAACAGCTGCCCCACAAAACACCTCCAAGGATACCTCCTAAGCCTAAGTCAAGATCGCCAACTCCACCATCCATTGCGGCAAAAGTTCAGCTGAGCCGCCAGCAGTCTCCATCTCCAGTTAGACAATCACCATCTCCTGTCAGACATGTGCGAGCACCAACCCCATCTCCTGTCAGGTAAAGGAAGCCTTGTTAACTGCACTGGCTCTACTGGATGAGGCTATACCTAATCAATTATCAAAGAAATGATGGAGAAAACAACTGAAAACGTAGCACATGGTTGGGGGAAATAATGGCATAACTGACATTTTTTCACACTTGGAACATATTTCACAAAATGTGCAAGAGATAAGTTTCACAAAATTCCCCCAGGGCGAGTAGTAAGAAAAGCATTCTTAAGTGAACTTTTTAAGAAAAACCCCTTTGGGAAGGAGAGAGACCCATGGATACCTATCCACATGAGTAACACCTCAAAACACATGGAGAGTGAGCATTTCTGTTTGGTAGGAGGGAAGGGAAGCAGTTCATCTGGGATTCTGTACCTGGAAACAGGAAACACACATACAATCTTTTGGCTGCCTGTATTAATGAATTATTCTTGCTAAGTACGATTTAAACTCATTACGTTTTTTTTTGAAGGAACATAAGTGTTACTTGTACCCTATAAATTTTAGTGCTGGAGGAATAAAGTCGGATTGTGTCCCTCTAGTTACAGCTCTTGGAGAAACTATATGTTGGGTGAACCAAAGAGTTATTGGCCAGCTAGCTGTTCCCTGACTTAAAATACTCAGTATTCACAGATTTTGTTTGTTTTCATCCAGACCTGTGATTTCATCACTATAGGAGTTTCTAATCCAGATTGTCAACCCTCTTGTGATTTATAACCTTAGAGAGATGACTGTGGACAATGACACAGTGTGACTTGCTCTGGCTAACACAGTCAGTGTGTGACAGAAATGGCACTAGAGTGCGGTTGTCTTGACTCCAGAAGCCAGCCTTCTCTCTATACTGCGCCATCTCTGCTGTTTGTATTTGGCAAGAATGCTAGCTCCTAATTGTGTAATCTGGAGTGAACCGTGTGGTCAGTCAGTCAGTCAGTCAGTCAGTCAGTCAGTCAGTTGCTCAGCCCCTCCATTTTCTCACATGAAAAATGACAGATTTAGCTTAGATGATCTTTAAGGTTCTTAACAGCTCTAATGTTCTGTATTTCTTCCAAATATCCCATTGGTTCATTTGGGGAAATTTTTTTAAAGGGTAGAAATTCATCACATTCAGAAATTTGTTATGGAAGCTGGTACAAATGGCAGATGGCCAAGAAAATCCCAAGTGGGGTCATGAAGAGTCTGACACAAATGAAAACAGCTGAACAACAAGAACCACGGCCATAAACCAAGTAGAGAGGATGGAGATCTGAACACAAAATCAAGAAGAGCAGGTTCAGATCCTGCCTTTAACCTCAGGGGAAGCAATTTAAACCTGTGCATTAGACAATGCTTTAAAATTATAAAGATTTTTTAAATGTGTTCCCACATCAGTGAAATCTCAGGTCTGGTCCCCATCCCTATCTCTGTAAATAGTCATATGAGAATTGAAGCTTAATGGGTTTGGGTAATTGGATTAGTTTTAAAAGACCCTGTAAAACTATGGAATGTAGAATAAAAAAGATTAAAAATTTCTTGATAGGTTTTTAAATTGTAAAGGAGGAAAAAAGATAAAAAATTTACCTGGAAATAGAGGTTTATGGGAAATGAATACTTCTGTCTGGTCTTTTCTTTTTTGACATTATCTTCTATGCCACCTTTCATATGAAATGGAAAATTCAGCAAAGAAAAAAAAAGCTGTAAGCTCATAGCAGCGACTAAATTGCAAATCCCTTCCCTGAGATGTGCTCTCCCTCCTAGTCCTATCTTAGAGGACAGAGGAAAGTCTGTCTTGGTTGCCTGACAATAGGCAGGATGTCATAGGGATGCTTATATTGGAAACTCAAGCTCAAATCCATCCTGACTTTCACATGAAATTCTAATTGAAACTCATCCCGAGTCCAAGTTTGTCCATCATCAAATTCTAGTCCTAATAGCACACAATTTCCTGACTGTCAGAGCACAATGGTGTAGAGGTGCACTGAGCCCCATGATCACTTGGACCAGGACTAGGAGTTCATAAGCGGACCTTCAGATTATCTGCCAAGAATTTTCTATTCAAACTTGAGTCAGAAAATGTGCCAATTTAGAAGAAGAAAAGTGGTTACCCAGGAACTGAAAGGTCTGTTTAGTTTCATTATGTTTTTGTTTGCACAGAAAGGCAAACATATTGCATTGACTGAGGCCCATAGTATCCAGCTGTGACTGGGAAGTTTTTATTGTAGCAACAAAAATGAGCACTTCTTTCTAATGAATTAAATTACATTGATTTTCACAGTTATTGGCTCACCTGAAGCCTGTTGCTAATCACTTGTATGAGGCTAGGAGTGTTTAGGGGAGGGATTTGATTGCAGACCCTTCCTATGTTGTTCTGGTCTTTAAAGTTTTTTTCCCTAAGTCAGCCTCCTTTGATCCAGTACAATAATGGCACTGAATCAAAGGTCACATCATTGAAATGACCACCCTTGATAAATCTAGAGCTGGAAGGGGCAGTAGGAGTCTTCTCCTCTAACCCCTTCATTTTACAAATGTGAAGACTGAGGCCTAATGAGGTACCATAACTTGCCCAAGGTCACACACAGAATAAGAGGAGAGTGGATATTTGAACACAGATCATCTGCTTCCAAATCTAACGCTTGTACCACTGCACTAAGTAGGCCTAAGGTGCTCCTCACTGCCCTCTGTTGCATGGGGGTGGCTTTTCTTTTTCTTTTTAACATTCAACCTCTAGTAAAGCAGAGATTTGTTTCCTCTAAGTATCTCTTAAGTTTGATTACAACTTCATTTATTAAAAAAAGAATTGATTTTCCAGAGAAGAGCCCTTTTAAAGACAAAGCAATTAAGTATCTCCCCCACTAAACTGCAGTAAATGTTGCAACTTATTGTTAATTTCCATTTTAATTTAGTAGCAAACAGCAACTGTACCTTGAGCACTAATTGGAATAAAATAGCTGTTGTATTTATGAGCAGTTTAAGTTAAATACTCTATGCAGGGATTGGTAGCTGCCAGCGTAAATTTATAAACATTTTTCTCTATGCAGATTTTGCAAAGGGCTGGGATAACAAGGCAACACTGCCACCTGGAGCATCAGTTACAGTAAAGCCTCGATCAGATCAGAATTCAATAAATTATTAAAATCATTTACTATCTGGAAGCTGGTTAGGGAATTGCCCCCAAACTATAGTTTCAAATTGGTTAGAAACACCAATGGCTGTTGCAATATTTTGCCAATGAATCCCACAATCCATCCTCTTAGTTGGATTCTACTTCTAGGCCCTCAGGAACTCTGGTTTACGTTTCAGTCCATTATGTAGGAAGACAACTTAATTAAAACCATGGTTTATGACAACACTAAAGATGTAACCAAGAAATATGGAAGCCTTAGGTTCTGTACTAACCCTTCTTCATAGTCATTTAGAAGACTATTTTTAAAAGGCTAGAATACAGTAAGGTTAGAGAGGGCAGTAAAGTAAATTCAGCTAAAACTAAAAAGGACTGACAAGAGAAGACAATAAATGAGCAGTAAAGTATTATGAAGTGTGTCAGTGGTTATCCCATCGATGAATTTAGAGAACAAAGGGGAAAGAGAGAGAGTGATTGAAAGAGAGATTGAGAGAGAGAGAGAGAGAGGGAGAAAGAGATTGAGAGAAAGAGAGAGAGGGAGAGAGAAAGATAGAGATAGAGAGAGAGAAAGAGAGGAACAGAGAGAGAGACAGAGAGAGAGAAAAAGAGAGAGAGAGAGAGAGAGATTGAGAGAGGGATTGAGAGAGATTAAGAGAGAGAGAGGAATTGAGAGAGAGACATTAGGAGAGAGAGAGGGGGAGAGAGAGAGAGACAGAGACAGAGACAGAGAGATGCTAAAAGGTTCTAACATATGGGACAAATTCTTCCATTGGGCTTAATATATTTCTCTTGTCAGACTACATTATAGAAGAAAAAGCTTTACTAATATGTGAATCAAATTATTTTGTATCACTTTTTTTTGGTCTATAGGATAATTGAAATGGGTTGATGAGACATTTAAAAAAGATATAGCTCAAAACAGCTTGAGATCTCCCTCCCAGAAATCAAACCCTATGATCTGTATGGGCATTTTATGGGTTGGCATATACTGATGCCATCTACCTTTTTATTCACCAGATCTGTGTCTCCAGCTGGAAGGATTTCCACATCACCCATCAGACCTGTGAAGTCCCCATTACTGATGCGGAAGACACAGACTGCCGTGGCTACTGGTCCAGAGGTGCCTCCCCCTTGGAAGCAAGAGAGCTATGTAGCTACCTCTGAATCACAAATGAGGGAAACCACAGTAACAAGTTCAACACAGATTAGAACCGAAGAAAGATGGGAAGGAAAATATGGTGTCCAAGAGCAAGTAACCATTAGCGGAGCTGCTGGGGCTGAAGTCAGTGCTACTTCCACCACTTCTACAAGTGCAGCCTTGGCTGCTGGAGTTGTAGCCACTGGTGCTAAAGAGGTAAGGAAAGAGTTTTTAAGGTAGAACAAGTTTCTTTTGTGGGTTACTCACTGTCTTTGATCATTCTGAAATGTACCAGATTCTGTTATTTAGCTTTAAGAGATTGTTAGTTACAAGTCATCAATCATATAGAGATGCGTTTGTCTTTAAAAATGGATGAGAATAATAAAAGACAATGTGGCTCGCATTTGATAGGAGCATCAGTTAATTGTGAGTGTAAATTCTTGAAAGTGGTCACTATTAAACTGGAATGTTTTGATTTCTCAAGTCAGCAAGTCATCTGAGTACTTGGATGCCCTCTTACATGTATCTTTCTCATGTCCATTACTGTCTGTTGCATCCCAGTCTTTGCCACTTAAGAAAATAATGCCCCCTGGTGTCCCTTCCTTAGGCGAGACAAGAAGTTGACAAAAGTGCAGCTGTTGCCACCGTTGTTGCCGCAGTTGATATGGCAAGAGTGAGAGAACCAGTAACAAGTGCTGTAGAACAGACTGCAATAAGGACAACCAAGACTGCAGCGCATGTGCAGCCTGTTCCAGAGCAGGTACCTGGGACTCAGCAACATCAGTTGCCCTTCCTTTTCATATTGCCAAGTCCTTATCCTTACATTAGACCAAACTTGATGGTTTAGTCCTTCCAAATGGAACTATACCATTCCAACAGGAAGCCCCCTCAATAAATCCTTGTTGGATTGATGAATGAATATAGACTAATTTTGTTTTAAAAATTTCATCTCTTTTGTTTTTATATCTCCATTTTCTAATATATCTCTCCCTTCTTTCCCCACCAAAGAGCCATACTTTACAACAAAAAGTACAAAAGAAAGAGAAAAAAAATTCAACAGTGCTGACCAACATTATATTCAGTGTTTCTCATGCAAAGCCTCCTATCTCTGAAAAGAAGGGAGGGTGGTACATTTCCATATTTCTCCTTTGGGACCAAGCTCGGGCATGATACTTCATGCAGACCCATTCCAAGAGCATTTCTGACTACCGATTAGATGACTGTTTAAAAGACCCGGGTGGGGCCTGTAATATGGAAGTTTGGGTGATGATGAGAGAGAGGTAGCTGGAAAGGATGCTGGCCAGGAATCCACCTAAAAAGAAAGGTCCTGACGGGTACCCAGGGTCAGGAAGATAAGAGGTCAACAAGAAGAACAAAGAGAGTTAGAGAGGTTTAGTAAATATATTACAAAAGGGGAGGAAGATATAATCCTATTCATAGAAGTTAATTAAGGCAAGAATGAAGGGATAGACAGATCCTGTGAAGTCAAGTCCAGGATGCCAGCCAAGGAAGAAGGAGCCAGTAGGCAACATAGTTCTAAGCAGACATGGTTAAAAGCCTGGGGGAGGTTAGAGAACTAACAGAAACGTACAAGTCAGAGGATTGCTAAACCATTATTCTCAAGCAAAAGCTCTTTTCATGCAATCTGTTTATGCTGCTGCCTGATGTGTGGAAGTGACCTTGAATTGGCAGATATTGATAACAGTCTGAAGGAAGTCTGGCTTCCTACAATCCTACAGACGAATCCTGTCTCTAACTGAGACAAGACAGGACTTCTAGCCGAGGTAGGGGCAGATATGATTGTGTTCTTCCATGGGACTGGATTACATCTCAAAGCGTTTGCTGGTATGGGGACTATCTGTTTTGAATTATACCAAGTAGGAGGAGACAGTAGCCATGATACCATGGGCATTAGTCTAGGAAACTCAACCTTAGTGGCCTGACATCTTGAGAATTTTCCTGACTTGCTTTGTAGAGGTATTTGGAGGTAGATTTCTTTCTATTATTAGTAGGACATAAGTTTTGCATAGTTTGCAAAATAGTTACCACTGTCAGCCCCTTTTTAGACTCTCTAATTGTATTTGCAAGTCTGTAGTTAGGAAAAGAACTACAGTCTGTGGACACAAACCACATGTCATACATGCTAACTTGCCCTGGTCCACTGAAGACCTGAAACTTAGTCCCATATCTGGAGGTATTCCATACTCTTACTGAATGAACTACATCTCAAAAACTGAGTGGGAGGAACCTTGGAGGCTGTGTAGTCCAACATATACCTGAATAAGAATTTCCCTATGAGTGATTGTCCTACCTTTGCTTGAGGATGTCTAATATAGGAGAATCCATCACCTCCAGTCAGCTCATTCCAATTTTAGATAGGTCTAATTGTTAGGAAGGCTTTTATTTATGTCTTCCCATTGTTTCTAAGTCTATAGAAAAGTCATCCAATTCATTCTTTTGCAATTAAATTTCCTTGAGGAGAGTCAACATCACAGAATTTTAAAACTTGAAGCCATCAGGGATTATTTAATACTAGCTCTTAATTTATTCAAGAGTAGGAAGCTAAAATCTAGGCTAGAGACGTACTGCTGAGGGCAGTTTTCTACTCCAAGTTAACAGCAGAGCCAGGTCAGGAATCTGGGTCCTTTCCCTTGAAATTTTCCTACCTTCCACGTAGATATTAAGTGAAACTTGTTTAGTAGGCCAAATTTGATCCTACAAAGCCAGGGTCATTTCCTTTACCATTTAGTTACTATTGTACTTCAAACCCTCTCCAGTTTTTCTTTATTTCCTCTGTCTCTCAGTTGTTTCTTGTATCTTGTGATATTTATGATTTTTAATATGATACACGATAGGGACTTTGTAGATGAAGGTAAATTAAAGAATTCCTTTCCTTTTTTCTATTAAAATAGACAAGAAAAGAAGCAAAGACCACTACAACCAAGGTAGTAGTTGCTACTGATAAAGCCAAGGAACAGGAATTAAAATTTAAAACCAGAGAAGAAATTACTACCAAGAAAGAACAAATACACATAACTCAAGAAAAGGTGAACATCATGATTTTATATGTGATGTACTCTGCTACAGTCTGTTGTGTATGCATATCAGTGTCATATTTTGTTGTCAAATTGAAAAAAAAATACAACGTTCTGGTTGGGTTGAGAAGAGACACTATCTTTCACCCCTTTTTATATCCCTAATATTTAGCCCCATTACTTAGTGGTTGTGGTGGTTGCTTTCAGTTGTGTATGACTCCCCGTGACCCCATTTTGGGGTTTTTTTTTTGGTAAAGATACTGGAGTGGTTTGCCATTTCCTTCTCCAGCTGATGTTACAAATGAGGAAACTGAGGCAAATGGGGTTAAATATAACTTGACTAGGTCGCACAACTAGGAAGTGTCTGAGAAGATTAGAACTCACAAAGATGAGTCTTCTGACTCCAGACCCAGCACTATATGGTAACTGAGTCCAGATCACTGGAAAAATTCTGTGTGAATTTAAAAAATGCAACAACTTTAAGAGATTCATTGTTCACGCTAATCAGGACCCAACTGAATACCGTGCCTGCTATAAAATGATAATTTGTATGAAAAAACCAAAACCTTTTAAAAATTAAGTATTTTTATTTTTCAGAAGCACTGACTTAGTGTTAAGGTGTTTCTTTATCCAAAGCACAGTTGTCTTAGGACATTAAGAATAGAAATGTCAGAAGTATTATGTGTTACTTTAATTCAATGTACAGACATAGGAAAAGATTTGGCCTCCTTTCTCACGTTGCTCTTTAATAAAAATCATGTTGTTTTTATTTAAGAAAAAGAGAAAATAAGATCTTTTTATCATTTAAAAACAGATGAGAAAAGAAACTGAGAAAGCCTTTGTACCAAAGGTAGTAATTACCGCTGCAAAAACTAAAGAACAAGAAACTAAGACTGCTGAAGGAGTGCGGCAGCAGCAAGTACAAGTAACTCAAGAGACGGTAAGTCTGGTTCTCCAAGAAATTCCAGTTCACAGGCAAACACCACATCCCTTCAACAAACAGAACACGGTCAAGCACGACATCAGTGCCATTGTCGCCCTCATCACTATTAGTACTGTGCTTCTCCTTCTTGCTACAAGCTCCCAAGGTGGTAGTGACAGCCAAAGGAGTCAATCTGTGTAAAGCGCTTTATAGGTACGAGAGTGACATAAAAATGCTAGTTGCTAATCAGTCGTGTTGATTCACTATTTAGAGAAAGAGTGACTTACAGTTTTAAAAATTCTCTGACCCCATAAACCAAGGATTTGCCTCACTAACAATAATATGTTACAAAACTGGAAATAACCTTCATTTCCCCCTTATCTTTTTTCACTTCACACACCAAATTTAAGGTTTAATTTTAAGAAAAATAGTATGGTTCTTTTAACCTCTATATCTTGGCTGTGTTCCTTGTCACCTATGTATTCCCAGCTTTGGTCCTGTGTTTATCTTTATACCAGACCTCAGATTGACTTTAGAAAGGTTCTAAGAGTTAAAACTCTTCCTGTGTATGGGAGCCTAACTAAATTCTGCTGTTTCCTTCTTGCCTAAATCAATGGAAGACTTTGCTTTCAGTAGAAGTCCCAGGTGCCACCCACCAAAGGAAGCTGTGGTTGCCATTTTCCTACTGATGATGAGTAATCTATTATTAGTAATTAATAATTAGTAATCCATTATGACTGTGACCACTACTCAGGAGCCCAACTCTGGGTGACATCCAGAGAGCCTGGGGTTGCTAACACTAGCACAACCTCCCCCATAAGGTTGTTGTTAGTGAAAATTGCTACATAAACATGGCTTTAGAAGAGTCCTAAAAACCAAGGGCATCCATGTTAAGCTGAAGCTTTCTCACTAGAAATTCCGAGCCGATCCAACCTAGCTTGGGCTTTGGGAAGGGGAAAGAGAGGGGACTGTTGAGTTTCCTTCCCTCTGTCCTCTGCCCATTCTCTCTCTTTGCTTGTCCTGTACTGGTATCATGCCATTTTACCTTGAGCACATGAACTTCAACTTTTGATTTCACTCAAATGATCAGATGAGGAAGGAGGCTGAGAGCACTGCAGTAGCTATGGTGGCAACTGCCTCTGAGAAACTCGAAGAACAAGAAACAGTGCTGAGAGCTAGAGAAGAGCTTGTCACAATACAAGAACAAATGCACATAACTCATGGAGAGGTGAATACTGCTACATCCACAGATGTGAAATTCATGGTGGCATGGTTCTGTATGCAAACTTTTTACATGTTCATCACCTGTATTCATCAGCACTTTTTCCCCCCGAATCAAAAACTTTCTAAGTCACATTTTCCCCTTTGCTCATCTTCACGGCCATTTTTCCATTTCTAAACATCACCAAGATTTCATTTTGAGTGATTACTAACACTTTATCACAAGTTGAATTTTTTAAATCTTCCTATTGAAGTAGATGACATCCAAGACTATAAGAAATAAAAATCCAGAAATATTACTTATTGTCATTCTGTTGGAATAATTCCACAGAATAAAAGCCAGTCTATATGAAATTGATGGATTTGCATCTCACAGTCTTGTAAGAAATTGTGAGTCTTACCTGAGACATTGTAGATTTCATTGTATCCATATGTTTTCAATAAATATATGCCACTGCATGTATTGTGGATGATCCAACCAATTTTGCTGCAGTGAGGTCCTATTGAAATGCTCACACAGAGATGTCCTTGAATAGGAAGAAATTTCATCATCTTTTCCATAACCTTTCAGTTTTTTTCTTATGTTGCTTTTGTCAAAGACCACATGGAATTTAATTCTCTCCCTGTCCACCTTCTTTTTCACTTTAATGTTTAGATGAGAAAAGAAACTAGGAAAACAGTGGTACCTAAAGTCATAGTTGCCACTCCTAAAGTCAAAGAACAAGAAACAATATCAAGAACTAGAGAAGAAACTGCTATTAAGCAAGAACAATTACATATAACTCAGGAAAAGGTGAATACAGGCATTTTGAATATGAAATTAACTCATACAACTTACTCTTCTAGCAAACCTATTATTGACTCAAAAATATAAGCATTAATCTGTATTTTCCTTTCTGAAATCAAAGCTAAAATGGTTTAATAATTTGAACAACTACCATAATTTTCCCTGCATATTTTATTTTCATTCATTAACCTGCTTACCATTCTTCCTTTCATCAATATCTTTAGCCATTTGCATGAAGGCTAAGATTTTTGAATACAGTTTAAAATCTGTTTTTATACATCACAGTACAAAGATTTTTTTTACTGACAGCTAATATTTTTAAGTATTATGATTCCCAATAATTATGATAATTTTCTACCTTTACAAATGGTAGTTAGTCACTCCTTCCTTAATACCTCTACATTCCTGCATCTTGCATTATTACTTCTGAAATTACACCGTGTGTTTTTGGGTCCATATGGAGCTCAGATCTTTATTTTACTATAATAATCAGATGAGGAAGGAAGCTGAGAAACTTGCTCAATCTACAATAGCAGCTGCAGCTGCTAAAGCCAAAGTTCAAGAAACTACACTGAGAAGTAGAGAAGGAATGGCCGTCAGACACGAACAATTTCATGTTACTCATGAAAAGGTGATGATAACTGTCATAGGTGTGAAATCTCCTGTTCTTAACACTTCACTGTCAATCATTAGAAAAAGAACTATTAACACCCTCTCTTTTTGACACATTTAATTTTTCAGCAACTACTGAACCAGGATATTTGTCTGTTGTTAATATTACTACAACTTACTCTTCCCTTGTAATTTATCATTCAGTTCCACTTTCCATGATTAACACATCTTCCAGGGATAGAATTTGTCTCTTTGCATGCAGATTGATTTCAAGAGAATCTTTCCAAATAGAACATGCTGATATAAATTAGTGATGAATTAGTGGGCACATCCACTTTTTGTAAAATGGATTTGTGTTTTGTATATGTGTTTGTGTGTACATGTGCGTGTGTGCGCGCGTGCACCATGAATCCCAGATATTACCTCAAACCAAGAACAATGTCGATTTAATTTTCTTTCTCCACATTTCTACATTTGTGTTTGATCCAGTTACATATATTTTTCCTTATAATTCTGTGAACCATTCATCTTTATCTTTACTGTACAAATCAGATGAGAAAAGAAGCTGAGAAAACCACAGCGCCTACTGTAGTAGTTGCTACCACTAAATCCAAACAGGAAGCAATATCAAGAACTAGAGAAGGAGTTTCTACCCAACAAGAGCAAGTCCACATAACCCATGAAAAGGTGACTCTAGCTGTCTGCACATGTGAGACCTTCCTCCCTTAATCTCTTCCTTTTAGAACCATCTTTCACTCTAAACCACAATAAATTTCTCTTAACATTCCATTTCCTTCCTTCTTAATAATCTATTCCTTTTAAACTTAGTTGTGAAGTTTGAAATTAACTTCTTCATTTCTGTTGGTATTTTCCTCACGTATTTATCATTTTCTTTCATTAACATACACCTTACTCTCTGTCTTAGCACCTTTTTTCTAAAAGTATATTTCTAAGGGAAATTTGTTTTAAAAGGTTATCATTCCATGGATATAACATTCTGTTCCAAACCACATATCTTATGCATGACAGTCATTTGGATGGGACATTTCACATGGGCAAACTATTTGTCAAATTAATTTCCATGAAACCTTTAAATGAGCTACATAAAAATAACTCTTTCATTTTTGTCATAAAATTAGCTAACGATGGATGCTGAGAGGACTTCTTCTGTACCAAAAGTAGTAATCACTACCAGCAAAGGCACAGGGTCAGATATAATACCAAGGACTAGAGAAGGATTTGCTGCTCAAGAACAAATCCATCTTTTTCATGATGAGGTGAAAATCTATGCTATGGTGGTGTGAAACGTTGTTTCATCATATTTCATCAGCCATCAAAACAATCCATCCAATCTTGTCTGTGTCTGGTTGATCCATATGATTGCTTAGTTGGCCAACACAAATTCTAGACAGATTAAACCCAGTGAAGTCTCCAGCTGGCAGACACTTGGCCTTTCCCATAGTGAAAAGTCAGAGTGTGTCACTTTTTCTTTGTGGGTCCACTAAATGAATTCACAGCATTTCCTATGTGTGAATTGCAGTCTGCTTTGAATAGTTCTCTCTTCTGAACCATCTTTTAATTTCAAAATTTTCTTCTGCTTGTCCTTTTAAAAAAAAATGACTTGGTAGTTATAAAAATGCCTTTACCATTTGGGGTGTTGAAATACTGTATGTTAAATTTTTAAAATAGTACCAGAAAACATATGAACATCTACCACCAGAAGATATTCTCATGTAAATTATAATTTGATAGGCATATTTACATAGTGGGGCCCCCGAGTTTTTATTATGTGGGGACTGGAGGGTAGGAAGGGAAATATTATATCGGTTAACTAATAAGATTCTCCCATGATCAATATTTTTATTTTCCTTTTTATGGCCTGGTTTTAAATTGAGACCACCAGTTCTTCACCTCTTGGAGGCTATAATCTAGAAAGTATATAATCTAATTTATAAAGTGGGAGATAAGAGAGGTAGAGTGGAGGAGTAGATAGGGAACCAGTCCTGAGATCAGGAAGCTATGTGTTCAAATCCTTCTTCCAACAAATAATAGCCATATCCATAGACTAGTTATTTAGCCTTTTAGTGCCCCAGGCAAATTGATAAAAGTGATCAATTATAGAAAGGCAGCTGATCTAAGCTTTTTGTAAATATTATATCATCCTTTGCACTTGTATACCCAGTGCCTGGCACAGTACATAGTGCATAATAGATACTTAATAAATACTTAATTATTATTAAGTGATTGATTGATCATTTAGTCCAGGCATTGCCATACTGGAATTTCCTCATAGTGATGAAGCCATCTTCCTCCAATGTTGATAATAGTACCTATTCTACCTATCTCATTGTGTTGTTGTTAGGATGAAATGAAGATGAAAACAAAATAGTTTGAATTCTGTAAAGTGCTATACAAATAAAAACTATAAGAGTAGTCATTGAGATTATTAAACACTTTTAAGTTTCATGTGTCAATCAAATCTGCCACCTAAAAAGCAATAAATAATGGAACCAAGTCACAGGCATTTTTCTTTTAAGATGCAAATTTGAATTGAGGAAACTATTTGCAGTTCTCTAAAGCAGGTTAGATACGTAGTTGTTTCAGGGGAGAAAATTAAAATCCTCATAATCATTTATATTTTAAATGGTTGAGAGTATTATCTTTCAATAAATGAAGATTGCCCATTTGAAAACCTAGTAATCCACACTATCTATATTACAGTAAAACAAAATTACCTTGTCAGATCACTACATAGTACTTATTACATTGCATTGGATAAGCATCATTATATCCCTGCCTCCAGTGCTCACTTGTATCAGCGTTGTCAGATGTCAATGTCTTGCATTATAAAATACTAAACTTATCAGAATGTAGTACACAGACCATTTTTAATCAAGTGCTCTTATCATTTTGGACCCCTTTGGCAGTCTGGTGAAACCAAAGGACCCTTTTCAGAATATGGTTTTTAAATGCATAAAAGGAAATAAATAGGATTACCAAGGAAACTGATTCTCTTAAAAATGCAGGTATCAAAATATTTATAAAAACAAATTCAAGGACCACAAGTTTAAAACCTCCTGGCTTAAAAGATTTTTTTTAAAAAGAGCGTCTTCTCTATCAGCTGTTTCTCCATCCATAGCCCTCTTCAGAAAGGAGAAAATAACCACATATTCCATTTCCACCTGTGCTATTGACTAACACAGAGCTCCAGTGCCAGATAATGGTGAAAAGGAAGTGGTCATCAGTGAGAAAGGAAAGGTTTTTTTTCTCACCACATGAAAACGTTTCTCTTTTCATTGCAGTTCTTTCATTGGTGAAGAATACCAATTTTCATTGGTGTTCTTAATAGAGATATTCTATCTAAAATCTGAAGAGTTTTTCCTCATGGGGAATCACAAATGTATTCATGCATTCAATGAGCATTCATGAGCCATCATGTTATCTAATATTTGCATGCAAAACACACATCTCTCTGTTGACTCTGCTCCTATGAACATAAAGATATCACTGTTTGTAAGAGGGTGTTTTTATGAATATGGTGACTGTTCACACAAGACCAAATGATCAATGGATAATAATCATAATATCAATGCAAACAAATACCACAAAAAAAACCCTGGGGCCCAGAGTTTTTATTATGTGGGGACTGGAGGGTACAAAGGGAAATATCATATGCCTATATTGCCTAGTTTACTCAATAATCTTTAATCTTCCCCAAATTGTCTGGATACATCCTCTTTTGTCCCATGTTTATGTATTTCATTGTTTCATGTGATTAAAGCATTTGCATGCTGAGTGTATTTAAATATATATGCATAATTTAGGAAATAATAAGTGAGAAAAACACATTACTAAGTTGGTACATTTTGTGTAATGTAATCGAATCATCTGCCTCTTTATGTTGTCTGTGAAATAGGAAGGTTTGTGTAGGGGGATGTTTGTATTTCTTTTGGTCAGTATACTGGGAAGAAAATGTGTATCCCATGCTCGACTTAATCATTACGAAACCTAAACTCTGGATATATCATCTCCAGGTGGGAACTGGGAAAAAGGCCGAAGCTGTGGCTACCGTTGTTGCTGCAGTCGACCAAGCCCGTGTGAGAGAACCCCGAGAGCCAGGGCATTTCCAAGAATCGTTCGGGCAACAGACAACCGTGGAGTACGGCTACAAAGAGCAGATCTCTGCAACCAGAGTAACTGAGCATCCCCAGCGTCCAGCTTCAGAACCTCATGTTGTCCCCAAAGCAGTCAAGCCCGCAGTGGTACCAGCGCCTTCTGAAACACATATCTCCACAACAGATCAAATGGGAATGCACATATCATCACAGGTGAGACTCCTGCATACCCTCTGTTTTCTCTGTCTTCCTCTGCAAGGAATTTTGTAAGTATCATCACCGAGTTTTGTTTTCCTGCAGATCAAGAAAACGTCAGACCTGACGACCGAAAGATTAGTCCATGTGGAACACACACGTCCCCGTACAGCAAGTCCTCACTTTACTGTTTCAAAAATTTCTGTTCCTAAAACGGAACATGGACATGAGGTAAAAAAAAAAATGGGAAATGGGATAAAATGGAATCATCAGGTTTTTAGCAGATGGGGGGAAAGTACTAAAGTATTTGATGAACTGTGGTTATATACATTCCCTAGGGCTCTCCAGAAATGGCAAAGTCTATCAATAAACAAGTGTTGATTAATTATATGACATAGTAATCATGGCCAGTATTGCCCTAGATATGGGAGTAGTACACAGATACTGAAACAGTCATTGTCCTCCAGGAGATGGCTTCCTGTCAGAGCAGATGACTTGTACATTTAATCAGCAGATACAAAACAGATAAAAGGCCTGGGTCATGGGCTGGGGTCAGGGGTCTTCTGCTCTTTGGTGTCAGCTGGCCTTCCTACTAGACACAATATGACTAATCTTGTGACGAGCGTGTCTGGTATCTCAGTGTAAACAGGACCAATGGTAAAGTAGGGTCCTTAAGGAGATAACAAAGTGTGTCTTCTCAGATGATCCTGGGAGACCCTGCTCTGCTTTATCTTTCAGGCATAGTACCAAACAAGCTTTTTAGGTTTCTATATTCTGACTTTGGGTAAAGGTTTGTGATATATTCATGCAGTTTACTGGTAATTATACTGTGAGATTTCTCTGAGGACTTTAATTGTATACACACATATGCACATATACATATATACATATGTACACACATACATATGTGTGCTTTTGTACCAGTCTTTTTAGATTTCCATATTCTGATGTTTTGCTAAAGAGCAATAATTCATTCATGTAGTTTACTGTAGTTATATGAGCTTTTTTCTCAGGTATTTTAATTGTATACACACACATATACATACGTATGTATGCATGTGTTTATACCAAACAATCTTTTTAGATTTCCATATTCTGACATTTTGCTGCAGGTTAGCAATACATTTATGTAGTTTACTGGTAATAATACTGTGCTTTTTTCTGAGGAATTTTAATTACATATACACACATATATACACAGATATATATACATATATACATACATATGCCAATTCTGCCCATGGGGTTTTCTTGGCAAAGATATTAGAGTGGTTTGCCATTTCCCTCTCTAGTGGATTAAGGCAAACAGAGATTAAGTGACTTACCCAGGGTCACACAGCTAATAAGTTTCTAAGGTCAGACTTGGCAAGTCACTTGATCTCTATGTGGCTTAAGCAACACCCTCAGACATATTTCAAAGCCCTAGACTTCATTGGTAAAGGCATTTCTTATACCTAGAGTTCTCTGCACTGATGAAATCACATACTTCCAAAATGACACACATTCAAATTTAAAATAAATCTCTTGGTTCCACTGGAAGTCCACGTTTATCATGTAAATATTTCATTTACTAGCCATGTGATCTTAGGCATGTCACTTAACCTGTGTCAGCCTCAGTTTCTTCATCTGTGAAATAGGATGTCTTACCTATTTGATAGAGTAAGGAAATAACACGTATGAGACACTTTGCAATCCTTAACACATTATATAAATGTTAGCATTTTTTTCCTTTGTACTTTTCCTCTTCCTGTGAAAAATGATTAGTAATTAACTTGCATATCTGGCACTTTCAAGGTGATGGGAACAAACAATAATCTTTGAAAAATCCTTCAAGCCCCATTTTTCTATATCATTTCATTAATACATCTTCAAGGTCCTATGAAGTGGAGCATTAAAGCAATAGCCCACATAGAACAGGTCAAATGACTTATTTTCACCCAAATCAGGCAAATATCTGAATAACTGACATTTGAAGATCTAAAGGAACTGAATTCTTTCTCTGGGACATGATTTGATTAATTGGAGCTTTGCATTCTTTCTGGTCAGGATAGTTCTATGAACCTAGAAACTTGAAAGAAATTCTGCATTTTCCAAAGAAAAAAAGCATATTTCAGTCTACTGTATTTTACAAGAATGGTTAAGCGTATATTATTTCTCTTTTGTATGGCAACTGATTCACTGGTGGGACTAGTAAAGCACCATGTCAGTAATAATCCAAACAATAGAGTGATTATAAAAATACTTTCCTAAATACCTCCATTTTTATCTTCACACAACTTAGATTTATGGTTGCCATCAGAATGTGTTCTTCCAAAAGCCCGTCTTTGAAATATATCCATGGGTTTAATAACTTCCTGGTTCTGAATTTCATATTGTGCTGTGTTAAAATGTGCTATTCATCAAGATGATTAAGTGATAATTTGCCAAGAAGACTTAGCTGATGTAAGAGTCCATTTAAAATAACAGCAATAAAATAAGGATTTTTAAAATTTAATTCAACAAGAACGTTTCTCAGAAAATACCATTTTGGATTCTAGAAAGGGTGATACTGACCATTCTAAAAGGGGGGTGTAGAAGGACGGGTACTGAAGTTGGCGGTCAGATGTTTCTGGGTTCAAGTGCCAGCCCCATTGCTTATTAGTTGTTCTTTCGTCCTCAGTCTCCTTATCGTTAATATGGACATTATAACACGCGCAAAATTATACTTGCATCTATCCTGCGGGATCATTTTGGAGTAACAAATGAGCCAATATAGCCACAAACATTTTTTGCCAGTTTTACTGTGCCCTACATATGTTATTACTGACTTGGCTTCCAAGGTAGTGCTGATGAGAAAATCTCTAAACCTTTCGCTTGACATAAAAAAAAAGCCATATAAATAATCTCCTATCTTTAAGACTATTAAGAGGTAGGGTCACCTAGTGGGCAGAGTGTTGGAGTGGCAATTAGGAAAACCTAGCTTCATTTTCCAGTCTCTGAAATGATGTGGCTTTGGGCAAAACATTTAACCTCCTCAAGACCCCCAAGTCCCTAGGATATATCTTCTAAAACAAGGGTTTGCAAGCAATGGCCTAAGAGCCGAATCTGCCCCTTACCTGCCCCCATTTTTGCATCTGTGAGCTAAGAATACTTACATTTTTAATACAAACAAAATTTTATTTTAAAAAGTAAAAACCATCTTAGCTCACAGCTATACAAAAGTATTCAGCAGGCCTGTCCAGTCTTCCCCTGTTCAAAGACATAGATGGGTTGTTCCCATAATTTGATTAAGGAAGCTCCTCATGTTGATAAAATTGTAGATTGCTCTTATCTAATGCTACTAGGGAAAAAATAACAAGGCTTATCTTTGAATGGTGACGTTGGCTGACAGTAAGGTGACTTCTCTCTGGTTCACCTTCAGGTATCAATAGCAGGTAGTGCTATTGCTACACTACAAAAAGAATTGTCAACCACTTCTGTTCAGAAGATTACGAAGCCAGTGAAGGCTCCAACTGTCAAGCCAGTTGATACTAGAGTAAGAGTGGAGCCCACCCCCTCCCCACAATTCCCCTTTGCTGACACACCTGAGACATACAAGAGTCATGCTGGAATTGAAGTGAAGAAGGAGGTGGGGATGAGTGTCACTGGTAGGACAGTCCATGAAGAGCATTACGAAGTACTTAAAGGACGGGAAACCAAGGTCAGTGGTTCAATGTCACCAAGTTTATCCCATCATGACTTCTTCATACATTGGGAGACAGTGTTTCATAGTGAAAATGGCAATTATTCTTAAGGTTAAAAGATTGAGATTGGTTCAACCAATGAGATCAGTAGCTTTATGATCCTGGGCAAACCACTTAACACCTCCTATCTGTACTGTCCTCATCTGTAAAATGGGGATGATAATTCTGGAAATACTGAATTCATGAGCTGTCATGAAAGAAGTACTCTATCAGTGTTACAATGCTATATATGTGTGGGTTATCATTATCATATTTTAAATTATATCTTATGTGTTTTAAATTATGTCATTTAAAATTTTATATATCTGTCTGTCTGTCTATCTATCTACATAGAGAGGGAGGCATCTTGGAAACCAGGAAGTTCTAGGTTCAAGTTTTTGTTGTGTTTTTTTTTTTAGCTGCGTGACCATGGACAAGTCCCACCTTCTCATTAGCCCTAAAAAACTAAGGCTATCATTCCAGCCAAGTCAACCTTGTCTCAGTGATTACTTTTCTGATATGCTAGAAGTCACAGATTTGGAAAAAAAAATAGATTTTTCCAGGCACTGTGGAAGATCTCCCTTGACCCACATTATTTTCCTCTAAGCCCTTTTCCTTAGCAATGGCTAATTCTGTTGTTGTTGTTGAATGAGGGTTTGTGAGGTACCTCCCCTGTCAGAGGAATTAGCAACTGCTATAACCCTTAAACCTGTGTGCATTTTGTAACATCTCTTTTGATATCTTAGGTTACAGAGACAGCTAGAATACCCGTACCAGCAGAAGTTCCTGTAACTCCGCCAACATTAGTCTCAGTGAGTAAAAATTGAACCTTTTAGGAGATTGTAGATGTTTAAGTCACATTTGGGTGTGCTCTATGTGCCTTTGTTTACAAGGCTCTGCAAGCTTTGAGAATGGGGATCATTTAAGTTTTTGCATTTTGTGTCCTTATCCCCTAATATTCCCAGCACACAGTAGGGTTTAATAAATGCTTGGTGATTGACTGATGAAATGTCTTAATGAAGGCAGTAGGTTCAAATGCAGAGAAGAGCTTCTAGACAACACCAGTATCATTCACGGAGGAAAAGAGGAATTCTAGGTTTCAAATGACTACAGTAATATATGTCTTTGATTAAAATGGTCACTTAAGTTCACTAAAGACTGGGTTCATTTGCAGCTCTACTACCTCTGAGAGAGGCAACTGGGAGAGTGGAGAAACACGGGAGTCAGAAGTCCAGGGTTCAAATCCTTCCTTTGATACTTAACCATATGTGTGACCTTGGAAAAGTCACTTAACCTAATTTGGTATTCTTTTCTTCATCTATAAAATGAGAGTTAGACTAGATGGTATCTGAGATCCCTTCTCTATCAGGGGTGGGCAACCCCAGATAGTCCTAGTGTTACAGAACAAATCCTTTTATTAAGGGAATTTGTTCTGTGAAGTTGGAATTCAGTCAAAGGGTCACACCCAAGGGCCTAGAACACCACATGTGGCGTCGAGACCACATGTTCCCCACCCTGGATCTCTAGATTCTATCATCTCTGAATAAAATCTGTATCAAGCACTGTTCTATCCATTGTGATAGGAATTTAGACATTATCATGTTCATGAGGGCTCCCTTAAACTAGATGTATTCCAGTCTCAAAATGCATCTTGATGCTGATATTTCTGGAGTCCTGTTCTAACGGACTCTAATTTCTCAGGGACTTAGTGCTACAATTTTAACTTCTCACCTTCATTTGCATGTGATGTAGAAATAGTCAATTAATAATAATAATGAGGATGATAATGATGTCCTGTGATTTGCTCTCTAGGGCCTAAAGAATATGACAGTCATAGAAGGTGAATCTGTCACTTTGGAATGCCACATCTCTGGCCACCCGTCCCCGACTGTGATGTGGTACAGAGAAGATTACCAAATCGAAAGTTCCATTGATTTCCAGATTACTTTCCAGTCTGGAATTGCTCGGCTGATGATTCGGGAAGCCTTTGCAGAAGACAGTGGGAGGTTTACTTGTACCGCTGTCAATGAGGCTGGAACTGTCAGTACTTCCTGTTACTTAGCAGTACAGGGCAAGTATCCTTATTTAAAAAGAAACAAACAAACCCAAACCAAGAATGTCCTTTTCACCCACTCAGTACACATTCTTCCTCTTATCAGTCACTCTCTTCCAGGAGAAGAAAATGTATCTTTTCCCCTGGTTACTTCAAAGGCAGATGCACTTCCTGCTGTGCCCTTGTTATGACCTTTAGAATCTGAGGGCTCTATTCAAGGCTGGAGCATGACCTAAAACATTGGACCAGAGCAAGACAGATAGCATCAATGAATTCAACAAACTTTCTCACTTTCAATGTTGAATTTCTGTCTTTCTTACAGTTTCAGAAGAGTTTGAAAGTAGAGAAACAACTGCTGTTACTGAGAAATTAACCACAGAAGCAAAACGGTAAGTCTTTTCATTACTGAAACTAAACAAGGATTCCCAAACCAGGTTTTGTGTTGCCCTGAGGGCTAGGAGAAGCCTACCAAGGGGGTTCTGGGAATATTTCAGTAACAACTGTATTATCTTATTGAAAATTAATCATATGGTTTTCTTCCTTATGCACATATGCATGATAAAATCTAGAATTTATTTCCTTTCATGTTTAACAGGGGGTATAGGAAGATTTACTGAATGCCAAGGGGGTACTGGGGTCAGAAAAAAGTTTGGAAACTCAGTTCATGCATGAATTTGACCCCCCCACTCCCTTCCTTTTTCATAATGGTAAGGAAGATACTAACCTAGTAGGACCTGTATTTTCAGCTTTGTGGAGTCAAAAGATGTGGTAATGGTGGAAACTAGCATCTCAGAGGAACAAGCTGGGCCCGGAGAACCTGCTGCTCCTTTCTTTATCAGAAAACCAACAGTACAGAAATTAGTTGAAGGTGGGAGCATTGTTTTTGAGTGCGTGATTGGCGGTAACCCAAAACCCCATGTGTACTGGAAAAAAGCAGGTGTTCCTCTCACCACTGGATACAGGTACTTAGATGACTAAATTATTGTTCTCTGGGTTGTTTTATGATATGTAAATGATGCATGCAGAAAAAAATACAATCTACTTATCCACTAGAGCCCTGGGATTAGCTCTTGCTCTTTCAGTTTTCTCTCGAGGTGACCTGTCATGTTTTATTTGTCCTGAAGTGTTTTTATACTTTTGAACAAAGCCTTGTGGGGAAAAAATTTTTTAAAGATATATCAAATGTGGCTACAAGAAAGATTTCCCCGCTAGCTTTGGCTTAAATCCATGTACAGAACCTTACGAATTGAAGGAAAATGTACTGTGCTTAGAACATGACATCATCAACTGTTAGCCCAGCCGTGGAAACAGCATAATCATACATTCTTGGTTCTATTTTGTTTTGTTCTGTTTTTAGGAAAGATACGTTAAAGAATGTTCTTTTAAAAATGGAAATTTCATCTCATTTGTTCTTTATTGCTAATATCCATTTGTTTTTTCTCCATGGTCAGCTATATTCGACTATATTCCACAATAATAGAGCTTTAAAATCTTTAATTTATACCTATTCTATAGAAACTTTAGTTTTTTTCCAGTTTATGTACCATCTTTTCAGGAATAAATGCAATGCACTTGAGGCAGTTAGGTAGCTCAATGGATAGAGCACTGGGCCTGGAGTCAGGAAGACCTGAGTTCAAATGCAACTTGGATATTTACTAGCTTTGTGAACCTGGGCAAGTCACTTAATCCTGTTTGCCTCAGTTTCCACATCTGCAAAATGAACTGGAGAAGAAAATGGCAAAGCACTTCAGTGTCTATGCCAAGAAAACCCTAAATGGGGTCCTGAAGAGTTAGATACAACTGAGATGACTGAACAAAAACAAAACAATGCCTTTTCTTATAGAATTATAATTATGCATTTTCTTTCAAAATTTATCATTAAAGGTACAAAGTAAGTTACAACAAGCAAACTGGTGAATGTAGGCTGGTGATTTCCATGACTTTTGCCGATGATGCTGGTGAATACACTATCGTTATTCGTAATAAGCATGGGGAAACTTCTGCATCAGCCTCCTTACTAGAAGAAGGTAAATGTTTGCTAATGTGTTGTTTCTAGGGCATGCGTATAAGGTATACAGAGTAACATGTAGTTAAGTCGTGCCCACTTGTTGAAAGGATACAGGTTTGGGAGTCAGGGAACCTGGCTGTTTGTCCATGGTCTGCCACTTACTAATAACATCAACAAATGGTTGTTAAAAGTTCCTACTGTGCAGAGAGCTCTGGGCTAAATTCTAGGGTAAGATACATAGTTTAGAGAAGACATCATTCCTGCCCTCGTGGAGCTTATATTCTAGTGGTAGGATAACACACACAGATAAGCGTATTCTAGCTAGCACATAGACTTGATTCCTCCTGCTGCCCAATAGTACATTATTTGTGGCAGCCAAAAAGTTAGAGATGCCATCATTTCCTTTGATGAATGTATCCATACAGAATGTTGACATGTTAGTCAATGAGTAATAGAATTACTTCCTAACAGTTAGAGCTATCTAAAAAAAAGAAATGGATAGCTCCTGTGAATTTCCTGGCACTGCAGTTTTTCAAGGAGGATTACATGGCTCCTGCAATTGGACTTGAGCACTCTTAGGTTCTTTCCAATTCTTAGATTTTATAATATTGAAATAGATACAATTACGGAATACATAAATATGGAAACAACCTGAGGTGAGTACTTCTATCTTTGATCTAAGCACCCCTCATTAGAGAAATACTCTTAAATGCCCAAGGAAAGGAATAACAACGTGAGCAAAGGATCCTAGAATTCTTTGGGGGAATTATTTGATTGTTTGATCATAAGGTCCAAACTGGAGTCAGAGTCAGGATGATGGAGAGAAAGAGCATGGAGATATCAAGAGTTGTTGATCAGAAAGAACGAGTTCCATAAGAATGAAGCAGCCCAGAGTGAGGGAAGAACAGGCAGTTCTGATTAGGGGGTAATAATGAAGAAAATGAAGAGTGGAGAAGGATAAGGAAGGACATAGGAGAGGAAAAGGTAAGTGGTAAAAGCAGGAAAGAGCAAGAAGGCTAAAGTAATTTATGTGATAACACTTGAAACTCTCTAGAAAAAAAAGGTATCATTACTACTAACACCTTCTCTCTCTAGACTTAGGGTCTTAAAAGAATATTGGATGATACTATTCCTCCTCTGTAAAATTGCTAATAGTTATATACTTATTCAGTCTTAGAGCACTCATCATTAAGAAAGGATTTGATTTATTGCTATGATATTCAGATTATTGGCTAGATGAGGTCAGTGGCTAGGGCACCAGAACCCTTTTGTCTGTCCTGAATATCCATACATCAATTACAATAGTGCTAATAGTTGAACTCTTCAGAGCTCTGCAAAGATGTATTCTATAAATATGTGCAGAATATGGAGAAAACTTAAGAGTCCTGAATTTGCCACCACCTCATATATGTCTCCTCCCATACAGAATGTTGGATAAGGACTCTGAATAAGGTTTTATTAAATAAAGAGGGTAACAGATTATTAAAGAATATGTCAAAGTAGACAAACTTGCTCATCCCCTCATACCTCAGCTAAATATATCTTTGGTCATCATCCTGTTTTACCTTATTTAACACAGAGACATGTTTTAGAAAAAGTTTAGTGTAAATGTAATATTCATATATCAATTTATACATTAATGCACAGTGATCCTTTCCTAAAATAGACTATTTTTTAATATCCCAAATATTTATCTGTGAGACATTCTCAACTTTTCACTTTCCCTCACGCTTTATATCCATCGAATTACAAAATCTTGTCAATTCTCCATTCTTATCTTGGGGATCCATCCTTCTCTCTACTTCCATGACCACTACCTTAGAGTGAGTGTATCCAAGCAGGAAATCTAGAAGGGACATTCCAGATCAGCTCTGACTTGGTACAATTGAGGAACCTGAAATCCAAGGAGGTTGAAATGGCTGGTTCAAGGTCGTACTGGTAATCATCAGAGGCAGGATTTGAATCCAAGTTTTCTGACTCCAGAGTCAGTAGACTGGAACTCCTTTATACCAAATTTCCTGGCTCAGGCTCTCATTTCCTCCTTCTTAGACTGTTGCAATAACTTCCTAAATGGTAACCTTGCCGCCAGTTCTCCCCTCTTCAATCCACCTTCCACAGAGCAGGCAAATCGAGCTTCCTAAATCATAGGTCCAACCATGATACTGCCAGAATCAAAGAACTTCAGTGTTACCCCATTGCCTCTGGGCTAAAATACAGATTTCTCTCTCTGGCTAATAAAGCTTGTCACAATTTGTTCCCACACCATCTTTTCAGACACATCATGTTTTTCCCTCCCATGGACTCTTATGTTCTCATGTAGAGTGAGGAGGCATGTTGGGTAGGGTGCTGGTCCTGGGGTCACCCCCTCAGATACTTAGGAGCTGTGTAATCTGGGTAAGTCACCTAGCTTCTGTCTGCCTCAGTATCTTTAACTTTTAAATGGGAATAATAATAAGTTGCCTCCCAGGGTTGTTGTGAGGATCAAATGACATAATATTTGTAAAGTGCTTAGCACAGTGTCTGGAACACAGTAGACACTTAATAAATGTTCTTAAAAATAAGTAAAAATTCAAATTAAAAAAATAAATGATGTTTTTCTTCCTCTTTCCCTTGCTGCTTCCTTCCTTTCCTCTATCCTTCCCTCATTCCCTCCTTCTTCCCTTTGCTTTCCTTCCTTCTTTTATTCCTTTACTTCTCTCTTTCCTTCTCAATCCTTCCCTCTTTTCTTCTTTCTTTCCTTCCTTTTCTCTTTCCTTTTTTCCTTCCTTCCCTACTTCTCTTTTTCCTTCTTTCCTTCTTTCTTTCCTCCCTCTTTTCCTTCCTCCATTTCCTTTTTTCTTCCTTACCTCCCATTTTCCTTCCTCTCTATTTTCCTTCCTTCCTTCCTTTTTCCTTCCTTCTTTCCTTTCTTCTTTCCTTCCTTCCTTCCTTCTTTCCTTCCTTCCTTCTTTCCTTCCTTCCTTTCTTCCCTTCTTCCTTCCTCCCTCCCTCCCTTCCTTCCTTTTTCCCTTCCTTCTTTTCCACCTTTGAGTAGAATGTTCCTCATACCTGATATCCTCCCTCCTCAACTTTGAGGCCTTTCCTGACATCCCCAGTTCTACTCCCAACACAGATGTTAATTTATACTTTTTATATGCTTTAATGTTGTGTTCCCCTAGTGCATATAAACTCTTTGACAGAGGGACCTGTTTCATTTTTGTTTCTAATGCCCAGTGCATTTCACAAAGTAAATACTTAAAGAAATATTTGTTGGATTGAGTTGAATCTATTCTTCTAGGAAATATGAATTTTAATATATTGAATTTATGTAAATGAAGGCATCTATACTGGCCAAATCTGTCTCTTGATTAGTCATAGCATGCTTATTGTCTAATAAGAAAGTAATTAACTCATATCATTGCCTCCTAGCTGATTATGAACTGCTGATGAAGTCACAGCATGAGATGCTTTACCAGACACAAATGACTGCATTTGTTCAAGAGCCCAAAATTGGGGAGATGGCACCTGGGTCCCCTTACCCTGAGTATGAAAAAGAATATGAAAAAGAACAAGCCTTGATTAGGAAGAAAATGGCTAAAGATACGGTTCTGGTTAGATCTTTTGTAGAGGACCAGGTAAGGAGAATGATACTCATCTCTATTTTAGATTTTGCTCCTCTCTTTGTGATATTTTTAAATATTGGGAATGAGAAATGAAAGATGAGAAATGGGGATAAGAATGGAAGGGGACTTTAGGTGAAACAAGACATTTCTAGATTCATTTGCAATAGGATTCCTTAATTTTATGACATTTCTCACAGACAGATCTTCCCCATTAATTAAAGAACAAAGCAATGAAATTATACTGGGAAACCTTCATTCCTGATGTTTTTTCTAAATGAAGCAGAATATATCCCCCTTTTTGAAGGGAAACATACGATAAAATACAGTTATCCTTGGAAGTCAAGTCTTGGATGTAAAAAATTATGCATTAGAACTATTTCTTTCAAAATACAACTATCACTTATTTCTGCACAGGAGTTCCATATTTCTTCCTTTGAAGAGAGACTTATTAAGGAAATTGAGTACAGAATTATAAAGACTACATTAGAAGAACTTCTTGAAGAAGATGGTGAAGAAAAGATGTCAGTTGATGTTGCTGAATCTGAAACTATTGAAGCGGGATTTGACTTAAGAATAAAGAATTACAGAGTAGTTGAAGGAATGAGTGCTACTTTCCATTGCAAGATGTCTGGATACCCATTACCCAAGGTAATATGAAAAGAAAAGAGTCCACCAAATGTCAGTGAAGCATAAAGATTCAGTACAGGTTGGTTGCAATACAACAATTTTCAATAGATTGTCTTCATGGATGCTTTTCTTCACAGATTGCATGGTACAAAGATGGCAAGCGCATCAAACATGGTGAACGATACCAAATGGACTTTCTTCAGGATGGCAGGGCTAGTTTACGCTTACCTGTTGTTCTTCCAGAAGATGAAGGAATCTATACAGCATTTGCCAGCAATATCAAAGGGAATGCAATTTGCTCAGGCAAACTTTATGTGGAACCTTCTGCACCATTTGGAGCTCCATCTTATATGCCAACACCAGATTCAATGAGCAGAATTCGGTAAGACCTAGAGGTATTTTGTGTTTTTCTGATCCAGTGATTGTATCTTAAGGTATTTTTCAATGATGCCAGTGGAGAATCTGGAAACTAATGAAATGAAAATCAGGTAGAGTTAGCTAAGTTCTTTGCTCTAAGAGAGAAACATTAACAAATGCATAAATAGAAACCAGGAGTTTTTACTTCCACACTCCGTGGTGTTTTTCACTAACGTGGCACATTGTCCATGAATGTTTTCTAGAAGGTGCCTTTTATAGAAGTAATCAGGTATTGTAGTAGGTATAGTGCTGAACTTAAAGAACACCTGAGTTCAAATCCTGCCTCAATTACTTGTTATCTGTGTGACTAGTTGAGTGTAAGTTACTCAACCTTTCCCAGCCTCAGGTTCTTCATCTGTAAAATGGGGATAATAATAGCACTTACTTCACAGAACTCTTGTAAGAACCAAATGAAATAATATGTGTAAAGTGTTTTGCAAAGTTTAAAGTGCTTTATCATTGCTATTACATTGTCTTTATTTTTTTCAATTTTAATAAGAATTTTTGCCTTTTTGATGACTGAAATATAGATCTAATAAATGAAGACGAGAAAAAAGTATTAGGTTATTTTCCATTAGACCTTCTAAAAGTGATCTGCTATCTTATATTTTCCAGATCGGTCTCTCCTCGTTCATTAAGCCGTTCTCCTGCACGTATGTCTCCTGCTTATATGTCTCCTGCCCGTATGTCTCCTGTCCGAATGTCTCCTGCCCGAATGTCTCCTGCTCGAATGTCACCTGCCCGTGTTTCTCCGGGACGTCGTCTGGAAGAAACAGATGAGTCTCAGCTGGAAAGACTTTATAAGCCCGTCTTTGTATTAAAACCCACCTCATTCAAATGTCTAGAAGGACAGACTGCCAGATTTGACTTAAAAGTTGTTGGCAGACCTATGCCAGAGACTTTCTGGTTTCATAATGGTATGTAGTAATGACATTTCGCTCAGTGAATAACAACCTCAAATACAATTTTTTGAGATGGTCTAACAATTGAAGTATCCCTGAACATGTTTTTTCCTTCCATTTTTATAGGTCAGCAGATTGTCAATGATTATACTCATAAAGTGGTAATTAAAGAAGATGGCACACAGTCCCTGATCATTGTTCCTGCCACACCTGAGGACTCAGGAGAGTGGACAGTGGTTGCTCAGAACAGAGCAGGGAAATCATCCATCTCAATGACTTTAACTGTTGAAGGTATTGTTTGTGAAAACTGAGAAAAGCCCCATGATGAGGGTGGAGGTTTCAAGGAGTATTTCAGTGTCACTCACTCTGTACTGGGATCTTTTTTATTCTAGCTGTGGAACACCAGGTAAAACCGATGTTTGTGGAAAAACTGAAAAACGTCAATATAAAGGAAGGTTCTAGACTTGAGATGAAAGTCAGAGCCACTGGCAATCCAAATCCTGACATCGTTTGGTTGAAAAACAGTGACATTATTGTACCCCACAAATATCCAAAAATTAAGTAAGTTTAGGGGAGAATATTTTTAAGGCCATTAGACAATTTCAACAGCCATTCTGTTTGTACTAATGCATTTTTATGTGTCTTATAGAATTGAAGGAACCAAGGGAGAAGCTTTCCTAAAAATTGATTCTACTGTCAGCCATGATTCTGCATGGTATACTGCAACAGCTATCAACAAGGCTGGCAGAGACACCACAAGGTGTAAAGTCAATGTTGAGGCTGACTTTGCTGAACCTGAACCAGAAAGAAAACTAATTATTCCACGTGGAACATACCGAGCCAAGGAGATTGCAGCACCAGAACTGGAGCCTCTCCATTTGCGATATGGTCAAGAGCAATGGGAAGAGGGTGACCTCTATGACAAGGAGAAACAACAGAAACCATTCTTCAAGAAAAAACTCACCTCTTTAAGGCTCAAGCGCTTTGGACCTGCTCACTTTGAATGCAGACTTACACCAATTGGAGACCCAACCATGGTGGTTGAATGGCTCCATGATGGCAAGCCACTGGAAGCAGCCAACAGGCTGCGCATGATCAATGAATTTGGATATTGCAGCCTTGACTATGGAGTTGCCTACTCCAGAGACAGTGGTGTTATCACTTGCAGAGCCAGTAATAAATATGGAACTGATCACACATCAGCCACACTTATTGTTAAAGATGAGAAAAGTCTTGTTGAAGAATCTCAGTTACCCGAAGGGAGGAAGGGGTTGCAGAGAATTGAGGAACTAGAGAGGATGGCCCATGAAGGTGCACTTACTGGAGTAACAACTGATCAAAAAGAGAAGCAAAAACCTGACATTGTTTTGTTTCCAGAGCCAGTCAGAGTACTTGAGGGAGAAACTGCTCGGTTCCGCTGCCGTGTTACAGGCTACCCGCAGCCTAAGGTGAACTGGTACCTCAACGGACAGCTCATCCGCAAAAGCAAAAGGTTTAGAGTTCGCTATGACGGCATTCATTATCTCGACATAGTAGATTGCAAGTCCTATGATACAGGAGAAGTGAAGGTCACTGCTGAAAACCCTGAAGGAGTGACTGAACATAAAGTAAAACTGGAGATTGAACAGAGGGAAGATTTTCGGTCTGTCCTTCGTCGAGCCCCTGAACACAAGCCTGAAATTCAGTATCATGAACCTGGAAAACTTCAGTTTGAAGTACAGAAGGTTGATAGACCTGTTGATACCAAAGAAACCAAAGAAGTGGTAAAACTGAAAAGGGCTGAACGAATTACCCACGAGAAAGTGTCAGAAGAATCAGAAGAATTGCGTAGTAAATTCAAACGCAGAACAGAAGAAGGATACTATGAAGCCATTACAGCCGTGGAGCTCAAATCTCGAAAGAAGGACGAGTCCTATGAAGAGCTGCTGAAGAAGACCAAGGATGAACTTCTCCACTGGACCAAAGAATTAACTGAGGAAGAGAAGAAAGCCCTCATGGAGGAAGGCAAAATCACAATCCCAACCTTTAAACCAGAAAGAATTGAACTTAGTCCAAGTATGGAGGCTCCCAAAATCTTAGAACGAATTCAAAGCCAAACAGTAGGCCAAGGAACAGACGCCCACTTCCGGGTTAGAGTAGTCGGGAAACCAGACCCTGAATGTGAATGGTATAAAAATGGAGTCAAGATTGAGCGATCTGACCGGATCTACTGGTATTGGCCTGAAGATAATGTTTGTGAATTGGTTATAAGAGATGTGACAGCTGAGGACTCAGCCAGCATCATGGTGAAAGCCATCAACATAGCTGGAGAAACCTCAAGCCATGCTTTCTTGCTTGTCCAAGGTAATTCAGAGTTTATTTTCTGTTGTGTCTCTACCATATATCTATTGGTACTTTTCCTTTTTTACCCAAATTATATATTTTTATGTAACTTTTCCAATTTTCTTTTTTAGCCAAACAGTTGGTCACTTTCACACAGGAACTGCAAGATGTTGTTGCTAAGGAAAAAGACACCATGGCAACCTTTGAATGTGAAACTTCAGAGCCATTTGTCAAAGTGAAATGGTATAAGGATGGTGTGGAGGTTCATTCTGGAGATAAATATAGAATGCACTCTGACAGAAAGGTCCATTTCCTTTCTGTACTGACAATTGACATGTCTGATGCTGAGGACTACAGCTGTGTACTTGCAGATGATGAAAACATAAAAACAACAGCTAAACTTCTTGTTGAAGGTAGGAAAGAAAGTATTTGTCTTCTTTCTAACTTTTTTCACATAACTCTTGTAGATTTCCTTTTTTAAGGCACTCATTTGTGAATTGGGTATAATAAACCTAAAGCCCAGATCTCTAGGCTATATTTGTATTTCTAAATATATCTGAAAGTGCTTCACAAGCAGGCTAGAAAAGGAACAGAAGTAAACTCTGTTCAACTCATGGTTTGAAAACTAATTTGATGACTTGGGGATTTTTTTTTCCTCAAAATGCAAATGTTTCAATCAGTAAGTACAAGAGAATTGGAAGAACTCTCAAGATCAATTAGTTATCTCATTTTATTGATAATTAAACTGAGGAGCAAAGGGATTAAGTAACTCCTAAAAGGTCACCCAGCCAGGCATGAGTAAAATCTAGTCCTCTAAGTTAGTCTAGTACTCTTCTTCCTGTGCCACACTGATACCCTGTTTTCCCATCAACATTCTGGCCTGAAACCACTTCTCTTTCTTGTATGTCAGGTGCAGTTGTTGAGTTTGTGAAAGAACTTCAGGATATTGAAGTGCCGGAGTCATTTTCAGGAGAGCTAGAATGCATCATTTCCCCTGAAAATGTGGATGGTAAATGGTATCATGGTGATGTTGAACTCAAATCCAATGGAAAGTACACCATTACATCTCGCCGTGGTCGTCAAAATCTCACTGTCAAAGATGTAACCAAGGAAGACCAGGGTGAATATAGTTTTGTTGTAGACGGGAAAAAGACCAGTTGCCATTTAAAGATGAAACGTAAGTCTCCCTGCATCAACTCCAAACTGACGTGATGGCATTTATTTTGAATAAATAACATGATTATAATTCTCTTTTTGTCCTTGATGTCCACAGCCCGCCCCATAGCTATCCTCCAAGGACTCAGTGATCAAAAAGTCTGTGAAGGTGACATTGTTCAGCTTGAAGTTAAGGTTTCTTTGGAAAATGTGGAAGGTGTCTGGATGAAAGATGGCCAGGAAGTGGAGCCCAATGATCGGATCCACATCGTGATCGATAAACAATCACACATGTTACTTATTGAAGACATGACCAAGGAAGATGCTGGACATTATTCCTTCACCATTCCCGCTCTAGGACTTTCAACTAGTGGACGAGTCTCTGTTTACAGTAAGCATAGTCTCTATTTCTCTTTCCCATGGTCACATGATTTGAGGAGCTCTGACAAAATGTTTAGTGGACTTTGGGGTGGGGAAGCTTTGGTTTTTGGTAAAAATCCTTTCTTTCTCTTCATTTATTTTTGCTGTGCTTTTGCAGGTGTGGATATAGTAACACCTCTTAAAGATGTCAGTGTTATCGAGGGCACAAAGGCTGTCCTGGAATGCAAAGTCTCTGTTCCTGATGTATCCTCTGTTAAATGGTACCTAAATGATGAACAAATCAAACCTGATGACCGTGTCCAAGCTATCATCAAAGGAACCAAGCAGCGGCTAGTGCTTAACCGAACGCATGCTTCTGATGAAGGACCTTATAAGTTGATGGTTGGTCGAGTTGAAACCAGTTGCAATCTCACTGTAGAAAGTAAGAGCTCTTTCATCTAAATGATTCATCTTAGAATCTATTTTCCTGTTTCAGTATTAACTAAGCAAATTGCATTTCTTCTCTCCAGAAATTAAAATCATCAAAGGTCTTCGTGACCTGACCTGTACAGAGACCCAAAATGTGGTCTTTGAGGTGGAACTCTCTCATCCTGGAATTGATGTCTTATGGAATTTTAAAGATAAGGAGATCAAACCTAGCTCTAAATACAAAATTGAAGCTCATGGGAAAATATATAAGTTGACAGTTCTAAATATGATGAAAGATGATGAAGGACAATACACATTTTATGCAGGAGAAAATATGACATCTGGAAAGCTTACAGTAGCAGGTTAGCAAATTTTACAAACTATGTTTTGTGAGGGGACAGAGTTTACCTTTAACATAACAAATGATCCTTCACCTCAACTTCCTAGGACAGTATCCTTTCATTTCTGATATAGTTTATTTTTTTATCATGTTTGTTTTTTGCTAAGCCCTTTTTTCCCTCTTGTTCTTTATTATAAGATATGGTGATGTGAAAATAAAAGATAATAATAATAATTTATTTTTTAGAATACATACATTAAAATATTAAAACATTTCTCATACTTTTCTACCTTTGTTCGTATTTGTTAAACTCCCCAAAATACCCTTTCCTCTTTACCTAAATAGCTCCTTTAATATTTCAGCCATCATTCAAGATCCAACTGCAATGCCATCTCTCCCATTAAGCCTTCTCTAACGCTCTTAGCCAAGAATCCTTTCCTTTCTCTCTGGATGGCACATTCTTTGTAACTTTTATTTGGTACTTATCTAGTTAACCTGATAATAAATTTTGTGTACATGTCTAATCTCTGTGAGTCTATAGGTTGTTGGAAGGCACAGATCATACTGTTCATTTTTTATTCACCCAGTGCCTAGTAGGTTATATAGTGGACCTTCAAAATATTTATCAAATTAAAATTAATTGATTAAAGATACAAATATAATTTAATTAATGCAAACTAAATTTCATTACTACAAATTAAGTTTTATCAAATGTATTACAAATTAAATAGTATTAAATTCAAATTAATCGATTAAAAGTAAAAAATTAATTAAGAAAAATGAAAAAACAAAAGAGAGACTTAGAGTTTTACTTATCTCATTTCATAGGAGGTGCTATTTCTAAGCCACTCACTGACCAGACTGTAGCTGAATCCCAGGAAGCTGTGTTTGAATGTGAAGTCGCCAACCCAGATTCAGAAGGCGAATGGCTCAAAGACGGCAAACCTTTAGCAATGAGTAACAACATCAAAAGCGAAGCTGAGCATCATAAAAGGAGACTTATTATTGTGGCCACCAAATTAGATGACATTGCAGAATACACTTACAAAGTAGCCACCTCCAAGACATCTGCCAAACTCAAAGTTGAAGGTCAGTGGTTTTGTCATTTTGATTCATATCTTTAGAAACATTGCCCCATGGTTTTTCTCATACCCCAAGCAGCTAACAACCATCCCTATTAGACTTTCCACAGAACTTTGTTTTGTAGTTTTCAAATGCACTTATCATTTAATAACATTCATTATGTGCCATATTGGTTGGTAAGCTCCATAAAGGCATCCACACTTCATGTCTCCTCCCTCTGCCTAGATCCAGTTATAGTGCTCTGAATTCAGTAAGCATTTAATAAATGTTTTAATGAATAAATGAATATTAATTTAGTACTTAATTGCATCTTATTTTGGCATATATCTGCTTTAAGTATATTGATCGTATACCTGACATAGCAACAATCATTGCAAAACATTGTAGAGGGTTTCCCTTTTCCTGTGTCATACTTTAAATGCCACATGGGAAACATGGAAGCAGGAAGATGGAACATCATCATATATGTGGTATGATAACATCCTGATGCCTCACTTATTAGTTCCTTTTGTGTCAATTAAGTCAGTGTGATCTCATAAACCCTTTTCCTATTTATGCCACCTCCTTCTCAATCAGTCCTTGATATTGGTGCAGATAACAAAGTTGATTTTTACATACATGGCAAAATATTACATTATTATTGTGTTCAAGGCTTTATATGGTCCAAGGAACACAAAGATGCCATAAATAATCTCTAAAGGCCATTTGAAAAACAAATATTAAATAATCTCAAAATGTTTGACAGTCATGTTTTTTTATCAATATGGTCCCACAGCAGAATAGATTCCAAATATTTTAGTTCAAGCCTTTTGCATGGGGAGGTAGATCGCTTTTAATTTTCTGAACCAATCATTCCTTTGTCTTTCAGCTGTCAAAATAAAGAAGACACTAAAGAACTTGACTGTGACAGAAACACAAGATGCTGTTTTTACCGTTGAATTGACCCACCCTGATGTGAAAGGAGTTCAGTGGATTAAAAATGGTGTTGTGCTGCAGTCGAATGACAAATATGAAATCTCAGTGAAGGGAAACATTTACACACTAAAAATTAAAAACTGTGCTATTGTCGATGAGTCTGTTTATGGCTTTAAGCTTGGGAGGCTGGGAGCTAGTGCCAGACTTCATGTGGAAAGTAAGTCAGCATGGAAATACTTTATAGACCAGTTTGTGGATTGCTTTTCCTTAAGCCAAAGCCACCACTGACTTGTTTCGAACTTTACTTCTTAGCCGTCAAGATCATCAAAAAACCAAAGGATGTGACCGCCTTGGAAAACGCCACCGTTGCCTTTGAAGTCAGTGTTTCCCACGACACTGTGCCTGTCAAATGGTTCCATAAGAATGTGGAGATTAAGCCAAGTGACAAACACAGACTCGTCTCAGAGCGAAAGGTTCACAAGTTGATGCTGCAGAATATTGCCCCCTCGGATGCTGGAGAATACACAGCTGTGGTTGGACAACTTGAGTGCAAAGCTAAACTCTTTGTGGAGAGTAAGTGTTTTGTTTCCTTGATGTGGCCTGTTTCATCTCTTACTTTGTTTTGATCCAGTTTTTATTTTCAATAACTGGGTTATTCTCTGTCTTTGTATAGCTTTACACATTACAAAGACCATGAAAAGCATCCAGGTGCCTGAAACCAAGACAGCCTCTTTTGAGTGTGAGGTGTCTCATTTCAATGTCCCTTCCATGTGGCTGAAGAATGGTGTGGAGATTGAAATGAGTGAGAAGTTTAAAATAGTTGTGCAAGGAAAGCTTCACCAACTGATCATCATGAACACGAGCACTGAAGATTCTGCTGAATATACTTTTGTCTGTGGAAATGATCAAGTCAGTGCCACTCTGAAAGTGACACGTAAGTCAAGGGGAAAGTGTCTCCTTGGGTTTCTTGACATTGTCTTCTACAGGTGCTCAGAAATTTACTAAGTGCATGCCTATTTGGCTTTCTGTTGTCTGAGACCACGTAATTTTCACATAGCTCAAATTTCCAGGACAGAAAAACAAGTCCTCCCCTCAAAGGCTCTCAATTCAATCAGTTCAATTCGACTCAGTTCAATTCAGTTCAACAAGCATTTATGATGAACCTCCACTAGAGATTCTAAACTTTTTTGTGTTATAGCTCTCTTTGGAATGATGAAGCTTATGGATTTTTCTCCTTTCAGAAAAATATTTTACGAAACAAAATATAATAGGATTACACAAAAACACTTATTAAATCAAATTCACAGATCCTAGGTTAAGTAAGGACACTGTAATGGGCTTTGAAGAGACAAAATCAAAAATGGAAACCATTCTCTTCTTATTTGCTCTCCAAATGATCAGTCAGAAAGCCTTTACTGAGCACCTACTCTGTTGCATTTTAGACCAAACATGGTGGCTTTTATCATCTTGACACTTTTTTATTGAACCCCATGTTTGTCAAACACTACACAGGTATTCTAAAATCCCACTGTAAAGTCATTTGAATTTGGTTAGGCTAAAAGACAATCATCCTATGTTTCCCCTAAGACTGCCTTTCATTTTTCTCCCAAAATAACCAACAACCTACTGAGAAAAAAACTGTTTGAATTTTTTCCCCTTTTTTAGCAATCTTGATCACATCCATGTTGAAAGATATCAATGCTGAAGAAAAGGACACTATTACTTTTGAAGTAACTGTGAACTATGAAGGCATTACTTACAAATGGTTAAAGAATGGTGTAGAGATTAAATCAACTGACAGGTGTCAAATGAGAACCAAGAAGCTCACACATTCCCTGAACATCAGGAATGTCCATTTTGGGGACGCTGCCGAGTATACTTTTGTTGCTGGAAAAGCCACATCCACAGCTACCCTTTATGTGGAAGGTAATCTTGTACAATTGGGATAGCTGAGAAGCATCATCACATCTTTCAAAGGTACTATGCAATATATTAATCATATTTCCATGGTGTTTTCCCAGCTCGTCACATCGAATTTAGGAAACATATTAAGGATATTAAGGTTCTTGAGAAGAAAAGAGCCATGTTTGAATGTGAAATTTCTGAACCTGACATCACTGTGCAATGGATGAAAGATGGACAAGAACTACAAATTGCTGACAGGTGATCCTCTGGGCTTGTTGACCTTCTCTTGATAATAGTCACTAGCAATCTTTCTTTCTGCCCTTGGATAGGTCTGAGATCTCAAGGCACTGTTCATGTTCTCACATTCTCATCCAATGACATAAATTACCTGAAGAGTATTTCCCAGTACATTGGAGGCTTTCTTGTTGTTATTTTAATATACTGTGGTTACCAGTAGTGCAAAATATGAGGCAGTGTGGTACAGTGAAAGGAGCTCAAAATATGTGGGTTCATATCCCACCTCTGATGTTTACTACCTGTGTGACCTTGGGCAAGTAACTTAACCTCTCTTCAACTCGGTTTCCCCATTTATAAAATGAGGAGGTTGGAATAGGTGGTCTCTGAGGTACCTTTTCAGCTACGATGCTGGCTGTCAGTCTGTCATCTCTCACTCTTGCTACCTGATTGAACCAGCTGATCGGATATACCTTTGATGATGTCCTATTCACTACTTCTCATGTGGAAGTTACCATCAGTGACGTGCTTGACCTACTCACACGCACCAAATATCTTTCCATTGTCATTTGGATCAACTGGAATTTTGATCCCCCTGAGATTGTTATATTCCACAATTCAAAGTCCTTTCATATCACTAGGATAATAGTATTGTTTCCTGTAACTCATGGAAACAATAATAATAATAAAGCAGCTAGGTGGTGCAAGGGTCAAAGTGTGTAAGCCTGGAGTCAGAGAAAGACCAAAGTTCAAATCCAGCCTCAGACAATTCGTAATTGTGTTACCTTGGTTACTAATCCTCTATCTGCCTCAGTTTCTTCAACTTATAATAGGGATGATAATAATCCAGGTTTAGGAAAGTCAAATGATGCATGTCAAGTACTTAACACAAAGTAGACATTTAATAAATGTTTCCTTCCTTCCTTGCTTTCCTTCCTTCCTTTCTTCCTTCTTTCCTTCCTTTCTTTCCTTTCCTTCCTTCCTTCTTTCCTTCCTTTCCTTTCCTTCCTTCCTTCCTTCCTTCCTTCTTTCTTTCTTTCCTTTCCTCTAAAGGTGCTGTGGAAAGAGCACTGAATTTTGAATAAGACAACCAGGCTTTATATTCTAGTTTAACCTTTTTAGCAAGTTCCTTAATCTCTCTAGGCCTCAGTTTCCTCCCCAGTAAAATACAGAGATTGGACAAGACAGTCTCAAAGGACCATTCCAGTTCTACGTCCCTAACCTTAATAAAATGTATAATTCTGATTTTAAAAATAATAAAGTGATATTCATATTAGTGCTTTATAATTTATAAGCCTCATGCAATTCAACTAAATTGCATAAAAATCTATTAAGCATTTAGAGTGTAAAAATTACTGTGTTAAGTGCTAAGAATATAAAAATGAGAAAAACTCATTTGAACCTCAGAACCATCGTGGGAGATAGTGCAAGTATGATAGCCTAAGTCTGGTACTTGCTATCTTTATGACCTTCACCAAGTCATTTAACCTCTAGATGGCAATATCCCTGCTTCTAAAATGAGAAGCATGGACTAGGTGATCTCTGAGGTCTCTTCTATTGCCCATGACCCCTATACTTCCCAATTACCTTTCTCTTGCTACCTAATCACACACAATTTCTATTTCCTTCTTCAGAATGAAGATACAGAAAGAGAAATACGTTCACCGCCTTCTCATTCCTTCCACACGCATGTCCGATGCTGGACAGTACACTGTTGTGGCTGGAGGCAACATGTCCACCGCTAACCTCTTTGTTGAGGGACGAGATGTTCGCATCCGTAGCATTCGCAAGGAGGTTCAGGTACTGTGTAAATGCTCAATACATGTGTGTAATATGAAATCTCTGGGTGCTTCATGTTTAATGTGCTCAAAAAGCCTTTCATTACAAAAAAGTCTCTACAAAGCAAAGATGAGACAAATGAAGACCGGCAGCTATTAACATTTGTCTAATGTGTGGGCAGAAGGAAGACCAATAGTTTTTCCTTTAACTAAAATCTTGTGAAGAATGTAATTAGCCAACTCCTATTGCTTTAAACTCTTGTACTAAGTTAGACATAGTATTCCTTAACTAAAGGATTAGGTTGTCCACAGCAGCTAGTTAGATTTTGTCATGAAGCAGCTGGAGAAGCTTCATTGCTGTGTAAATGACTACTTGCCACTCAGTGGGAGCAAGAATTTCACTTGAATTCTGTTTTTAAAGCAGCCAGTAGGATCACATGTGATCAGACTGCCACATAGGACAAGGTGGCTTTTCTCTGGAAGTTCTCCCTTTGCACAGAGGAGTCTTCACATTTGGGAAACTTCCTCTTAGGCTTGGGGTCCAGACTAGTCCTGTCTCCGTTTGCCTTCATCATGTCTTTCTCCCTTGTGCAGTATCCCTTCTATGATTCAGCAGAAGGGATTCTGAAAAAATACTTTTGTTCTCTGCACAGTGCCAGTCCTTCTACATGGTACCTTAGTTATGAAAAGTTATTTTAAAAAACAGAAGGCATGGTCATAGTTTTCCTTTATTAGCACAATAGGATTTCCTGATGGTAACTCCAGCATGTGTTACACTCATGTTATACATGAGTAACTTGAATTTTAGAGACAGCACCTGCCCCCAAATGACCTGGCCAATAGTCAATTTAAGGTCTTCTGCAGCTAATCCAGAAATCTTTCCATTAAGCTACATTTGAGCAACACTTGTATCAAGGTTTATTATAAAGAAGAGAAATTAGTCGAATAGGGCCAGCTTTTCTCTTCTTTCTTCACTCCAGGAGCAAATTAGTGCTCTGATAATGATAACCATCTCCCTGAAACAAGACCTCATTCTGATTTTTATTCAGTATAGATGCCCATCATCCATCCAACAAGGCAAGCAAGGATGATGACTTATAACTTAGTCAAGTGTAAATGTCACATACTCTTCAATAGTGTAAATCCAGAAAGAGACAAACTGATTGTAAATGGACTCCTTGATTTTCCTATCATTTGTCCTGATCATAGGTCATTGAAAAGCAGCGTGCCGTTGTTGAGTTTGAGGTCAATGAAGATGATGTCGATGCCCACTGGTATAAGGATGGCATTGAAATCAACTTTCAGATTCAAGAACGACACCAATATGTAGTAGAGAGAAGAATCCACCGGATGTTTATTAGCGAGGCCAGACAAAGCGATGCTGGAGAATACACTTTTGTGGCAGGAAGAAACAGAAGCTCTGTAACTCTCTATGTCAATGGTACGTCTGGAGTCTAAAGCACACCTTTCTGACCTAGGCCTAAGCACTGAAATTGTATTATTGATGACATTTTTAAAGATTTATGGGTAGCTCTAATTCAGTATTCTTTTGTCTACCCTACAAATATTTATTTTTCTCTTCCCTCTTTTTTCAAAACAAGTCAAAGTGCTTACATATGTGTGCCATCACACTTTTCTTGAATTTTATTGGTGTTAAAATGTAGGGCAGATGGAAAGTAAAGAATCAGTGTCAGCCCTAGAGAGCATGTAGTGACTGGGTACATTTTTATTCAGTCTGCAGTACTGATAACACTCTGTAAGAACCCCCATATACATCGTATTGACTTTAGGATTAAGCACTGAAAAGTGGATGCCCCCTACACTAGCATCCCTGGAGTTTTATTAGTGCTATGGGCATCTGATCAACCCATAACCAGTAATGTGCTAGTAAACATATAAAATTAGCTCACTAGCATCACTTAGAGTAAGAGGAAAAAATGTATTCTCAACATGTTTTAAAATTTAATCAGTTTTATTCACATTTTCTCCATCATGTTCTTAGGTTTAGATAATCAACACAAATAAGAAATTAATCTCTGATTAGTGACATTTGTGGATTTCTGAGGTGTAAATGTTCAAGTTGAAAATAAAACTGTCACCTCTTATACGCTGGTTGGAGCTGACTCCAGCTTACCCCTTTAGTCAGTGTATCAGGAAAGTCCCTCAGTATCTGGTTTTCCAATATGTGGGCTCCAGTGGGAGGAGAATATTTCTGAGGCACGCATGGCTTTTATCCCACTAAGCAAGGATAGCATTTAGTAGGTTGATTGGCTCAGGAATTTGTGACAACACAGATAAAAATTAAATAATTTTAAATAAATAAAAAAATAAAAATTCCCAAGCCCCAAAACCAACCTGTTTTGAAGCTGATTGACCTTAAAATGAGGCAGAGAGAATAATAATTGCTGACATTTACATGGGACTTCAGAGTGGTTTTGCATACAGTCTTTCACTTGATTCTCACCACAACCATGTCAGGTAGAGGTTACTATTATTCCCATTTTACTGGTAAGGAAACTGAGGCAGTGAACACACACACACAGCTAATAAATGTCTAACATGGGATCTGAACCCATGTTTTCTTAATTGCATATCCATTGCTCTATCCACTGTGCCACTAAGTGAGGTATGAAAAAAAAAATCCCTAAACAGCATCCTTAGCTAATTTCAGGCTGCATCAAACTAAACAGACATCCCTGGAAGGGCCTAGAGACTGAGTATAGGCACCAGTTTCCAATGGATTCTGGGAGCTGAGTTATCATAGTATCCATTTATTATTATGCCCATTTTAGAGGTGAAAAGGACTGAGACGCACACAGATAACTGATCATTCAGTACTGCAGTGATAAAAATGAAACTAGCTATTATCTTTTCCAGTCTTGTGTTACATAAATTGGGGCAACTCTGGGCCTGGAGTCAGGAAGACCTGAGTTCAAATTCAATCTCGTGTAGTTACTAGTTGTATGATCCTGGACAAGTCACTTAACCCTGTTTATCTCCGTTTCCCCATTTGTAAAATGGCAAACCACAGTTCTTTGCCAAGAAAACCCTAAAAGGGATCATGAAGAATTGGGCATGACTGAAACTACTGAACAACACCAAATTCCATGAATTAACTAGTTCCCCTTCATTAAGAATAGGTAGAATATGTTTTCTTTAGCCCATATATTCTATCTACATATTTGATTTCCATTCACAACATGTAGACAATATTCTACACCAGTCATGTGTTCATTTAATAAACATTCATTGCACACATACTCTCTGCAAAGTGAGCCTGGGGTTTTCCCATTTATAAACTGATGGGATTGGATTACATCATCTCTAAATTCCTTTCCATCCTTACCATTCCACAACCTTGTCCCATAAAAGAGACACTTATCAACCAGCTACTCAATTCTGAGTAATGTGCCAACCTTTGACAATGCAGAGACCAAAATGAAATGAAAAGAGTCCTGTCACGTGGGGGTTTACATTCTATCAGGATCTGGGATCAGGAGAACTGTGTTTGATTTTTTGAAGCTCCATTCCAGATACGAAAAGTTATCCCTTTCTTCCTGACACAACAAATAGGACAAGGTTCTGAAGCCAAGAGAAATCCAGAAAGACCCTTAAGGTAGCCCCGAAGACCCAAGTGTTGTCATTGGGCTTTTGATAAGAATAGACAGCATCTATATCATAGTGAGGGTAAAAAACACTATGGCTATGGGTCACTCGGATGCTCACGGTGCTAGTATTTAATGTACCTTTATCCCAGTTTTACAGATGAGGAAACAGAGGTTGTCAGAGGTTGAATAATTCGCCAGGCTAATAAGTATCTGAGGGAGGATCTGAACTCAGAGGGTAAGGGGATGGAGAGGAGCAAGCATTTATTAAACACCTACAATATGTCAGGCGTGCTTTCTCTGTGTTATCTCACGTGGGAGGGCTATTATTATTCTCATTGGGGAAACTGAGGCAGATAGCGGTTAAGTGACTTGCTGAGGTCACACAGCTAATAAGTATCTGAGACCAGGTCTTCCTGATTCCAGGCCCAGAATACTGTATCTACCGCACTAGGGAGCAGCCTGTAATATTTTATTCAGCACCCTTTGGGCATATTCATCATGTCCCTAAGCACTCTTTAGTGAGGTTGTTTTTTCATTGGTTTCCTTACAGCTCCAGAGCCACCCCAAATCTTGCAGGAACTCCAGCCCACCACAGTGCAGTCTGGCAAACCTGCCCGTTTCTGTGCCGTGATATCAGGCCGACCTCAGCCCAAAATTTCCTGGTACAAAGAGGAACAGTTGCTTTCTACTGGCTTCAAGTGCAAATTTCTTCATGATGGGCAAGAGTACACTCTCTTGTTGATTGAGGCCTTCCCAGAAGATGCCGCTGTCTACACCTGTGAAGCCAAGAATGACTATGGAATTGCTACTACTTCTGCTTCCCTGACAGTGGAAGGTATGATGCACCTTGCCTTTCACCTCTGGAAAAATACAAATTAGTGCTGGTTTTGAGGTTCCTTAAATCAATTAAAAATTATGGTTCAGTTTGCCAAAATTGATTTGTGTAGCCAACTCTTCTTGATTTGACACCTAGAGTCAAGCAGAGTGTGCTCGAAGGCTCTGGAAAGATCCAGAGGCCATCTAACCATCATAACTTTCTTGGGTCTGTCTCTTTAGTTCCGGAAGTTGTATCTCCTGACCAAGAAATGCCTGTGTATCCTCCTACCATCATCACCCCACTTAGGGACACCGTGACTTCTGAAGGAAGGCCCGCCCGCTTTCAGTGCCGAGTGTCTGGAACAGGTATGTTTACCAAAATAAATTTCTTTCTATTTTTTTCATGTTATATGATGCTTAAACTCAAAGAAGTTGTTACTTTTGTTCTTTTCCAGATTGGGATAGAAATGTTCTAGGCCAGAGGTTATGATCTTTCTTGTATGTTAAGGACACATTTGGCAGTCTGGTGAAGCCTTATAGATTCTTCCCAGAATAATGTTTTTAAATGCATAAAGTAAAATATATATGACTACAAAGGAAGCCAAATACATTAAAGTACTATTATCCATGTGCCAAAAATACAAACTCATGAACCCCTTAAAATCTATTCCTGGGAAGAGGCCTGAGGACCACAGGTTAAGGACTACTGTTCTAGGCCAACTTTTTTCTTTCCTTTACAATTATTTTGTCCATATAGTCTGAATTTAAAGAGAATTCTCCAGTCTGAGTTTAAAAAAATATATTTATTTTGTGGACCGAAATGTGTATATGTTTGGCCCAAATGGGGACAACTGACTTGTTAAAAGTTAAAGAAACTTTTAAGAGTCATTCAAAGACATTAGGATTGCTGACTTTATCCACAGTTAATAGGATCAGGGGCATCTAGGTGGCAGAGAGGATAAAGTGCCAGGCCTGGAGTCAGGAAGATCTGAGTTCTGATACTTAACTGAGTTAGATACTTAACTAGCTAGATGACTCTGGGAAAGTATAGCAGGAAGCACCCTAGCATATCCAGGGCAGCTGCTAGCACAGGTTCTTTGATCTGCTTTTCTAAAAAAAAGCAACTCAAAAAAAAAAAGTTAACAATCTTAGTTTAATCAAACATATTTCACTTACCTAGTTCAGGGGAAAAAGTCGGCGCCCTGAACTTTAGAGAATACAAACAAGATAGAAGCAGATTGAAGAAACACAGAGAAAATCAAACAATTTAACAAACCAACAGATAAGACTCCCAGCCATCTGATCATCACATACGTAGTTAGCCACCAGAGAGGGAATCACCAATACCGGGGTTTTCAAGGCCGTGGGCTCAATGGCTGCCCAGAGTCTCTTCTGGCGAAATCACACAGCTCTTCCCACGAGTGAGCCCCAAAGCAAAACCTCACCTCAGAGGTATATATAGCCCTCTCCAGGATCAGAGAACATCAATCAACCCTCATGACCCACTTAACTACAAAGTAACAAAAGTTGTGCCTTCCTGAGAAACAAGCCTCCCACCATAGACTCCCTGTGAGCAGGTGCGGCCTGTAAGGGGGCAGAGTATATTTTCAGATCAGGGAAGGTCCTCAAATTCCCTTAAGCCTATCAAGGGGCAGGGAAGATCTTCAGATTCCCTTTACCATTATAGCAAGTCACATAACCCTGTTTGCCTCGGTTTCCTCATCTGTAAAATGAGCTGGAGAAGGAAACGGCAACCACTCCAGTATTTTTGCCAAGAAAACCCCGAATGGGGCCATGAAGAGTCAGGTATGACTGAAACTAATAAAAAATAAAAAAAGTGGAATCAGCAAAACTTTGCCCCAAAGGGAATCAGTTCTGCCGTCTCTCTACCTTTCTCCTCTCACAAATACACAGACTGTAAGTATGAGTAAATGTCTTCGCGTACACAGGTCACCGGCATCTGTGACTTAGTAAGTCCTGGGAAGTTGCTTGAGATGCAGACAGGCTAGTTGGTTGTCTAGTCACTTTTCCTCCCTCAAAAAAAAAAAAAATCAGAATTGCTAGTAGATAAGCATTTATTAAGCACCTACAAAGGTCTTGTGCTAAGTTCTGGGGATACAGAGAAAGGCAAAAATCCTGCGCCTGCTTTTAAGGAGCTCACACTCCAATGGGAGAAACTGCAAACAACTGTGTATAAAGAAGACATGATAGGATAAATTGGAAATAATAGCATAGGGTAGTTACTAACTTCTAAGCACTATCCACAGGCAGCTCATTGCAACAGCAACAGTTCCTTCGTGTCCATTATAAAAAGCAGGAGTCACACAGAATTACCTAATACTTGGAATTTCATTAGACTGAATGCTTAAAAGCTGTGAAAATTCTAGCCAACTGGGGGGAAAAGCTAGACCTAAAATGTATCATGTGTGGTCTTTGGTGCCACCTAGTGACAGAGTACTAAAATTACATGCTTTTAACTTAAAGTTATAATAGAACTTTTTTTTAAAGGTTCATTAGTTTTGACCAAGCACCACATGTATCCGCTGGAAGACTTTTCTTATATTTCAGCAGTGTGGTGTGTAAAAGAAAGCTAAAGAAATGTTGCACTTGATAACAAATATTTCTTAGTTGAACCCATTATAATTATTTCCGCAGTACCTATGTGTAACAAAATCCAGTTTTCATTCCATAAGCCTTTTGATCTATCTAACCCATTATGTCAGATTTTATTTTCATAATTCAGTTAAGATGTCTTTCAGTGATTGTTTTTCACTTTTATTATATCCAAATAGGTATCTTTCATTATTGATTGCATTATCATAACAGTATATAATAAAAAATTTAAGGTTTTATAAAAAATAACTTGGAATCATGAATTTGAACAGAATACCCCCTTTCCCAGAACACTTCAAGAATCATAAAATAGGGACAGTTAAATTCAGGAAGAATTTCTAAATGCCTGCTTTGTACAGAGCATTGTGTGTTAGGCTAGGGAGGATGCAAGAAGACATGAAATGAAGACATGGTCTCTGTCCTCATTGAGCTTCAAGTCTAATAAAAGGAAAAGCTACACTATAAAATGATGCGCATTGGCTAGCACTAAAACCAAGCACTGTGAGATGACTAAGGAGACAAATTTGTCACTATCTAAAGGTATCTACAAAGGCTTCGTGGAGAAGGTTGCATTTGAGTTGGGCTTTGGAAGGTTGACTGGCAGAGAAGGTGAGAGAAAAGGTGTTCCAGATTGAGCAGAGAGCAGGGAAAGCATCAGCCATGTATGGGGGACAAGCAGACAGACAGGAGTCCAGCCTCCTTGTTTTTGAACAATAAAAAAACTATCAGCACAATAATAATGAGTAACAATAACAATACTAACTCCTAACATTTATTTATTACTTTATGATTTAAAGAGGACTTTATTTCTGTTTTGCTTTGTTTTGTTTTTCACAATCATGGCAGCTGTCACACATCTCTTCCACACACAATGCTATGTTGCCCTCAGACCTAATCTTGCATCCAAAGGAAATAAGGATTAGAAAAAGTTATATAGTTGAAGGTGGATGATGAGAAGAAGGGGCAGAGAGAGGCAGTGATACAGAGATATTGGGGTTTGTTCCAAGGCAATTGGCTTCACATATCTCAGTGTCTTGGGGAAGTCTACTGGGGGCACTATCCATACACTAGTAATCACAAAGTAGGTCAAGGAAAAGCTGTGAATGACCCAGTCCAATTCTGTCACCATCCTAGAAAAAAAATTAATCAGTATATTGATCCTACCAGTGGTGGTCATTAAAAGAGAAGACTGCTTACCTGAGTACCAAAAGGGGATCTTATATATTATCTCCTTGTTGGTCTGTTGACACTGGGGAGTTAGCTTTCTCCTCTTTTCCTCTATGAATGTATACCTATAAATCACACAAAACATGAAGTTTTAAAATTTTATTTTAAATTTATGGAATAAAATAAGCACTTATACAACATATTACAAAGCTAGTCAGAAGATTACAGAAGTGTTTAATAAGTTCAACGTTCAGCTCCCTAATGTTATACTCCATAAACAGATTGCTCTGAATTTGTCGTCATAACTTTCTTATAGAAAGGTTCCTGCACAGAAAGCCTGGGAAGTATAAGATTTATACAGAATTAGGATACCGTACTGGGGAAACTATTTATGTTACTCAGCTGGGTTCATCCAGTCAGCTTCATTTTTTGTGGCTTTCTTGTTCACCTAGTGGCTGCTGGCCTGGGCTCTCAGTTCTCCAAAAAAAAAAAAATTAAAAATCGGGTCTCAGTTCTCAAAAAAAAAATATTAAAAATCTGCCAATCAAATACAATAAATATTTATTAAGCACCTACTCTACTATTCTAGGTACAGAGTACACAAAGATGAAACCTGGCATAGTCTACATGACGAATTAGAGCGCCAACTAACCACCTTTACAAGTTATTTCTTACAAAAGAACAGAAAAATCTGGAGAGGCACAGGTTGATGGTTAATTTCCTGAAAAAATAGTGTAACCTACCAATAGCTTTGTAACACGCAAACCTGGATATATTATACAAAGACAGCCTTTTTATTTCATGGGCATAGGGAAATGCCGAAAGAGGGACTCTTTCTACCAATGGCAATTGACACCTTCTCCAGGGGCGTCTCCCTGAGAGGCCTAGCAACTTGTACAGTGTCACATAGCCCATAGGTGGCATAGGATTTTCATAACCCTCTGTCCACACTATATCTCCCAGATATTAAATATATAAGTTTGTCTACAGCATCTCAGCGTCTGTTTGACAAATGTAAAAGATGATAACGCCATTCGACCATGAGCTCCTTGAGAGCAGAGACTGTCCTCTTGCCTTTTTTTTGTCTCTTCCACATATTGCCTCATAGTAGGTGTGTAATAAATGTTGGTCAAATGTACGAAAGACCGAATGAATTGGAATCATGTAATTTAAATAAATAAACCATAATTTAACCAATGTAAAATAGTATGTTTTCAGATAAAATGTAGCCACTGGTTTTTTTTCTTTCATTTCAAATGTTCTCTTTTTTAATTTTGCAGACCTGAAGATTACTTGGTACAGCAAAGACAAGGCAATCAAGCCTTCTCGCTTCTTTAAAATGACTCAATTTGAAGACACATACCAGCTAGAAATTGCAGAAGCTTTTCCAGAGGATGAAGGAATTTATACATTCGTCGCTAGTAACGCTGTAGGCCAAGTGTCAAGTACAGCAAGCTTGAGACTGGAAGGTATAGTATATAAACGAAAAATACATAGAGATATATTTCTATTTAGAATCTAATCCCATAAAGACAATAACCTTACTACAAACCACCATTGGTCATCTGTTGATATCTAATTCAACTAATTTTATCATATTTATCATTTATCATATGCAAAATCATCTATTTCTCACTTTCCCATTCTACCCGCAAGTGTCTTAGGTAGCATTCTATTGGCTGTGACGATCTCTTCAGCATTGTACTGCTGTGATACTCCTTGCCCAGATATATCAAAGGGCAGAGAAAAGGAGGAAATAAAATGATTTTCTTAGGCAAGAACAGCTCATCATCATCATTCATGATCACAATAACAATAATGATGGAAATTGTGATTACAGTGAATTGACATTATTCTTTCAGGAAAGTAACTACTGAATTTTTTGTGTCTAGACATTGTCATAGTAACAATAACAACTGCTTTATGTACCTGTCTTTTGAAGACATAAATTCAGTCATTACTATGAAAACACTCCTTTTGTTCTAATTTAGAATATTCTCCTGCTTGCTTATAAATGAATTAATAAACCCTCCCAAATACGGAATATTGCAGTAGCTACTATATATTGATTTTGATCCACTTAGGCCTCTGAATTGCTGTTCAAATTTTTAAAAAATGATCCTAGCCCCAAATTAAACAAATGTCATTTTAATTGGATTTTTTATCTTTAACAAGAAATGTCTCTAAAATTCTATAAAATCAGAATTTTCTTTAAAACTCCTCAGCTTTTTTTGTGCCATAGACCCCTGCAGCAGTCTTGTGAAGTCTATGGTCCTATTCTCAGAATGCTTTTAAAGACAGAAAGTAAAATACATAGGATCAGAAAAGAAAATAACTCATGTGGAAATACGATAGTTTAAAATTAAAACTAGTTTAAGCTATCAAGGTAGTTTAATTAAAATAATCTTTATAATTAAGATATTTTGAGCAACAAATATCTGCCTTATTTCCCTCCTGTTTTCTTTGTCCATAACCCCCACTGAGAAAAAAAAGCCCTGACATAAATACATACAATCAATCAAAATATTCCCCACATTAGCCATGTCAAAAAAAAATTCTCACTCTCTGCTTTGAATACATTGCCTGTCCATTAGGAGGTATATAGCATGGATTGAAATATAGTTACCAAAATAATTTTAAATAAGTTGATGGACCTCAGGTTAAGAACTCATGCCAAAATGATTAAAATGTCAAACTTGAAATGACCATGGATGGTTTTTTTATATTAGTGGCTCAGTGAGGAATTCAACCCAGTGTTCTAGCTATCAGGAACTATAATCACTCCTATGGAGAATACTATGACTATCTGTAAAAAATTAAGTTGTTAGTATTTCTGAGTTCAAATCCAGCCTCAGACACTTGCCCGTTGTGTGACTGGTAAAGCCAGTCACTTTACTGTCTGCCGGCCTCAATTTCCCTATCTGTAAAATGGAAATACTAATAGGACCTACCTCTCCCAGGGTTGTTGTGAGAATCAAATGAGCCGATACTTTTAAAGCTCATAACACAATGCCTGGAACATAGTAGTTGCTTACTTCCTATAGTACTTTAAGACTTTCTAGTCCAGAAGCAGTAGTCAGATTTTCTGCTCTTCAGGGCTTATAAACAGAAAACAGAAGTACTTCAGAGTTAGAGTAGGTGTATAGCTATAGCAGAAAGACAAGAATTCCTTCATGCTGATAATTATTGACCTTTATTGAACACAATTGTGAGAGGTATTTTATACCTATTATTTCATTAACTCTCATGACCATCCTGGGAGGTATGCATACAGATTTTTTTTTTAAATCATCCAAAGGAATATAGCAATCTAAAGTTGAAATACCACCATCTTAGAAAATCAGAGACTGTAGTGATTTGGGTTTTTATGTCAAGGGGGTGCTGTCCTCTTAATCCCCCTCACACACTGATCTGCCTCTATTGCTGGCTTTGTGTTGGCTGGGAGCACCTGGTTTATGTTTGGCTCTCCATTGTTAGAGAAGGAACTTTACAAATTCTATTATCTCACCCCCCCCATCTTGTGTTTAGGGAAGATGAGGCAAAAAAAACCCAGAGAAAATTCCCACTAATTCCACTAAATTACCCAGGCTACTATATGCCTTCAACTATCTGGTGGAAGAAAATTAAGTGATAACCCTGAGGAGGGATGCTCTTAAGGAGAAAAATGGCCATGTCTAAGAAAATTTACCTTTGTTCTTTTTTTCTTCTTCACATTTTCAAAATAAATTTAAAGTGATTTTTAGGATTTTAGGATAAGGACCAAGGGAGCAATGAATTAAGCGCTGGGTTTTATGTCTTCCAGTCTGTGCTCCATTACTGACTTCCTGACTTTTATGTTGAAGTCACTTAGTCTGATTATGTCTCAGTTTACTTAACTGGAAAATGGGAATAACTGGTCTTCCAAGCAATTAGCTCTGTAACATCAGACAGTATAGAAGTCCCAGGCATTACATTTGGAGTGCATGATAGCTCATTATTAGATTTTCCATTAAATGTAAAGACTCCTGCAACTGAGATAAAAAAAAAAGGAACATGCAATCTACTGTTTAGTAGGCTAATTTGGTCCCACTGAACAAGCCATCAAAAGGAAAGCAAAGCTTCTGTTTTAGTTCAGGGCAACACATTAAAAGTTGACATGCTTCTTTTCAGGATTTAGAAAAGGTGAAGAAGTAACATCAACCACCCAATGGCATGTCCCTTCATCAGTCTCATTTAAGAAGGAATCCCTTGGCCAAAGGCCCATCTTCATCCAGCCAATTTCCAGCTGCCGGGTGTGCAGCGGGGAGACAGTCAGATTTCATGCGAGGGTCTCTGGCATGCCCAAACCAGAAATCCAGTGGTTTCATAACCAGCAGCTAATTCTTCCAACCAAAGACATAGTTTTCCATTTTGACGAGTCAACAGGCATGGCTTTAATGCTGATAGTTGATGCTTACTTAGAGCATGAGGGGCAGTATTCTTGTAAGGCAAGAAATAGTGCTGGTGAAGCAACTTGTACAGCTACGCTTACAGTGACTGCTGAAGGTAAAGCTGATTTCTTTTGTTTTCTCTTCAAGGCGTATACTTTGCTGCACAGCATACATTCCCACTGTTCACTAACCACGTTTCATGTTATTCGTTATGTCCCACATTGTGGTGAATTCACTAATAAAGTAACAGCTGCAGCTGGCAGGCACCCTTGCTTTCTCTTTGCAATGTATAACATATGCATTTAAACCCCTTACCAAATTGTCTGTTCTGGGCATTTGCAAAAGGGCAATTATTCTGCTAGGCTACAACTTGCTTAATTATTCACTCGACTTTTCTAAGTGACTAAAGAAGACAAATGAGCCTCAGAGTGGGACGTGGAGTAGTTAATCTTTATACCCTATATCAGAACAGCTGTGATTGCTTTCCCCTGTAAAATTAGGAAGGAGAGGTCAAATGGTGTCCAAATAGTGTCATAAAAACATTTCTTGTCACTATGGATAACCTCAGTGACAGTAAAAAGAAGAAACCAGTTACTTTTTGGCACCCGCATGAGCACTCCCATCATCCATTCATCATTGTGAATGAATTTTGTTTTTGTGTGTGGCTCTGACTTCCACCATCATATTGCATCTGGCATGCTGTTTCCAAGTAACAGTGATATCGTTCATCCTCATCTCCCATGCCATATCATTTATGTTAATAACTTGGCTCAATAATCTACAGTAGATCTTAATATTCTTTTTTTTCTATCACTTGATTATACAGTGCAAGCCTTAGATAGGCAAAGTTCTGGGAAAGATGTAAGAGAGTCTGCCAGCTCCCAGGCAGTAGCAGAAGCTCACATTGATTCCCCTTTCACAAAAGAGGAGACCAAAATATCAAAAAAAGAAATTAAATCACTTCAAGAATCATCATATGAATATGAGGTACAGGTTTTTGAAAGCATTTCAGAAAGTTCCATCTCAAAGTCTACATCAGTGCAAGATGTAGAATTGTACCAAGCCACATCCATTTCCCAGATCGCAGAGAGTGACCGCGTTTCTGGGGATATTTTTGAAGAAGCAAGAGATGTATCCCCTCAAATCCTCCTGAAGCTCAAGGACATGACCATGAAGAGTGGAGACACTGCCCAGTTTTTTTGTGTAGTGGAAAATGGAACCTCTACAGGTATAATCTGGACCCACGAAGGTGTAAAAATTGAAGAATCAGAGAGAGTGAAGCAGTCACAAAATGGAAATGTTCAGCTTCTCACTATTCAAAATGTTCAGCTGGTAGACCAAGGATTGTATAGCTGTATTGTACGAAACGACTATGGAGAGAAGACAACCTCTGCAGTGCTAACCATAGAAGGTGGTTATTTGATTTTCACTTTCACTTTACTTCATTTCAGTCTCACTGCTTATTCAGTTTTGCTGTCACCCAAATTTAATCTATAAATACATATTTTGGAGTGTCTTATAATTAGTACTCTATTCATAAATGACGTGTTCATTCAGCCATTGGTGATTACAAAAAGTTACATTTCAAATCAAGGCTTGAAAAGTTCAAGTTGGCACATTCCATAATGGTCATCAAATTCTTCCTCCCCAGATACTGTAAGGTGTTTCAGAAAGGAACAGGAATATTCAGTAGTTTAGCCTCATTTGTAAAAGTTCAGTTCATCTAACACTAAATTTGGGGGGGAAATAGAAAAAATTACTCCAATCTTTGTTTCTGGAAGGATGTTGAGAAATCTTGTGCTGGAAATTAAAACCTCCTCATGCCCCTGCAATATGTGAATTTAAAGGAGAGAAATCATTCTCTAGATGTCCGAAATCTGTGTCTGCAGGCAAAGACACTTTGGTGAGCCATTCCCAAAGAGGAATGACAAAATGACTTATGAGAAAAAGAAACAGCTTCTAGACAAATCCTGGACCACTGTGGTCTTGGGCTTCTTTTTTATTCCCTCTATACTCTCTCGAGGCTCTACATCTGAAATAGTAAACAAATGTAATTGGATCACAATTCTCTGTGTTTCTCTTATGATGGGACATCTTCCTCCTTGGCTTCACCTTTAGCTCAGTCTTCCCCGCCATGTAAGGTTGAGAGAATCAGGTTAATTAGCGTTCATATTCCTTTTCATTATATAGCAAATACTAGACACGACTCTTCAACAATTCATCTCTTTTAACTTGATCCTATGGGTCAGATACTTGGGTTCTAGCTGTGTATTTTAACCAAGACATTCCATGCAGAAAATGGACTCATTTCCTTTGATCTTGGTAACTGCTGGGCTAACCCATTAGCCACAACTGTGTAAATTAGCTGCTCATCTGAAGTTGATGGCTACATGCTATTCATAGGACTACCATGACCACTGTTTTTTTAATTATATAACTTCCAGTGAATGGCAATGCATAACATCAAAGCATTTCAGGATTACCACCTAACCCAACTTGTTTAATAAGGCTGTAAATACCGTGGCTAGGTTTTAAATTCAAAACTCAGTTACACACAAACATCATGCATTTTGGGGGATCCCAAGCAACAAAATGGTATTCTGCTACTTGCTCAAAGTCCTAGCCATTCATTTGTGACTAGTACCTCATTGCACAAGCTCCTCATAGCGGATCAGCCTTCTCTGAGAACCTTGCTCTGTGAGTCCCATGGAGAAGAAACTTTCAGCTTCTGTTCATCATGCTATCTAACTATTCTTGAGGGAACATCCTCAGAAAATCCAGAATTCCTGGTCTCAGCAACATAATCAATATTTAGGACCTCTGTGGAATCAAAATTTTCTAATTCTAGGAAATAAAGTTGGGCTTTATCTGGCCCCAATATGGCATATAAACTCTTCTTCAATAAATGCATCATCATCTCCTAGCAAAGCACAAGGGATTTAATAGTCATCTAAGTTCAGATAAGAATACATAAAGTATATTTGTATAAGTCATTATATGAATAGAGTCCTTATATGTTTGATAATCACATAAGTCATTCTTGGCTTTAGGACTAATGCACTTGGCATTTCTTTTTCATACTAATGACTTCATACTTTTCTAAATAGAGTATATATGTTTTATTCCTACAAACATAGCAAATCTAATGCTTTTCCCCAACTTTATTCCTACCTAGCTAAGGAATCGCAAGACAGAGCAGTTACAAAAATAACCCTTGGTTCAAATACTAAAAGCTTTAAAACACTCAAAGAATCTCACATTCAAACAACCAGAGAAGCAAAAATGGAATCTTCAAAGAAAACATCAAGTTTGTCACTGAACCCATCCTAAAGATCACAAGGAACTGACAAAGAAGTAGAAACTGCTATCCAGATGTTGTGGCCTGTGAAGAAATGATTAAAAACTGGTGCAATTGTATCAGTCAGCACTTCATGAGAAACTACCCCCGAGATCCCATTAATAAAGGAAAGAGGAGACTTGCCACCCTTTTGTGTTATAAAGGGTGCACCTGCTCCTTAAGAAATGTGGCCCTGTAACCTGTTTGTAGTTAAGGAGCCTGAATGTTGTGCCTTGTAATAACATTGGCCATTGCAGTTTAAAGTTATTGAAAGTTGGTTCAAATCAGAGTGGTATGTACGAGTGCAGAATATTTAATTCACCTAAACGTGACAGGTTGGCAAATGCATGGTCCTTCCAAATATGACTTTCTCTTGCATTCAAGCGTTTAGTCCTTGAGAAACAATAAAGAAAAAAAATATTCCTTTTAGCTTGTGCATTGCTGTTCTGTATGTGTTCGTCTTGGTGTTTAAGGCATGTCAAGGCATGAGTAATTACGAATTTAAAATGTGAACATGGAAAACTCTATGGAGAACTTGAAATAAAGAGAATCTGTTTGAAAATAATTTTTTCATGACATTTTCATAGACTTTATCAGATCATTGAATTGTTTTGGCATGTTCTCTTTGAAGTGGGTTCCTGTGTTGTTACAATGTATTTGGGAAATTTCAACCCTGCAGAACACTGATCAATGCAAACAATCTCTTACATTCTCTCTCTCTCTCTCTCTCTCTCTCTCTCTCTCTTTCTCTCTCTCTCTCTCTCTCTCTCTCTCTCCAGAATCAGTTCTTCAAGAAAGGATGGAACAGCAGATTGAGATGGAAGTGAAAGGTATAGTTATCAATGAATGTTAAATTTAAGTAAAAATTGAAAGGATTGGTAGAATCCTTTTTCTTATTTGTTTTCTTATAGCATTTGATAAAAAAAAGTATATGTGTATGTATGTATGTATATATATATATATTTCTCATGGAGAATATATGAATTTGCTGCATGTTTGTTGTTAGTATGACAAAGGTTACTTGCATTTCCCCCTCATTTAGGTTTATCATGATTTAAAGCTTTAATATCCATTCAACCACATTCAACTTCTTATGCTTTGCAGCTGTTTTCAAAAGCTTGTATTTAAATAAATAATTGTCATCTGAATGCATGAAATCTGAAAATAGAATGTTCTTGTAAAAAGCATACTGAATTGATTAGTTAATAAGATAGAAGCCTAACAGTCTTTCTCCAAATGCATCATGATGAATGAACTAGGACTGAAATGACGTTTTGTTTAGGTTGCGTGGAAATTGTCCCTTTCTCTTTCTATTTTACACTTCATGCACATACATCAATTTAACATGTTATGTCCCTTACACTGGCTTGCAGATAGCTTATGTGATCCTCGTTGCCTGCTTTTCATCTCATAACATCGTGAATTTAGTGGCTGTATTAGTTCGAATAAACGCCTTCTTCATTTTATTTTAGCTAATTATTTATGGTCGCAATTCTTGTATATCATTCAAAATTATCTAATTCTCAAAAAAAATTAAGCCTCTAACCCACAATCCAAAGGCTCAGAAAGGGCGTTTATTCTGCTCTCTGCAAGTCAGGTAAGACTTTCTTCTTAGCCATTTAAGCACAAAACAGTTTTCTGCCAGCAGAACACACATGCACAGGAACATGATACTTTGAAATTCATTTTTGCTCATTCAAGAAGAAAGTTCAACAATCTGAAGAAAAGAACAGACAACGAACGATTTTCGTGTCAGAATCTTTAAAACAGAGCATGGTGTTGCGTTTATTCGAACAAATATGGTGAGTGAATTTTTTTTTTATGGAATTGTGAGACCTCTGTAGCATGCACTTTATTTCTTATATTGCCATTTCATTTATTTTCAATTCTTTTTTTAAAAAAATTATGGGAAATAGAAAAGGACTTTGTAATGTGATTTTTATCTTTTTTTTTTTTCAGAATTGTTCTTTGAAGAAGAAGCTAGACATTTGGAAGGGGATATAAGAGAAGCCTTTTCAGATTCTGAAGACTGTTTAGGTCACAGTTTGGTGGCTGCTAAACGATATGCTAAGAGAACAAGCTCAACAAGTTCCTGGCCTGAAAATTTTAAGCCTTCATTTACCCAAAAGCTTACATTTAAATATGCATTAGAAGGAGAACCCGTTGTTTTCCAGTGTAAATTAATAGCCTGTCCAACACCCAAGATAGCCTGGTTTCACAACAATAGGCCTATATCAACAAGTCTTCGTAGGGTGATAAAAACAGAAAATTATTTACACAATCATAGTTCTAGCCTAGAGGTTAAAAGTGTACAAGAAAGAGATTCTGGAAGCTATAGATTATTTGCAATTAACAGTGAAGGATCAGCTGAGTCAACAGCATCATTACTTGTTGTGCAAAGGGAACAAGGGGGAAAATATTTGGAATTTTTTAAAAAGGCTGAGAAAACGTGTGAAAGTATAGAGTCTTTAGCTGAGGGAATAGTAGAAGATAGGGTAAAGGTTGATCTTCGATTCATTGGCTCTCCTTTTAACAAAAAGCAAGATGTTGAACACAAGGGCATAAGGAGGACCATACATTTCAAGAAAACCATCCCTGCTAAGAGAAAAGATTTCATGTACAACCATGACTATTTTGAAAGTAAATCTGAGGTACAGGAATGGTTTAATGTAGGTGAGAGTTTTCTGGATGAGGAAACCAAAGTGAAATTGCAGCGTTTACGGGAAGCTAAAAGAATTTTAATGGAAAAAAAGAAACTGCCTTCTTTAGATACATCTTCTGAAATGGGTACAAGAATACTGAGAGATGAAGCAAGTGATAAAGACAATGTGTCCTCTAGAGAAATGAGAAGTATTCCTGTATCTAACCTAGATAGAAATAAGGATTATATAGATGATTCTACTGAAGGAACTGGTGATTTTCAGAGTCATGTGGATAAAAATTTAATGTCTGGAGAGCCTCCTAAAAGTCCCCAAACCACTTTTGAAGGAGCAATCGATGAAGAAATCTTCCAGACCAATATTATGATGATACAAGATGCATTTCCGAGAGAGAGTTTTCCAGAAGATTCAAAAATTTCAGCCAGAACTGATTCATTTACAGACAATTTTCACAGTAAGGAAACATTTATTGAAGATACCCAAGCAGTAGAAGAGTTTGAAGGGTTCATGAGAGAAAAAGTCACCCAAGAGTCCTCAGGCTGCATCAGCATTGGGCATATGAAGGAAGAAATATGTACAGTAGACCCAAATAATCCTATCACATCTGATATTACTGCATCATTCATCAGTGAATCTTTTGCTACTTCTAAAAACGTTGAGAAAATTACAGAGGTAGACAGGCAGATAATAAGACAGGGAGATTTGGCCCAAGTAAAGCACCCTGTTTCTATGAAAACTGATGAGTCACAAATCGAGGGAGAGGAAAAAGCAGCTCAACGTGAAAGCTTTTTCCAGAAACATGTACAACGTTGCCCTCCTTCATTCATTCATGAACTTGAATCTCAAGAAGTAAATGAAGGAGACTGTTGCATGTTTGCTTGTTACTTTCAAGGATATCCACAACCCATAGTGACTTGGTATAACAATGATGTACCAATCCCACGTAAACAAAACTATATTATCCAAACTACTGATGGTCATTCAACACTAACTTTCTCTTCTGTTCTACCTCAAAATGAGGGTTCTGTGACATGTGTGCTATTTAACCAATATGGAACAGTAAAAACTTCAGGCATGATTAAAGTGAAGGCCAAACAGAGGTTTGCTGTCAAATCCCATAACATTTCTCAGGTCCCATCCTTCCAGGAGTACACTGAAGAGGAAGAGAAACTTCCATTAGCATTTGACCCAGTGAAAGAAGACAGCCAAACTTTTTGGCAGGAAGACAGATCAAATATCTCCATTTCAGAAGTTAACCCATCCAGTTCCACCACTGCAGACTTAGAATTACTTTCATTTCCTGCAGAAATTCACATAACAGCAGATACCCTTACTCCTGAACAAGAAGAATTCAGCGAAGTGTTCCAACCAGTTGAATTTGTACCTAAAGTAGCATCTCAAGATCAAGCTGCTTGGTCTCCCAAACACAAATTTACATTTTCAGTCGGTGAGGCACCAAAATTACTAGCAGAAATGCCCAAAATTATCAAATGTAGAGAAGGAGATTCAGTAGCACTTGAATGTTTAATATCTGGAAATCCTCAGCCTACAGTAACCTGGTATCAAAATGGCACAATCTTGAACCAGAGCCAGAGGTTTGAATTTGAGGAAGAAGGTGGTAGGTACAGGTTATATATCAATGAAGTAAGTTCTCAAGAGTCTGGAAGATATACTTGCATTGCTGAAAGCAACTCAAGAATAGTAGAAAGTGCTTCAGATCTCATAGTGGAGCCTGTTAATCTTAGTTCTTATAACCAGTTAGAAAATATTGGTGGTATTGAGATGAAACATTTCACAAACAGACAAAAACAAATGCAGGGAGAAATTGGAAAAGCACATTTTTATGACTATTCAATTGACTCCCTTACAAGCAAATCTAATGTGAAAGAATATTCAGTAAAGGAATATTTTCAGAGTCTTGAGACTGTTCAGCAGCTACGAGAGAAAGATAAGGAACATTGTGTATATTCCAGAGAAAAACCAGCTACATTTATGTACGGTGTGACAAAATCCATAATAATCCATGAGTCACCTCGAGTTGAAAACTCAAATTTCCAATGTCAGAGTAAAAGGAAGGACAGATCTGTAAGTGAACTAACAGAGTCAGAGAGAGATGAAGCCAGACCTTATCCTTTTGAAATGGAGAAGCAATTTGATAAACAAGAAGGAACAGAAAAGGAAAACATTTATGAAAATAGAGCAGCTGAAGATTTGTCAAATATCCAGTTTGAAAGGATGATTCAAAGTTATGTGGAGAAAGATTCATCCATTATGATATCTGAAGAGCCTTACAATGGAAAGAGAGGTTATGCAGGCAAAAACGTGAAGGAAAAAGGACGGGGGCAACCGTTGGAAAAAGTAGTCCATGAAGATGATGGTTTTAGAAGTGCCACAAGTGAAGTCTCTGATGTATGCTATGAAGGACCAGCAAGGACTCCATCTGAATCATTAGAGTCAGAGTCATATGGCCCTCTGGCGGGTGAAACAACAGAGGTGAGAACTTATGTAAAAGCTGAAGTTGATCCACATCACTTTGCAATGGATTTGAGACTTCTCTCTTCTCAAGTGGGGCAAGATTTTGCAGAGAAAGAGAAGGAACAAGGAAAAGAAAGCTTGTTAGAAAATCAGACACCAGCCTCTGAAAATTCTGAGCCTGATAGTTATATTAGATCAGGTCTAAAACAGTCTCACCCTCATGTAGAAGATGTGGAAGATGTCAGCCAAGAATTAGATAAGGTAGATCTCAAAGTAGTTGAAGACCAGAACCATGCCTCTGAAATTAATGAACCTGATTTAGGGAGCCTTGTATTTGATCTGAAACAAATATATTCCCATTTGGGAAACACAGGTAAGGAGATGGAAGAGAAAGTTTGTGAGCAACAGAAAGAAATACACTACAAGGATGAAATTCTTAATTCTGAAGCATTTAAACTGGACATCTGTGATATATCAGAAAATGTGCAAAATGCCACATCATTTACTGAACAAGAAATTCCATCTAGCCCCCAATTTTCTAGTGGGCATGTGATTGAGTTGGAAAAGAGCCATATTGATCAAGACGCATCATACCTGGAGAAAGAGGGTCCTTATCTTCAGGAGCATGATTTCAGTGTTTTGGAAACAGATTTTTCACTCAAGTCTAGGGCCAAAGAAACTCATCATGAAACACTTCCCTGGTTCCAAACCTTGGTACCTGAAATACCAGAAACTGGAGTTGAAAGCTTCATAGCAGACTTGAAAAAGGCTGCAAGTGAGGGAAGGCATTTAATTACATCTGAAACTGAAGAAAAAGAAGAGCACATCATGGTGCCTGGACCAACTTCATTTGAAGAGTTAGACACGAGAATGCAGAATTATGAAGGTGTCACTCCTGAAGAACAAAATAATAATCGAAATGAAACAGATACACACCACAGAAAGCTCTCTGTAAGTCAGTATTTCCCATTTCTAATAACAGAAGAACACTTAGATCAAGACAGACAAGCAGCAAAAAAAACAGGTGGTTTCAAAGAAGAAAAGTGTTATAGAGAAAATCAAATTGAAAAAGAAATGTTTTTACCCACTAATGAAACTTTTAATATTACGCAAAAAGAAACATGTCTTTCTGATAATGCTTCTAACCTCAATGAAGCGCAGAGTTCTCAAATAGAGAAATCAAAGACCTCCCTAGCAAAATATTTACTTTCCACTGGAAAGCAGACGCCTCCTGATACCAAAGACAGTAAGGCAGGACTTTTCCAAAATGAGTCAATTACTTCAATGGAGGTTGAAGATGTGACCTTCAACACTGTCTATGAATTTTACAACCAGCGGCAAGAATCACTGGCTCGTCCATTTTCTCCTGAATCAGATATGTCAATTGAGTTTGGAAGCACAAGCAGTGAAGAAATCTCTGAATTAGACCAGTTCTATACACCTCCATCATCAGTTGAACATTTTGAATCTCCTGTTTCACATGAGTTACATTTTACTTCTCTGGATACAATTGAAAAATATTCCACACCAGTAGGAGGAGAGGTAGCTGAAAGATATTCTACACCATCACAAGGTGAAGTAGCTGAAAGATACTCCACACCTTCGGGAGGAGAAAGTGCTGAGAGATATTCTACTCCTTCGGGAGGAGAAAGTGCTGAGAGATATTCTACTCCTTCAGGAGAAGAAGGTGCTGAGAGATATTCTACCCCTTCGGGAGGAGAAAGTACTGAGAGATATTCTACTCCTTCGGGAGGAGAAAGTGCTGAGAGATATTCTACTCCTTCAGGAGAAGAAACAATTGAAAGATATTCCACACCCTTAGGAGGACCGAAGCTTAATTTAAGTATAAGGAAGTTTCCATCAAAAATAGCTAGGGAGGACAGTACACCAAATGAGCTCTACCACACACCTACTGGAAAAAGGAGTCCAGCATCTGATCTATGGCGCTCAGAATCATTTGGTACACCGAATGAAGCAGTTGAACCAAAAGACAACGAAATGCCACCATCATTTATCTCACCTCTGACCAAAAGACGAATCTTTGAAAATACTACGTTAGGTTTCATTGTTGAAGTTGAGGGACTCCCGATTCCTGGTGTGAAATGGTATCGAAATAAATCATTACTAGAACCAGATGAAAGAGTCAAAATAGAAAGGGTAGGCAATGTGTGTTCCCTGGAAATTTGCAATGTTCAAAAAGCAGATGAGGGAGAATACATGTGCCATGCTGTGAATATCATAGGGGAAGCCAAAAGCTTTGCAAAAGTTGACATTTTGCCTCCAGACAGAAGAGCAGTGGCCCTGCCTCCTCCAGTAATACATCAGCATGTTATGGAGTTTGATTTGGAAAAAAATTCATCATCAAGGACACCTTCTCCTCAGGAAATTGTTCTAGAAGTTGAATTAGGGGAGAATGATGTTAAAGAATTTGAGAAGCAAGTGAAAATAGTCACAGTTCCAGAATTTACTTCTGATCACAAAAGCATGATTGTAAGTCTTGATGTTCTCCCCTTAAACTTAGTAGAATCAAACATGGCCTCTATGGGAAATGAAAACAGAGATTTAAAGATTGATTTAGAAGTATTTGAAATGCCTCCACGATTCACGAAGCCTATTTGTGATTATAAAATACCAGAGAACTCAGAAGCTGTATTCGAATGTTCAGTAATAGGCATTCCAACTCCAGTGATTAGATGGTATAAAGAATACACATATATTGAACCAGATAATGTTAAATATGTGGTTAGTGATGAGAAGGGAAATCATTCTCTTAAAATTCAGAGAGTTTGCCTTTTAGACAGTGCCACATATAGATGCAGAGCTGTGAATGATGTAGGTGAAGCTATATGCAGGGGCTCTCTCACCATAGGAAATTCTGAAATTGTTGCAACAACATCAAAAAAAAGCAAAGTAACTGTAAGTAGTTTTAAGGAGAAAGCAGTCCTGAAAAGCAAATATTCAGACAGGTTTTTTGAGTTTCATGTGGTAGAGGGACCTCCCAGATTTATCAAAGCTATTTCTGACTGTAGCTCACCTGTAGGTACAGCAGCTTACTTCCAATGTCTGGTTCGTGGTTCTCCCAAGCCCATGGTTAACTGGTACAAAGATGGAAAATTGGTTCAAGGAGATAGGTTCAGTTCTGAGGAAAGTGACACAGGTTTCCATAACCTCTTTATTACGAGTTTAATCCCAGCTGATGAAGGGGAGTATAGGTGTGTAGCCACAAACCAATTAGGAATGGCGGAAACCTGTGCCACTTTAACCTTAACTAAATATTGTTGAGCAGTCTGGAAGCGCTAACCACAAGGCCACTGTCTTTATCCCCTGTGTAATTACTACAGTCTTAGATGCTCTCATATTTTCAACATCTCTAGTCCTAGATGATGTTCCAGGTGTATCCATTTGTAAAGTCTATTTGAAAGCAGTACTTGTAATGCCCCCTTGATGTAAGCTCTGCATGTAAAGAAACCTTCTATTTTATTACGTGTAAATATTCTGGTCTCTAAGATGTTGAGCTGTCTTTTATGTATGTTAGTCTGTGAACAAATTTATTAAATGTCTCTTCGGTAATCTAGCTGTTTGTACTTCTAATTTACCTGTATTTGGAAATCAAGTACAGGAAAATGTGGACCCCTATCTAAATGTTGCATTCCTCCTTCATAATAACATGTCATTGGAACACATCCTTTTATAGTAAGTAAAAGACTTGCAAATAAAATGTGTGTTCGAAAGAAAAAGAGGTGAAATTGAGAATTATATCAGATGAGCAAGCAAAAAATCAGTAAAGGATTTTTAGCATCACCTCTCTCTTCTCTCTTTGTGTGTTATAACCCATATTTGGAATTGTTCTTTTGAATTCATGACCCTTATTAACTGTGACTTGAGGGTGACAACACCAAAAAGGCAAAATCATTTCTGGCTAATTGGTAGCCAATTCTGTCTCTCCACTCTTTAAAGTCTCCACTAAAATTTTTTTTCCCCAAAATCTGATTGTTGCACAAATATCTTCCAAACGATTCATTGTTTTCTTTATCACAGTTCAAAAGAACTATCTCAAGTGGACTTCTGTATTTGAACAGGATTCTACCAGCTATTTGCAGATAGGATTCCTGCCTGTAAATATGCACTGCTCCAAGATATGGGTAATAACATACATTCCAGTCTATTTACTAACACTACAAGACAATAAAATGTCTTAACTTTTTCACTGAATTTCACTTTTAAAATAACAAGAAATTGTTAATGGAATATGCTAAGCCTTTATTATAGATTGTACTTCTTTAAAAATGATTTTAATTGATCATTTTTAAATGACTATCTCTGAAATAATTATTACCTGAAGAAATCATTTGAATTTCTATCTAAACATAGTCTTACAAACTGTAATTACTGAGAAGCTCTGTTTTCTCATCTATACAGTGAGAGGGTTGGACTAGATAATCTCTAAGGTACCTGCCAACTCTAAGTATCTATGCTATGCAATGCTAGCATAAGACAAAAAGGAACTGAAAAATAGTTTTAGTTTTGTAGCATTGAGGAAATGAAATGGGATACAGTAATGGAAAATATGAATCTTAAGTAAACCTAACCATAAACTGTTGCTTTATTGTTGTCTGGTTATGTAAAAGTAAAGCTCTTTCATAATTATATATTACCCAGATTATTTGAACAGCTTCTGAATAGCATTCAATAAATATATTTTAGTATGATCATTTAAATTTTAACCTAAAATTACATATATATTCAATATCTCTTTCTTCTATATGAATCCCACATATTTCCTTTGTTTAATGTTTTTTACAATGGACTCTAGCACTTAAAAAACCACAAACTTTTAAAATCAAAAGTTATAAGTAATAGAAGCCATAATGAATAGAATAACCCAAACTAAGAGGATCAATGTTGGACACTGATATCCTCATAATATCTTTAAAATCTGCTTCCTTAAAAGAAAAGACTCAGTGCCTTGTCAATAATTAATGACATTCAAATAAATGCTTTAAAGTTTACACAGAATTTTATGTATGTTCAATGGTTCATTCTTTACTGGACCCACAAAGTATTTTCATTGTGAAGTGAAATGTTTTCTGATGTTAGAAAGAGTTCATTGTATCAAACCATGCTGAGTTCAACTGTGAGCTTAAAAGAAAAAAACTCTTGTTTCACTACCATTAGCCATAAAAAATTTGAATATGGAACACTCCTAATAATTCATTTGCATTTAATTTACTAACTGTTCATGATTAACATGTCATTTTCTGCTTTTCTAAATATTGAAAATGAGAAAGAACAGATAAAATTCTCTGATTCCACTTTGTGGTAAGTAGGAATAGTTTCATACTGTATATCCATATTCATTTCCTGTAGATGTACTTGGGGAATGTAATAGGAAAACCTTAGATAAGTCATAAATTGTAAATCAGATATGCCACTAAAATGGTCACCAAATGTATGTTCAATTGAAAGGCACACTTGGGACTCTGGTTAAAATAATCAACAAGTGGTTCTATTCCATATGCTGCCTATGACTTTGGCCAGTGTTCTTCTATTTAGTAAATACTAGAATCTTATCTCTTAAAGTAAGTATACTTCTGTACCTTCTTATATCACTAATGTAGTTCCACAGAAGGGAATTAAGCATAAGGCTAGTCTATCTTTTATGTGATTCAAGAGCAATTAGCTACTGAAGTAACAAAAGAATTGTACAGTACAAAATTGCCTTGTCTCTCACAGTGAATGATGGGGGCTACATTCAAAAGGGAATGCAGAATAATTAAATATAAATATTCTTTTGTTCTCTCAATCAGGGTACAGTAATTACTCCTATTTACCATTTTGTATTTGTATTTCAAATATTGCTGTATAGGTTTTCCTCACCCAATAAAATGCTTCTAAATAGTAACGTTGGGGGTTTTTTTCCTTGTTTTTTTTTTTCTCTTTAACTTTCTTCACTTACCCAGTAAAAAGGCTTGTTGGATTAATCTTGTGCCCATAATCATGGTTAAAATGACACAAACTTGTGTAGACTCCTTCAGGGATAAATTGCAAGGGGGCAAAGAGTGGGTCAAAAAGCATATACTTTTTTTATTTATCAGTCAAAATGTCATGTGAAAATATTTTCTCATATTATCACCTAGAAACATTCTCATTCATCATGAAGATATTTAAAAAAAAAAACACTGACTTCATTAGCAACTCAAAATAAAAACGCTTCCTGTGAACACTCAATTTTTAACGATTTTGATTTGGAATCATTTTGGTGGCAACATGCTTTGTTTTGGCAATAATGATTTGGACTTCATAATAATATCAAATGAAATTTCAAGTATTAAAAAGTTTTTTTAATGATCATAGGTCACAGATATCTAAACTTTTAGCAGGAGTTACAAGCAAGTATTCGAGACAATTAAGTTTTATATATATGAATGAAGAAAAGATGGTGTCCAACATTGGAATGAAAGTGAAACATTCAGTCAAAAACAAATTTATTCAGATGTTTAGCCAGAGTTATTTTGAAATTAGGATTGGATAGCTCAGACTTTTTCTGTAAGTTTGAAATTTTGTAGACTCTCAGTGAAAATCTGTTTTCAGCTTTATTGATATTGTCTTTCTATCTGTCCAAAATGACGATTTTTTTTTCCACCACAAGGGACACCCTTGTAGGCCAATATCCTCTCAATGCCCTGTGAAGCTAATCTCAATATGAAAGATTTATTGACTTGCAAAGATCTTTCCTCTTTACTTCAATTAGTATGCCATTTACTAAATGAAGATCTCTGTGACTCCAAGTAGATTTTTAAAAAGTTTTTAATATAAACATGGGAGAAATACTGTATTAATATCCTAGGTAAAAATAATAACACAGGCAAGAGCTAATTTTAGGAGACCTAGTCAATGCAATTGAGAGTTATTTATTCCATGGAGAACCCATCTTTATGAATACTATGCTATAATAAGGAGTCTGGAGAATAAAGCATACACTTTAATCCTGGCTCTGCCATTTCAGAATTTAAATTAAATAGTTTAGCTTTCTATTGTAACTACTTAAATATTTTAAATTGGTAAACTTTAGAAACTCTTCATTTATATGTACCATAGAAACATACAAAAGTATATTTAAAATTCATTAACTTTTAAATATTAGCAAAAAGGAATATCAGAAACTATGCCCCTGTAATGTCTTTCAGGATTTTATTTCATATAACTGAATTAAATGTAAAAAAAAAAAAACAAGCTTCTAAAATCTCAAAAGTCGCCTTGTAAGAATTCAATTAATACAAAAAAAACCCACAAATCGCTATCAGTTACTGCATGTTTTAATACTTTTACCTTTATTTGCCTAGATTTTTTTATATTTAATTTTATAGTGAAGCATCTTTTTAAAAAGTGATCATTTTCCTCCACACAGAGTATTCTAGTTCTATTCTATCTGCTGAGGAAGAAAGCCTCCAAACTTACAACATTAATCTTCAGTTGTCGGATAATGATAAAACACTTGAACTTGTCCCAGAATCTTCCATTTGTTCAAGTAAATTTGATTTGCAAAAGGAGGGGAGTGCCCCTGAATTCACCAAAAAAGTGTCTGATGTTGAAATAAACTTAGGGGATGTGACTAAACTTACTGTGACAGTCATTGGCATGCCAAAACCTAAAATTCAGTGGTTCTTCAATGGGATACAATTAACAACTTCTCCTGCCTACAAATTTGTATTTGATGGAAATGATTACAGTTTGATTATTATAGATACCACATTTGAGGATGAAGGAGATTATATGTGCATTGCCAACAATGAATATGGAAAGGCAATATGCAGTGCCCATTTAAAGGTAAAGTCAAAAGTGAAGGGCTACAAAGATGGTGAAACAGAACACACAGTGGAGAAATCTTTGGAACAGCTTGGAGGTCAAGGTCCCCCTTGGTTCATTAAGAAGTTGGAACCAGTTCAGTGCATTCAAGGGCTTCCTGCTGTCTTTGAGTACATAGTTTTTGGAGAACCAGCCCCTAAAATTCAGTGGTTCAAAGAAGACAAACAGCTTTCTACTAACATATATTTTACTATCATTCATAATCCAGATGGTTCGGGAACATTTATTGTAAATGATCCTCAAAGCCAAGACAGTGGTATGTATGTCTGTAAAGCCATTAATATATGGGGGGAATGCATATCTACTGCTGAACTTCTTGTACTTTCAGAAGACGTTGGTCTAGCTGGTTCACCCATGACAGCAAAGTCGACACAAGCAATTCCTGAAGATCTGCACCTTCCTGAAACAGATTTACCACCTAAGAATGACCTAGACATATCAACCTTAGAGGGAGAAGCTGAGTCACTTGTAAAGGACATCATTTTGAAAGCTGCTTTAATCACTGAAGAAAAGCAGCAATTTTCATATGAGCACACTGTGGATACGCATGCAGTAAACACTGATGTAACTTCAGAGACCCAAGAAGACAAGGAATTTTTTAATGTGGAGATTGTACAGGGGCAAATAGCACCATCAGATGACCAACCAGCCTTCCCCCAAAGCCTAGCTTTACTGCAGTCCATCATCACAGGATCCCAAAATAGCCCTTTTTCTGAAAGTAACAGCAAACTCCCCTCCACTGACCAATCAATGTGCATTCCACCTATCAAAGAAGCCCCTTCTATGCTGCAGCAGCAAAGTGGACCACCCAAAGACGATGATATAACTTTTCCAAAGCCTCCATCAAAAACTGTTTCATCATGCACTGACCAAATGTTTCAAGGTGTTGTGACAACAGAAGACAGTGCCGTGTTCACAGAAGAACAACTCAGAACTCTACCAACCAGCCCTGAAATGAGTTATATACAATCTACAAGTGAGCCCCAGCCTTGCGTGTATTCCAGCAATGTGACCGAAGAAATACCTTTCCCAAAAGAAAGTATGATCCCTGTGGCAGATCAGAAGATAGTGGCTGTCCAGGATCAAGAAACACAAGCTATTCTGCAGTTACCCACTGTAACTGAGAATCAGAGTCTAGATGAAGGGTCTATAGATAGTTTCAAGGGTATTGAAACTGCGGTCTCTGAGATGAGCCAGGAACCACAGTTTCTTTCAGAAAATGTTTGCACCAAAGAACATGATATCCTTGTAGTGAGTACAGATCAATTAGAAACTGTTGTTCAAGAGTTTGCAGCCAGAATTCAGGAAGGACAGTCCTTAAGACTTCCTCTGTCACTAGAGGAAAAGCAACTACTCACAGAAGAGCATGTAGGTGAGTGGTCAAAGTCAGAAACACAAATGACTGAGTCCAAAAAGCAACCCAAAGGAATACAGAGTGTGCATGAGGTTCGGGGAAGTAACATCCTTTCTAAGGAAAAGCAGTTTGCCCCTGTTGTTCCAGATCAGTACAGACCTGACATAACGACTCAACTCCGAAGGGCTCTACAAGCTGCTATTGCAAGTGAGCAGCCTAGCATCTTCTCTGAATGGCTCAGAAACATTGATAAGGTTGAAGTCAAGACCATAGCCCCCACCACAGAGCCTAAACAAGTAATGTGCACCTATCTCATAACCACTGTGACTTCTGCTACAGAAGAAATCACTGTTGTCATTGAAGGGGTTGACTTTCAGAAGACTAACTTGGAAATGGAATTTAAGGATGCTTTATGGTCTATCATCTCTGAGGAGAGAAACATACTAGTAGCAGACCAAACTGGCCCTTTATCGGTGACTACAGCAGGCTTACAGGAAGAAGCTGATTTTTCCTCAAATGCCCAACAAGTTGAGGTAACCACTGCACCAGAAGTAAGGCCCGACAACCTTGTTTCAATGGAAGAAGTAATTTCTTTCCTTGTGGAAAGTCAGGTGAAAGAAACAGAGACCACAGCAGTCACTAAAGAGGTGCCATTAGCTTCTGTCCCCACTGAAAAGCAAGATAATGAAATAAAATTCACAGAGGAAAAGGAAGAACTCTCTATTGATAACAGCATGGAAAATAACACGGCTACCACCCACAAGCCAAAAGAGAGTCCAACTAGAGAGGATTGTCCAGTTATACAAAAACATTTGGTAGACACTGTTGCAGAAGAAGGTGATATTGTATACTTCACGTTGCAAATTACCAATTCTAAACAGGTAAACTGGTATTTTGAGAGTAAACTGATTTCTCCAGATGAAAGATACAAGTGTTTACAAGATCATGATACATACACACTAGTGATTGATAAAGTGAACGAGGAGCTGCACCAAGGAGAATACAGCTGTGAGGCACTAAATGAAAGTGGAAAGACGTCAACTTCTGCAAAACTCACAATAATAAAGAGAGGTTGGATTCTGAAGACAAAATATCCACCACTAATATTCACTTGGTTGCAATGATTTAGAGCCATCACTGAGTGTCAACTTTTGTGCCATGGTAGATAATAGATGAAATAAGAGTATTCATGAAGTCACAGACCTAATCATGGTTTTAAATTTTCTTCCTTTCCCCTCATTCAGTGTTTTTTTCAGTAACTTGCTACCATTTTTGTTTCACCATTTGGTTTTGAAAACAAAAATGTACATTTTTACTGTTTTCTCTATTTATTTTAAATGTAGTGCCCCTTTAGCCTTTTTCCATAAAGAAATATTCTAAAATAGTCTTATGTAATGAGAAAGCAATCACAGTATATAAGGTACCAATTAGCAACCTCCTTATCAGTAATTTCAGCCCTGTTCCTTAAAAACCATGATTAGCTGTCCATGTGTACTTTTTAATTACATTTTCTTCCTTTCTTTTGGTTTTTGCTATATCATCTTTTAAAATATAATTTTCCTTCACATTTTGTTTTTCAGCGTTACAGCACAATGTGGTGCATAGAATTCATTGCATGCTATGCATGTTAGCTAGTGTTATCACATCCCAGTAATTATTGGGTTTTTCTAATTGACTGCAGAGTTCTCACCGAGTATGCCAAACACATTTTCCCCCATTGGCTTTCACTTAGAACATTTTTGTTTTTGTTTTTTCCTAGTCACCCTCTTGTGTTTCTTGCAATAGTTTCAGGGCATCACTCCATTAAAAGCCACAATATAGAGAAACAAAACTCACAAGACAAAATTTCCTAACAAAGTTATGTTTCCATTTCTAGCTGCCCCAGTCATCAAGAGGAGAATTGAACCCTTGGAGGTAGCTCTCGGGCACCTTGCTAAGTTCACTTGTGAGATCGAAAGCGCACCCAATGTTCGCTTCCAGTGGTTTAAAGGTGGCCGAGAAATCTACGAGAGTGAAAAGTGTTCAATAAGATCTGCACATTACTTGTCTACCCTGGAAATCCTGAGAACTCAGGTCGTTGACTGTGGAGAGTACAGCTGTAAGGCTTCTAATGAATATGGTAGTGTAAGCTGTACAGCAACCTTAACTGTAACAGGTAAATACAAAACATAAATGGGTGCATCAATCTAAATCTTTGCCAATATAATCAGTGAGAGAGAACAACAGTACTCTTTGTGATATGTTAATGAAAAAGCAATGCTCTGCACAAAGCACTTGTATAAACAGACCTATAAATAACCATGTATTTTCTACAGGTCCAGAAATTACTTCCATTAAAATTCAAGAACAAAAAATGAAGTTTGAAGAAGACAACTAGTTGTAGAAAAACTAATTGAAAATTTCCTATTTTAATTATTTTTCTGCAACTGACAGAAGAAAAATAAAAACCATTTTGCTTATAAACTATATAGTAAAGGGTAGAAAAACAACCCAAATGAATTCTAAAATAGACAGTATTCATTTTAGGAAGAGGTACCCTAAAGAGAAGTTAAAATGTGAAAAAATGACATCTGAAAAAATTCTTTCTAATTTTTAAAAGACCAGATCTATTTATTAAATAAAATGGTGTCTGAAGTACTCACTTGATAAAATAATTTGAAGTAAATTTGTCAACATCTTATCACTTATCTTTTTTAAAAAAATTTTTTTTATCAGGATCTCATTGCTTGGCTTGAAACAGTTTAGTCTCTATTAGTGTGAATAATGAATCTTCTGAAGTAGTTGCATTATTCAAATTTGAGCTGCATATTTCTTTTATATTAGAACCAATTACCGTGTTTTACATCATTATAAATTCAAATAACATAAGCTTGAATACATGTGACCACTTCACAGGATTCATTAGTTGCATTATGCTCATACCAGATTATATTTGGTAGAACTTTGTTCTATTAGACAATAATGAAGCTTTATTTTATTTAGTGTGTAAATGTGAAGTGAGAACAGTTTTTACATGGAGCTGGATTATGAATGACAAATGGAAGGAGACTCAAGAAATACCATTGTCATTTCTCACCATGTTTTTTTCTATGAATATTTTAATAATCAGTACTACCACACAACTTCCTCCACTCCCCCAACTTCCTTATAGGTTTCCAGCAGTAAAGTGTAATGAAGTCATTTCCCCGCCCCTCCAATTTGTCCATTACCCTAAAATGTGGGTAGGGGAGTTTATAAAGCCAATCAACCAATTGAATCCACTTGTTAGCAAAAGCAAATTAATAGATACATCTTACATTCTTCCAGAAAATACTGTGGAGGGGATTGAAAGTTGAGGTTAGAATTTGAGGTTTATACAGCTTCTTGATGGGGACCTTGTTTGTGAATCAAAAACCACCCCCCCAAAACTTGCCTGATTCTGTTCTTTGAGGAGTGGGCCAATGGACAAGACAGATAAAGAACATTTTTCTCAGATAGATAGATAGATAGATAGATAGATAGATAGATAGATAGATAGATAGATAGATAGATAGATAGATAAAAACAAACACTACTCTATTAACCTTGCTCTTCATCACCCCTCTTCTCTCCAGGAAATGTGCTTAGAGATGCTCAGAACTCTCAGAAAACCAAGCCTAGAATCTTTCCTTTGGGATCAGAATCCTTAGTTTATTATTTATTACAACATAATCATGAAGTTCTCTAATCAGAATCAGTTCAACACAAAACATAACTAGAACAATGACATCTAAAATCTCCTGTAAGACTAGCCTAATATGTTAGGATAAAGGAGAACAGAGTGGAATGGTGGGGTTGGCAATGGAAAGGATGTTCTCTACTGCCTGGAGACTTATTTCATGTGGCGGGGGGTGGGGAGGGAAGGGGAATTGGAAACATGCTACCAAATATTTCCATAGTCTTGAAATAGCTCAGTAGACCATTTGGAAGCTCAGTCATTTAGGTGTTTGGTGGAAGGGTTCATGGGAGGAAGAGGGATGAGGAGTTTGGGAACCTCCTCCTTGCATAGTATCCTTGCCTGCCATGATCCATAATATTCCTTTCTCTTTGGAAATGTTACCTGCTACTTAAGCTCTGGAATTCTGATGCTCTTTTTTCTTTTTAGTACACTTTCTTTGAACAACATGAAATAAAAATTGGCTAGATACTTCAGAACCATCTACCATTAATAATGAGATATCTTTAGGATTTGGACTAATATTATGGCATAAGTCAGCATTTGGAGGCTGTTATAATCTATACGTTTACATTGACTTTCTGTTGTGAAGAATGCTATCATTTCTTTTCTTTGGTAGTCCCTATGGTCTTGGTGTTTCATTGTTCTCTTTTTAAGTAATGACTGTCTTAAGACATAAATCATTTTTTTCTTTCTTGAAATGTAGAGAGACAAGATCATGAATGCAAATTGAATATAATGATTTTTATAATTTCTTCTTACAGAGGCATTTCCTCCAACCTTTCTATCCAGACCTAAGTCAGTTACAACTTTTGTTGGGAAGGCAACCAAATTCATTTGTACAGTGTCAGGAACCCCTGTGATTGACACCATTTGGCAGAAAGATGGTATTGCCCTTTCACCTTCACCTAAATGCAAGATTTCAGATGCAGACAACAAACACATTTTAGAGCTTTCAAATCTTACTGCACAAGACAGAGGAGTCTACTCTTGCAAGGCCTCTAACAAGTTTGGGGCAGACATCTGCCAAGCAGAGCTGATCATAATTGATAAGCCACATTTCATTAAAGAATTAGAATCTGTACAATCTGCCGTCAATAAGAAGGTACATCTTGAATGCCAAGTGGATGAAGATCGAAAGGTGACAATAACGTGGAGTAAAGATGGGCAAAAAATCCCTGCTGGAAAAGATTTTAAGATCTATTTTGAGGATAAAATAGCATCCCTTGAGATTCCTCTGGCCAAACTAAAGGATTCAGGGAATTATGTCTGCACAGCCTCCAATGAGGCTGGAAGCAGCTCCTCTTCTGCCACTGTCTCTATCCGAGGTAAGCCTTGGTTCTCCCCGACTATGTTTATGTCATGCCATTGTCAGAAATATAATAGACAGTTGTTAGTCGAATCCGGGGTAGGGAATCTATATATAATAAGCTCAGCTATTAAATAATTTCATTCTTCACAAATGCTTTGGGAAATCTTCCCCTCTCTCTCCCTTCCCCCCACCTTGATGCATTTTTTTTTCTTTTGAGTCTCTATAATTATTTTCCTTCCAAAAAGTCATCACTTTAAACATTTTTTAATGTTTGTTGTGTATGTGTGTGTGTGTATACCTGTGTTAAACCTCTTCATTTTAAAAAGTGGTCTTTAGTTAACAGTAATTTTGTACTGGGAAACTGAGAAAAGAGTCTAGTATTGACTGAACATGGCTGGGTGGAGACAACACAACTTTGATCGCATTCATGTCTCTTCTGTCCTTTTGTACTATTTTTGTCTCTTTTCCCTTTGTGAATTTTATGTTTCAGGGTTTTTTCTTTTCTTTTTTTTTTTGTAATCTTCCTTTAGAACCACCATCCTTTGTGAAGAAGGTAGATCCATCTTATTTAATGCTCCCAGGTGAATCAGCACGTCTCCACTGCAAACTCAAAGGTTCTCCTGTGATCCAGGTCACCTGGTTTAAAAACAACAAAGAACTTAGTGAAAGTAATACAGTCCGAATGTCTTTTGCCAACTCTGAGGCTGTGCTCGATATCACTAATGTGAAAGTGGAGGACAGTGGAAGCTACTCGTGTGAAGCAGTTAATGATGTTGGCAGCGATAGCTGCAGTACTGAGATAATTATCAAAGGTTTGTTTTCACAGTTACTGCCTGTCATCATTCAGAGTAATACATTTCTTTATCCATTGCTTGGAACTAATTCTCTATTGGTGATTTAATGCTTTTGTAGAACCCCCTTCTTTCATCAAAACTCTTGAGCCGGCAGAGATAGTGAGAGGAACCAATGCTCTTCTTCAGTGTGAAATCTCGGGCACTGGACCCTTTGAAATTAGCTGGTTTAAAGAAAAGAAACAAATTCGAAGTAGTAAGAAATACAGGCTGCTTTCTCAGAAGTCTCTTGTGTCTTTGGAGATATTTTCATTTAATAGTGCAGATGTCGGCGAATACGAGTGTGTGGTAGCTAATGAGGTTGGGAAGTGTGGCTGCAGTGCGACATTCATCCTAAAAGGTTAGTGATTGAAAACTAATATCTTTTAAAGCCGTCGACAAAGTACCTTTCTTATTCAGATCAAACTAGTGTGTTCTCTTCTAATATTTTCTTAAAACTGCATTTTATCTTTGGTTTTGCACCCTCTTGGGAACAAATTCAACAACTCCATTCAGTGGTCCAGACAGTAGCATAAAATCCTTATTCCTGATAACAAAGGAGAGACACACAATAAGTCATTTATCATCCATCCTTACAAAAGCCAAAGTTCTTATATCTACTTTTCTCCTATCCCTAGAATTAAATTGTAATTCTTCTTAAAACATTTATCAGTTCTTCTGGGTAATTGATGGTGTAGTATGGCATAGCGTTTGGGCCAAATAAACCCAACCTAGATAAGTCACCTAAAATATATACAGGGTGTATATTGAAATGTACAGTTACAGAAGAGTTTTGGTTTTTAAAAAGTGTTTTCTTTTTCTTCTTTAAACTAGAACCACCAACTTTTGTAAAGAAAGTAGACGATTTTACTGCCCTAGCAGGGCAAACAGTTACTTTGCAAGCAGCTGTAAGGGGTTCAGAACCTATTTCAGTCACCTGGATGAAAGGACAAGACATCATTAAAGAAGACGATAAAATCAAAATGAGCTTTTCTAATGGTGTTGCACTTTTGCTAATCCCTGACGTCCAGATTAGTTTTAGTGGCAAATATACTTGCCTAGCTGAGAATGAAGCTGGAAGTCAAACATCTGTCGGGGAATTAATGGTTAAAGGTCAGTGCAGGAATGTTTTTCACTTTGCATTTTCATTTATATTTAAAGTGACGTCTTAATGCTCTTTTCTAAATCACAATTCTTTAATGCCACCATAGAACCAGCCAAGATTATAGAGAGAGCAGAACTGATTCAGGTGACTGCCGGAGACCCAGCAACCCTGGAGTACATTGTTTCAGGCACTCCAGAACTTAAGCCCAAATGGTATAAAGATGGAAAACCGATGGTTTCCAGTAAAAAATACAGATTCAGTTTTAAGAACAATATTGCCCAGCTCAAGTTTTACTCCGCTGAACTACACGATAGTGGTCAATACACATTTGAGATTTCAAATGAAGTTGGAAGCAGTTCCTGTGAGACAACTTTTACTGTACTGGGTTAGTATTTTTAAAGACACTTTACATATCTCATTTTTTAACACAATGAATAGAAAGGGGGAAAAACAATTTATCCACTTTCCGTTTTGATTTTTCTCTTTTGTTGTGCCATGCACAGATCGCGACATTGCTCCATTCTTTACCAAACCCTTACGCAACACAGACAGTGTGGTCAGTGGTGACTGTCGCCTGGACTGCAAAATTGCCGGCTCCCTTCCAATGAGGGTATCCTGGTTTAAGGATGGCAAAGAAATCACTTCATCAGACAGATACAGAATAGCGTTTGTGGAAGGCACAGCCTCCTTGGAGATAAGCAGAGTAGACATGAGTGACGCAGGAAACTTCACATGTCGTGCCACAAATTCTGTTGGAAGCAAAGACACCAGTGGTGCTTTAATTGTCCAAGGTTGGAAGAAACACATTCCTTTTACTTCTTACTGCGCAGTATGCCATAATTAAGCCTTCTTCACTTCTAGACCTTGCCTCTTAACTCACCAAAATTGTTTCTTATAACTTTTCTTCAGAACCTCCCAGCTTTGTCATTAAACCTGGGTCAAGGGACTTACTACCTGGATCCACCGTCTGTCTGAAGAGTACTTTTAAAGGATCAACTCCACTCACCATCAGATGGTTTAAAGGGGACAAGGAATTGGTTTCTGGTGGCAGCTGCTATATTACCAAAGAATCTTTAGAGAGTTCCCTGGAACTATATACAGTAAAAACATCAGACTCGGGCAAATACACCTGCAAAGTCAGCAATGTGGCTGGAGCAGTGGAATGCAGTGCAAACTTGTTTGTGAAAGGTTTGCCTTATTTTCTTGATCTCTTTGTGCTGCTATTTTGCAGTGTCTTTACCTCTTTTTTTCTCTTCTTAATAACTTTCTCTGTTCCACAGAACCTGCTACCTTTGTGGAAAAGCTAGAGCCCTCACAACTCTTGAAAACGGGAGACTCAACTCAGTTAGCCTGCAAGGTCGCGGGTACCCCTCCTATTAAAATAGCCTGGTTTGTCAATGACAGAGAAATTAAGGAGAGCAGTAAACACAAAATGTCTTTTGTGGACTCTGTTGCCATCCTCAGAATTACAGATATTGCCATTGAAGACAGTGGAGAATACATGTGTGAAGCTCAAAATGAAGCAGGAAGTGACCACTGCAGTAGTATTATTATAGTGAAAGGTGTGTGTTTGTTCATCTGCCTCGGGGGTAACCAAGGGCCTGAAGCAAACATCCCACACCTTTATTAACCAAAAACAATCTTCTTTTGTGCTATAGAATCACCTTACTTTAGCAAGAAGTTCCAGCCAATTGAAGTTCTGAGAGAATATGATGTGATGCTTTTGGCTGAGGTAGCAGGCACTCCTCCCTTTGAGATTACTTGGTTCAAAGACAACACAACTCTTCGAAGTGGTAGAAAGTACAAAACATTCATTCAGGATCGGTTGGTTAGCCTTCAGGTTCTCAAGTTTGATGTGCCTGATGCTGGTGAATACCAGTGTAGGGTGACCAACGAGGTGGGCAGCAGCACTTGCAGCGCTAAAGTCACTTTAAAAGGTTAGTGTCTCCTAGAAATATCGACATGCCTTAATTGGGTGCCAGTTCTATGTTTTTACAAGTGTTGCTTCTGAACTGGTTCTCATGAAGCATTTATTTTTCGATAGAACCTCCAGTATTTGTCAAGAAGATCGAGAGTACAAGTTCCCTGCAGGGTGGCACCGCAGCATTCCAGGGCACTCTTAAAGGCTCTTTGCCAATCACTGTGACTTGGTTAAAAGATAATGATGAGATCACCGAAGATGACAATATAAGAATGACATTTGAGAATAATGTAGCCAGTCTGTATATCAGTGGCATTGAAGTAAAGCATGATGGGAAATATTTCTGTGAAGCCAAAAATGATGCAGGCATACAAAGATGTTCTGCTTTGCTCTCAGTAAAAGGTTAGTTCAGCACAAGGATCTCCCTGATCCTTCAAAAGATATTGATCTGAAAGCCTCTCTCCATTAAACATGCATAAATCCATGTCTTATCCTTGTGTTTGCTACAGAACCAGCAACGATCACAGATGAGGCTGTGTCTATAGATGTTACCCAAGGTGACCCAGCAACCTTACAGGTTAAATTTTCAGGAACTAAAGAGATAACAGCCAAATGGTTCAAAGATGGAAAAGAACTGACTTTGGGCCCCAAATATAAAATCAGTGTCACTGACACAGTCTCCATACTGAAGATTATATCCACAGAAAAGCAAGACAGTGGAGAATACACCTTTGAGGTTCAAAATGACGTTGGGAGGAGTAGCTGCAAAGCTAGCATAAATGTCTTAGGTTTGTATTCCTCTTGGAGGTAGTAGAGAGTGGTATTGACATTTGCCCACTACTTTATCTTTCACAACTCCCAAAGGTTTCTGTCCTAATGCTTCTTTTTTTCTTTTCTTTTTTTTTTGCCTTTTTATTGGACAGATCTAATCATACCTCCCTCGTTCACCAAAAAGCTAAAGAAAATGGATAGCATTAAAGGTTCTTTCATTGACTTAGAATGTATAGTAGCTGGGTCACACCCTATAAGCATCCAGTGGTTCAAAGATGACCAAGAGATACTTGCTAGTGAAAAATACAAATTTTCTTTCCATGACAACACTGCATTTTTGGAAATTAGCCAACTGGAAGGTGCAGACAGCGGCACATATATTTGTGCTGCCACGAATAAAGCAGGCCATAACCAGTGCTCTGGATATCTAACAGTCAAAGGTTTGGAGCTTTTGTTTTTCATTTAATAAGAAAGACACGTGATGTCTAATTTCTTAAGTTTCATATACACTTCTCAATTCTAAAACAAATCTTCCTGCTCTTCTCCTCTCTTATTCCTCCTCCTTTTTTTACACCTCCTTAGAGCCCCCTTACTTTGTGGAAAAGCCACAGTCCCAAGATGTGGCCCCCAGCTCTCGAGTTCAGATGAAAGCTCTTGTAGGTGGCACGGCACCCTTGACTATAAAGTGGTTTAAAGATAATAAAGAATTGCACTCTGGAGCAGCTCGTTCTGTCTGGAAAGATGATACTTCAACTATCCTAGAACTCTTTTCAGTCAAAAGTGTGGATTCTGGAACCTACATTTGCCAGCTAAGCAATGATGTTGGCACAGTCACTTGTAAAACGACTCTTTTTGTAAAAGGTCTGGATCTTTGTATCTCCTTTCTTGATTTTTTCAGGGCCAGGGGTTTGGAAGGGGTTGGGATTGTGGTGGTAATGATTCCTGGGTGGGATTATTCCTGTCTTGGTAGTGGGTGGGGCTTGCGGGGGTGTTGATTTAATAAAAACAATCTTGCTGGTACTTTTTTTTAACCTTATAGAACATAAAACTTATCACCTTTTGTCCATGTGTAGAACTTCCTCAGTTTATTAAGAAGCCAAGTCCTGTGTTAGTTTTGCGGAAAGGACAGTCAACCACTTTCGAATGCCAAATAACAGGCACCCCAGAGATTAAAGTCACCTGGTACTTGGATGGGAATGAAATAGCAGCTGTGGACAAGTATGGCATCTCCTTCATTGATGGCTTAGCCACTTTCCAGATTTCAGGGGCTAGGATAGAAGACAGTGGAACCTATGTCTGTGAGGCCCGGAATGATGCTGGCACTTCAAGTTGTAGCATTGAGTTGAAAGTGAAAGGTCTGTGGTTCGAATCTTCTGCCCCCACTTGACTTTGTAGTCCTCTGGGTTTTAGTCTTTCCTTTGAGTAAGCTAGATCTTGTCTTCCTTCTGAATTTTTAGAACCTCCCACATTTGTAAGGGAGCTGAAACCTGTGGAAGTAGTCAAAGACAGAGATGTGGAGCTTGAGTGTGAAGTCAAGGGCACTGCTCCATTTGAAGTTACCTGGCTCAAGAATAACAAGGAAATTCGAAGCAGCAAAAAATATACACTGACTGACCGAGTATCCGTATTTAATCTCCATATAACCAAGTGTGACCCTTCAGATACCGGTGAATATCAGTGCATTGTATCCAACGCAGGGGGAAGCTGCTCTTGCAGTACCAGAGTCAGTCTGAAAGGTCAGTGACAGAAAACAAGCAGGATGCCTGCCCCATCTTCCATCCTATAATACACTTGAATGACTATTTATGCCAACAAGTCAAATAATCTTCCTTCTTCCCATACTGTCTTATTTAATAACAGAACCACCTTCATTCACAAAGAAGATAGAAAATGTGATGACAGTTTTGAAAAGCTCAGCCGTTTTCCAGGGCACAGTGGCAGGTTCTCCCCCTCTCTCTGTGGTGTGGCTAAAAGATGATCAGATTATTGATGAAGATGATAATATGCATATTTCATTCGTGAACAATGTGGCTACCCTACAGATAAGAATGGTGGATAATGGTCACAGTGGCAGATACACCTGTCAAGCAAAGAATGAGTCAGGAGCTGAAAAGTGTTATGCTTTCCTCTTAGTACAAGGTTTGTGAGCCATTCTCTTTAAATATTATTCTATAGAGGAACATCTTTTAATAGGCTCACATTATCTTTGTTGGGGAAAAAAATTGTGTTTAATCATGCTTTCATTTTACCACAGAACCAGCACAAATAATAGAGAAAGCTAAATCAGTTGATGCAACTGAAAAAGACCCAGTGACTCTTGAATGCGTTGTGGCTGGAACCCCTGAACTCCGAGTGAAATGGCTTAAAGATGGTAGACCCATTGTGCCCAGTAGATACTTTGCAATGAGTTTTGAAAACAATATTGCCAGTTTCAGGATTCAGTCTGTAATGAAGCAGGACAGTGGTCAGTATACTTTCAAGGTTGAAAATGACTTTGGAAGCAGTAGCTGTGATGCTTACTTAAGAGTTCTAGGTTTGTATTCTCATTTCAACTTGCTCGTTCAATTTCTGTAAAGCTCTTTACAAAAGTAAAGCAGTATGTTAATGGGTATTTTGGGGGGGCGTTTCTCTTGGGCAGATGAGACAATTCCTCCATCATTCACCAAAAAACTTACCAAAATGGATAAAGTTCTGGGCTCCTCTATTCAAATGGAGTGTAAAGTTTCAGGCTCACTCCCACTTACTGCCCAGTGGTATAAGGATGGAAAGGAAATATCAGCCAGTGCAAAATACAGACTTGTGTGCCATGAGAACACTGTGGCATTGGAGGTTAATAATCTTGAATTAGAAGACACTGCAAATTACACATGCAAAGTTGCAAATGTCGCTGGAGATGCTGCATGTAGTGGAATCTTAACCGTGAAAGGTTTGCAAACTCTTTACTTCTTCTCGATCTTATTTATGAATAATTTAAAGACAGATCATTCTTATTCTTTTGTCTTTAAAGCTAAAAATCAGGCTTAGAAGTTGTTTCTTTACATGTCTTTCACTTAACTAAGAAAGTTTTAATATTTTGAACATTGCTTTTTTTACATGATTTTCTTACTAAAATTGTGCAGATACTTACACAGGTAGAAGTTTAATTCAACCTCTTTTTTTCTTTAAAAACTATAGAGCCACCAAGCTTCCTAGTGAAGCCTGAAAGACAACAAGCTGTGCCAGATTCAACAGTGGAATTTAAGGCAGTCCTAAGAGGAACACCACCATTTAAAATAAAGTGGTTTAAAGATGAGGTTGAACTTGAATCCGGACCTAAATGCTTTATTGGGCTGGAAGGGTCAACAAGTTTCTTAAATCTCTACTCTGTGGATGTTTCAAAGGCTGGACATTACACTTGCCAAGTTACCAACGATGTTGGTAGCGACTCTTGTACCACAATGTTGTTTGTAACAGGTGTGCAGACCTGATTGTTTTATGTTTCTGTCTCTCTGTGTCTCTTGTTCTTTCCATACTCGGCTGTCAAGCATCTTTCTAATTACTACTTTCAATGAGCTTCCAAATTTTGAGATAGTATGAATATTAATTTTTAAGTTAATATTGTTCCTTCTAATCTCTTCCCGTTGTACTGTTCAGTGAAAAGCATGTGATTCCCCCTTTCTAATCCTTTTCATTCACTTTAACCTCTTTTTTTCTTGGCTTCATAGAACCACCAAAGTTTGTTAAGAAATTAGAAGCAATCAGAATAGTGAAAGCGGGAGACTCAACACGACTCGAGTGCAAATTGAGCGGATCTCCTGAAATAAGAGTCAGATGGTACAAAAATGACCATGAATTGTCAGCCAGTGAAAAATACACAATGTCCTTCATTGAGTCAGTGGCCGTGATACAGATGAACAACCTTGGCACCGAGGACAGTGGTGATTTCATATGTGAAGCTCACAATCCTGCTGGTAGCACAAGCTGTAGCACAAAGGTCATAGTCAAAGGTTAGCGATCTCTTTCTCTTGTTAACTAGAGCACAGTATCTTGCTTACAGTGAGTGAGGTGGTTCATTCTTTTCTTGTTGCCAAGTTCCATTTTCATTTTTTTTCTTTGGATAGATGTAAGCTGATTTTTGGGCTCATTGAGCCCTTCACAAATGTTTTTTAGATATATTTCTTGGGAACCTGTTAGGGCTTCATATTTTCAGAATGATGTTGTTCTGGCTCATTTTAAAAGACTTTCAAGAGTTGTTACTATTATGACTTAATCTCTGAACATATAATGAACAGTTTTTCAATTATTTGGGAAGTGATTTTAATATCCAAGGCATCCTCTTTGTCCTATTAGTTTTGCACTTGGTCTAACTTGTTTTCTAAAGATGTACAAAATGACAGAGCTGCCACTTTGACAAGAAGGAATATTTGTCCTCCAGAAAAAATATAAAGATGTCCTGTCAACACCATCACCACTGTCATCATTACTATCATCAGTGACAAACATTATTAAGTATCATGGATCATAATATCATTTCTTAAAATGTGATTTTTTATTCATCTGCCTGAAGTAACAGGGAGGGGCTCCTGAAAATCCCTAAAACAATGTCCATTTACTTTCTTATTCCTGACAATATTAACTGTTCAAGTCGATAGAGTAGTGGATAGAGAACTGGCTTTAAAACCAAGATTTGGCTTCTGAGACACACTGGCAGTATAAAACAGGATGAGTCATCTAATCTGTCAATGCTCTAACCTAAGGCTCCTATATGGGCCCATACTACTCCCAAATGCATCCAGAGCCAGACTAAAATCTAATCTGGAAATATTTAACAAAATATGTAAAAATACAATAAAATATAGATGATAAGAGCCTATGGCTTTCTGACTCAATATGAGGCCTGCAGAAATCCTTAAATATAGTTTAGGGTCCTCCTTTTATATTTAGTTTGACACTGCTGCTCTAAGCAGCTTTCAAAGCCTATATAAATTGCAGAGAATGGGGTTGAAACACATTAACTCTGCCAATAAAAGTGCAAGGGTAGCCCCTACCCCTGTTTGTTGTTAGTATTAATTAACAGTAGCAGTAACAGTGATAATATTGCTGATGGAATTTTAAAAGCTATATGTAGTTCATTAATTAGTAAATTAGTAATAATAAACTACATGCACTTTATTTAATAAATCGCGAAATTGATGAGTGAATTGCTAGTCTCTCTTTATAAAATTAGAAATTTGGGGTGACTAGGTGGCACAGTAAATAGAGCACTGGTTCTGAAGTCAGAAGGACCTGAGTTCAAATCCGGCCTCAGATGCTTAACACTTACTAGCCATGTGAACTTGGGCAAGTCACTTAACCCCAAATGCCCTGCCCTCCCTACTCCAAAAAGCAGGGGGAAAAAATCCAAAAATTTAAAATTAGAAATTTGAGGTCAGAGACACAGACAACATAATTCTGAAAATATGACTCCCAACTTACCCTCAGCAGAGAACACAGTATCCCATGCTATTTCTACTACTGAGTATCAACAAGCATAATTCCTTTTTTTTTTCTCACCATTTTCACATTTTGTTGCTGTTGTTGTTTTAATCTGACAGAAATGAGCAGAGTTAAGCTCACAGGGACTCAGGAGCCCTGGGTTCTGGTCTTAGGTCTGTCACTAATGACCCCTGTGGTAACTTTGAGCCTATCACTCTATCTATAAAAAGGAAAGGATCAGTCTAGAAAACTTCAAAGATACTTTCCACCTCTAACATTCAATGATTCTTTGAAATTCAATAAACTAAGGTCATGGGAAATTCTTTTTTTTTACAGAACCACCTGTTTTTAGCAGCAGCCCCCCTCTTGTAGACACCCTTAAGGGTGCTGAAGTTAGTCTTGAATGTGAACTTTCTGGAACACCGCCGTTCGAGGTGGTTTGGTATAAAGATAAGAGACAACTCCGAAGTAGCAAAAAATACAAGATCGCATCTAAAAATTTCCATGCAAGCATTCATATCTTAAATGTCGAAACATCAGACATTGGTGAATATCACTGCAAAGCACAAAACGAGGTGGGAAGTGATACGTGCATTTGTACTGTGAAGTTAAAAGGTAAGCATGTTTGTATCGCTGAGGTCAGTAATACACAAAATGTCTATTCTTTATTCTCTTACTTTCCCTGCTCTCCCCAACCTAAAAAAAATAAAGAAAAAACAAACTATATTTCTATCTTTTGACAACTCTTGTTCATCTTTCCTTGTTCAGAACCACCTAGATTTGTCACAAAACTTAACAGTCTCACTGTTGTGGTTGGTGAACCTGCTGAGTTACAAGCAACCATTGAGGGTGTCCAGCCAATTTATGTTGAATGGCTTAAAGACAAAGAAGTGATTCGAGAAAGTGAAAATACCAGGATCACATACGTGGAAAATGTTGCAACTCTACAGTTTGCAAAAACAGAACCAGCCCATGCTGGGAAGTACATCTGTCAGATCAGAAATGATGGTGGAATGAGGGAGAACCTGGCCACACTTACTGTTTTAGGTTGGTAAAAGTAATTTCTTGATAGAAAGGAGATATTGAAACCTGGGATGAATTACTGCAAGATACTCACAAAAAATCATCTTCCCAAAAATCTTCAAAGATTAGGTAGCTCTGTCTCTTTGGAAGGGTTTTAAGTCAATGGGTTAGAAGCTTTCAAGGTCTTCCAAACCCTAGACTCCCATCAACACTTGTTTTGTCAATAGCCCCTATTTGTGTGTGTGCTTTTATGTATTATGTATATATTTCATTATGAAATATATATGTGTGTTACATATTATTTCATTGTATCTTTCTTTATAAGGTAGAGCACAGGAGATTTATTGTCATATTTCATTCCTTTTGCTAAAGCAAAAACGATTTTAAATTAGGTAAATATTGGAAGTAAAGTCAGTGTTGGAAATTCTAGACATTACTGTCTGTCCAAAAACTAAAGAATATAGAACCAGGAATCCAGGGCCAAATGAGAAGAGAAAAAATTGACTCTTTCATTTTATGAAGTCACCTTTTTTTTACTTAAGAATTGTACAAACACAATGTAGAAAAAATGGTCTTCCGTTGAAAATTTGGCAACATTGGTTAGACAGAACAAAAAAATCCTAAGCATTTCAAGAGACTGGTTGCTATAACTATCTCTATCCATAAATATAGCTTTTTCCACATTGCACATTTCTTACAGTTCAAAATAATTCATAATAGCAAATGCCCCCTGCTCAGAAAATGCTTCAGAGAAAATCAATAGAGTTATGTACAACAATCCAAATGGTTTTAAGACAGACATAGATTTCATCTATAATTGTTACTTACTAATACATAGATTTCATCTATAATTGCCATCTACTAATGCATTTAGCTTAGTAACAATGTTGTCTAGTTTTATTAGTAAGAATGAGTTGGTTCATTTAAAAAAAAGAATTTTTAAATGACATCATGCTATTTTTAAAGAAGGCTAATCTATAATTTTAAAGGTCATTATAAAATTTTATAATAAAATATGCTAAAATGTAATAATGTATGACAAATGGAGTATAACATTTCATTTCAGAACCTGCAGTCATTGTAGAGAAGGCAGGATCAATGATGGTGACTGTAGGAGAAACTTGTACCTTGGAATGCAAGGTGGCTGGCACCCCTGAACTCTCAGTTGAATGGTATAAAGATGGAAAGTTGCTGACCAGCAGCCAAAAACACAAATTTAGCTTCTTAAACAAAGTGTCTACCCTAAAGATTCTTTCTGTAGAAAAGCAGGATACTGGAACATACACTTTCCAGGTTCAAAATAATGTTGGAAAAAGCAGCTGCACAGCTATGGTTGAGGTTTCAGGTCAGTTAAGTTCTCCTTCTTCTAAATGCTTCCCTGAATTTTCTTTTACAAACATCTGTCCGGTTTAAATTGCTATGAGTGTCTTGCATTTTCTTACACAGACCGGATCGTTGCACCCTCTTTTATAAGAAGACTGAAAGACACTAATGGGATATTGGGCTCTTCTTGTATCTTGGAGTGCAAAGTGTCTGGATCTCCACCTATTTCTGTTGCCTGGTTTCAAGAACAAAATAAGATCATTAGTGGAGCAAAATACCAAACAACATTTTCAGATAATGTCTGCACTTTGCAGCTGAATTCATTGGACTCATCTGATACGGGCAATTATACATGTGTAGCTGCTAATGTAGCTGGATCTGATGAATGCAGGGCAGTATTAACTATCCAAGGTCAGTGTTGGATGGCGACATTATTTCAAAATATATGCCTTCATCTTCTGTGCTCTAAGTTTCTTTGTCAGAAAATCTCTTTCTTTTCATATTAAATATGCAATTGTATTTAGTGATAATCTTATTTCAGGATTAATCATTGTGACACTCTATATGGAGCTTTTAATTTATTCCCTAATCTTTTCCATGTTTATTTAGAACCACCCTCTTTTGTGAAGGAACCTGAGCCCTTGGAAGTTCTACCAGGCAAAAATGTGACTTTCACAAGTGTAATTAGAGGAACACCTCCTTTCAAGGTGGGCTGGTTCAGAGGTGCTAGAGAACTAGTGAAAGGAGACTCCTGCAATATCTATTTTGAGGACACAGTGGCAGAAATGGAATTGTTTAATGTTGACACATCCCAGAGTGGGGAGTATACTTGTGTGGTTTCTAACGATGCCGGCAAAGCCTCTTGTACAACTCACCTCTTTGTAAAAGGTTTGCTTAAACTTCTTTGCTCTTTCCATTTGGCAAATGCCAGAAACTTTAATTCATCTTTCTAGATCAGTGTTCTGGAATTTTGACCATGATCATTTTGTTACTCACTAGAACCTGCTGTATTTGTGAAGAAATTAAGTGATCATTGGGTAGAACCCGGAAAGTCCATCATCCTGGAGGGCACATACACCGGGACTCTGCCTATTTCAGTAACCTGGAAAAAGAATGGCATTCAAATAACTCAGTCGGAAAAATGCAGCATTGTCACAACTGAAAAATCTTGCATCTTAGAAATTGTCAACAGTACTAAAAATGATGCTGGGCAGTACACATGTGAAGTGGTGAATGAGGCTGGAAGGGATATTTGTGAAGCTACGGTATCTACATTAGGTGCGTTAGCATGTCTGATCTTGGCATCTTACATTCTCCTAACAAGAAATATGGCTGTTGATCCTCACTGCTGATTTTTATGATTTATTCTTTAGAACCACCTTATTTTGTTACGGAATTGGAACCTCTGGAAGCTGCAGTTGGGGATACGGCTTCTTTACAATGCCAGGTCGCCGGGACACCAGAAATTACAGTGTCTTGGTACAAAGGAGACACCAAATTAAGGCCAACTCCTGAATATAGGACATACTTTACCAACAATGTTGCGACACTTGTTTTTAACAAAGTGAATATCAGTGACAGTGGAGAGTATGCCTGTGTAGCAGAAAATAATGTAGGAACTGCTGTTTCTAAGACAGTCTTCAGAATTCAAGGTGATTGTTTTAATCAGATACCCTTTTCTTGTTCTTTTGTCTTCCTGGGAAAATGTTCCATCAAATAAAACCCTAAAATGCATATTAATATATTCATTGTTAATTAATATATTAATATATTGCTTTCCTACAGAGCGCCAGCTTCCACCTTCCTTTGCAAGACAATTGAAGGACATTGAGCAAACTGTTGGGTTACCGGTTACTCTAACTTGCCGTTTAAATGGCTCAGCACCTATTCAAGTTTCTTGGTATAGAGATGGGGTACTTTTAAGAGATGATGAAAATTTGCAGACATCATTTGTCGATAATGTAGCAACTCTCAAAATTTTGCAAACTGACTTGAGTCACTCTGGGCAGTACTCTTGTTCAGCATCCAACCCTCTTGGAACCGCATCTTCTAGTGCTAGGATGACAGCAAGAGGTTAGTTTCCACACAAACATTTTCTTCATTACTAAACATGTCTTCTTTACATCTTATGCCAAAGTAGAACTTGTCAGATGAGCAAAAATGTGCATTGTGTTTTTCTTTTCATGTTCTAGAACCCAAGAAATCTCCCTTCTTTGACATTAAGCCTGTATCGATAGATGTCATTGCTGGAGAGAGCGCTGATTTTGAGTGCCATGTCACTGGTGCTCAACCAATGAGAATCACTTGGTCAAAGGATAACAAGGAGATTCGGCCTGGAGGAAACTATACAATCACATGTGTGGGAAATACACCACATTTGAGAATCCTTAAAGTAGGCAAAGGAGACTCTGGCCAGTATACTTGTCAAGCAACTAACGACGTTGGGAAAGACATGTGCTCAGCTCAACTTAGTGTAAAAGGTAGTAGTTACAATGTCTAGTGACATATATTCTCTATCATTGAGAGATAATATCTTGAAATTATTATTGCTAAAGTGTTCCTGTAAGCTGCATCTCCCAGAATCTCTACTGTTAAATTGATATCCTAAATCAAAAATTTCCTCCCTCTCAAATTAGGCTTTTTTTCCTGCTTTTAATCTATGTAGTCTAATATGTGTGGTCATACAAAAAGATAATTTTTCTAATTCACATTTGTTGAATGTTGAATTCTTTTTCTATATTACGTAACATTCTTTATCATTACTAAATTTTTGTCCAATATAATGGTTTTATATATGTATATGTTCATCTGTCCTTTTTTGTTAGCCTTTGAATGTACAGAGTAGAAAGATGTTCACTGGCAGTTCATTCTGTAGTGAAAATCATGATGCCATTATGATAGAAAGACACCTAGATAGGACATTATTAACTTTCCAAATGGACCTTTTGGCACATTCTGTTTACTACTAACAATGAACTCATTTCTACAAGCTCTTTAAATTCTCTGTTAAATTCAAATTGTCATTACACTATCAAAAATTAAAATAACATTTTTTTCCTCTTTGGTTTACTAGAACCTCCCAAATTTGTTAAGAAATTAGAAGCTTCGAAAATTGGGAAGCAGGGAACATCTATTCAATTGGAATGCAAGATCAGTGGTTCCCCAGAAATCAAAGTTATGTGGTTCAAAAATGACAGTGAACTTCATGAAAGCTGGAAATACAACATGTCTTTCATGGATTCTGTGGCACTCCTCACTATTAATGAAGCCAGCACTGAAGATAGTGGAGATTATATTTGTGAAGCTCATAATGGTGTTGGTGATGCAAGCTGCAGTACAGCACTCACAGTTAAAGGTTAGAAGATACGAAAACTTCTCTCTATTTTTGTTCCCCTCTAATCTGAACTCCTTTCAAAGTAATATCAATTCAGAAAAAAAAAAACAATTTACTAGTAAAGGTATGACTGGAGACTAAAAGCTACCACAAACAAAAAAGCCAAAAAACCAAAACCCAAGTTGGTCTTTGTTCATCTTGTCACACCATTCTTTCTTAATCAACTTCATTTTGAAAATATTCCTTTCAGTTTTTAGGAAATGAGGGGTAATTGCTCGTCTGTTGTTTGTCTTGGTAGCACCTCCAGTGTTCACCCAGAAACCTGCTCCAGTAGGCGCTCTTAAAGGTTCTGATGTAGTCTTCCAATGTGAAATTTCGGGGACGCCTCCATTTGAAGTGGTATGGGTTAAAGACAGAAAACAAGTCCGAAGCAGCAAGAAATTCAAAATTACTTCGAAAAACTTTGATACTAGCCTTCATATCCTTAATCTGGAAGCTGCAGACACAGGAGAATATCACTGTAAAGCCACCAATGAGGTGGGAAGTGACACCTGTGTATGTACTGTCAAGTTCAAAGGTTGGTATTCTTGGGCATGTAGATATACTTCTTCCTGTGGTCTTTCTTTCTTGGTTCTTTTGGCTGCTAATTTTTCTTCATTTTTAACCTTGTCCCTTTTTTTGCTACAACCATGCTTGTCTTTCATTAGAACCTCCACGATTCGTGAAGAAGCTAAGTGATACCTCAACCCTTGTAGGAGACCCCGTTCAATTGCAGGCCTTGGTTGAAGGTTTTCAGCCTCTTTCTGTTGTCTGGCTGAAAGACAAAGGTGAAGTCATCAGAGAAAGTGAAAATGTTACCATTACTTTTGTGGATAATGTGGCAACCCTACAGCTTATGAGACCTGAGGCTGCCAATTCTGGAAAATACATATGCCAAGTCAAAAATGATGCTGGCATGCGGGAGTGTTCAGCAGCCTTATCTGTCCTAGGTTAGTACTTTAATGACAACTTGTGAAAAATAAAACTGGTTGGCCTCTTACAATTGTTTTGTAAATATATATATATATATATATATATATATATATATATATATATATCACTTTTTCACCTACTTACTGTATCATTTGTACATTATGGTGGCTTTGAACTGAATTTCCATTTCAATGGTGGTTTACCTCTTCTTTTAGAACCAGCCAGAATCTTAGAGAAGCCAGAACCAATGACCGTCACTACCGGAAATCCTTTTGCCCTCGAGTGCCTAGTAACAGGAACTCCAGAATTTACCACTAAGTGGTACAAAGATGGAAAAGAATTAGCTGCTGACCGCAAACACCAAATTACCTTCCTCAACAAGGTTGCTTCCCTTAAAATCCCCTGTGCAGAGATGAGTGACAAGGGTTTATATAGTTTTGAAGTGAAGAACAGTGTGGGTAAAAGTAACTGCACAGTCTCCGTTCATGTTTCAGGTTAGCCAAAATTTTATTTGCATGATTTGTTCCATTCTTCTTCTGAGACTTTCTTTAGACAACCACAACAAGAATCACAAAATCCAATTTTTGTTTTTGTTTTTGGCTGTGCTTCTTTATACAGATCGTGTTGTACCACCTTCTTTCATAAGAAAATTGAAAGATATTAATGGGGTTCTGGGTTCCTCCATTCATTTGGAGTGCAGAGTCGCTGGATCATCACCTATTTCAGTTGCCTGGTTTCAGAATGGAAACGAGATTGTTAGTGGAGCAAAATACCAATCTACGTTTTCAGAAAATGTCTGTACTTTAAGTTTGAAGCTGTTGGAGCCTTCAGATACAGGGACTTACACTTGTGTGGCTACTAATGTAGCTGGATCTGATGAAAATTCAGCGGTTCTGATCGTACAAGGTCAGTGGGCAAAATGGATGCTTCTTCCACATGACTTTGTTCCTCTCTTATGTGACATCTCTTCATCCTCTACATAGATTTTATATCATGTTTCTTTTTTCTTCACATTTCAAAGACAGTTATGTGATGGATTCCCTCTCTCTCTCTCTCTCTCTCTCTCTCTCTCTCTCTCTCTCTCTCTCTCTCTCTCTCTCTCTCTGTCTCCCCATCTATTTCTTTTTCTAAACATTTAGAACCACCATCTTTTGAACAGACCCCTGAGCCCGTGGAAGTTTTACCTGGAATGAGTGTTACTTTCACTAGTGTAATAAGAGGTACCCCTCCATTCAATGTCAAGTGGTTTAGAGGCAGCAGGGAACTTGTACAAGGAGATTCCTGCAATATCTCTATAGATGAGTCAATTACAGAACTGGAACTCTTTGATGTGGAGCCATTACAGAGTGGAGACTATTCTTGCCTTGTTATCAATGATGCAGGCAGTGCCTCCTGTACCACCCATCTTTTTGTGAAAGGTTTGTTATTTGTTCCAATTTGTATTGTTCCGGTTTCTTTTCCTAAGTCTTCACTGAGGATTGGAATTTCACCCTCATGCTTTCTTTGCTACAGAACCAGCAACATTTGTGAAGAGATTATCTGATTCCAGTGTTGAAGCCGGATTCCCCATAGTTCTTGAGTGTTCCTTTGTGGGGACTCCTCCAATTTCAGTGACCTGGATAAAAGATGGCTACTCTCTTTCTCAGTCTCCAAACTGCAGTATTACTATGACAGAAAAATCTTCCATCCTGGAGATTCTTGATAGCACAATAGAGGATTATGGACAATATGGTTGTCTGATTGAGAATGAGGCTGGTCAGGATATTTGTGAAGCCTTGGTCTCTGTTTTAGGTGTGTTGACTATCATCTCTTAATATTGTACTGATCATTCTTAAAAAAAGAACTTTTTTTAATTGGTTTGGTTGACTGATTACAATCTTTTTTGCTATAGAACCACCTTACTTTCTTGAACCACTGGAACACATGGAAGTGGTCCTTGGAGAACCTGCTACTTTGCAATGCCAAGTAGCTGGAACCCCAGAAATCAAAATATCTTGGTATAAAGAAGATACAAAACTAAGATCAGCTCCTGCGTATAAAATGTCCTTCAAAAATAATGTTGCTTCACTTGTAATCAACAAAGTGGACCACAGTGATGTTGGAGAATATACCTGCAAGGCAGAAAACAGTGTTGGAGCTGTTGTTTCATCAGCCGTGCTTGTTATTCAAGGTGATGATAACTTTGTGCTTTAAAAAATCAAGTGCTTCATAGCATGTTCAATTATTTAACTTCTTAATGGACATCAAAAGTGAAATGAGTAAAAATAATTGCCGGTCTCTCTTCTTTGGCAAATGAGGATTATTTCTAATTTCATTCCAGAGCGCAAACTTCCACCTTCATTTGCAAAGAAACTGAAGGATATTCAGGAAACCCTTGGCTTCCCTGTTGCATTTGAATGTCGCATCAATGGCTCAGAACCCATTCAGGTGTCTTGGTACAAAGATGGGGTGCTCATAAAAGATGACCCTAACATGCAAACATCTTTTGTCCATAATGTTGCAACTCTCCAGATCTTGCAAACTGAGAAGAGTCACATGGGTCAGTATAATTGCTCAGCTTCTAATCCTCTTGGAACTGCTTCATCCAGTGCCAAGCTCATTCTCTCAGGTAGGTAGCTCTTGACACATTCCCTAGTAACAAGTATGTTTTCAAATCACAGTGGAGGTGGTGAAAAAAAAAACAAAACAACTCACCACTATGACCATATATTCTTAATATTTTCAGAGCATGAAGTACCTCCCTTCTTTGATCTAAAACCTGTATCAGTAGATCTTGCTCTTGGAGGAAGTGGTTCCTTCAAGTGCCATGTAACTGGTACAGCACCAATCAAAATCACCTGGGCCAAAGATAACAGGGAGATTCGTCCTGGAGGCAACTATAAGATGACTTTGGTTGAAAATACAGCCACTTTGACAGTTCTAAAAGTAGCCAAAGGAGATGCTGGACAGTATACTTGTTATGCAAGCAATATTGCTGGAAAGGACTCTTGCTCAGCCCAACTGGGTGTACAAGGTACATACTACAACGTAGTATTATTTTATTTCTTTTAAGAAAAAAAAAGACATTTTAGAGTATGTTCTTTTAAGAATAATGTTCTAGTAATATATATTTGTTGTTCAATCGTTTCAGTCGTGCCCAACTCTTCATGACTTAGTTTGGGGTATTCTTGGCAGAGATACTAGAGTGATTTACTATTTTTTCCTCCAGCTCATTTTACAGATGAGGAAACTTAGACAAACAGTTAAGTGGCTTTCCAAGGGTCACACAGGTAATGTGTCTGAGACCATATTTGAACTCGGGTCCTCCTGACTCCAGGCTCAGTGCTCTATCCACTGCATTACCTAGCTGCCGTTAATGATGTGTATAATAGGTTCTTAACAGTCAGCAAATGGCAGACATTTGACAAATGCTTATTTCCTTCCTTTCTTCTTTGCTTTCTTCTTTTCAACCATTTTATGGATGGATAATGTCTGAGAACTTCCTTACTAGCATTCATAGACAGACATGGACATGGACATAGACATACATATATATAAATATAATCACCTATTATCTTCTAAGTGCTTCACAAATATTATCTAATTTGATCTTTACCAACAGTCCTGGAAGGTCTGTTCTAACATTATCCCAATTTTACAGTTAAGGACAGTTTCTTCCTCCAGGTTTTTACCTCTATGATTTCTTGGGTATTGGTCCAAAAAAGTGGGCGAATTATTTGCGAGTTTTTTCCATCAGTGGATCAAACTATAAGAATGTTTAAGTGGCTACTGTGTGCAGGCAGAGGAAACCATATTATTTGTCTGTTATTGTTTTGATCAATTTATTTTCATGTTACTACTTGGTATGTGTTCTTAGAATTAATATCTATTGCATCATGTTTGTTGTGTTTTGTTCTTGCTAAACATTATTCAAGAAATGCTGAACAATTGGACAAAATTTCAGAAAAAACAGTGGTGTCCCTCCCCCCCAAGATGAAGCGATTTGCCTAACTACAGAAGAAACTTTGTTACAGTTTAAGAATGTTTGTGTTCCATAACCCCCAAACCTAACTCATGTTCCCTTGCTTGTACAGAACCACCCCGATTTATTAAGAAGCTAGAACCTTCAAGAATTGTGAAAGAGAATGACTTTACTAGATATGAATGCAAAATAGGCGGGTCTCCAGAGATTAAAGTCCTGTGGTATAAAAATGAAACCGAAATCCAAGCCAGTGAAAAATACAGAATGTCATTCGTGGATTCTGTGGCTGTGATTGAAATGTACAACCTCAGTGTTGAAGACAGTGGGGACTATACATGTGAGGCCCACAACGCTGCTGGCAGCGCAAGTAGCAGTACATCGTTGAAAGTGAAAGGTCAGAGCTTTGTCTTCTTCTGTTTGGTGTTTCCTCCCATTGGCTACCTTTGCCTTCTTCCATTTAGTGTCTCCTTCCATTGTCTGACTTTCTGCTTGCTTCCTTTTCAATACTTTACTAGGACCTTTTTTTTTTTTTTGTCTTTCTGTCTTTGACCTTTTTTTTGTCTTTTTTCTTTAACTTTTTTTTGGTCTTTTTTGTCTTTGACTTTGTTGGTCAAATCTTATTTCTGACGTTATCTTTAGAGGACCCCTCTTAATTTCCTCCATCCTTTTCAATTCAAATATTTATTTTTAGAACCCCCTGTCTTCATCAAAAAGCCTCATGCCATTGAGACCCTGAAAGGTTCTGACGTTCATCTTGAATGTGAGCTCCGAGGAACTCCCCCATTCCAAGTTTCATGGCATAAGGACAAAAGAGAACTTAGAAGTGGCAAGAAATACAAGATAATGTCTGAGAACTTCCTTACTAGCATTCACATTCTTAATGTTGATGCTTCTGACATTGGGGAATACCAATGTAAAGCTGCCAATGATGTGGGGAGTGATGCCTGTGTTGGCTCTATTGTACTAAAAGGTTAGTCTGTCTTCTCTCCCTACTTCTATTTTATTTCCTTATCCCTACCCTTATTTGTCTTTATCTTCCCCTGTCCTTATCTCCTTCAGCCCTAACCTCCTCTACATTTCACTTTTTCCTCTTCTTTGGGCTTTATCTTTCTTTCTTCTTTGCAGATTAAACTCTGACAGATATCTTGTTTATTTGGGCACTCAGATCCTCTGAGATCAGGGTGAAGGGAATGGGTTTGGCACATTCCACTTCATTTTCATGACAGTATAGCCTCTCACCCTCATTAATAAATAGTGACAAATAACCGCTAGTGTTTGAGCCCTTTTATTCATGACTTCAAAATGCAATGCTCTCCTTACGACCTTTTTTCATATACTGTTTTTAACCACATATTAACTCTTTTCCGTCAGCACCACCAAGATTTGTAAAGAAGCTAAGTGACTTTTCTGCCATAGTTGGAGACCAAGTTCAATTGCAGGCTGTCACAGAAGGCCCTGAGCCAATTTCAGTGGTTTGGTTCAAAGACAAGGGGGAAATCGTTCGAGAGAGTGACAATGTCTGGCTCTCCTATTCAGACCACACTGCAACTCTACAACTGACAAGTGCTAAACCAGCCAATGCTGGAAAGTATACTTGTCAGATCAAAAATGATGCTGGAATGCAAGAATGCTTCGCAACACTCTCAGTTCTAGGTAAGTATCTCTATGTTTCTATCCACACATACATGTTATAAAAATACCCCCAAAATGGATATGCCATCATAGTTAGCTTAACTTTTAAATGTGGATGTTATTTTCATCTTTTTTCAGAACCAGCAGTCATTGTAGAGAAGCCAGAATCAGTCAACATTACATCGGGAGATACTTGTACCCTCGAATGTGTAGTAGCTGGTACTCCAGAACTTATTACCAAGTGGTTAAAGAATGGAAAAGAGTTGACTAGCGACAACAAGTACAAATTAAGTTTTTTCAACAAAGTGTCCAGTCTTAAGATTATTAATGCAGCACCAAATGACAGTGGTGTGTACACTTTTGAAGTACAAAACAGTGTTGGGAAGGATAGCTGTACAGCTTCCATTCAAGTTTCAGGTTAGTTGGTTTCATTTTCATTCATTATTATTCTACAACTCAGAACTGACTTTGCTTCTTTTGAAGAAAAATTCAGTTCCAGGCAATTCAACTGTTAATTAAGTTCTTAATATGTACCAGGAACAGTGCAAGTTCCTAAAGACAAAAAAATGAAATAGACCCTACTCCCAGGGAGCTTATATCTATATAAGGAAACCATTTTTAGTGGAGCCACTTGCATCGAATATCCTAGGGGTCATTGTAATGCCAAGCAAAGGCAACTCCTAAGGTTTGGATTACCAGCATAGCAAACCCCATTTATTCAGCAAACATTCACAGAACAGGGACAATCAAAATACAGTATAACTCATACATTTCACAAATAAGTTCTCAATTCAATCCAGGTCAGTCAATGTCTCTTCTCAAATGGAGATCAGACTATGCCACCCCTAGACAGTACATTCTTTTAGTGTGTCAAAGTCTCTTCTCAAATGGAGATAGAGTTCTCAATCATCACAAAAAAGGCCAAAGGTTTCCCACCCCTGGACTCAAAATAATTACAATACTATCCATTAACACCAAGCACTTTCTCAAAAGGGAGCAGGAGAGCACAAAAGGCCATCCACCCTTAAGCTATAACAAGGTCAAGATGACATCTCAGCA